>OX419755.1:23761112-24389319 GCA_948567375.1 Lunularia cruciata | reverse complement strand
AAAGGAAAAATACTAGGGAAGGAATTAGTTGGGGAAGGGAGGAGTGGAAGAATACAAGAGTTATCATATGGTGTGGCTGCAAAAACAGGTCGAAGTGTAATATGGTAACGAAGGAAGCGTAAGAGGACAAGATATAAAGAATATCACAACAAGCACTATGGACGCTTGAGTCTTGAGACTCTAAACAGCAAAGGGAAGTAGAAGGCAGCCATAACAAACCACCACAAACACATATGACTTCATCAATGCTTCATGCAATGCCAAAAGTAGTTGAGCAATTGTCAGTACTCCTCATACCGAGTTTTTGCTCAAAAACTCATGAGTGCCAAGGCAAAATTGGTTGCTTCCCTAAAGTGCTGCTCATAAGTAGTGGGAATGTTGAAAAATTGAAGAACAAAAGTGGAAGTGTGGAAAGAAAGAGCAAGCAAAAGTGTATGCACATAAATAAAAGCATGAGTCTCAACCACATAATGAGGATAAGGCAGGAAAGAAATGAATCAACATAAGTAAGAGGAGTGGAGGAATTGAAACATACCTTATGAATCACTGAAATAACAAACATACATTAGTAGAGAGAAAATCCAGTACATAATAATGAGAAATAATCAAGCAGAGGTTGTTACTTCTCCGTGTGGGTAGCAAGAACCATCAGCGTTACACGGGAACAGAAGAGTGAACTCAAAGAAGAACAAAGGCGAAGTACAAGAAGGAAAGATCAGATAAGCAAGGAAAAGCCTGAAAAGAGTTAGGGCAACATTAAAGTGCATGGAAGGAGGCAAAATCTACCTCGGGAGTAAGTGAGGGATAAGGTAGGCCTACCTGTCCATAAGCAAAGGCACTACATGTCTAGAAACAAGCAAATCGAAATCCATATGACAAAAAAACCAAAATAGTGATAGGCAATATATAGGTTCATGAGTCAAGTAGGAGTCTTGTACAACCGTATGGTTTACAAGCCTGTGTGAAAGATTACTAGTAGGCTCTAATATGAACAGTATGGTAAACAAGCCTATGAGAAAAAAATATTAATATATATAAACTGTTATGTTAATTCCTCAATATGGGATATGAAACTTGGGCTTGATGGAGTCCCTTCCTTCTTGTTATCCTATGCTACTTATGACATATAATATATCAAGAAGTTTGTTTCGTAATTGAATTTAAGTTATTTTTAAGGTGATTTAATGTGTATTAAATAATAATATATATTAAATAAAAAATAATTTATTCAATACTTTTTATATTTAATAATTTTAATTATATATATTCTTGGGTATATGTCTCTGTTCTTTACAAAAATTGCATTAATACATAAAAAAATTTAGCTTATTTATTTTCATATTTTGTGGGTATTTTTTATCTCTTTTTAAATTTAAAAATTAAATATAATTTTACAAATAAAGACATAAAAATACTAAATAAAATATTAATTTTCAACTTTATTTGTATTAAATTATTTAATTTATAAATATATACTCTTATATATAAAAAAATTACTATTATTTTATATATATAATTTTTATAGTTATTTAAATATTTAATACAGTAGTATAATTTTTCTTGTATTCATAAAATAAGATATTACAAAAAAAAATTATAATATCATTTATTTAACTTATTATACCTAAATAATAATTTTAATGTTATAAATCTTGGTATATGTCTCTATAATTAAAAAATTGGATTAATAGGTAAAAAATGAAACTCCATTATTCTAATATTTTGTGGATATATTTTTATTTACTTTTTATTTCTTTTGTAATTAAAAATTAAATATCATTTTACAAATAGATGCATAAAAATATTAAATAAAATATTAATTTTCAACTTTTTTTTATTACGTTATTTAATTTATAAATATATATTATTGTTATATATACACTTATTTTAAATTATTTAAATCTTTAATATAACTATATTTTTTTTTGTATTAGATCTAAAATTTATTTTTGTTATATCATTTATTTAACATTTTTTCTTAGAATAATAATTTTAATGTTATAAATTCTTAATTTACATTTATATTTTTTATAAAATATAATACATTTTTACGAAATATTAATTTTTTATTATAGTATTTTTAAATTAATTATGTTTTTATAATTTAAATATTTTTATTTATTATAAATTATATTATATTTATCTAGATTATACTATTTTATATTAAAAACCTGATAATAATTTAAAGAATAAAAAATTATATCAAACTGTAAATGAAAAAAATTATCAATAATTATAATTAAGTTTTAATTAAAAATATGATAAATTTTGTTTTTTATATTATTAAAATAGAGTATTAATTTTATTACGTTACATAAATATTATTTTTATTATAAAATTATAAATATGATAAAATTAAATTAAATTTTATTATATTTAGATTGATTAATATCGGTTTCAATATCGATGTGAAAAAATAAATTAATAATTTTATCGTTACAAAATTATGAATAATTTTATCATTAAATATAATTTTATCGTTATTTAAAATTTTACAATAATAATATATTAAATTTTTACTAAATTATTTTTATATTAGTAGAAATAATTTTATGATTATAAGCTTTATATACTTATTTAAAATTAATTATATATTTTTTTTAAATTTGTATTAATTTAAAATTAATTTTACTTATCTACTTATTAATACATATAAATTTAAATTTTGATAATACTAATAAATAAGAACATTTTTTTAACATAATTAAAATATTATTATTCAAATTAAAAAAGAATTATATTAAATAATTCTTATTAATAAAAACTATATTTTACCTTTATCTTAATTCCGAATTTAATTTACATGTCCATAACCCATATAAATGTACTCGAGCCTGTCAGTAAAATTTTCCAATCTTCACCGACTGTTTTGGCTGAATTTCGCTTGGATTTACAAATCTTTACCGACTGTTTTGGCTGAATTTCGCTCGACTTCAAGTATCCAATTTTTTCATGCATGCAGTGTGCTTTGACTGCTACTTGATTGAGGTAATAGCTTCTGCTAACAAAGCCCTTCATAGAATAATTGTTATTTACAGATTATATGCTTCACTAGGTACAAAAGATCACAGAACACACGACGGGGGCTTACATATGTGGTTAACGCCTTTAAATTCCCTGGGGCTTAGCCCCATGTTACCTTTTTTGTCTCTCCCTTGTCCGGCTTGATGGGGTCTTCCCATCCTTCATTTTTCCTACGCGGTGCCTTTTTTCCTCTTTAAAGGGAAATTCTTAATTGACACTCAAGGAACCGGGGTACTATCACGTGATAATAAATTTATTTCACTTCAAAACAACACAGCCTTAGCCAATTGGCCACAGCCTTCTACAAATACCACAATGGACAGTACTTCACTCTTGAAACGTCACCAAACTTGAATATTCAGATCCCTCATACTCTTCAGTGATTTACGAGTTGAAATCTCCAACAAATGGGCTAATACCTTGAAAGACCAGAAACTAGCTACATCAAGAAAAAACAGATATATGACGTTCCCAGCCAGTTGAGAACTGAAGTCGGCAATAAAAGTCAAATACCTTAGGTACGCAAGAGTTCAGCCACAATCTTCCAAGTTAAGTCGTGACATATCCGAGTCCCTCTTAATAGGATGCGAGCATTGATGCAAAATCGTAGGACTATCAGAACCTCAAAAGCAACGCCAAGGAAGTGGTCAATGCAACCGGGGTTGTCAAGATCAATACAACTAGAGAATATTGCGTGCAAAACGATGAAGAAATACAAGTTTCAAAAAGAATTATATAATTCCATCCCAAACCAAAGGATGGTTCATCAAATTTGTACCTATCCAGTGATCTATTTTTATTTTCCTGGTGTGAGAGGATAACTAACCCGCGAACTTTACAAACCAAATGACTACACACTACTTCCCCATGTCTTGTTGCTGGCACTGGAACAGATTTCCATGTGCAAGTGTCTTGAGAGACGGTTGCATTGCTAATCAACTTTTATACAAAGAACCTCGCACGCTACTCAGGAGGCCAAATAAGGGATGCAATAGAAAAGCTCAAGTCTGGTATAGAAGAGCTTTTCAGAGGAGTCATTAAGCTGAGACGACCTCGCTATCGGTGATGGTAAAACAGGTGGCACAACTAGCTACAAGAAGGTTGCCCAACCTATTCAAGGACCTGGGATGATTGAATATAGTCAACTAAACCCAGTTACTTCAACAAGCTCTTTATTGACTCCCAACAGACTTGAGCTGCTGCTTGCCACAAGAGGTACCCTCAAACAGAACTATTATAACACCAAGAACCGAGTTAATAGCACATCGATGTGTGTGTATGTGTGTAGTGTATGTGTCGCTTTACCTCCCAAACAATCATCTGAACAAGGCTACTGTCCTAGCATCAATGGCGCAACTTATCGGCAGAGTGGGGCCTTCGCTTTCAAGCTCATAACCCAGTGGAGCATTTCAATTCTAGATGCGTCCACACTTCGAAATACTCGCCCTCGTGCCAGCTTCAGTGACGACATTCACTTAGCCACCCAGTTTCGGTAGCTTCGGCGGAATAGGTCGTACAGTTGAAGCCATGTGGTTTACAAGCAGATAACCAAGTTTGCTATCTTGCATTACTACCTCCGTAGCGATATACAGGTGGTTGTTGGTA
Organism: Lunularia cruciata; assembly: GCA_948567375.1. Lineage (NCBI taxonomy): Eukaryota > Viridiplantae > Streptophyta > Marchantiopsida > Lunulariales > Lunulariaceae > Lunularia > Lunularia cruciata. The sequence goes on along the minus strand of OX419755.1, from coordinate 24,384,690 downwards.
CAAACCTAAACGAGATGGAGATGACATGCTACCAGGAGGAGATGGCTCAGGACTTTCCGATGTCTCCGGTTGAGTCGCTAACATCATGAAGCTTCCTGGACTGCTACCATTGCCACTTAAACTAGGATCTGCAAATCACATCCGGGGTACCTTGATCAGAAAATATTAGGCGTCATGAGAGACCTCAGTTTGACCTCCACGTTTCTAGAGATTAAAAAGTGTTCAATTAATAGGAATGGTACATCCTGACAAACAAATGATGTGAAATCCGCTTGAAGCTCCTGCAGCTCCATAGTTCGGCATAACCTACCGAACAATGACTTGATGGAAGGCCTCTTCGGCTTTCCCTTTTTCCTCAACTCCGCTGTAAGTCAACAACGCATTCCCGTTACTGAGAATTCACAACTACTATTAAGTATAAACAAGATTTCAAGAGCTGACGCCCTTAACAAAGCCAAAGGGGTGGCGAAAGTGCAGTTTTAGGTTCTTGTCAACTGGATTATCAAGTCTCACGGTAGGGCGTCCTATTTCTGCGTAGATAAAGCGGGCAACAAATACATGGAGAAATTGTGGAGCTTACCAACTCCCGGCACATGGGCGTCTTGAACAATCTCAAAATTCTTGTAGGTGTAACCCACAAAATTAACATCTTTTGACGAGAGCATCTGCAAGTATCAAGAGGCAATTTAATCAGACAAACTAAGGGACAGCTTATTCAGTAGAGTTTAACGATGGTCGTGAATGGCGTAAACCTTGTAGCACGATGTCATAATTAGAAGTAAAGAGCAACAAACCCTCAAATTTAGAAAATAAACAATTGCAGTATTGCAAGGAAAATGTCCCACCTTCCTCCAAGGACCCGATCTTGAAGAAGACTTCGATTGAGGTCCGCTCTGTAGAGTCAGATGTCAGATTTCGGTCAAAGCATCTTATAAAAAGTACTCAAAAAAAAGCTGCTGCATACACGTGGATTCAAGAGCAATATCTTCGCATCAAAGTCTTTAGTATCACTTGTGAGATAATTCTACAAAACAAGTTGAATTTTACCCTAAAACCTTAAATGATATGTTTCTTGTAGAGATCAGAGGCTAACAAGCCCTGACAACGTACCTCCTCAAATTTCTCAAAGTTCTGAGTATCAAGCTCACTCGTGACCTCCGGTTTGAAAGCAGCTTCCATATCATACAACTTGTCCCATGGTGTTCCTCTGAACCACGGATGAAGCTGCAAAATGACCATCAGTATATTGAGAAACGAGGACAGACACCGTTCGAGGAACGAGAGATCCAGAACTCATTGAATGCAAACGAGATGTAATGTATGCAAGAAATGTGCAAGACGAAATTAGTACAAAACCGGGAAAGGAGATGAAATGAAAACAACTGATCGAATGGAAGCAGAGGTAAACACCATCTAGAAACAATTGAAGAGCAACACTTGTATACCAATAGCATGCATCGAATAAACGGTAACAGATAAACAGCGCATGTAGAGGAAAAAACCTCAACAGGGAAACGACAATACCGAGCCAGACGAGGAAGATTAAGTTAATATGAAGTCGGGAATCATGTGGAAGCAGGCAGTCGACAGTCGAGTCAGGCAGACCGAGAGTATAAAATCGCTCAGAGAACGGGGGAAGTAGAGCAAAGCGTTAGAGGACTGGACATCAAGAAATGAGGACAGATCCCCTGTTCATCCAACGGGGGATCCAGAACTCATTAGATGCAAATGAAATGCAAGATATGTAAAATAAGCAAGATGGCAGACCTCTGATTGAACGATAGCAGAAATAAACCTAACCTGGAAAGCATGTGAAGAGTAAAACCTATATACCAATAACCTGCATTTGCACAGCAGAAACAGAACAAGTCGTGCCAGTAGAGAAATAAAATCGACTTGATGAGCCAGACGAGGAAGATTCATATGGATCCAAGTAGAAGACCATGTAGAAGCTAGGAAAACGCAAGTCGAGGAAGAACCTAGAGTCAACCCGAAACGAATGAAAATTTGAGAATGTGAGATCGCACAGAGGACATGCGAAGGAAATTCGAGGAAGATCCGTGAGTCAGTCTGAACGTATGGAAACTTGAAAGAATGATATCGCTCAGAGAACCAGGGAAGCAGAGCGATGAGTTAGAGGACTGGATATCGATTACATCACAGTATGTGCTATGAACATATGAGTCCTAAAACACCAAAAACACAGAGGGAAGCAGAATGGTGGTCATAGTACACCTCCACGAAGCACAAACGACTTCATCAGTGCCTAACACAGTGCCGAAGTAGATGGGCGAATGCTAGTACTCCTCGTACCGACTTTCTGTTAGAAAGCTCAAGAGTGCCAAGGCATGTGCTATGAACACATGAGTCCTAAAACACAAAAACACTGAGGGAGGCAGAAGGCGGTCATAGTAACCCTCCTCGCAAGCATGTCCGACTTCATCAGTGCCAAACGTAGTGCCAAAGTAGCTGAGCGAATGTCAGTACCCCTAGGACTGAGTTTCTGTTTGAAAGCTCATGTGTGCCATCAGTATAGTGAGGATAACCACCTTGGTGGAAGACTGGTTAAATGTCTCAAAGTCTCTAATTCAGATCATGTGAAAGGAAGAAACTCCACCTTAATTTCATCTATACCCCTTGTTCCAAGTCGATGTTCCACATCACAGAGCAGACGGCTTATGAAATCCTTTGCATCTGAGGTAAGTTTTGCCTCTTCCGGGAATTTCAGGTGTATTCTCCAATTTACAATCTGGAACACATACCCATCAGTCGTGAGACAGGACCACCGAACAAATCATAATTACTGCACTGACGCCATCGCAGTAACATCTCATTGAAATTTGAATGTAAGATCTCTTCTGTTTCACAAGATAAAACGAACTAATTTGCTAAAAGTGACATACAGCAGAGTCATAGACTTTGACATAGATTACAAAGTAGTAGACTTTTCTTATTAATGAGCCAACATTGACATTTGAATGTAAGATCTCTTGTGTTTCACAAGAGGAGAAAACGAACGAACCCGCTAAAAGTGACATACAGCAGAGTCATAGACCTTGACAAAGACTACAAGTAGTGAGACTTTTCTTATTAATGAGCCAACTTTACCGATCACTCCAACTGACATGATAAGAGTACCTTTCGGCAGGTGGACATGGGTTCATCTGAATAAAACGGAGGAAACCCGACAAGCATTTCGTACATGATCGCTCCAAGTGACCACCTGTATCAGTAGATGTAGATTCATAAGCAAAGTATCTCTAGGGCAGTGCAGGTTGTTCTAAGACACGTAGGGACATATGGGAACAGTGTTCCAGGCTCACCAATCACACTCCATCCCGTATCCCTTCTTCAGAAGCACCTCCGGAGCAATGTAGTCCGGAGTACCTACAGTTGAATACGCCTGCAGAGTAAACACCTGAATGGTTAGTTGATTCTCCAGGTTTGACACTCTTCCGTGATCTCTTCTCTTACGTGACATCCTGATGCCCAAACTTGTCGACCAGAACTCTAACAAGGAGTTAGACCTGAATTATGATGAACGAAGGAAATGTTATAATAGACTTCCGAGCAATTGGCCAAGATCAGATCGTATTTCAACCCTGAAGATAGAGCAAATTCTCAATACAGAAGCATGTGGGGAACAAGCCTTACAAGCATGCGCCTGTTACGTTGCCAGTGCTGAAGCTGTTCTTGTTGGGTGCGCCTTGGGGCTTGGCCTGAGTTGGCCTTTGGACGTCCTTCTCCATCCGTACCGTCTCTACAATCATCCTCAATGATAGTATCATTCTCGAAGGTTGGTAGGTTGCTGCAATCAAGAGGCTTGCAAAGTCCAAAATCCGAGAGTTTCATATGCCCTTCTTTGTCCAATAAAAGGTTGTCTGGTTTGATATCCCTGCAGCCAGAAGGTCCAAGAATTCATCAGAATTGAGCCACAAGTTATCGATGACAGAACCAATACCATCCTTTCTGCTAACTTCTCACAATGACTAACAGTACACTAGCGTTTCAAGACTAACAGGAATACTGCTATTCCTGAGATGAGACACCGGTGTCATTTTCCAGACAGATGAGAGGCGCTCTCTCCCATCATTGCTGTTCAAACCTACCACCTGAGGGGGTGCAATAAACCGCATATGCATGTCAATACAGGGATCTTTTCCCCGCACTTGCACATTACTTCCACTACCTAGTCTGCAGCTGGGAAGCAATTGTCCACACACGTTAACATATGAAGAGCTCTCTATATTCCAGGTCCAACCAGGCAGTTGAGCACTTCTTCAAGTGTTTTGCTGGAAGCACAAACATTCGTCTCCAAAGACAAAAAATATGAAAACTCTCAAGAAGGTGGTCCAATTGTGGTTAAATTAGTAAAACGCAACCGTATAAGTAAACAATTCCGTATCATAACACAAATAGGAAATAGGAAATCGGGAAAGAGGTAAGACCACACTATCCCAAGGATTGCCATTTAGGAGCCTACCATCTTTCTCCAACAAGGAGAAAACATATGGAAACCACTCCGAGGCTGTATCGCAGGTGGTTGTTTAATGCAACTCAGAACCTAGAATATTGAGAATATCAGATAGATGTGTACAGTCCATACTCGGCACACGACTAGATCACAAGGTGGAGCACAAGAAGCTTCCTAGAGAGTTAATAACACTGACCTGTGGATGTAGTTGTGCTTGTGAATAGATTCAATAGCCAAGACAGCTTGTCCGACATAAAATCTTGCTTCATCCTCCGTCAAGGTATCTTTGCGCATAAGAAGAGTCATCATATCTCCACCAGGAAGATATTCCATAATGAGGTACAAATACTCGTCATCTTGAAACGAGCAATAAAGTTTAACAATACAATTGCTGTCAACCTCGGCAAGAAGATTTCTCTCGGCCTTGACATGCTCTACCTGCACATCGCCAGTTGGAAGTCCACATGAGTAATCATGACGTCCAATCACCACCATGCACATTGAGAAATGAGGACAGAAGCCGTTCGAGGAACGGGAGATCCAGAACCAATTGAATGTAAATGAGATGCATGATATGTAATGTATACAATGGATATAGGTATATGAGAGCAGAAGCCGTTCTGGGAACGGGTGACCAAGAACTCATGAAATGCAAATGATCGGTAACCAAGATGTACTTTATGCACAATGCTAGAATAGTGATAAATCCATAAAGTAGAATGCATCGAATGTAACCTGAAGCTAAGGCATGATTGCAACAAATTGAGAACAACATATATCTAAAGGACTAGTAAACAACTTGAAATCAATAACAGTTATGCAAACGAATGCGAGAAACATAAAACGTTATGTAATTGACCACCAGTAAGCAGTGCGTGAACGATGAAAATTAAAACGTAGGCTGGAGTCGGGTAGGAACACCCTAGACACGGGAGGTCGAACCATGAATAAGCCAAAGAGCGAAGAAAAAATAATAGGGAGGGAATTAGCTGGGGAATGGAGGAGTGGAACAATGCGAGAGCTTATGGATGGTGTTGCTGCAGAGACATATCGAAGTGTAACAGGGTAACGAGAGCGAAGCGAAAGAGGACAGTATACAGTGGATAGGTCAAGTATTTCCGGACTTAGAACTGACAACTGTTGTAAGTTTAAGTTAAGTCATGTTAAGTTGTAAGGTTGGTATGTAAGGTTAACTGTTCCGGACTTAGAACTAAACCTTACAACGAGATCCTTGGTCCGGGGAACAAATCTTGCAAAAATCCAAACTTGAAACATGGGAAGCCGTTTGAAGAACGCGTAAACTTGCAAACAAACATATTCGAGCCATGGGAGCAGAAGCCGTTGTAAACACCCAAGTAATACCCACGTATGGAACTTGGGGTGTCTGACTGGACTGACTCCGACTCTAACATATGATAGTAACCCAGTAAAACTCGTCATACCTGTCAGTTACATAGGGAGGAAAGCATGGATAAGCAGGTAATCTTGCAAACACATGTAGGTACCTCTACTAAACAGGATTGGTTTCTTATCGCCACGACCAAACTCCGACTAAAGATGGGGAGAGTAACCTCTATCAAGTCTCCAAACTAGAGGAAAGTAACAAATTGTCCCAGACGTAATCTTGAAGGACGGGAGTCTGCTATTCAGCCGGAAATAGCAGACTCCTGTCATACCAGACCTAAAATATATATTAGGATTCAATTAGAGATTAAAGGAAAAAGGACACGGAGGACGTACCTGTCCTCTCCGAAGCATTTCAGACTTCTTGAGCTTCTTCATGGCGTAAACTTGAGACGTTAACTTCTCCCTGCACAACCTAACCTGCAGGTATTTGAACAAATCCAAAACTTACTGATATTCATGACAAGATAACCTGATTCATACGGTACGTGAATTGTCTGTAACATACTCTGCATATAGGAAAGAGTATGTATTGCTTTTGACTACGATTTGAAGGGACCGGGACTATCTGACAAAAGAAGGTAAAATGCACATCGCCAAAGAATTCTTTTTATTCGCTCTGTGGACTCCGTATAGCCGTAGCTGCTCACCTCTCCAAAGGCCCCTCTCCCTATGATAGTCAATAGCTCGAAGTCATCAACCCCCATCTTATGCCTCTGGAGACGCATGTATTCGGTCTCCTTTCTCTCTAGGTCCTTCAGGAGATTGTTTTGCTCCTCCTCAGTGACATCTGCATCTGCCAACTTTCGCTCCAAACTCCAACGACTGCCAAGCAGATAAGCACGATTCAGACTACCTAGCTCTTCTTCCTAACAAGGTTAGTAAATAATCAGGTGATGTGCCGTTATCCGTCAAGAGTTCTAACTAATAAGGTTACACATTACATCCTGGGTCGCCACGAAACGGAGGGGGTTTAAAAGTACTTTAGGTAGAGACAATTTTTATGGAAATGCAACAAGAATTAAATTAGATCTCCAATATAACCACAGAAGGAACACAGGTAAAGTCTGAGAAATTTAGTTCAACTCTAAACCGGGAAAGGACATTGGCAGGTGATGACGTTCACGAGATCGCTGAGGGGGCGACACAAGACTACACTAGCTTTATAGAGATTGAAGACTAAACGTCAACACTGGGATATCGATGTAGGCAAAGTGTGGCACCTCCGCATCCAAAACGTGGTATACGGATACTGCCACTTCTTTAAAACCAAGTTAGACAATTGTGCGACCCCCAAGAAAAGGGGCAAGTAGTATAATGACGTCCTGGCACGTAGACACAGATTGCCTAGAGGAAGAGTTCTTTTCATGTGACGATGAACTCCTGCATAATTGGTTTGGTTGACTTCTGAGATCTACGGCTCGAGAAGAATAACCAGGTTTTAATCGAATCCCTCCATCGGTCTCAGCTAAGCACTAAACGCCAGTAACATTCACGTACTGCCCACTCTCTGCAATAACCAGAACTTGACCATTAGATTCAAACACAAGTAAGTATCCCGATCCAGTAGCTTTCTGCTAAGAAACCAGAACGGGTCCATACACTCGAACCTCGTATTCTCCACCACCAACGTCTCTAAAAGTTTGCTGGCGAAGTAGTATAAACAGCTGATATGGTTTGCAGAAGTCGTGATGAACGACGGAGGTGGAATTCGATATCATATGTCCGGAGAGAGCGAGAAACTACGAGAAAGTCGACATGAATAGTACTTTCATGCACGAAGCGAATGTCTAATGTTGTCGATGCGCATATCAGACACGTTCCTCATCACCATCAAGGCCGGTACAGCTGTCCAACATCGATCCTATTGGCGGCACACAGGGACGCATCACGCCGTGCATGCTCAGGAAACATGGGCTGCCTTTGGAAAGAGGAAAGAGTGTCTCAAAGTAATTCTTTTCATCAGAGTATAGTGACGGCTCCCGCTGTAGAACAGCCATGTGATGGAGAAGTGGAAGATGCAACTCCAGGCTTCAAGTATATTACATTGTCACCTTACGTAATTAACCAAAACTCTGCCGCCTCATCCCTTCCTTCTGTCACGTAAATATGCCGCCTAGGTTGCATCGACGTGGAGATCTCATCTGTACTATCGCCTGTTGAGGTCTAATCCAGATGAACATCGAAGACCTTGTCTTCGTCTCTTGCCGCCCGCTGAAGTTGACTTCGGTTCAAGTTCAGATGCAAACGTACGAACTTCTTGAAGTTCTGTGAAGCTGGGGTTGGAAGTATACCTCAGCTATCTAACAGTGCCTACCATATTCGTATACAGGTCACCAATGAGGATGCAGCAGAGAGAAACGAAACTCACCGTTCCTTACGCTCTTGGAGGTTCTTCATCTGGGCTTTGTAGTGATTTTCTATATACTGCTTCGCAGCTGCGACTTTTTGCTTCGTGATGCTCGAGGGTAATTCATCAGCTGCAGACTTAGGACTCTCTCTCGCACTGTCAGAGCCTGCAGAGCCATTCTTCTTTCCCAGGGAGACCTTGAACCTGTCCGATTTAGGTTGGAATCGATTAAACCAGCTTTTGTTTCCCTCCATCTCTTGGCCCTTTCTACTACTCCTTGCCTACTCTATTCCACGAACCACTAATTACACATTGTCATGCGCTGAAACTAGCGTTCTCATTCGTCGATCACGTTCCTTACCTCCTTAACTAACCAGCCAACCAATCTGTGCCTCTCTCTCCCCTTCCCTCTCTCTCTCCTCACATCCGATGCTGTGAAGACCCTTCATGCCCCATGCATCTCCAATTACAGATTGACCGTAATGACCAAGGATAGTCCATTACCAATTGCAGCACCCCTACCCCTATCATCCTCCACAACTAGAACTGGACAATGCAACTCGAACCTCCCTCCTCAGACTGCCACTCCCAAGAACGCACAATCACGAACCTAAGACAGCCACCCGCAAAAGCTCAACACAATAGCAGAAAAGAAGCAGCGGCAACAGCGGCAAGTGCCGCCCCTCGGCACACTACCTCTTAAACCTCACGAAGCACATCATCTTCCTCGGTATTCCCAGCTCATTTTCATTCCAACCTGGTCTGTTTCTCTCACCACCACCACCACCACCCCCTGACCTCCTCCTCCTCTCTTCAATCAATCAATCTCCCCGCTCCTCCTCGCCTAACTCGACCGACCGGCCCCGCCTGATCCCCGACTACTTCCTTCCTTCCCCCGACTCTTGACAAACGTACAAAGGTCCTCCCCCTCCCTTTCCCTTCCCCTGCCCGACCCCACTCACCTCACCTCACCTCACCTCACCCCACCTCGACTCCGATCCTCTACAAACTCTTCTTCTCACTCTTGTTCTCCTTCACAGTCGGCTAAAGACCAACTTCGATGGCTACTGCTGTTGTATCTCTCATTCTCTTCTTCCCGTCTGCTGCTAGATGTCTTTGTTCTGTCGTCTGCTGTTCTCTTCGCGTTGTCCGTCGTCAGTCGTCGTCGTTGCTCGAGCAGCGGAGGCAAAAGACCTCTTTCCTTTCCGCCATTTTCTTGTTGCCGTTTCTCTCGAGTCTCTTCTCTCGAGTTTTAGTGGGATACGGACCTTCTCTATCTTCTTATGCCCCCACCTAAACTAAACTAACCTAACCTCGCATCACTAAATGCGTCTCCGACGGTGCTCCGTCGTCTGCTCCCGACTGTTGCTGGTCTTATCGTTGCCTACAATGAAAGGGTCGCTTCGTGCACATGCTCTTCTTTTGCCCGTTGAGACATTTGCTTTAGATAGCCTGCCGGGCAGTGTGGGCAGCGTTTGAATCACAATCATAAGCTTTCGGGGCAAATTCTGATATTTAACTTGTCCATGCTAAACTTGTCACAATCATTTTTAAAGATACGGTAGTATGTTGAATGATGCCGCGTATCAAAATGGGTGCTTGTCTGTAGAGTTTGTGACTTTATTTGGGGAGAGAGAAGGGATTTTCAGTTTCAACAAATGTATGATTTTCATGACATTTCTAAAGGCAAGTATAACGATAAAATGTGCATATTTGAGTGGCCTGTTTTCAATTCAATATGTTATTTACTCCTGACGTCTTTATCTTGGCATTCATTTCTGTTTAAAACGTGGGAGTATGCAAATTGAACTCTAGCACGTCCTAGAAAACGAGGAAGCAAGTTTTTAAAAGAAAGGAGAATTAGCTTTTACGTTCTCATTTGATAGTTATATTGAAAAAATTTCTCGCGTTAAACATTGTTATAACACTGTTTAAAAACAAACCATATACAGGAACACGTTTGAATCACATAACTATACCTCGTTCATGGTGATGTTTGGTTCATAACCTGAAATAATCTATTATCAATACAGTATTACTCTTTCCTAGTTGTAAGAATGTTTTATAAGGCTTGTTTTGAATTCTTAGTTGTTGATTATATGTTATATGGAACCTATAATATTCAAGTTTATTTAATGTAAATATGATCAAATCACCAAATGTGGTAATTTATGGTAGGAAAATAAGCATCAAAGTATGCTTATGAACAAAGTAAATAAACCTAGACAAGAACATAATATGGAATAAGGATTGAAATATAGTGTGGTGATGATATTATTATTTTATTATTTCATTTTAATTATTTATATTATTCCTCTTTATGTAAAATAATGCTTGTTTTTTATTTTTATTTCTTTATAATAAAAGATATCACAATTCTTAAATGTTTAACTGTTATATTTGTGTACACTTTTATATTGGTCAATTTGACAGGAGAAAACTATGTGATAGAAACCAATACAGTAATACACCCTTGATACCAGGAAGAATTTTGAGTTCTATAATATAGTATTACAAGGTAGTATATTAAGATTTTTGGTGAGTTTGATATATATATATCAGTTATATCAAATTCTATATTCAGTCTGCCAATATGGACTTCTATTTTTATTTTTATTTCTCTGCATAGTCTAGAATAAGAAGTAAGACAAATAAAAAAATTTGCCTCTAAAAATTGGTGATATTTTAGGTTTTAGCTTTTCAAAGGTCATTTTCCTATTCCTAATTTTTACTATTCTTGCATTTCCTATATATTTACGTTTGTGCTATATTAAGAATGTATATTAACCATTTATAAGACACGATGAGTGAGTGATTATACCAAATTTTATACCATACTTATAAAATATTTGTTATCTTTATAAATGATAAATTAATTGATCAGTCTTAAATATCAAGAAACTAAGCTCATTAGTACTTTTTTCAAAATTTTCAAGGTTGTAATCAAGCTTAATATACTTTATGATTGTTGATGATATTGCATAATCAGATGGAAACAAAGCAAAATAGACAACCAAAAGAGTTAATAACTAACTCATTATGATACTTACAAAGACCTTCTATCTTATAGAATTTTGGGCTAACAAATATCATTTTTATGATATTAGTAAAAAACATAATTAATCATTTTTCTTGAACTTGAAACCTTATTTACTATTTTTCAAAATCCAAAGATCTTTTTGAATTTAGGTCAAAGTCATTGGCTAGTTTTTGAGGATGTATTGTTTTAGAATTTGTTCAATAGTTGTGGCTTGAAAATATTAGAATTTTAGTCTATAGTTTAATAAGGCTAAGTTAGGCTAAATTACCTTGAGTTAAACTTCTTAAGATATTTTAGCTTCCAAAGATATGGTTTAAGAAAAACTTAATATCATTTGGATGATGATAAAATGTCATCTCTTTCTATAAATATACTAAAGTTCATAAGAAAATGAGAAATAAGAAGTTGATATATAATTACTGTAGAAATATGTATAAATTTCTCTCCTCTAATTAAATACTACCTTGGAGGTATATTATAGTTCCTCTTAACCAAGATTATCTATCTTATATTCAACCACTTGCGACGGTACTTTCCATACCTCTCCTTTATTGTTAATAGCAATAAAAAATAAATTCCAAGAATAAAAATACTGATATGTTATTAAATTAATATCTTCACTTAATATACTCTAAATTTGTTCATATATGTATAAAGCTAACGATAAATTTTGCTTTTGCTATTAACTATGAGAATCTATACTTGACTCGGAGTGATTGTTAATATGGCTTGAGAAAATACTGGTTAGCCAAAATTTTAATAGGATCTTCTCCATATATAAGATCAAAGCAATTGACAAATCAAAGTTGATAGTATAATTGTGGATCCCATATAGAATGTGGTTCTAGAATGAGTTATTACTCATACGTTGGATGAGTTTCACTTAGAGTTGCAATAATCAAGGTCTTGAAGTGTAAAAGTATACAACAAAGCAATCACTTTATTCTCTAGTCTTGGCGCTATAAAGATCTATGTCAAATATCTCCAAGTTCAAGAGGATACAATAAGATCATCCACTTAATCCTTTAGCTTTGGAGTTGTGAAGAATTATGAGTAAATTTGATATCTTTAGCCTTATAGAGTTATGGAGAGTTATTGTAAAAGATTAAGATTGAGAAGAGAAACAAGAGAATAGAAGACAAGAGTGGGAGATCACATTGGGATACTTGAATGAGTGAAACTTTGAATGTCTAGCATGAGCTTGGGCATTGACATTTATAAGGAGAATACAAAGCTCTTTAAAAGCTTCCTAAAGCCGGATTCTTGGAGTGGAGTCCAAGTTAACCAAGAAGCTTCTCAAGAAGCTTCCTTCTAAAAACAACCTACATGGCATGCAAGCTAAGCTAGTTGGAAGTTTCCCAAGAAGCTTCCTTCTAAACACTATCTACTTGGGATGCAAGCTAAGCTAGTCGAGAAGCTTCCGAAGAAGCTTCCTCTTAGAAATTGCCACTTGGCATGCATGTTACCCAATACTTGGAATGTACCAAGTGGCTTCTTAGATATTTTTAGAATATTTGAGGTTGATTTGGCCAATTTTCTCCTTCATTGGCCTTTATCAACTCGTTGGTAGACTCCATATTGTTATAATTATGAATAAAATTTGATATATTTTGCAATGATTATTTTAGAGCTTATTATATTAGGTAAACAAAAATCACTTTCATACTACATAGCTTAATTTACACTGAAAGATCCATTTGTCTATGAAGAACATTCTATAAGAAAGTAAATATATTAGATGATGCTTCTTTAAATGTTTTAGAGGTATGTAAGCAATCTAATTTACATAATTATGATGTTTTAAGAGTGATAAATAGATAAGTTCATGCAATAAGATTTAGTGTTATTATACCTTTTTATGCATCTTGTGTAAATAAATATATATTTATAGTAAAAAATATATTTTACTTATATTAAAGTGTTTTCTCTCTCTTATCTCTTATGCATATAATAGTCACATATCTTCAAGATAACAAAACTACTTTGTTTAATCTCCAAGATTTAGTAGTTCATTACTAATTTTTAGCTAGAATTTTTATTAATATTAAAAAATAAAAATACAATACATGAGTTTTTATCATTTATTGATAAGATTAAACAACATAATGAATTCCAAGCAATTATTTGTAAACTAAAATGCACTACTCTTGAAAAACATGGGAATTTAGTGTAATTAAAAAATTGATAATTTAACCTTTGTTTCAAAATACATATATTTAGATATAATAAACCATATATAATAAGAATATTAGAAAAGAAGTAGACAAAGCTTTTACAATTTTAGCACGTATTTCTCAATAAATTTTATCTCAACATGGTAATAAATATATAAGATTTTAGAATCTTATAGATGGGGATGATATTTGAACAAGTTAGAAAGGTTTCTTCGTTGAAGGACAAGGGACAAAAAGCTTCTTTTGATAAGAAGCGTTAAGACTGATTTTAAAATGTGCATTTGCCTAGTCTATATATTTTGTTTATCGTGCTTTAGAGTTACATTGTTCAACCAAAATATAGGAAGAGGAGAGGAAGTGTTTTCATACCAAATTTACAACTCTATTTCGTATATATTTAAGCAAAAGTTGCAAAAATATAAAATCATAATCAAGTATAGACAACATAGGGTTTAGTTTCAAATTGGACTCCATCCAAATTTGTCCTATCCATTCAAATGGAGAATGGTATATAAGACTATGCATACTATATTTATTGAAAACATTTGAAAAACAAGCTGTTTAGGCGGATATACAATACTAAGTGTATCATTTCTCTTACGTTATGGACATCAATATTCATCTTCAAACCTAATTTGTTATTAAAACTACAATTTCTGACCGGAAACTTATAAGTAGCTCTAAATCAATCAAAATATGAATGAGAATGCAAATCAATCTAAGATAAGATGTATACCACTATATCTATCTACCAGAAAATTTATCATATTTTATCATGATTGTTTCATTATTTTAGTTTAAAGTTGAACATGTAAGTAACGATATAAATTGTGTTCAATATGAAATATGAAGTTTGAATTTCAAGTCTCTTCTTTCTTCAGTCATTTCCTTACATGTAAATTAACAAAGATACCAGAAACTCCAGGTTTTAATGGAGTGCGTTAGTTTGCCCGACAGAGATGCATTGATACAACGCACTCTATTTTGGCTAAACGGGCATTATCAATCTATTTGAAATAGAGGCTTAGAATTATGTATCTCATTTGCTTTTTAACAAGAGAATAATGTAAGAAGTCAATCCAAATGATAAACACAAGGAGACATTTACAGAATTCAACACTTGGGTTGTACTTTCTTATGATTGTGAATTATTCTTTATGTAGGTTTCAGATGATGAATAACTCTTTAAACACCAATTAGATACTGCAACGATTTGGATAACGTTGAACCTTATTTGAATTAATTAGTTTAGAGCTATAGATAGTGTTTTACATAATACGCGTCATCCATGATACGAGCCAAGTCAACTACTTGCTTCACAAGCCAGGTCAATATCATCCCATCCAAGTTAATTCATGTGCCATTCTTAAATATATATTCTTCCTTTCCGTTTTGAATTCATGCACCAAACAAAATTTTACAAGAAAATATAGTTGATCAAAGTAAGTAGATCATTTTTCGAACCGTTTATAATTTATTAAAGTAGTTTTTGCTTTATGGAAAAAAGTAGGTGGAATATTCTTAATATCATGGCTGAAAGCCACGCATGCGTGTAAGAAAATAACAAAATTTATGCTGGATATATGCACTAAAGAGAAGGCAGAAGCGAGAGAGAAATAAGGAACATCATCAATAACTGAACTTGGGTAGAATAACATCTACATTTGAACACTTATCGGATTCTTTTCTTTTCTGTTGAATTGGGAAGAAGGCATGTGTAAGGTGCATTCACGTCGAATTCACGGCGAATCCTGTCTGAAAGTAAATTTTACGCGTTTCTATACAAGGTTTTAACCGTTTCTCCATTGACTACTCCATTCTCCATTGACACTTTTTTGCAATTTGGCGGAAGTTGCTGGAGAGTGTGGAGACGAGAGGGGAGAGGAGACGATATCTATTTTTTCTGAGCGTTCTATAGCACACAACACGCGAGTGAATAGTTAATTCTCTTCGTTTTTCAATTTAGGTTCCATTGGTATCTAGATTGAAGACTATGGAGAATGGAGTAGAAAGTTATGATGATTTTTAAAATTTTTTAGGGTTAAGAGTGATCATTATACATTGAGAATGATGGATGCAAAGTTTTCATTTCCAATCTCTTGGTTTTTATGATTAAGTTCCATGGAAATTTAGTTTGAAAACTTTAGAGATGGAAATTGAAAGTTATGAGAGTTATAGATTTTAGGGTTTGGAGAGATTGTTTTCTTATGTGAGTTGGGATGTGAGTGGTTGTGGTTTTGCACGTATGGGGAGATATGGAGAGGAGCAGCATGTGTTATTATCATTATTCTTGTGCTAGCCATGGCTACACCTTCCTATGTGGGGTCGCCTAGAGCGGGTCGGGATACACCATGCCCGGTGTGTCATCGACGCTTTACCTTGCAAGGGGTAAAGATCCATGTGGGAAGGATGCACAAAGACTATGATTGGACTACTTGGGATGCCCACGTGAGATGAGCAACCACATCGACAACATTGACACTCGGGATTACATACGCTTCTTCTATCCCCTCGTTGATCGTTCCAGGGATACCGATCAAGTCGCGGGAGTGGTTAACTTCTTAGGCAGGTTGCATTTTGGGGTTATTTGAGACTAGTTTTCCATACCTACGTCTATTCCATAGGCTACCCCGCACACTCCATGATGAGTCTAGACAAGCTTTTTGCCTACCACTTGATCGTTTGGCACGTGATCCCTTGGACGAGTTAGCATGGTTCCTATTCCTCTTACTCCCTTGATGGTGTCTTCGTTATGCTAGAGGGGGACGTGCGGAGCATAGAGAGGTGGCTGCTAGATTTCATCAATTCCGAGCGGGGGATTGGGTAGCCCTTAAGGAGGAGTATGTTAGGGCTACATGATTTAGGAGACAAGCATCGCCACAGGATACCACAAAGTCCACTCGATTATGATGATGTAAGACATTGGGTCAGGCGGGAGAGTTTAGTAGAGCAGCACGAGCGCTACACCTTGTGTCTATAGCGAGTCCTACTGATAAGACTCTCTCTTCCGTACGCTCACTACATCTTATAGCAATAGAGTGACTACCACTAGAGGTCTTAGATTATCAGCCTGAGCAACCTTTATGTCTTGATAGGTCGTTATTTGCACAAGCATTGTGCACTGCCCCTCGCCTTTCCTAAAGAGGCTTATCAAGGATAGTTTATGAGCACCTTAGAGATTGCTTCCAAGTAGATGATCCTTCTAGTGGTTTTACCTAATTGTTTCAAGTGGTTACAACAATAGCAAGAGGAGACATTCCTATGTCTGTTAGTCGGGTGTTAGGTGCTAGTCAACTTCTTGCAATGGAGAAGGACATAGGAGGCATTATACCAATTGCTATTGGAGAGATCTTTTTGCATTTGGTTAGTCGTACCAATGTCTTTTAGCATTGTTCTCACTTTTGATAGGACCTTAGTCCACATCAGTTTGGAGTAGCTACACCTGGTGGATGTGAGGCTATATCTCTAGGCATTAGAGCACTCCTAGATATCCATGCGAAGTAGGTCGTCCTACAAGTGGATGTTGAGAACACTTTTAATAGCATCTCACATGCATCCATCTTTAGAGAGCTTAGGGAGGCTGGTAGATCCTTGGCGAGTCTCATTCCTTTTGTGTAGTCTTTTTACGACTCTCCTGCTTCCCTTTACTACCAGCATGGTGGTTCACAAGAGGGAGTCACCGTCTTGGAGTCAATTGTTAGTACACGTCAAGGAGATCCTTTGGGGGGGGGGCCTTATTTGCCATGGCTCACTTTAGAGCTCTCCTATCTACTACTTTGGCCATGCCAGGTTGTGTATTTCCCTCCTTGGCAGATGATACACACATTGTAGGCCCTATAGATCAGATTAGACAGGCCTTTGACTACTTGACTACCAAGCTACATCTAGTAGGCTTGAGAGTCAAGGTGTGAAAGTGTAGGGCATGGTCTCCTTTAGGTATCCCTCCCCACCTTGAGCTTCTAGAGGGATGTATCACATCCACATATGGACTTTGTGTTCTTGGAGTGCTAGTAGGATTGGAGGATTTTGTCACACGCTTCCTAGATGTTGCCCTTGTAGAGGATGTTCTCTAAGTGTATGACCTTCCATTATTAGGAGATCCGCAAGTGGCATTTGGTATACTCTCTTTCAGTATTGCTCGTCGACCATCCTACCTCATCCGTACAATTCACTCCTCACCGTCCTTCCTATCATGTTTGAGAGCATTTGATAGGAGGATTATCGGAGTCTTTGGTGATATTATTGGACCATGAACTTTTGAGTGTGTGACATGGGATTTGGCATGTAGATAGATGGCTCTACCAATCTCATGTGGTGGGGTTGGCTTGCTTTCTATGGAGGAGATGACACCTATAGCATTTTTGGGTAGTTGGGCTCTCTCTGCATCCCTACTTTCCTCCCGTTTTGTGGTTGTTGATAGGCCGGTTTTGGAGACTTATGTGACAGAGGTGGAGGGAGGATCCTATTCTCTCCAAGTGTTATTGCGGCAGACGAGAGATAGTCTATCCTCTCGAGCACGAGAGGATTTTCCACCTTTTGCTTCATTATTGTCAGATTGGACTAGAGGTTTAAAGTCTTCCTTGATGGAGCGACAATGTGAGCATACGTTCCATTCTCTCTTAGTCGACTCGTCCATTCTTGAGGCTACTAGAGCACGTCTTTGCTCTTGCTCCGGCAAGGGTGCATGCTCTTGGATCCTAGCTCGACCGTGCATTTTGACCCCCATCAGCTACTTTCTCTACAACGATGAGGTTTTGTCTAGGTTTGGTCCACCCATCTGCATCTTCATTACTCACTTGTGAGTGTGGTTCTACACTAGATGAAACATCGGTCCACATAACACGGTGTCCTTTTGGAGGACACAAGATAGCTACCCATGATGCCATTAGGGACATAGTGTTTGCTATGGCAAGAGAGAGTGGATACTTGGCTTGGAGGGAGCGTTTGTATGCTTTGCAGACGACATGTGTCAGGGCAGACTTATACTTGGTCCGAGATGATCAGGTGACAGTAGCGGATGTCGTGGTGACAGACCATACATGGGATACAATTTTGGAGGGAGTGATTACCCATCCTCCTGGGTGGGCAGCGAGTGCAGTAGCAGGTCGCAAGGTCTCCAAGTATAGGGGCATGCAACGATGTCACCTCTTTGTTCCTCTAGCCTTGGAGTTGTATGGAGCGATGGACACGACATTTGACACATTTGTTAAGGAGTGCACGAGAGCTTATCATATTAGGCGTTAGGGGGAACCACTCTAACTTTCATACTTTGAAGTATATTTGAGACCTCGTGTGTCCATTGCTCTGCAGAGTGAAGTGGCTAGTGCAATCCATAGGAGAGCAATCACATTAGATGATGTTTCTTCGGATGCTCCAGTTGTGTGTAGACAAGACGACTTGAATAGCTCGGATATCTTAGGTGCGGTGGGGCAGATTTCTCATATAGACTCTATTGGTGCTTAGCACCATGTTACCTTTTTTGTCTCGCCTTTGTTCGGCTTGATGGGTCCATCCTTCATTTTTCCTACGCAGTCGCATCTTTCGAGTTTCTCCACTGACTTACTAGAGCCATTCACCACCTTTCCATGACCTGCCATCGTAGGTAACAAAAGAAGGGTGAAGAACCGGCCGATCGAGATGGCCCTAAGGCAACATGGAAGGCAATATCTTCGTCCGGAGAGCCACGATATCCAAATGTGCTGCAATATGACAAGTGGCCTTTCGCGGGCTAGTCAGCAAAAGAGAATAGTGTGCTGTAAACAATACGAAGTGTCGGTAGCAGTCGCTCAGGGGATGACAAAAGAGGGGATTGCGTGAGGCATTTAAGCCAGGCAGATGATGGTTGTTAGAATGGGCTAAGGTGACTAAGGGAGGGGCACGGAAGGGATCAATCGGTCAGAAACAAGCTACATTTGCATTGTTACACAGTCGAAATTCTCAATTGAGGTGAAGGTATCGATCAGGTCGCAAGGAAAGCCAGCGCTGAGTCAATGGAGAACATTGAAGCTGCCGTGGAGAGTGTCGGGTTATCAGACGATGCGGGAGCTGATACGTCCAGCATGGATCAAGCGTCCTTTTTCCGATCCGTGCAGGATGGAAATGTGCAAGTGCTTTCTGCTTTTCTCAAGAACCGGAAGAAAATTGATCTTAACGCATATAATGATCAGGTACTTTAGTCGTGTCTTGTGATGTGCTTTCATCATAGTCGTCTCTGGTATTGAAGGTCGGGGATTTCGGCTTGTTTTGCCGTTGATTGTCCGGTAGGTTTGGCGTAGTCTTAGCCTTATTGTTTCGAGTTGAGCTGAGTTCAGTAGCTTCGCTTCTTGCACGCGTTTCCCAACTCACAATGGATTGAGAATGCTGCATCCAGGTGAGCCAGACATGGAATGCAGGACTAGTGAAGTGAAATCTCAATCGTTAATGTCCTAGTATTGTGTTGGTATGTTTGACCTGTGAGGGTTTTGCTTTACTGAGCTGTGTCAGAACCAGCGGATTTAGTGATCACGTCCCTGGAGACTCGGCGGATAACATGACAGATCGGGAGGGTTTTCTTGTCGCTTTCTCTTTTAAAAAAGGCACTGCTGTGCGCAAGCATGGGGGAGAAAGAGAGAGGAGATCGAGGATTAGTGGGAGAGGAGATCGAGTATTAGTGGGTGAGAAGTTGTAGTACCAAGTGTTCGCCTTAAATTCTTGCTGGCTTGACGACACTCTCATGGAGGTATAGCTGCGCTTTTGCTTATAGCTGAATTTCCTTGAACAGGGAGTCACACCATTGATCTTAGCTGTTTATAAGTACGAAGTCCATCGCAGCGTAGACGTAGTTAGCGCGTTGCTGAAGCATGGAGCCAATGTCAGCGTTAAAGCCGCTCCAACGCCTTCGAATCACAAGATGTCTATCGTTCGCCATGACCTCAAGTCCGCTGATGGATCATCACCTGAGACAAAAAAGATAGTTTTTGACCACAAGACTCCTCTGCTCATTGCCTTGGAGCTGAAATCTGCCTTGTATCTGAAAGGTAAAATAGCACAGTGTGCGTTCGGTTATTGAAATTCTTAGCTAATCTGATCGGAGCTCGAGTGTTTCTTGGAGTCTGACGGTGCTCTTGTTTCGCACGTAGGATGGGAATATCGTCACTGGGACGCCATGCTGGAGGTACTGAGTGAAGCAACAGTGCAGCAGCTTGTCGAGAAAGGCGTTCAAGTGCCAACCATCCCTGTCAATGCAGTCTCCGATGTTGTTCAGCGCAATTGGGATGCAGTGTTCAAGAGCGGCAAGCATGAGACCGTTGAATTGGTTGCGGAAGGCAAAGACATCGTTGCCTTGAAGCTTCTCGTAATTGGGGCGTCGAAGGTAAAATTCACTTCTGACGTGTCTTTATTGTGTGACAGACTAACATAGCAAAGTACCAGATCCCAGGACTTCCGTATGCTCAATCCTCTAAGCAGTTTGTTTTTTCTTTTGATTCCCCTTGCAGACCTTAAGACTGAATCTGGATCATTCGAGTAGGATGGAACTCAAAGACGCGTCTTACAATATCGCCAAAGCTTTGGTGCATTATCTGTACATTGGAAAGGTGGACCAGCAATTCATGCATCAGCGAGGCATTGATCTTTTCGTTACAGCACACAAGGTACTATGCGGGAACTTTCAGTAACTAGGTGAATTTCCTCCCGGGATTGGCTCAACAAGGACCAGCCACTTAGGTGTGAACTGACACGCTAAACTGGATCTGTGCTCACAGTATGGCGTCGATGCTCTGAAACGTCTATGCGAAGCCGGCATTGTACCCAACCAAGGTAAGTCTTTTGTATAAGTTCTTGGTACGATTCGGTGATCTACTTACCTCTGTTTGGTTTTTAAAATGCTTCAATGAGCCTAAAAACGACTACTGCAGTATTCACCAATTTAGTATAAACAACTCTCAACCTTGACAGAGTGCTGCCGGTTCATGGTACAGAACGGAAGGTAAAGAGCAAAAAGTTATGACTGAGAGAAGTAGCAAAAGTAATAGAAAGGAGCCGATCTTTTGATTTCTGTCTGTATCTCAGATAACTGGATCAAGCTCCTCACTGCTGCGGTGGAGTCCGACTCTCTAATGCTGACACTCAAGACCGCTCAATCCATCAAAGATGTTATGGTGGAGAGACAAAGTGGTCACAGCTTTCTAACTAGAGGCTTCTCAGACATCAAAGACGCTCCACAGCAGTTGTTTCAGACTCGTAACTTTTCATCTTAAGAGAACCATGTCTGTTATCAGCAGATTTTAACTGGTTCTGTATTAGTCCCGGACTTATGTACAGTCATTAGCTTGTAGATTCCATACATGAGGGACCGTTGAAACAGTTCTGGTGTTTCTTGACCCTATTATTTATTAGACATGTCTATAGCTCTGATACGGTTATGTTTGCGGATTTGAAAGTATTTAATTGAGACGCCTACTTAAGCTTCTGTCAGTTGGCGGGCCTTCGACCAGCTTCTAAAAGTTTCAGAGCGTTCAGGCTGCATAACTGCGACAATTTAGAATCCTCAAGCTGACGATTAGATTGTGTAGATAATCAGATAATTTGATTGTCAACGTTTTTAGTTGTCAATGTTACAATGCATGCTACTGGCATAATATTAAATCGTACTAAATACTCAACTGCAATTAGTGGCACGATGAAAGTTGACTTCTGACTCGAGGCCTCGCCCTCTGTTTATCTAGTGCGTTCCGGTCAGCTCAATCTTGTACTTGAAAGTTTCATCTCAATCTTGTCTATGTCCTGTCTTTGTCACGGTCAGTTATAGAATATACAACCAGCTTACCGCGAAGTATGACAGTCTGAGATAGGTTCTTGAAGACACTCAGCTAGAGAGTGAAAAGTCAGGAGAAACGGAGCACATGAAGAAGGGTTATTGCATGTGTAAAGTCAACAGGTTCTATTAGCAGATAGTGCAGTGTACTCCTGTGGAATCGTGGACAGAGAACGGGTAATGTCCTCCTCAAGAATATCACACTGGAGAAGAGTAGGACCGCAACTTGCGGCGGCAGGTCAACATCTTTAATCTACAACTTAAACTGGCGTCACCAGCACGTGTGGAGACACATTTCACGACTACCCTCCGAAGATAGAACCCGGGCGTCAATGGCCATTTCCTAACAACGCATAATGTCCTCTTAGTCAACTCAATCTGCGTCATGCTCACATACGATGTTCACATCTCGAAGCAGGAGGAGACGACTGCGGTCCCGGTCACAGTTTACCTTCAGAACTTCCACGATTTAACCATACACCTGTTAATGCAAACGCGGATCCTCAGGCACTTGGACCACTCCTGCCGTGGAGAAATGAGAATAAAAGAATCTGCAAGTTTAGGCGAACAGGTATGACAGTGTAAACGTCAACTGTCACCCGCATACCAGGGGGTCCAGGAATTACGCCGTGCCCAATCGCCAGGATCACGACAGTCCAATGTTCAGATGAGCACATCCCTGAAGCGAGTAGCTTAATAATCTAGTTGCAATGGATGTCTGTGTGAAGTGCGTGCAAGGTCATGCTTCCGTGTACGCGGAGAAGCATAAAGGATAAACTTCCCGAGGATTATGAATACCATTGGGACAGTTAAAACACACCCGCACGCTTGTGGGAGGCCAACTTCACGTGAACAAGGTCACCAATAGACCGATAGGTACCGGCCCACCCTAGTCATCCACTATATATTCCAGGCTGGGTGGTAAGGACTTGGTCTTGAGTTACTCCATCATCCGCGTTGACACTGCTTCTCGAGGAAACACAACAAAAGTGATGCCATGGAATGTACCGGATGAACCTCGTAGGATAAAAAGCTTGGTTGGAAAAGAAGAGAAATGCTATGATCTCCTCACAACTCCACGGAGTAGTCCGGGGTATAAAGGCAAGATTTTAGTTTGATGTGCCTTAGAAGGTGGCAATCCGAGAGAACGTGTAACAGGTGTGCAAGCAAGGGACAGAGCTAAGCTGGACATGACACGACACTTTACTGATTGCTCAAGGAGAGCCTAAAATACAGAAATCACTACGATGTTACAAATCCCAGGCTGCACTACGACGGACATAACTAAATTGATGGTCCTACAAGTTTGTCAAATCGTCATGGGTTTCCTTTCGTCATGTTTCTCTGCTATACAGACAAAAAAGGAATGGTGTCACGGCAGTTTACGTCCAAGATTCCCCAAATCACTTCGAGTACTGGTTCAAAATATTTCTTCAAGAGGTGGACGTGAATAATCTACACAGTCAGACAAATCTCTGCCGCCCGGCTTCTTGCGTTTAGTCCACCTCCGCAATACCCAAATTTGAAACTATAATTTTCAACTGTTCGACAAAGTCCGACCCTGTAGCATACTCTGTCAACAAACCAACAGCAATTCCAAACATAGTCCACCTGCACAATCGACCAACAAAGCCAGTTATGCCTCATTTATGCTATTCCAGCTTCCATTTGAACAATGTGAATTACATCTTGTTTTAGTATACAGGATCTTTCTCAGCAGCATTAAATCATACAAAGGCATTCTGACCTGCCATTTGTGATCTCGTTCTTCCTAGTCCAACCAAAAATCCGGCCTTTAACTGTTTCCTCCTCGTATTTCTTGTCTGCGAAGTACTGTTGAAGCTCCTTTGCTCTTTGGCGCTGGTACTCAATCGTCACAGCTCCAGACTTACTGGACGAAGCTGCCGGAGAGGTTGTAGTTGTCGAAACAGTAGAGTCAGCTCCCTCAGCAACAATCAAAAGTCTCCTGGAACTCCTTTCTCTGGAGAATGGTGCAAAAGCTATCACCTGGTCACAATGTACAAATTCGGAAACTCATCGATTCCTCTTTCTTCGGCCATGAATTACAGATACGTTCACCATGAAAAATGGCACTACTTACACTGATCATTCCGCAATGAACATTCTAAACTTAAACACCATCCTCTGTATCAAACCACCAACTACCGTACGAATCAGTACCTCATCCAGCACTCTCGGACCAGTTCGATAGCAGTGGAGGATCATCAATCGAGCACAAATTAGCTCAACCCTAACAGAAACGGATGCGATACAATGCAGCAAGGTTTCTCATCCGTTCCGCCACAGAAATTTCAGACAAATCCGTGAATGAAATTCAGAGCGGTACGTACACTAGTAGCTGATTGTTGCTGTACACGCAACCCGTCGAAAGAAGTTGACAAAGCCCGCAACGTCGAGGAGGTAGCAGAAAGAGCCATGGTTGCCATCGCTAGCTCGCAATTCCCCTTCTTCTCCTTATCTGGACCAAAGAACAAGCAAACCAGAGCAGGACAGAACAGAGGAGGGGACGAAGAGAACGAGGGCATCGAAGGAACGAAGGAAGGGGACGACCTCTCAATCCGACCGCGATACTCATCACTCCACGTCGGATTGAGAGGTCGTCTGAGGTCCACGTCGGATTGAGAGGTCGTCTAAGGTCGTTGATGCAGGTTGCAGTAACGAGGCTCAACGGTTAAGATCCGATCTTGTCTACATTGATCAGGACTTCAGGGTATGTGTTCTTCACAAAGTTTGCAAATTTACACCGGTGACCAATAGCCACTTATTATAGATTCTGATTTACCTTAGAATTCCTGCACCGTGCAGATGAGGTAGCAAATCTTCAGATCGGGAAAAGGTGAGCGGTTAGATGAAAATTAAAATTGAAAATGATCAGATGAAAATTATACTGCCCCTAAAGTATCAGAGTACCACAGCCCTACGTGTTTGGGTCCCTCTGTGATTCAATCATTCGTAGAGTCAGACTCTTTCTTGCTGGGACATGTATTGCGTCCCTTTAGCACTCAGTAAATGTGACAATCCTGCCTTCATTGTGCACTTTCGTTTAACTCTAATGTAGTTACCTTCACAGACCATTGTTGACATGAGGTTTAAATAGGACACCATCCATGTTGCCCCAAAGCTGGAAGTGACACCAAATTATTTTGATCATTCAGCCGAGAAAGATGGAACATGTATGACAAGACTGCGATTCAAACGTGAACCGGAAACTCGAGGGAAGAGATAAGGTTGTCGAGCATAATTTGTTAGACTAAGGTGGTGGAAGAAACGTGAAAGTATAATATAAAAAAGTTGGAGTGCGGACTTAGGCGCTCGCGTTATCTGATGGAAGAGTTTTTCAAGAGCTTACTCGACACTCCAGCTGAACGGGATTTTTGTACGGGACCCGTGCAGATTACAGTGAGAAGAATAGCGGATGAGATGACGTATCAAGATGTCTTTAAGCTTCTGACGAGACGAGCTTCAGATATGCCGGCGGAGTTGATGCGCGAATTTGATAAATTTGAATAATCTGAAAGTGTTGAGATGTTGAAGACGAGAGAAAATGTTAAAGAGTGTTGATGAAGGGCTTGGAAGAGGTGTTCCCAGATTTGGTAAGTAATCTGGTACCTCCATCTTGGTCTTTGCCTCTCCTGTATGAGTGGGAATTCCAGTCTCCTTCTATCTCTCCTCTTCCGCAGCCGCTTTTATGATGTCTTGTATGTGTACACCTCATCTTTACTTAATTAACGACTCTTGTCCACTATGATAGAGTTTCCACTTCTTCCTTAGTGAAACTCCTCGGTACATGTTTGTGACTCCATGGATGTTTTACTTTCTTTGCCGCTCCAGTTTTTCTCTGTTTGTTGATGTAGCTTTGTCTGTTGCTAGGTATTCTACTTAATCTAGTACCTTCATAACGCCACTCGCGGAGATAACGTGTGCATCTTATTTACTAACATTCGGCTGGGGAGGATACTTGTTCT
Source organism: Lunularia cruciata (assembly GCA_948567375.1). NCBI lineage: Eukaryota > Viridiplantae > Streptophyta > Marchantiopsida > Lunulariales > Lunulariaceae > Lunularia > Lunularia cruciata. Next base: position 24,358,468 of record OX419755.1, on the reverse strand, counting down.
TTCTATTTATTTGGCTAATGCTTACTCCGGAGCTTTTTCTTCGGTGTGTTGGTTCACTTCTTTTAGAACGCTCCCTATATCTCCCTCTAGGGAAAGTTTCTCTTGTACATTGTTTATCAGTTGGATGTCAGTGTTAAATGCGCCTTCCGAGGAAAAGCATTGCGCAATATATCAAGCATTTTATTTTTCGCATTTGGATGCTTGGACAGGTCAAGGTCCTAATACATGAGAGGGATCAGCTGATGGTGAATAATCTACGGCAGTGCAAAGGAACAGTTGTTGGTGTTGTCGGTACGGCTCATATGGACGGCATTGAACGTCTGTGGAAGAGGTATGAGAGCCAGTTTTGAAGCTGTCCAATCCCCCATGCAGAAAAATTTCCCAGTCTTTAAGTTCTGAATCGAAGTGGAGCAACTTTCTCCAACCAAAGATGGCCGCACCGCGAAGGTTGAGACGAAGATATATCAGTTCCGACCCAGAAAGTAACGGGTAAACCTTGGTCACCCTGTTCAAGAGGAGACTCGTGATGGCCAGCTTACCTTCTCCATAAGAAAACCACCACACTGGGAGTGTGGATATTATCACATGAAACAATTAGTGACAAGCATTGGTGGTAGGTATACGCATTCTTCAAACGAATCGAGAATGTTTAACCCATATAAAACGATTTGTCTATATTCCAAGCACCCAGCGAAAATAGCGAATCAGTGGACATTAGATTACAAGTGATTTACACAGATAGCAAGTGGATTAAGTCGAAAGCGAGACAACGAGGATCAAGACAAATGAGATGGCGTAGAGGGTACCCGTGGTTCAAAACAGGGTAGAGGCATGAGAGGTTAAGGTAGTCTGGTCAAGACCTAGGCATGCGCTGAAACGCAGTGGAGCAGGTGACCCCAAAATGTCCATTGTAAACTCTAGCAGCGACCGAATCAGTGGGCTAGACGCTCTTCCTGTCCAGTTTCGCAAGGGGCAACACTGAGAGCATTCCATCTTAATGGAATGGGCTTCCATAGGAGACTTGTGGGCTGCTGAATCGGTGCGCAATACTGCAACACATACTGCAATACATCGCCAGGAATATTGGTCTGCTGAATCGGTGCGCTCAAATACAATCATCTACAGTATTGAGTAGGACAATCTGTAGACAGTACACCGGACATTATTCTGAAGACCATAGTGCATTCGCATTTCTAAGCATTTCTCTAGCTTCACCTCTAACTCTGCTGCATAACGAGAATCTCATCTCGGGAAGTTACTGCGTGTTACAGTTCTGGATGTGAAATTTCATATTTTCTAAGCAATTATATACTAGGCATTGTTTTGTTTCAAACATTTGATTCATCTTCAAGCACCTCCGGTTCAACAAATATGTGACCACGGGGCCACTAACCTGGTAGCCATTCACTAGACAAAACATAATAGACCGGACTATACGGGAGCTGTCATTCTTGAATTTGAAAGAATGTACTTTAACGTGTCGATAGACAAAAGTTAGTGTCTATAGACACAACTCATGTCAAATATTCAACGGATTGCAGAGTATAGATGTAAAAGTAAGGTTAGAAGATGTTGAATGATGAGTATAGTATCTTCTATTTGGATTGAGAGTTCATCCCTCTCGGATTGAGAGAGATCGACCCGGAACAAGTACATACTCAAGAGGTCGATCGCAATACTACCTCTTATTCTGAAGGGGACTACCTCTCAATCCGATCCAAAGATATGATACTCATCATTCCGTGTCTTCTAGCTTCACTTCTACATCCATACTCTTGCACTCCAGTTAAGAATCTGGACACTTGTTGTGTCCATGTACATAAACTTTTGTTCCATCGGCACATTAGGTACATTCCGTCAAATCCAAGAATGACCACTCTAGTTCCGTCCAATCTATCCTGTTTAGTGAGTGGCTACTAGGTTAGTGGTGTCATGACATTTGTAGTGCCGAAGCTAGGTTGCTTGGACAATGGAGTCGGAATGTTGGTAGTCATAGATATTTTGGTAGTTACTCATGGATTGTTTGTTTGCAGTTTGATTTTATGTCAGTGCTACTTATCACATGGTGGGACCACTATCACTTGCACCATTCTTACCGTTGGATGTGATATCATGGGTGCTATTACGGTTGGAGACCTAGGTGAAGCAGAGTGGTATGCCTTCAAAGTGCAACTCCATAGAGCTCACTTTTGTAATGTTGAGCCTTCAAGTTCCTACTTATGGTGGATAGAGGTCGGAGAGTGTCACTTGGAGTCTCTTAACTAGAGTGGTGTGGTTTGACTATAATCAATGTCCGATTGTTGATAAAGTGTTGAATGAAGGATAGATTTTAATTTGAATGTGATTCAAGTGGAAGAAAAAATTGATTACATTTCTAGTGAGTTTTCTAGAGTTGCATTTCAAAAGTATATCCCTCTGTTTTATTTAGGTCTCCAACCCTAGTAGTGTTGTTGATAGTAAGTCTAACATTGCGAATGGTGCAAATGACAATAGCTTCCACCATATGATCAATAACCCTTACATAGAATCAGACCACCAGCAAGTAGTCCACGAGTAACTACTAGAATATTTATGATTAGCATCATTATCACTTTAGTGTTCTAGTAATCTAGTTTTGGCATTACAAATATTATGATAATTTTATATATATAGATATTGATCGTTACATGATATACATTGTTGTCAACATTATACACTATAGAAAAACAATTCACACATAAGTCATACATGAACTATAAAGTGTCACAATCACTCCTTAGTTAACAATTAGGTCCCTATAACTCCAAATAGCTATCTAGTCCAAATATGTGGTATACCTTATGGTGTGCAAAGATCAAAAGATCAAGTGCTATCGAATTCCATTGTTAGTCATATGTCTGCAATCTACCATATAAAGTGTCAACTAACACAATTCACACATAAGTCATACATGAATTGTAAAGTGTCACAATCACCACTTAGTTAACAATTAGGTCCCTATAACTCCAAATAGTTATCTAGTCCAAATATGTGGTATACCTTATGGTGTGCAAAGATCAAGAGGTCAGGTGCTATCAAACTCCATTGTTAGTCACATGTCTGCAATCTACCATATAAAGGGTGAACTAGCTATAGATCAAGTACATCTAAGACATAACCATTATCCTTGAGAAATCAACGCGAAGGGAAGAATCAAACATACCATATGCCATCTTCTCCAACAACTATCACTCACCAACATAATAGCAATTCTACCAAAAGAGCCACATAACACACACGGCAAGCATCCACGTATAAGTGCCAAGCTTGGGTCCATAGTGCAATCAATATTTGGGAGGTGGTATGGCACACAATTACACACATGATCCTTCCAACAAGAAGATTCTAGAAGGTAAAATCTCACACACTCTCAAGATAGTGCGGTATGTAGTAATAGAAAATGTTGTTAGTGTAGTCTACTATAGATATACATAGTCACTTTGATGAAATCAACAGATCAATGACCTATAACTTTCTCCTTGAATAGTAACATAGCGTAATTCTACATTTGCTAAGGAATCACCAAGTTCTCAAAGGTCATCAATATCACTCTTTGAAAGATCTCTGCCCATTGAGAACATGCACTTATCCACACGTTTGGATCATCCAAGTCCAAAACTACAGTAGCATCTCGACAAATGGCTACAAGTAAATTTGGATCTTGTCCATAGAGTAAAAAGTAAGGATAGAAGGATGCTAAGGAGGCTTGCCGGTTGAACCGATAGCCCATGGCCAACCAAGGTAATTGAAGATCCCAATCTCCCAAGTGCCTCTTTGCAAATTGTACTTATGTAATCCTCTCTTCACTGTTTGAACCACTCTCTCTGCTAAGCTATTTGCCTCAAGGTGATCTCAAGATTTAGTATGATGATCAATCAAAGCCTTGTCACACAAGACCTAAAACTCCCCCAAGAACTCTATACCTTGATCAATCAAAACCTCATATGGTGTACCAAAATGACTAAGAACCCAATTCAAGAATGAGTAAGTTGTTTCTTTATTGGAATTGTCAAGAAGTGCTATCAACTCAATCCACTTGGAGACGTGTTCCATTATAACCAAACTATACCGATGATGTCTCACAGTCAATGACAAAGGTCCAACAAAGTCCAAACTCCAATGGTAACCCAATCTCATGATAAGTAATGGGTGCATAGCATAGAAATATTGAATGATGCTCTAACTCAATCACAAACCACACATTTTGCAATAAACTATTGTACATTGGTATGCATACAGTGCTACCAATATTGACTTTGGAGTAAGTTATATGTACACTTTATTCCAAAATTTGTTAGCTACTCATGAGCATGATGGACTAACTTTGGTCTCTAAGATGGAAGTGGTACTACTTGCACTCTACCATCCTCCCACATACAAAGAAGATATTTTCCCTCCAATCTAAACCACCCGGTTTGTTGAAGAACAAAATCCTTCTCCTTGGCACCAACTATGCCACCCATAACACCAATGCAAAGATAATCCATCACTAAGATATCATCATGAATATCTTGTTAAATTGTACCAATATCTCTACCCTCTTGATTTGTGACCTCAATAACTCTTCATATATATGCTAATACCACCAAAGCATTGGAAAATATACAATAGAAAGGTAGATGCATATCAACCTAGCACCATCTCCTTATCTATCTCTTACCATGCCAATGTGCTTCGGTCTGATCCTGCTTATTGGGACATGGTTTCTACTCAACCCATTTGCATCATGGTTTACCACTCCAAATCTTTGAATAACCATGAAATCATACTCTTGTAAAATCAAAGATCATCATGCAAGCTTCCCTAAAAGCTTGTTGGACTCTATCAACCATTTTAGTGGTTGATGATCAATGATGAGAGTGAAGAGATTACCAAATAGATAAAATCAAAAATGTGCTACTACCATTGCTATTGCCATGCACTCTCTCTCATATGAATTATACTTTGCCTTTGTTGAATTGTTGGAGCAACTAGTCTAGGCCACCACAAACTCCATCTCCTCATCATCTTGTTGGGTAAGCAATGCTCCAAGCCCCATCATACTCCAATCAATATGAACATTGAATGGTCATCCTCATATCGGTCTCTATAGAATAAGGGTAGATGTCAACCTCTCCTTGAGCTCTATAAAATTTCTCTCTTGCTCATCTCCCCAACACCACTCTTACGTAAGCTTAGTTAGCTTTGTCAACCCTTGGCATTGGCACTAAATCTTTTAACATACTAGCAATATAAATTTGTCAACCCAAGGAATATTAGTACTCTACTCAAACAATTTGGTCTATCAAACACCAAGTCCTATAGGGTAGACAAATGTAATTTAAATACTCAACCCACTCATGGAAAAATCTACGCTTCCCAAGATGTAATTTGAGTCCATAATTTGAGATTTCAATCTCTCAAACACTTCCAATGTCTCTAATGCTCTTCTACAATAGTGTTATAGACCAAAATATTATCAATATAGCACCGAGCAAAATCCAATCTTGCTAAGATTGTATCCATGACCTTCTGGAACTCATCAAGAGCATTCTTTAACCCAAATGGAAAGAACCTCCACTAATATAAGATATCCTTACCATGAGGATCAATAGCCCAAAATGTTATCTCGGACTTATACTCCTCTTTCATTGGCAATTCATGATATCTTACTCAAAGACCAAAGTACTAAAGATCTTTGCATGCCCAATTGCATCAAAGATCTCCTTTGGTGTAGGCATGGCATATTGATCAACCCTAATTTGTCAACTGATAAGATGGTAATCTCCACATATCTGCCTATCTATATAGTTGCCATGCATATCCTTCTTGGTTGGCATCACTATAACTAAAGCATACTCTCCATATGAAATCTCCACCAAACTAGGCTTAAAAAGGTCTCTACTCCAACTCTAAATCAACACTCTCTTTATGTCACTATATTTGTAGGAACATCAAAAACCAATTGTATCACTAGTAAGCTCAATCCAAAATTAGATCCTTTTAGAGCACCCAAATCCTTCATATTGAAAGCAAAACAACTTGTGTAGCTCTTCAAGAACCTCCAAACTCTTCATCTTTCCTCTCTTGTAAACTTGGGTTCAATATCTTGCTCCCAAGTATCCTATTTAATTGATGTAGGAGTAAAAAATGTATTGATTGGCTGTTACACTAGGCCCTTGGGAGCAATAATGTCATACCCTAACCATTAGAGTTCCCAACCTTAGTGTGGAAAACTCCCTCTACTTTGGCAGCAAGCTCCACACATCCTCTAGTTGCATCTCGAGTAGACCGAGGATGTAACGCAAGTAGACCATGCTCACCAAGATGGACTTCAAGTAGACCATTCTCCCTAGTATCCATTGGTTGTGTCCCAAGAATACCCTACCCACTCGGTCCATTGCTCCTAACATGTGCCTAAATCTTCTTGATAGGCACAAAGCTCACAAGTATTCAAGTTGTGATGCTGATTAGGTGCATCTTATGCTGCTCTGCCAAGCCAAGGCTCACAATCTAGGCTAAACAGTTTAGGTCCATAGCTTGACCTAACACATGATGCTTGGATGCTTCTAACATTGTTGTAATAGCGGTAATATCAATATGAAAATCTATTGCCCACTCCCTCTGATTTGCATTGGGTTCCACCAACTACTATAACTATGGGTCCCAAACAAGTCCAAGACCTCCTTCTTGAAAAGCATGGGAGCTTGGGAAAATCATAAGTGTGGATAAAGTGACTTTGAGCTGTCCAACAAGGTTCACCACTACCATAGGTGACCTATCAGCCACTATCACCATTTGAGACTGGCACCCAACATCCCAAATATCATTAGCAATAAGGTGATCTAGTTGTTGATTCTTATCATAAGCACATTATAGAACCTCTTTAGGTAAGAGGTTCACCCACCAAAAACAATGACAATCTTACGCTAGCTAAATCTAATAACATGGTAGTTCCCATCCAAGAATGGACCTGATGTGTACTTGCCACCACCCGAGTATAAGAATCACCCATCAAAAGGATGTTCTCCAATATGTAGGTAGGAGATATGGATTGATGAATCTAGAGATATTGTAGTATATGTAATATCTTCCAAAACACACTAGAACAAGGATCCTAAAGACCTTGACCTTAGCCAGCGTGGGTGTGTCCTTGACATGGCCATTCAAAAATCACCAAATAAATGAGACCATATCTCTCAAATTCTTGCACCCCACAAGGAAATATCTATTGGTAAGGTCTTCTAGTAACCCATAACTGCTGAAATTGGTAATAACTCAAGATACTAATAGGCCACGTGATGTAGAAAGACTCACCTAGAAATCTTATCTCTCTCTACATACAAGTATCTTGGTACTCATATACCTATATATAATACCACAACTAGTCTAGTGTTAATCCCACCAAATAACTCCAATAGACATACTCCTACTAGATATTGCCAAGCAATGAGTGTGGTATCCAAAGATGACAAGGTAAGTGACTTCAAAAGCTCATCCCCACATTGGTCTCTTGGTAGTAGAAAGGCTCCACTCCAAGCCTATTGGCTAACTAATTCACATGATGTTGCAATACTTCCTAAGAACTCCACAATGGAACATCCAAAGTAGATAGAACAATCCCATGTGTACTCCAAATCTGAGTGATTTCCTCTAGTATTGGAGTATCCTTTGCATGTGCATTCCACTCTAATAAGTCATCAAGCCAAGTAACAAAACCACTAAAAGTTGAAACTAATGCCATGGTCCTTGACTGTAGTGAGCCAAGACTGTTAGTACTAAAGTGTACTGGTAGATGATATACTTGTCCCTCACCAGACTACCAACCTAGTCTATAGGAGGTTGTCTTCTCCCAATAATCAATATTGAAACCCATGGGGTATAACACCAATCTACTAATTAGCACATCATATGAATTTGCTATTATTGCAAAAGCTTGAGCTCTAACCATAAAGCTATCAATTCGATGACCAGGCGGAATCTAGACAATGAGCTTTCCACATGTGATATAATATGTAAAACCACCTCCCAAAGATGTTTGGATCTGAAATGGATACATGTCTACGTTGGTCTTCTATAGCTTTAGATTGACAACTATGGCCTTCTACAACATAAGGGATTACACACCAATCTAATAATACCTTTTGTGGTGTATAGACCTTCCTTAAAGGTCACACCAAATGGAAAATACCCTTTTGGTTATTTAATAGGAAAACTCCAAGTGTGAACCAACTTCACTCACAAGAAATTCTGGTTGGTAACTCCCTCCAATCTAGCTACTATTGCTTGTTATAAACCACCAGTCGTTGAGCAAATCCCATGCTCCTTAACCAAGTTAGCTCTACTATCAACCACCTCTGCTCTAGAAGCAATAACCATATCATCCTTACTCTCACAAAGTATGGTAGCCAACCAGAACATTAGAGCTAGATCAACTCCTAATGTAAACATGTCATTGGTTGAGAATAAAGGGAAGTGTATAATCAACTAAGCCACCCCTAACATTGTGCTAGACTCAATCTGTGTAGTAGCAACTAGTTGACTAGCATCTAGTCTATCATGCACTCCCTTACCACCTACGACACTTCCATTAGGACATCTAGGAGCCATGTATGTCATCTATAATACCTTAGAGAGTGTGAAAGATTAGAAAGAGTCTGTCATATCTACCAGCCTCTCCTCTTTGTAGGTCCAACTCCATTTATGCTTCTTTAGGCTATAGAGCACATACTGCATTCCTAGTCACTATAGTAGATGTATCTATCTATGTTGCTCCACACATAAAGTCCAAGATGTCTTTATCACCAACATAAGAGGTGGAAGCCTCAACATCCAAATTTGATCTCCTCTAAGCTATGGCCATGCTAGCCAATCTCTACTCCAATTGCTAAATTCAACTAGCTACGATTATATTAGAAGAAGGGATAGTATTGCACTCCTATCAAGTGTGGATCCTCTACTACCACCTCTACCACCTCATGCTCCATGACTCGGAGCTCCTCTACCACATGCCATAGTAGCCCTACCACTCTGTAACTTTGGGTGAAGTTCAAAGCATCAATAGTGTGACCAAATTTGTGGCAATAGTCACACTATCTTGGTGTTGGTTGTGATGCATCAAAGGTATCATGTCCACTACCTTGAGTGCACTCTCTCTTTGGTAAGGTCCACCACAAGCCCAACAAGAAACACCTCTACTCACCGGCTATTGTTGGCCTAAAAATGAAGGTAAGGGTCTAGCTACACTAGGCCCTCCACTCACTCCATAACATTTGGATTGTCCACTCTGTCCTCAAAAGCCAACTCTTTTGCACTCTAAAAGAAGTAACAATTGTGGATGAGGTCTCCATACCAAATCCAGCTATCATCACTCTCTCCTCCACCATGTTAAGCTCAATATGTTTAGCCAAACTAAAGACCATTGCCAAAGTAGGTGAAGTAGCATGTAACAATAGAGCATCATGTACTTTATATCACAACCCCCATCTAGGATCCCATACCAAAACTAGATTGCTTGGGTCTCAATAACTCCTTGAGTGAAATTGATAAGTCATCTCATGCAAATGTATACATAATATAGACTCTCTATAGCCTTTTGCTAGAACTCTTGCAAGCTCCTCTACTTGTCAATCCACCCTTCTTGGTAGTTTTACCTCAAGCACTAAAAGAACTCCACCACGGAGTTAAACCTTGATATTTCACCATTGTAGCAACATGGAGTTTACCAATGAGTTAGTCAAGACTAGCAAAGTAGAAAATGTGCCAAATTAGCCTTGAATATTCTAGAAGCATCCACAAAGCTATTGGTACCTTCCAAGTATTGGGTAACATGCATGAAAAATAGTGACTCATAAGAGGAAGCTCCTTGGGAAGTTTCTTGGCTAGCCTAGCTTGCATGCCAAGTAGATGGCTTCTAGAAGGAAGCTCCTTGGGAAGCTTTATAGCTAGCTTAGTTTGCATGCCAAGTAGACAACTCATAGAAGGAAGCTTTTGAGAAGCTTCTTAGTTAACTTGAATTGCGCTTGAAGAAAATAGCTTTGAGGAAGCTTCTCAAGAGCCTTGTATGCTCTCCTATAAATAACAAAGCCCAAGCTATGCATTTGGAGTTTCCCTCATTCAAGTGTCCTAATGTGATTTTCCACTCTAGTCTTCCATTCCCCTATTTCTCTCCTTGGTCTTGGTCTTTTGCATTGGTATCAAAGCAAGAATGAAATAGATGGAATCTATGGACCACCAAATTCATTTCCACCAAACCATTGGGATTTTTTTGTCCATTTACTAGCCAAACATGATTTCATGCAATTCATAAACTCACACTTTGGGCATAATTTTTTATATACTATCACCTTTTCCGATGAACCCTTGGTAATTTCAATTGTGACTTATAGAGAACAAGAGATGTATTGCATCCACATGTTAATTTAGATAAACATTAGATAGTCTAATAGAATAGTAGCCATGGCGGCAATGCTCAAATTTATCATTGATATGTAGCAACAAATTGAGCACTTTATTTGATTGTTTGAAGAATGAGATCATCAACAACAAGAGTATGTAGAGAGAGTGCCATTTTGAGAGGGCAAAAAGCAATTCTAATTTCCAAAGCCCAAGGTATTTGAAGGCAAGAATCTTCCAAGTGTAATGGAGAATTTTATGTTTGATTACAAATATTATTTTGAAGCTACAAATCTGCAAGAGAACAAAAAAAAAATTCTCTTGGCTTTCAACTAATTGGATGGAATAACAAAGCTATGGTGGTGGTTCCAAGTGGAGCAAGTTGAATGGCAACTTGTTGCACCAATCTTGCATGGGTAGAATTCAAGAGTGTAATAATTGGTCAATTCCCAGCTATATATACCACACAAGCTGCAAGAGATAAGTTGGTAGAGTTGAAGTAGATTGGCTCTATAAGAAGCTTCATCATGTAATTCAAGAATACCATCATACAAATTCTAGATATATTGGATGGTGAAGCTTTGGATCAATTTTTTAGGGGCTTGAAGTCACAAACCAAATTAGAGTGGACTATGAAAGAGCCAAAAAACCTTACAATTGGCCAAATGCTTTGATTCCTTGGTTACAACAACTTGGTCTCGACTTTCACCTCCACAAAACCTACCAATACACTACACATAGGTGGAAGAGCCGATACTAGTGGAGATTGATGTCATCCAATAGAGACCACTTTGCATTATAGATAGAGAAAACTTGTGACAAAATAGTGGTTTTTTTTATTATCACCAAATTAAACATCACATTGTTGAATGTCTACTCAAGAATGGGTGATCGTGACAAATCATTCAAATGGAGTTTATGGAGTAGAATTATCAAGGAAAAAAGGAATACCAATAGTATAAGGGATTTTGAGCCACCTACTATGAACTTGATTAGTTACAATAGGATTGAAGGCTCAACCTACATAAGTTTGTTTTACTTGCAAGGTATAATATTTGATTGTGGTTGTAAGATTTTGGTTGATTTTAAAAGTTCATAAAATTGTATGTCCATGCAATTAGAAAAGGAATTAGGTATTCTAATCAAGCTCATAATTGGAAGTAGATTGATGATGACAGATAGTACAAAGGGTTTTACATTCCATACCCTACATCTTGTTACATTCAAGATTGGGAAGGAGTTTAGGGTATCTTAGTATACCTTTCATGATCATGGTATGCACTTCAAGATTGAGTTGTTGCCAATAAGTACTCCAATGAGTAGACTCATCTATTGGCTCTCACCAAAGGAGTTAGACAAGCTTTGAACAACATTGATGGAGTTGTCGGAGAAGGATTCCATACAACATAATACATCTACTTTTGGAGCACCAATACTATTGTTCAAAATAATGATGGAGGACTTTGCTTTTGTATTGATTACCATGGTTCTAACAAACAAAAAATGAAGAATGTATATCCCTTGCCTCAAATTGATTACTTGCTAGATCAATTGAATGTAGCACAATCCTTCTCCAAGTTGAATCTTTGAAATGTTTATTGGCAAATTCCTTTTGATAGAGAGGATGTGCAAAAGATTATCTTTTGCATAAGGTATGTGAACTTTGAGTGAAGAGTTCTACCTTTTGGGCTCACTAATGCTCCAGAAATCTTTATAGATCAAATGCATTGGGTGTTAGATGGGCTATTGGATTGATCTATGATAGTGTTCTTGGATGACTTCTTAATCTACAACAAGCTAGAGGCAAAAAAAGGTAAATCATATGTGAGAAGTCCTAAGAAGACTACTTCAATGGAAGTTCAACTCCAAAAAGTCTAAGTGTACCTTTTGGCAAAAGGAAGTTACCTTCTTGGGTCATAAAATCTCATTGGAAGGGATCAAGATGGAAAAAGAGAAAATCAAAGCTATTACTAATTGGCCTACTCCAAAGGATGTCACAAAAGTACGAGTATTTAATGGATTGGCAAGTTTTTATTGACGGTTCATCCACTATTATGCACAGGTGATAGCACCACTAATCGACCTCTTGGGGAAGAACTAATGCTTTCAATACAACATCAAGCACAAAGAAGCAATCTAGAAGTTGAAACATATGGTGTCTTCAAGACCCATTGTTCAACCATAGGACCCTCAACTACCTTGTATGGTTGATTTCAATGCTTCTAACTTTGCCATTGGAGCCATGTTGCAGCAAGAATTTAGATGGGTTAAATCTCATTGCTTTTGTGTCTTGTCGACTAAACACTACAAAAATAAATTACTCTACTCAAGATCAAGAACAACTAGCAATGGTATATGCCACTAAGGTTTGGAGACACTATCTCTTGGGGAAACAATTGATCATGCAAATTGATCACAAAACCTTGTTGCAAACATTACATTTGGAGCACATGAAGAGTTGATGTAAATGATGGGAGAAACAACTACAATGTTTTGACATTAAACTCAAGTACAAAACCCAATTGGTTCCATGTCATCCTTGATGCCATATCACAACAATCTGATTTGAAATCTCTTCCTCTCATCATGACAAAAATTACAATGGTGTCAATTGACTCTAAAGTCCAAATTGAGTCTAGTACAATTTTACAACAAGATCTCTTCTTTCAAATGGTCTAGAGTCATTTTTCAGCATGTGACAAGAATTACAACACCTTTTCCTTCAAGGAAGGCCTTCTATTTTGTGAGAATTGGATCTATATTCCAAGCCAAGGGTGATCTCCAACTTGTGTGCCTTCAAGAAGCCAATGACTTACCAGTTATTGGTTACATGTGTATGGACAAGACCTTGAGTACCTCCAATGCCAATGGTGGTGACCCAACATGACACAAGATGTTTGAGAGGTTGTCCAATCTTGTGAGAGTTGCCAATGCAACAAGATCAACAACCAAAAACTGAGTAGATTCCTTCAACCACTCTCCATCCCATATGCTTGATGGGAACACATGAGCTTAGATCTCATCACAGCCTTGCCAAAGACAAAGTAAGGTCACATAGTAATCATGGTGTTTGTGGATAAGTTTACTAAGCAAATCCATTTGGCACTAACCTTTGATACCATGGATGCTCCAATATTGGCGGATCTAATTCATCAATGTCTTCAAACATCATAGGATACCTTAGGTGCTCATCTCCAACCTTGATCCTAGATTCACCGAACAAATTTGGGAAACACTCTTACAAATATTTGGTACCAAGTTTGCTTTATCCATGGCCTATCATCCTTAAACTAATTGACAAACAAAATATACAAATTGCACCTTGAAAGATATGCTTTGTGCCTTTGTCAACATTCATTATACCAATTGAGATGAGTATCTTGTAGTTGTCAAGTTTTCCTACAATAATTCCAAACAGGTAAGCATTAGATTCTCTCCCTTCTTCCTTAATTTTGACCAAGAATCATTTGTTCCAAATTCCCTTCTTTTTTTTCCTCCATTTCATGTCCCTCGTACTTCTACCTTCTTGACTACCATATCCCAATCCCTACAACAAGCCAAATCTCATCTCCTTGTTGCTCAAAATCATCAAAAACAATCTGCAGACCAACACTCTTATGATCTCATTTTTCAATTGGATGATAAGGTTATGCTTTCTTCTAGTAACCTTCTCCTTCCACTTGATACCCAAGTCTATAAACTTGCTCTTAATTAGATAGGTCCATTTTTTATCACCCAATCATTTCTCTTATTGCTTATTGACTTGCTTTGCTTTCTCATATACAAATCCACCTTGTCTTTTGTATTTCCAAGCTGAAACTCTTTGTTTATAATCCATCTTTCTTTACTTCTTATGTCCAACTCCCTCCTCCTTTTGTGCTTATCAATGATCATGAAGAGTATGAATTTGATTATATCCTTGCACGTTGTCACATTCAACATGGCCGCTAACAACATACTAAGTACAAGGTCATTTGGAAAGGGTATACCCTTCATGATGCCACTTAGGAGCCTCTTTCTCATCTCCAAAATGCACAAATGGCTATCCAAGAGTTTAAAGTTTCAATGGTGATGAGGACATCATCAACTAGCTGTGGAAGAACATATAACAATATGGAGTTTACTGACATGTTAGTTAAGGCTAACAAAGGAGTATACCCTTCATGATGCCACTTAGGAGCCTCTTTCTCATCTCCAAAATGCACAAATAGCTATCCAAGAGTTTGAAGTTTCAATGGTGACGAGGACATCACCAACTAGCCATGGAAGAACATATAAAAATATGGAGTTTTATGACAAGTTAGTTAAGGCTAAAAAAGGAGCAAATAGGCCAAAATATTCTAGAAGCATCTAGGAAGCTCTTGGTACCTTCCAAGTATTGGGTAACATGCATGTCAAGTGGTGACTCATAAGAGGAAGCTTCTTGGGAAGTTTCTTGGCTAGCCTAGCTTGCATGCCAAGTAGATGGCTAGAAGGGAGAAAGGAGCTTCTTAGGAAGATTCCTAGCTAGCTTAGCTTGTATGCCAAGTAGGCGACTTCTAGAAGGAAACTTCTTGAGAAGCTTCTTGGTTAACTTGACTTGGATTCAAAAAAAACTACTTTGAGGAAGCTTCTCAAGAGCCTTGTATGCTCCCCTATAAATACTAAAGCCCAAGCTCATGCTAGGCATTTAGAGTTTCACTCATTCAAGTGTACCAATGTGATCTTCCACTCTTGTCTTCCATTCTCCTATTTCTCTCCTTGGTCTCAATCTTCTACAACCATCTCCTATAGTGGTACCTCCACTTTTAGTAGCATCATCTCCAACTAGTGCACCGCCACTAGATCCACCAATGCTACTAGAGCTAGAACTTGTGGGTACTGCCCATTTACCCCTAGCAACCAAGCTTGAAGTGATAAAGATGTAGTTTGGAGACCAATGTTATCTCCATAGCTAGCTCCTCTAAGTGAGTTACCCTGAACTCATGATAGTCATCCATTGGCAAACCTCCAAGTGTTGAAACAACCCTTTCCAGACCATGAACGGTGTGAACAAATTCAGGTTATGCATCTATTGTAGATCACACTAAATTATCAAACTCTTGGATAAAAGTTATACAACTCAATGGTACACACTATACCAAAGTAACACTTGAGGCCTTTGGAAACAAGGTAAAAATTGGCTTGGTAACATCTTGAAATATATTATATATGATGTAGTAAATAGATTAGATAGAGATATCACCAAAAAAGTATTTATATTGATAAAGCAAAAGTTGAAATTAGCATGAAAACTTTAGAGCCAATTTCAAAGACCCAAACATATGAATTAGTCCTCAAGAATATGCAAATTTACCTCCCTTTTTTTAGAGGAGAAAACATTAGCCTTTCCTCTCTCTTTCTTTGTCTTGGCAAGAGCTTTCCAATTTTATCTCATCCATGCAATTGCAAGATTCTTATAAGAAGATTTTGTAAAGATTCCCTTTGGTCAAAGCTTGTTTGACCAACCAGATAGGACCAGAACCAACATTTCACCAATGTATGCAACTAATCTAAGGGTAGAGCTTGCTAACATGTAAGCAATCCATGTATCTGATCCAAGGGTGGAGCTTCCTTCAAGGGAATCCTTGTTGCTATATAATAAAGATAAGGTGCTCCTTTGGTGCATTAGAGTTTTGAGTGTGAAGCTTTGTGTTTCTTTTTTTGGGTTTCTCTTGGGGGTTCTATTGTCCTCAAAACATTACAATGATATCAGAGTAGATGTTCCAATTCAAGAGAGTGTATCATCCCTCTTGGAGGAACATGAGCTATTGAGACTAAGTAATTTTAAGGAGAAAAACTATTGTGAAATTGATAGATTAATATTGTTTTAGCAAGAGGATGGGATGGAGGCTCTTGGAGGACAATTTATTGCACCACACTTTCCATTTTTGAATCCATTCACATCAAGATTATATATATCCAATGAAAACAAGTGAGAGTATATCTCATTTACCATTTCAAAGTAGAGTTCATGGATATAGTGATGAATTCACCAAACACAATGATTCTATTAGTAGTGATCTATGATAGAGAGAGGGATTTGATAATATACATTTTATTATGATGAATCTTAATATACTAAATCTTCTCTCTTTCAACACTCAAGTAGAAATTCATTCTGTGTTTAGATCAAAAGTGATGTTTATGGATTTCATAATCCACAATTTTGGTGAGGAATATTATAGACAAATGATAGTCTCTAAAATCCCAATAGTCCGTAGCCCATCTTGAGTGATCATATTACCTCTCTATTGAAGTAAAAGGTAGCATTTGCGCATTGGTATGTGTAGGAATCATGGAACCACAATTACAAGATTTGATGCAAGGAATGTAATGGATGTTGAACTAGTTTTGAGAGATCAGATGACCATGGAGGCATCGCAAAGTCAAGTATGTACTTTCATGAGTGATCAAGCAATGCAAGAAGGAGAACCATCTCAAAATCCAATACCAATGGTTGAAGTACCTGGAGAGTCATTTATGCCAATGAGACCGGCCTTGATCAACAATGAAGCCACATTGTTGCTACGGATGAAGAAGACATGCAATATCAAGCCTTACAAGGAGCAATGTTTCATGGGAGTTGTGGAGAATTGGATTACAAAAATAAATTGATACTTCCAATTATTCAAAATAAAGATCACCAATCATTCCATAGGTTTGTTTTCATGTGAGTACTTGATTGATAAACCCCTCATATTTTATGATGCTTGAGAACAAGCAATGTCAACCTAAGGAAGAGAGGTTACTTGGAAGGCAATGCAAGAAGTGTTGCTAAAGAACTTCCAATCAATGGACTCCGTGTAGATGGCCCAAACCCGAGTATAGGAGTTAAGCAAAATAATAGCATACAAGAGCATGTAGAGTCATTTCTTGATATACAAGTTGTAATAATTGACATGAATCTAATAGAAGCTCTGGACAATTTCAAATAAGGATTAAAAGATCAAATTTGCCAAGAAGTAATGGTACAAAATCCTTGCATTATTTTTGAAGCCATTGCTTGCGCTCCAAGAATAGCAAGGGCACTTTGAGGAAGTTTTAGGAATAGTATTGGTTCAACATTATTGGGCTGATACACATCATTTGATGGACATCATCCTATGGAATTGTGCAACATTTAGTTTCAAGACCGAGGAGAATGACCGCTCCAAGGAGAAGGGAGATAAGGAGAAGAAAGGAGACATAGAGTCCCACAAGGAGAAGGGACTTGAGAAGAATAACATCATTGTTACAATTGTGGCCGAGCTAGGCCCATAGCCATCAACTGCTATGCTTGTCTGTATGGAAGCCCTCAGCCTCCATACAAGCATGCTTTGAACAACATGGAGAGATGAATTGAAGAAGAGGATGTTGAAATCACATCAAAAAACAAAGATTGCTAATATATGTACCTTTTGGCCTTATTGGCTCAATGGAGAAGCAAAAAAGCAAAGGGAGGAAGAAGATGAGTGCACAAAGATCAAGGAAGACAAATTCACAAGAGATTGTCATGAATGGAATCTTAGAAGGCAATCAAGTGAGATTATTTATACAACTTGGAATAATAAAGAATTTCTTGTCTTGCTTTATTGCAATAAGATTAGAGATGTATCTAGAGAAGGATGAGAATACAAAAGTAAAGCTATCTAATGGGCAAATCAAGAGGGATAAATTGTTATCTTAAAAAGGTAATACTCTCTATAGGAGAGTATCAAGAAGCAATTAAATGGTGAGTGATACACTAAGCTCATACTGATGTAATCTTAGGCATGTCATGGATAGAGCATTACAGCCCTACGGTCAATTGGAAGATAAAATTATGAAATCTTGCCAATGGAAGATCATTGGGGTTAAAGAAAGATCACACAAGCAAGAATGGCCTCTTTATATCATAGGAACAACAACTATCTATAAGATAGACAAATGATTTATGGGTCTAATAAGAGAAGTCTAGAGTGCACAACTCAATGGAAAAATTCTTGAGAAATTGAAAGATATGGTCAATGAATTTCAAGATCTCTTCTCGGATGATCTATTCTCAAGATTACCACCAGAAAAAGAGTAGATCATAAAATTGAGATATTTCTTGGAAAAACACCTCATTGTAAGGCCTCATATTATCTATCACCTCATGAGTTGGAGGAGTGTAAGGCTCAAATTGAGGATATGCTGCAAAAAGGATTTATCTAACCCAACTTATCACCATATGGGGCTCTTGTTTTGTTTGTGAAGAAAAAAGACGGTATAATACGCATGTGTATTGAGTATTGGTGCCTAAATCAACAAATAGTGAAGAAAAGATGCCCCTTACCCTGCATGGATGACTTATTTGATCAACTCAATGGAGCAAAACACTTCACCAAACTTGATCTATGGAGCGGTTACAACCAAATCCAGATTGCAAAGTAAAGCATACACAAAACTGTTTTTCAAACAAGGTATGGCCACTTTGAGTATTGTGTGATGTTGTTTGACCTCACCAACACACTAGCCACTTTCATGAGTTTGATGAATGACATATTTTGTTTTTACTTGGATAATTTTTTTATCATCTTCTTAGATAACATCTTAGTATACAATAGTACAATGATGGAACACTAGTAACATTTACGAGAAGTCCTCTAGATTCAATGACAGAATCAATTGTATGCCAAAATTTCAAAGTGCTAGTTTGGCAAGTTGGAAGTAGACTACTTGGGGCATAGAGTAAGTGCAAAAGATATCCAAGTATTAATAGATAAAATAGAGATCGTTCAAAAAATGGAGTGCTCTAGAAGATCAAACTAAACTCAAAAGCTTCTTGGGATTGACGTGCTTCTATCATCAATTTGTTAAAGACGTCTCCAAGGTTGCATAGCCTCTAATAACACTATTAGGCAAGAAGAAGAAGTGGATGTGGAAAACCACACAAGAATTGGCCTTTCAAGATTGAAAGACACATTATTACCTATATTGATCTTGAAATGGTATGATCCAAAATGTCTAATCAAGTTGGCTATAAATGCATCATGCGCAACAATAAAAGCAATCCTAAAACAAAAGTGGCATGACAAATAGAACCCAATTTCATATTTCTCTCAAAATATTATTGGTAGAACACAACTATGACACCACAAAACAAGAAGAGCTGGCCATTGTCTTTGCAACCAAGCATTGGAAGCACTATCTTGGTGAAAATGCATTTGTATTGGAGACAAACCACAAACCTCTAGTGTACCTCAAGATACAAAAAAATCTATCTTGTTGATAGATTTGGTGTGCAGAGTGGAGATGAAAATTTAACATGACAATCACATATGTGGAAGGCAAGAAGAAACTTGCAAATGCATTCACTCAAATGTCAATGGTAAACAATCTGGTGGTAGAGGTCAAGATGAACCTTGAATTTTGGCCAAGGATGCTTGTTGCTACAAAAACTAATCCATAGATTGCAAGAGCTCAATCATCCAAAGGCATCACCAGCACCAAGGACTCACCTTTTGTGATCGCATGTTTTGGATCCCAAATGCCACGGACATCATCCTAACAAAATGTCATGATTCCGGCACTATAGGTCACAATGGAGTGGACAAGACCTTGGATGCAATGAAATGTCATTCCTATTTGCCCAAGATGACCAACAATATGATTAAATAGGTTTGTAGTTGCCTACTTTTTCAATAAAATAAAGCTCTTAATCAAGCTCCTATAGGACTCCTTCAACCACTCCCTACTCTCTTTCAACACATCCATACTCCTACACAACGTTGGAAATAGATAAACATAGATTTGGTTTATGAATTATCCAAGACCACCTCAAGGTTTGACTCTATAATAGTCTTTGTTGACCAACTTAGCAAAATGATTCATGTGTGTCCTACCATCAAGGACGTGACTACTCCACAACTAGACCAATTGTATTTAGATTCAGTCTTTTCTCACCATGGCTTGTCTTGAGTGCTCATCACCAATAGAGGCACTCAATTCACTAGTTTGTTTTGAAGAACACTCTTTGGTTTCTTCAAAACCGAATTTGCCATGTCCACAACTTACCATTCACATGCCAATGGAAAAATAGAGCAAGCTAATTGCATTATTGAAGACATGCTCTGGAGCTTCACCTTAGATAAACAAGAGAGGTGGAACATTTTACTTCCACTGGTGGAATTTGCTTAAAACAATTCAATGATTACATCCTTACAAGTCACACCGTTCTTCTTCATGTATGGAGAACATCCTTTCACACCTTTGAGCTTGATGATCCATCCAGTGGATACCAAGGTTGTTGCTATCAACACATTTGTTTTTACAATCCAATAAGGTGTAGAGAATGCCAAGCATAAGTTGTAGATTGTCCACAATTGACAAAAGTAATATACAGATGCACACCGTCAGCACATAGAATTTAATGTTAGGGATCAAATCCAACGGTCAACAACCAACATCACGTTAGTTGGCCCTTGTAAGCTCAAACCTTGTTTTATTGGGCCTCCTATTCTTCATCAAATTGACGTAGTGGCCTATCACCTTGAGCTACCACCACGGCATGAAGATCCATCTAGTATTCTATGTTTCCTCATTATGCAAGTATACCTCTGGATTGCCTCACTTTCTTTCCATACAAGATGTTCAACCTTATCCAAAACTCATTGTTGGCACATAGGAATATGAAGTCGAACGTATTCTCTAGAAACGTATTTGTGATACTTGCCATCCGGATGTAGAATATCTTCTATAGTGAAAAGGGTACATATTGTATGAGGAAATATGCGAGCTAGTAGCCAACGTGATGCATGCACTGGTATAAGTGAAATCTTGTGAGCAACAAATTTGCAACGAGGATGTTGTATCTTAAAAGGGGGAGGTTTGTAATACCAATGGCTAGCTATATTATCTAAAGCTAAAAATTAACTTGCTAACATCTTGAAGGATGTTATATATGATGGACTAAGTAGATCATATAGAGATATCACCAAAAGAATACTTCTACTTATAGTACAAAAGCTATAAATAACTTGAAAACTTTAAAGTCAATTTTGGATGCTTAAACGGATAAATTATGCCTAAAAAATGAGAGAATTTTTCCCTTGGGAAAATGAGAAATTTACCCCCCTCTCTCCCTTGTTTGCCTTAGCAAGAGCTTTCCAATGGTACCTCACCCATGCAATTTTGAGATTCCTACAAGAAGATTCTCTAAAGATTCTTTCTAGTCAAAACTTGTTCGACCAATCAAATAGAACCATAACCGACATGTTATCCATGCATGCAACTAATCTAAGAGTAGAGCTTGCTAACATGTTAACAATCCATGTATTTGATCCAAGGATAGAACTTCCTTTGAGGGAATCCTTGTTGTTATATAATAAAAACAAGGTGTTCCTTTGGAGCATTGGAGTTTTGAGTTTGAAGCTTTGTGTTTCTTCTTCTATATTTTCTCTTGGGGGTTCTCTTATCCTTGGCGTATTACACCTAGCCAAAGCTACAAGTGTATAGGTATGAATCGAACGATCATTAGGACAATAAGTGAAGGTGGACTAGTTAACTAGTGTACCAGTCTAGGAATTAGAGATCTGCGATTCAAACCACATTGCGCACAATCTAGAAGGGTGGATAGATTTTGCCAAACGGTGACCAAAAATTCATTTAAATTAACTAGCCTCATGCCATCAAGTTATCCTTCATAGGCCTTTGTAGCTTCTCTAGCCCATAGCCCTATGCCTCAAAGCCTCTAAATGCCAAAATTAAACCAATTTGAAACCTTTCCAAATTTGGCTAAGCTTCACTCAACTCTAGCTAACTCGAGCAACCTCCAACTCTGGGCAACTCTCACCAATCTGAAGTACTTTCTCTACCGTTGGTTGAATGCCAAATCCTTTGCTAAATCTCAACTTGAGCCAAATAAAGATGATGTGGATCTACAAATCTCTAATTCGAGAAGATTGGATTCCAATTCCACCTTCAATTTTTCACTTTGAGCTCAATTTGCACTAGATAAACCATGATTTCACCTCATATACTCAAATTGAACACACATTATCTCAAATTGACTCAATTCTTAGAACTTTGGCTAGTGTTTTCACACACCATTTGCCACATTGCCAAATCTACATCAATTCACATATAGCTTTTGCATATGATCAGCAATTGGCTAAACTTGGAGATACCACCAACATCCTCAATTCTTGCACTCAATTTCTCTTTCACTCTCACTTCTCTAATTAATTTGTTTTTCCACTCTAATCAAACCAATACTCGATCCTTCACTCAACACTTCATCAACAATCGTGCATTGATTATAGTCAAGCCACACACACTCTAGTTAAAAGACTCCAAGTGACACTCGCCAACCTCTATCCACCATAACTAAAAACTCGAAAGTTCAACATTAGAGAAGTGAGCTCTATGGAGTTGCACTTTGAAGGTATACCCCTCGGCTTCACCTAGGTCTCCAACCCTAACAATGCCCCAGATGTCACGGTGCGAATGGTCCAAGTGATAGTAGTCCCACCATGTGATAAGTAGCACTAACATAAAATCAAACTACAAACAAGTAGTCTATTAGTAACTACCAAAATATCTATGACTAACAACACTATCACTCCAATGTCCAAGTAACCTAGCTTCGGCACTACAAATGTCATGACACCACTAACCTAGTAGCCACTCACTACATATGATAGATTGGACAAAACTAGAATGGTCATTCTTGGATTCGACAGAATGTACCTCAATGTGCCATTGGACAAAAGTTTATGTCCATAGACACAACACCTATCAAATTCTTAACCGGAGTGCAGAGTATGGATGTACAAGTGAGGCTAGAAGACATGGAATGATGAGTATCGTATCTTTGGATCGGATTGAGAGGTAGTCCCTTTTGGATTGAGAAATCGTATCGCACCTCTTGAGTATACACTTGTTCGCGGTCGATCTCTCAATCCGAGAGGGACGAACTCTCATTCCGAACTGAAGATACAATACTCATCATTAAGCGGCTTCTAACCTCACTTTTACATCTATACTCTGCAATCCGTTGAATATTTGACATGAGTTGTGTCTATAGACACTAACTTTCGTCTATCGACACATTAAAGTACATTCTTTCAAATTCAAGAATGACAGCTCCTGTATAGTCCGGTCTATTATGTTTTGTCTAGTGAATGGCTACCAGGTTAGTGGCCCCGTGGTCACATATTTGTTGAACCGGAGGTGCTTGAAGATGAATCAAATGTTTGAAACAAAACAATGCCTAGTATATAATTGCTTAGAAAATATGAAATTTCACATCCAGAACTGTAACACGCAGTAACTTCCCGAGATGAGATTCTCGTTATGCAGCAGAGTTAGAGGTGAAGCTAGAGAAATGCTTAGAAATGCGAATGCACTATGGTCTTCAGAATAATGTCCGGTGTACTGTCTACAGATTGTCCTACTCAATACTGTAGATGATTGTATTTGAGCGCACCGATTCAGCAGACCAAATATTCCTGGCGATGTATTGCAGTATGTGTTGCAGTATTGCGCACCGATTCAGCAGCCCACAAGTCTCCTATGGAAGCCCATTCCATTAAGATGGAATGCTCTCAGTGTTGCCCCTTGCGAAACTGGACAGGAAGAGCGTCTAGCCCACTGATTCGGTCGCTGCTAGAGTTTACAATGGACATTTTGGGGTCACCTGCTCCACTGCGTTTCAGCGCATGCCTAGGTCTTGACCAGACTACCTTAACCTCTCATGCCTCTACCCTGTTTTGAACCACGGGTACCCTCTACGCCATCTCATTTGTCTTGATCCTCGTTGTCTCGCTTTCGACTTAATCCACTTGCTATCTGTGTAAATCACTTGTAATCTAATGTCCACTGATTCGCTATTTTCGCTGGGTGCTTGGAATATAGACAAATTGTTTTATATGGGTTAAACATTCTCGATTCGTTTGAAGAATGCGTATACCTACCACCAATGCTTGTCACTAATTGTTTCATGTGATAATATCCACACTCCCAGTGTGGTGGTTTTCTTATGGAGAAGGTAAGCTGGCCATCATGAGTCTCCTCTTGAACAGGGTGACCAAGGTTTACCCGTTACTTTCTTGGTCGGAACTGATATATCTTCGTCTCAACCTTCGCGGTGCGGCCATCTTTGGTTGGAGAAAGTTGCTCCACTTCGATTCAGAACTTAAAGACTGGGAAATTTTTCTGCATGGGGAATTGGACAGCTTCAAAACTGGCTCTCATACCTCTTCCACAGACGTTCAATGCCGTCCATATGAGCCATACCGACAACACCAACAACTGTTCCTTTGCACTGCCGTAGATTATTCACCATCAGCTGATCCCTCTCATGTATTAGGACCTTGACCTGTCCAAGCATCCAAATGCGAAAAATAAAATGCTTGATATATTGCGCAATGCCTTTCCTCGGAAGGCGCATTTAACACTGACATCCAACTGATAAACAATGTACAAGAGAAACTTTCCCTAGAGGGAGATATAGGGAGCGTTCTAAAAGAAGTGAACCAACACACCGAAGAAAGAAAAAGCTCCAGAGTAAGCATTAGCCAAATAAATAGAAAGAACAAGTATCCTCCCAAGCCGAATGTTAGTAAATAAGATGCACACCTTATCACCATGAGTGGCGATAGGAAGAAACTAGATTAAGTAGAATCCCTAGTGTTAAATTAGGTAATCTCTAGTTTAGGGATTTCTTTGTTAGAATGGAACAAATTAGATACGGTTCATTGGCGAATATTGTTCATGTACACTGTTCATATGCTTTCCATGAATTGCATATGTTACAGAACACTTCAGTACATCTTTCTATCTATATAATTCCAATCAGAAGTTTCTTCTATTGGAGTTGAATTCTAGCACTTTCCCTCGGCATCTCGTGAAGTCCTGAGCTGCCTCAGGAGTGTTCTGTATCTCAATATTGGAGGCTATTTGTACTGCGTGAGGGAATTGGCTGTACTATCTTTGAAAACTAGGAGAGAGTTGAGTCTTTCTGTGTGGAATCAAGAGTATCTACTCTGGTGAGACTATAAAAGCTGAGTGCTAGGATGTATGATACATTAGAAATCAGAATGCCTAAGAGTAAACCATCTACTTCAAAGAACAAGAACAAAGGTTCTCATTAGGTTATGGGCCCACAATCACCACTAGGGTTGATAGGAGAATTCAAAGAGATAGAGAAATTGGGAAAGACTAATTACAAAGCTTGGGCTTTGGATGTGAAGTCTATTTTAGACAGTTATGACTGTCTAGAGTTTGCATTAGAAGCTCATGACATAGATGAGCTAGAGACCAACAAGTAGAAGAGAGTCAAACATGCTACTACTAGGAGGTTTATGCTAAGGGCTATGGAAGAGCCGGCTAGAGACCTAGTAGATACTTATGCTTGGAGTTGGGAGATTTGGGAAAAAATCAAGAGTTATTACATTGTTGAGAAGCTGGAGAGCTCCTATCGAGTCTGGTCTGCAGTAAAGAACTTGAGATTGCAGGATGGTGAAGATTTCACCAGTTATCTATCAAAACTGCAAAAACTCTTCAAGAGTATCAAGGAGGACGGGGTTGTACTTACAGAGAAGTACGAGATCAATCATCTCTTAGATAGTCTTCCTTCAAGCTATAACTCTGTCCTAGGAGCTCTGCAAGTTTTACCTGTTGAAGCTGTCACATGGGATTATGTGATACCCAAATTGCTGATGTTTAGCAGACACATAGAGGACAAAGGGCTGAAGTTAAATGAGCAGGGAGATGCTGCTCTGTTCAGTGCTTCTTCTCGTTCAAGAAGAGTGCCAGATGGAAGAGTGAGCAAACCAGAGCAAGCCAAAGTGAGTAAATCTGGTAAAGGAGTTAGTAGTGTTGATGACAGGACTTGTTATTTCTATCATGAGAAAGGTCATATTGCACCTTTATGTCCCAAGAGAGGAGAAAGGAGAGAACAGAGAGCTGAAGAAGGTAGGCAAGAGACCTCAACCAGTAAAAGGTCAAAAATCTGGGGTTCAGCTTACAACTCAGAGGAGTGCCATGAGATAGTCAGCGATGAAGAGGGGTACTCAGCAGAAGGTCGGATTGTGGAATGTTGGCAGAATCACAGTTGTCCTCAAACGGTTCTGGATGGTTTTTGGACTCAGGAGCCACCTCTCATATCTGTTATCAGAAGGAGCTGTTCTAAACTCTTCAACCTCTGAAGACTCCCAAGAGTGTTCGTTGTGGACATGGGATTCTGAATCCGGTGTTAGGAACTGGCAAAGTTCCTATTGCCTCCATGGGATATTCCGGAAAAGGTTATTTGGAAAATGTACTGTATGTTCCAAATTACACCAAGAACTTGATATCAGTACATAGTCTCATGGAACATGGAGTGGATGTTCTGTTTGAAAGCAACAGAAATCAATGTACTTTGAAGAAAGGAGAGTTGGTCCTTGGGTATGGTACTGCCAAAAGGAAACTGTTCAAGTTGATGGAAGCTGATTGTTTTGATTCTGCGTTGGTAGCAGAAAACAGAAATGATATCCTCTGGCATTTGAGGTTAGGGCACCTGTCAGAGCAAACTTATATGCCCTAGAGAACGTAGTGGAGGGGTTGAAACTAGATCCCAAAGGAAAACTCGAATTCTGCATTGGGTGTGCAGAAGGTAAGGCACACAAAGCTCCTATCCCCAAGAAATTTTCATCTAGAGCTCCTGGTCTTCTAGATGTCGTACATTCTGATGTATGGGGATACATGACTGAGAAGTCATTGAGTGGAGCAGTCTACTATGTTTCCTTTGTGGATGATTACAGTAGAAAGAGCTTTATCTATCTCACGAAAAGCAAGGATGAAGTGCAGCAAAAATTCCAGAAGTTTGTAGCCATGGGTGAGTTGCAGACTGGGAGGAAAGTCAAGCGATTGAGAACAGATGGAGGCAAAGAGTACAGGAATGAGGAATTCCTCTCTTTTCTGTCAGAAAAAGGAATCCTCCTTGACTGTACTGCCAAAGACAGTCCTGCACAGAATGGAGTTGTAGAAAGGTTGAATAGGACACTGGTGGACAAAGCATTGGCAATGCTCCAACATGCAAAGCTGGAGAGAAAGTTTTGGGGTGTTGCAATTAGCACTGCAAATTTTCTTAGAAATATCAGTGGTACCACGGCATTGCAAGGAAGAACTCCTGAAGAATGCTGGAGTGGTAAGACACCTAATCTTTCAGCTTTGAAAGTTTTTGGATGTCCTGCCTATGTTATATCCCCAAGGAGCAGAGGAGGAAGTTCACAAGGAAGGCTGAGAGAATGCTTTTTCTAGGATATGAAGAGTGACTGAAAGGATATCTTCTGTACAATCCTAAGTCTGGACAGATCATCAGAAGTAGAGATGTACTCTTTGATGAATTGAGGACTTGGAGTGAGAACAGTGATGAGTTGTAGAAGCAAGCTGATCAGTTTGATCAGCCTGATCAATCTATCTTCCCAAGCTGCAGAGTCAGTTTTTCAGATCAATCATCAGAAGAGCAATCTCTACCTGAAGCTGATGGTTCACCAAAGGAGAGTCTGAAGGTGTACAAAAGAAGGCCTAAACAGACAGTGGTTTCTGATTCTGATACTACAGAAGATGACCCCCAGAAGCAGATTGCAGATGCAGAATCTCTGAGTGAGACTCCAGAGACGCCAAGAGACAGCATGAATCATCTGGGCACAGAGCCAAAAAGATCACAGAGAGATAAAAAACCTATTGATAGACTTGGTTTTCTATCAAAAGAGATGTTAGATGAATCTTACGTCTGTCATGAAGATTGTGATCCAGACACTTTACAGTAAGCTATGCTCAGACCAGATTCGAGTCAATGGGAGTTGGCTATAGCAGAAGAGAAGAAGCCTCTTCAGACTAATGGTACATGGGTACTAGCTGATTTACCACCAGGTAGGAAAGCAATTGGCTGCAAATAAGTTTTCAGGGTCAAACGTGGAGCTGAGAATGAGATCCTGAAGTACAAGGCAAGAATTGTTGCAAAGGGCTTCAATCAGAAAGTATCAATAGATTATTCAGAAACTTTTGCACCAGTTGCCAGGTATGGATCTATTCGCATGCTTCTAGCTCTTGCAACAGAGAGAGATTGGGAAGTGGAGCAGTTGCATGTGAAAACAGCCTTTCTGAATGGAGATTTGAGAGAAACTATTTACATGGATGTTCCGGATGGATATACTGAAGGCAAAGGAAAAATATGCTTGCTTAAGAAGGCTTTATATGATCTTAAGCAAGCTCCTAGAGCCTGGTATGAGAAACGAGACTCATACTCGAGAGGGCAGGATTTCAAACAAGCAGATTCTGACATGAGGGTGAATACTAGAGATGATGTATACATAGCTGTATATGTAGATGATCTTTTACTGTTGGGGAACAGTAAATCTATCAAACAAATGATAGATTTCTTGTGCTCTGTTTTTGAGATGACTATCCTTGGTCCTATAAAACTCGTTTTGGGAATCAAAGTGAGCAAGATAGAGAAGCAGGATGGATCTGAATCAGTCAACAACAGTATGTGAGATCCATACTAGCTAAGTATCAGATGACAGAGGTGAATCCTGTCTCTAAACCTCTTGATCTGGGGTGGAAGCACAGCAGAATCATAGATGGGGAGATGAATCTCTGTGACAAAGTGTTGTATCAGAGTGCTCTTGGTTCTCTAATGTTTATCATGGTCTGTACAAGACCAGATATATGCTATGCAGTGGGAGCACTAGCTAGATATACTAGCAACCCTGCACAAGCACATTGGAAAGGTATAAAGAGAGTATTTAGGTACTTAAAGGGTACTCCAGATGCATTCTTGGAGTACAGAAAGCAAGGGAACATACTTGCTCCTACTCTTGAAGCATATACAGATGCTAGTTGGGGAGATGACACAGATAACAGCAAATCAACTAGTGGATATGTAGTTATGCTTAGTGGTGGAGCAATCAGTTGGCATAGTAAACAGCAAACATCTGTTGCTCTGTCTACTAATGAGGCAGAATTTATGGCTGCTTCAAATGCTACTCAAGAAGTCATCTGGAACAGGAGACTTCTTAAGGAGCTGGGTTTTGAGCAGGAAAGTCCTACTACATTGTACTGTGACAATACAGGAAGTATAGCACTCAACAAAAACCCTGTACATCACCCAAGGACTAAGCACATTGAGATTAGAAAAAGATTTGTAGAGGAGAAAGAAAAAGAGAATGTCGTGAAGTTAGTTTACCATCCTACATAGGAGATGACAGCAGATGTGTTTACAAAAGCACTACCTAAAGATATACACATGAAATGTGTAGTAGAAATGGGAATAGTCCTAAACTCTCATTAAGTGGGAATGTTAAATTAGGTAATCTCTAGTTTAGAGATTTTTTTGTTAGAATGAGACAAATTAGGTACTGTTCATGTGCGAATATTGTTCATGGGTGAGTATTGTTCATGTCCACTGTTCACATGCTTTCCATGAATTGCATGTGTTACATGAGCATTTCAGCACAGCTTTCAGTACACCTTTCTATCTATATAATCCCAGTCGGGAGTTTCTTCTACTGGAGTTGAATTCTAGCACTTCCCCTCTTCATTTCGTGAAGTCCTGAGCTGCCTCAGGAGTGTTCTGTATTGGAGTTCTGTATCTCAGTATTGGAGGCTATTTGTGCTGCGTGAGTGAACTGGCTGTACTATCTTTGAAAGCTAGGAGAGAGTTGAGTCTTTCTGTGTGCAATTCGGAGTATCTGCTCTGGTGAGACTAGGAAAGCTGAGTGCTAGGATGTCTGATACATCATAAGTCAGAATGCCTGAGAATAGACCATCTACTTCAAAGAACAGAAACAAAGGTTCTCATCACCTAGCAACAGACATCAACAAACATCAACAAACAGAGAAAAACTGGAGCGGCAAAGAAAGTAAAACATCCATGGAGTCGCAAACATGTACCGAGGAGTTTCACTAATGAAGAAGTGGAAACTCTGTCATAGTGGACAAGAGTCGTTAATTAAGTATGAGGTGTACACATACAAGACATCATAAAAGCGGCTGCGGAGGAGCAGAGATAGAAGGAGACTGGAATTCCCACTCATACAGGGGAGGCAAAGACCAATATGGAGGTACCAGATTACTTACCAAATCTGGGAACACCTCTTCCAAGCCCTTCATCAACACTCTAACATTTTCTCTCGTCTTCAACATCTCAACACTTTCAGCAAAGTGCCCCTTATCAAATTCACGCATCAACTCTGCCGGCATATCTGAAGCTTGTCTCGTTAGAAGCTTAAAGACATCTTGATACGTCATCTCATCCGCTATTCTTCTCACTGTAATCTGCACGGGTCCCGTACAAAAATCCCGTTCAGCTGGAGTGTCGAGTAAGCTCTTGAAAAACTCTTCCATCAGATAACGCGAGCGCCTAAGTCCGCACTCCAATTTTTTTATATTATACTTTCACGTTTCTTCCACCACCTTAGTCTAACAAATTATGCTCGACAACGTTATCTCTTCCCTCGAGGTTCCGGTTCACGTTTGAATCGCAGTCTTGTCATACATGTTCCATCTTTCTCTGCTGAATGATCAAAATAATTTGGTGTCACTTCCAGCTTTGGGGCAACTTGGATGGTGTCCTATTTAAACCTCATGTCATCAACGGTCTGTGAAGGTAACTACATTAGAGTTAAACGAAAGTGCACAATGAAGGCAGGAATGTCACATTTACTCAGTGCTAAAGGGACACAATACATGTCCCAGCAAGAAAGAGTCTGACTTTACGAATGATTGAATCACAGACGGACCCAAACACGTAGGACTGTGGTACTCTGATACTTTACGGGCAATATAATTTTCGTCTGATCATTTTCAATTTTAATTTTCATCTAACCGCTCACCTTTTCCTGGTGTGAAGATTGCTACCTCATCTGCACGGTGCAGGAATTCTAAGGTAAATCAGAATCTATAATACGTGGCTATTGATCACCGGTGTAAATTTGCAAACTTTGTGACGAACACATACCCTGAAGTCCTGATCAATGTAGACAAGATCGGATCCTAACCGTTGAGCCTCGTCTACTGCAACCTGCATCAATAGCTGATCAATGCATGCCAAAGATTGCCCAAGAAGATTACGACTATCTCAAAAGCTCTTTTGCGTGGGAACTATGTCCTCCATCTAGTTGCTTCGATGGTTGGGGCATTGAAAGCTGACCGAGTTCAACACTGTAATAGCATGATGCATGATCGTTCTCGCTCGAAATTGCATATCTTTTACATAGCTCCTACGCAGCTCCGAAAGTAGAGAGAAAGCACCATTTCTAAAGACAGAGTCTTGCTGAAGAGCACAACAGGAATAGAAGATGACTTGAGTAACTCAACTTTTTTGGTCAAAGGCAAGTTACATGGAGGAAGGGAGGGACAGACCTTGAATTCTTTACCAGGTTCTACACCAGTGTTGCGCAGCAGACTGTATACAGATTTTGTTGCAACATGAACAAGCTTCTGCCCAAGACCTCCCGGAAATTTAAGAAACTCGAGAAGAAGATTTTTAGTTTGATTTGCTTCACCAGCCATCAATTTCCTCGCACGTTCGGCACAGAGCTCCACCTGCGAAAGCCAGGAAATCATTCATGTTGGATGTACATAATCGGCTGTGCAAAGCAGATTCAGCTGGCAGAAAATCAAAGGGGCAGAAAACAAAGGCCTACCGCAACTGTGTCGGGTTTCACTTGATGAATCACCTGTAAACAAAGCCCAGTATAAATCATTCTTGGATGCAAAGCATCAGGTCACTGAGGATTTTGATCCAACAAGCATATCCATTCACATTATAATCTAATTTCCAAAAAGTTCCTGCTGAAAGTTGTTCATAGATGATTGCATTCAATACAGAGGTCTTTGGATTGGAACCTCTAATTTTCTTTCCGCTGAATTTGCTCCCTGATACTTGTTAGAAATTGCTCGCATCTTGGTAGCCTTGGTCTTCGATAGGGATCGCAATGGCATGAAGAAGTGAATAACGACTAAAAATTCTTATTAATTTTGAGCTAAGCTCGGGAATCTCGCACTAGGTTCCAATACATTGCTGAACATTCAGCAATTCAGGTCTCGTAACTCAAAGTAGAGCAACGATCGATCAGACACGGCTGAACCGCGATAAAGTTAACAAGAGGTCCATGACGGTATGTCAAGCGCGATTCAAAGCGTCTTCGAAATAAAGGTAGTGTTAAACAAAAACGTTGGGAGAGAGTATACCTGCCTAACTTCTTCCGCACTTTTGGCAGAGACATGGGCAGTGCCCACGAGATACAATTCGGCTCCCGTCTCAGCATTGCGAAGATATGTGACGGACCCATCAGAGGTCTTTAATCTAGACGAATACCCCCGAAAGTGTTGTAGCCCTTGTCCCAGGCACAATTGCCCCACAAATCGCCCACGCTCAACATGTCTCACCAATATTCTTGCTCGGTACTGCCCAAACAAGATCATCTCCCCCTGTGCATGCGCCTCTTTCTCTCCCCCTTCAATCGTCTATCTTCTCGTCGCTTCAGCACCACACCCTACACTTCGATCCGCAGAAAGGACTTACAAACCCATACGAGTTGAGGTTAAGCTGGTAGGGAAACCCAAAACCTTTCTGGGATTCTGGGTATCAGACTGGTTTCCTTTCCGAGCGACGGGTGAAATGGGGTGGTTGGCCTCTTGTTTGAAATCCTGTTCAATTTCTTCAACGCCCACAACAGAACCACAATTTCTGGAGCTTCCCAGCTCCTCCTGAACCGGGAACACAAAATTGAGCTGTAGGTTCTTCATACCTATAAAATTGTGGTTGAGGAGAGAACGGGAAGCAAGGAGAGTGAACGGGAGAGGGATAAAGGAGACAATGCATGGAAGGCTATTCTAGAGTTTTAGAGAGGTTCCTGCATACATCACATGAGTGAATTGTAGATCTTGTCAGTTTTTCATTTTCAGTGCTATTGGATCGACTGGAAAGTCAAAAGTACTTTTAGGTTTCATGGAGTTTAAAGTAAATTCCCTCACATTGAGAGTGATATCGACTGGAATTTTCATTTCTAATGCCTTGGTATTTATGGTTGGGTTCTATTGAATTTAGTTTGAAAGTTGAAAGTTACTAGAATTTATAGTTTTAGAGTTTGGAGAACTATGTGAATGGAGAAGTGAGGGGTTCTGGTTTTGTGAATACAAGGAGATATGGAGAGGAACATAATGGGTACAAGGAGATATGGAGAGGAACATAATGAGATGTGGAGAAGAACATAGATTGTGATAATCTCTATTCTTGTGTTAGCTATGATTACACTTTCCCATGTAGAAGTCGCCCCATGTGGCTTGAAATACACCATGCACGGTGTGTCATTGACACTTTACATAACGGGGAGTAAAGATCCATGTGGGAAAGATGTACAAGGACTATGAGTGGACCATAGTGTGGTTTTGCGGGTACAAGGAGATATGGAAAGGAACATAATGAGATATGGAGAAGAACATAGTTTGTTATAATATCTATTTTCGTGCTAGTTTTGACTAAACTTTCCCATGTAGAGTTGCCCAATGCGGCATGGGATACACCATGCACGATGTGTCATTGACAATTTACGTAACGGGGAGTAAAGATCCATGTAGGAAAGATGCACAAGGACTATGATGGGACCATAATGATGGTCACGTGAGAATAGTGATCATATCTACAATGGTAACACTTGGGATTACACATGCTTCCTCTATCTCTTCATTGATCATTCTAGGGATATTGATTGAGTCATGGGAGTGGTTAACATCTTAGGCGGGTTGTATCTTGGAGTTATTTGAGACTAGTTTTCTTTGTTTATGTCTATTCCATAGACTAACACTAACCCGTACACTCCATAATGATGCTAGACAAAAAATTTACCTATCACTTGATTGTCTTGAACGTGATCCCTTGGACGAGTTAGCAAGGTTCATAATCCTCTTACTCCCTTGATTGTGCCTTTGTTATGCTAGAGGAGGACGTGCGGAGCATAGAGAGGTGGTTGTTAGATTTCATCAATTTTGAGGGGGGGATTGGGCTACCCTACAAGAGGAGTCTGTTAGGGTTGCACATTTTAGGAGATAAATTCTCCTACAATATACCATAGAGTCCACTTGATTATTACAGTGTAGTACATTGGTTCAAGCGGGAGAGTTTAGTTGAGCAACACAAGTGCTACACCCTTTGTCTATGGCTAGTTCCACTGATGAGATGATCTCTTCCCTACGCTCACTTTATCCTATGGCAGGAGAGGGAATACCATTTAGAGGTCTAAGATTATCAACCTAAGAAATTTTTATGTCTTGATAGGTCACTTTTTGCACAAGCTTTGTGAATTGCTCCTCACCTCTCCTTAGGAGGTTTGTCAAGGATGGTATTTGAGCATCTTAGAGATTACTTTCAAGTAGATTGTCTTTCTAGTGGATTTACCAAGCTATTTAAGTTGGGTATAATAATAAGAGGGAGATATTTCTACTTCAATTAGTCACATGTTAAGTGCTAGTCAACTTCTCATGATCGAGAAGTGCACAAGAGTCCACTAGACCAATTGCTATTAGAGAGATCTTTTTGTACTTGGTTAGCCATACCATTTTCCTTCAACATTGATTTCACTTTTGAGAACACCTCAATCCACATCAATTTTGAGTAGTTACACCTGGAGGTTGCAAGGCTATTTCCCTAAGCATCAAGGCACTCCTAGATATCCATCCGGAGTGGGTTGCCCTACAAGTAGTGTTGAGAATGCTTTTAATAATGTCTCTTGGGCATCCATCTTTATAGAGCTTAGGGAGGCCGGTGGATCCTTGGAAAGTCTCATTCCTTTTGTGTGGTTGTTCTACGGCTCTCATGTTTCCCTTTACTACCACAATGGGTGGTCACAAGAAGGAGTCACCACCTTGGAGTTAGTTTTTGGAACACAACAAGGAGATCCTTTAGGAGGACCTTTGTTTGCCAGTGCTCTCTTCAAAGCTCTCTTATCTACTATTTTGGCCATGCCAAGTTGTGTATTTCTCTCCTTAGCATATAATACACACATTGTGGACCATAGATCAGATTAGGCAAGCCTTTGATCACTTGACTACCAACTACATCTTGTAAGCTTGAGAGTCAAGGTATCAAAGTGCAGAGCATGGTCCCTTTCAAGTATCCATCCCCACCTTGAGCTTCCAGAAGGGTGTCACATCTACAAATGAACTACATATTCTTGGAGGGCTAGTAGGATCCGAGGATTTTGTCACATGCTTCTTAGACATTGCTCTTGCAGAGGATATGCTCCATGTGGATGATCTTCCTCTACTAGGAGATCTGCAAATGGTATTTGGTATGCTCTTCTCTAGTATTGCCCATTGATTGACTTACCTTCACTATCTTGTTCCTCATTCCTAAGACTTTCCTATCACATTTGAGAGCTTTTGATAGGAGGATTATGGAAGTCTTTGGTGATGTCATCAAACCAAGGACATTTTGATTATGTGACGGGGGTTTTGGCACATAGACAAACATCTCTACCAATCTTGTGTGAAGAGGTATGCCTATTATTTATGGAGGAAACCGCACCTATAACATTTTTGGGTAGTTGGCTCTCTTGGCATGCCTACTTTCCTCCTATTTTTTGGTTGATGAAAGGGTAGTTTTGGAGACTTATGTGACCAAGGTGGAGGAGTGATCCTTTTGTCATGCCATTTGTAGCATTGCACCTAGATTGCTTGGACTCTAGAGTAATAGTGTTGGTAGTTAGAGGTATTTTGGCAATTATTCATAGACTACTTGTTGACGGTCAGATTTCATGTTTGGGGTACTAACTACATGATGGGACCTATAGTCACTTGCACCATTCACACCATCGGATGTGTTGTTAGCAAGGCCATTAAGGTTGGAGACCAAGGGGTATACTTTCAAAGTGCAGCTCCAAAGAGCTCACTTCTCTAATGTTGAGCCTTCTACTTCTTGGCTATGGTGGATAGAGGTTGACAAGCGTCTCTTGGAGTATCTTAGCTAGAGTGGGTGTGGCTTGATTGTAATGAGTGCACAATTGTTGGCAAATTATTGAGTGATAGATCAAGTATTGATCTGATTGAGTGTCATTCAAGTTGTGAACAAACTAATTACATTAGGGAAGTGAAGTAAAGAGGAAATTGGGTACAAGAACTGAGGGTGTTGGTGGTATCTCCAAGCCTTGGTGATTGTTAGTAGTTAGATCGTTGTTCAAATTTTCCTTGGGAGTGATTTGTGCAGAAGCTCTTTTGAATTGATGTAGATTTGGCAGTGAGGTGAATGATGTGCGGAGTTGCTGGCCAAATCTTTGTGAGAAGAGAGTTGATTTCAAGCAATGGTATTCATTTTGAGCTCAAGAGGTGAAATTAGGACCAATTTGGTGCAAATTGAGCTCAAAGGGCAAAATTGAAGGTGGAGTTGGGAACCAATTCCCTTGAATTTCTGATTTAAAGAACCCTATCTTTTCAATTTAGTGGAGAATTTGGCGGTCAACTAACCTCTAGAGATTTAAGTTAGATTTTAGCTTGAGTTGGAGGAGGTTCACTAGATTTGGAGAGGGTTCAAAGTGGCAAGAAGAACTCTAGAGATTTAAGTTAGATTTTGGCTTGAGTTGAGGTTCACCAAATTTGGAGAGGGTTCAAAGTGGCAAGAAGGAAAGCCTCATTTGGGCATTTAAAGGCTTTGAGGCATAGGGTTGTGAGCTATGAGAAGATACAAAGGCCTAGAAGGTCCAAGAAGCCAACTTGTTGGCGTGAGGCTAGCTAGTTTAGAGTAGTTTTTGGTCATTGTTTGGTAAAATCTGCCTACCTTGCTAGATTGTGCGTAATACTCCTAGATCTCTAGTTCTTAGACTGATGCCCAAGCCAAATGGTACACCCTCACTTTTTGTCCAAGTAATTGTTCCACTATTATCTATACACATGTAGCTTTGACTAGGAGAGATAGTTTGGTCCCATTCTTGGTGATCTTGGTAACTTAGGAAGTAGATAACTCCTATTATGTCAAATGGTGATAGAGTCAATCTGGTGTTGATTTATGAGATGAAGAGTTTTGTTTTGATTTCTTGTGATTGGACCTCCTCCATTCTATACTTCATGTTTGTGTGAGGTGCCTTGACTTTAGAATGCTAGTGCTTTGGTGTGCTCTTGATAGTGAGGTTAGAGTGATGACCAATTAGACTATCTATGTTTCTCTCCTATGAGACAAGAAGTGATGACCTACATATCATGAGAGTGCTTGTTTTGGTGGCAAGTTACGAGTTGCTTGTTCTCCTAGTGTAGTTGTCATAGTTAGAGTTACATTAGTAGGTGAGATTTGGTTGGTGGTGTTTGCACTTGATGGTGATTCTTGGTAGGATACTTGCAGTGGTTACGATTGTAGGTTGTAATTTCCGATCACAATGGAGTTCTTTGGGGATTCTAGAGGAGATAACGTTGTAGTATGTAGCGGGTTTACTCGGATTGGCGCTTGGTATCAGCTTGTATCTTAGGTCTCAATGAGAGAGGAGATTGATAGTGAGTTGGAGTTTGACACAAGAGCTAATTCAATTGAGAGTGCACTTGGTGTGTTTGCACTGTTGTTGTGTGACCATGAGTTTAAGAGAGATCACTTGTAGGAGATTGAGCTATAGAAATAGTATTGATCTCCAAACTATGTCTCATTATTTTTGGCTTGGTTTTTAGGGGTAGGTCAGTAATACTCACAAGTTCTAGCTTTAGTAGCATTGGTGGATCTCTTGGAGATGGTGCTACTATGAATGGAAGTATTACTACAAGAGGTGGTGTAGTACCGAGGTTTAACCCCATGGTGGAGTTCTTTTAGTGTTTGAGGTAAAACTACTAGGAATTACAGACTAACAAGTTGAGGAGCTTGTAGGAGTTCCAACAAAAAACTAGAGAGAGCCTACATGAGCCATATACTTGCATGAGATGATTACTCAAGGAATTACTAAGGCCTAAGTAGTCCAATTTTGGTATGGGACACTAGACAAGGAGTTGCAATGTAGAGTCTATGATGCTACATTGTTACAGGTTACTTTGCCTACTTTGGCAATGGTCTTTGGTTTGGTTGAGCATATTGAGCTCAACATGATGGAGGAGAGAGTAGTGACATTTGGATTTGGTAGGGAGACCTCATCTTCTAGAGTGCAGCATGCCATGTTGGTTTCTAAGGATAGGGTGGATAGCTTAGATCTTCTGGAGCAAGTGTAAAGCTTAATGTAACTAGACCCTTACTTTTATTGTTGGGTCAGTAGTAGCCAATGAGTGGTGGTGTTGCTTGTTGGACTTGGGTGGATGTTGTGCATATATACATCACTACACAACAAACATCGCTATCAACATCATACACAATAGAAGCACAACTCACACATAAGTCATACATAGACTCTAAAGTGCCACAATAATCAGATCGTTTACCACTCAAATCAATCAAACTCTGATCAATACTTGATCTGATCCTCAACAACTTGCCAACAATAGGCCACTAATTACAGTCAAGCCACACCCACTCTAGCATAAAGACTCCAAGTGACGCTCGTTGGCTTTTTGTCCACTCTAGCCAAGAACTCGAAGGCTCAACATCAAAGAAGTGAGCTCTCTAGAGCTGGACTCCCATGATATACCCCTGATTTTGACCTAGGTCTCCTCCCAACGGTCCCACTGATGGCACACCCGACGGTGTGGACGGTGCAAGTGACGGTGGGCCCCACCATGAAGTCAGTACTCTAAACCTGAAATATGACCGTCGAAAAGTAGTCTATGAGTAATAGCCAAAATGCCTCTAACTACTATCACTAGAACTTCAATGTCCAAGCATCTAGATGCAAAACTAAATGGCGTGATAGCTATCATGCGTATATACATTGCTACACAACATACATCACTATCAACATCATACACAATAGAAGCACAACTCACACATAAGTCATACATAGACTCTAAAGTGCCACAATCGCCCCCCTAGCTGGCGGTTAGATCCCTCTAACTCCAGATAGCCATCTACTCTAAGTATATGGTATACCCTATGATGAGCAAAGATTAAGAGACCGGGTGCTATGAAGCCCCATCATTAGTCCCCTATCTGCAATCTATACCATGTAAAGAATGAACTAGCTATAGGTCAAGTACATCTAGTACATAACCACTATCTCTGAGGAATCACCATGAGAGGAGGAGTCATACATACCATATGCCATCCTCTTGAGTAGCTATCACACACTAACATGGTAGCAACTCCACCAAAAGAGCCACATAACATACACCTCAAGCCTACACGTACAAGTGCCAAGCTTAGGTCCATAGTACCATCAATATTTGGGAGGTGGCATGGCGCACAGTTGCACACATGGTCCTTCCAAACAACACCATCACGTCCTTCTAACACAAGGACTCCAGATGGCAAAACCTCATGCACTTTCAAGAAAGTGCGGCTTGTCAAAACATCAAGTGTCATCGGTGTTGTTTGTTGTAGATATACATAGTCTCTTGGATGAAATTGACGGATCGAGAGTCTATAACCTCCTCCTTGAATGGTAGCATAGCGTAAAGTATCTCTATGTTGAGCAATTGCCAAGTTCTCAAAGGCCATCATTATCACTCTCTAAAAGATCTCTGCACGCTGAGAATATGCGCTCATCCATACATCTAGGTCATCCAAGTCCAAAACTATAGTAGCATCTCGACTAATGGCTGCAGGTTAATCTAGACCTTGTCCATAGAGTAGGAAGTAAGGAGAGAAGGATGCTAAGGAAGCTTGCCAGCTAAACCGATAGCCCATGGCCAACCAAGGTAATTGGAGATCCCAATCTCCCAAGTGGCCTCTCTGCAAACCATACTTTTGCAATCCTCTCTTCACGGTCTGAACCACACTCTCTGCTAAGCCATCTACCTCAGGGTGATCTCAGGAGGTAGTATGGTGATCAATCAAAGCCTTGTCACACAAGACCTGAAACTCCTCCAAGAACTATGTACCCTGATCAGTCAAAACTTCAGCTGGTGCACCAAAATGACTAAGAACTCGATCCAGGAACGAGTAAGCTATCCCTTCACTAGACTTGTCAGGAAGTGCCACCAACTCAATCCACTTGGAAGAGTGCTCCACCATCACCAAAACATATTGATGATGTCTCACAATCAATGGTAAAGGTCTAGCAAAGTCCAAACTCCAACAATAACCCAATCCCATGATAGGTAATGGGTGTAACTGTGGTGTAGGAGCATTGAATGATGCTTTAACTCGGTCACAAACCACACATATGGCAAAAAACTATTGTACCTTGGTCTGCATACCATGCCACCAATAATGACTCTGGAGTAAGCTATATGTATGCTTTACTCCAAAATATCCTAGCTCCTCATGAGCATGACAAACCAACTATGGTCTCTGAGATGGAAGTGGTACTACTCGTACTCTACCATCCTCCCATACACGCAAAAGGTATATATCCTCCAATCTAAACCATCTGGCCCGCTGAAGAACACGGTCTCTCTCCTTGGCCCCAACTGTGCCACCCACAACACCAATGCAAAGATAGTCCATCACTAAGACATCATCATGAATGTCTCGCTGAACTGTACCAATATCTTCACTCTCTGGATCTGTGACCTCAATAACTCCTCCTGTATGTGTTGAGAGAGATACCACCAAAGCCTCTAAAAATATACACAAAAAGGCCAATGCATGCCAACTTGGCACCATCTCCTCATTTGTCTCACCATGCCAACGTGCTCCAGTCTGATCCTACTGGCTGGAACATAGGTTTCTACTCAACCCATCTGCATCACAGTTCACCATTCCAGGTCTGTGAACAACCATGAAATCATACTCATGTAAAATCAGAGCCCATTGTTCAAGCTTCCCTGAAAGCTTGTCGGACTCCATCAACCACTTTAGTGACTGATGATCAATGATGAGAGTGAAGGGGTTACCAAATAGGTAACATTGGAAATGTATTACTGCCCAAACTATTGCCAAGCACTCTCCCTCATATGAACTATACTTTGCCTCCGCTGAATTGTTGGAGCGACTAGCATAGGCCACCACAAACTCCTTCCCCTCATCATCATGTTGGGTGAGCACTGCTCTAAGCCCCAACATACCCCAATCAATATGAACCTAAAACGGTCATCCTCTGATCGGTCTCCTCAAAATAGGAGCACATGTCAACCTCTTCTTGAGCTCTACAAAAGCTCTCTCCTGCTCATCTCCCCAACACTACTCTTGTGTAAGCTTGGTCAACTTTGTCAAGGCTTTGGCAATGGCACTAAATCCTCTAACATAGCGACAATAGAAGTTTGCCAACCCAAGGAATGCTTGCACTCTGCTCACATCCGTAAGTTGAGGAATACGTGCAATAGCCTCCACCTTGGTCTGCTAAACACCAAGTCCTTTGGGGTAGATAGTGTGACCCAAATACTCAACCTACTCGTGGAAGAACCTACACTTCCCAAGATGTAATTTGAGTCCATGAGATCTCAACCTCTCAAACACCTCCAACAACTGTCTCTCATGCTCCTCCATAGTAGTGCTATAGACTAAAATGTCATCAATATAACACCAAGCAAAATCCAATCCAACTAGGATCCTACCCTCTGGAACTCAGCAAGAGTGTTCTTCAACCCAAATGGTAAGAACCTCCACTAATATAACACATCCTTGCCGTGAGGATCAATAGCTAAGAATGTTGTCTTGGACTTATCCTCCTCCTTGATTGGCAATTGATGATATCCCGCTCAAAGATCCAAAGTACTGAAGACCTTTGCATGCCCAATTGCATAAAAAATCTCCTCTGGTGTAGGCATGGCATACCAATCAGCCCTGGTTTGTCGGTTGATAGGACGGTAATCTCCACACATCCGCCTATCTGTGTAGTTGCCATGCATATCCTTCTTGGTTGGCATCACTATTGCTGATGCATACTTTCCATGTGAAATCTCCACCAAACTAGCCTCAAAAAGGTCACTACTTTGGCTTTGAATCAATGTCCTTTCCATCTCACTAAATTGATAAGGATGTCGGAAAACAAGTGTATTGCTAGTCAGCTCAATCCGTATACTAGGTCCCTTCAGAGCACCCAAATCCTTCATACTGAAGGCAAAACAACTTGTGTGACTCCTCAAGAACCTCCAAACCCTTCGTCTTTCCTCTCCAGTAAGCTTGGGTCCAAGATCTGGCTCCCAAGTATCCTCTATAACTGTAGTAGGAGTAGAAGACGTGTTGGCTGGATGCTACACTAGGCCCTTGGGAGCAATAGTGTCATGCTCCCGACCACTAGAGGTCCCAACCTCTGTGTGAAAAACTCCCTCCACTATGGTTGTAAGCTCCACATGTCCTCTAGCTGCATCCCAAGTGGACCAAGGGTGTAATCCAAGTAGCCCACACTCACCTAGATGGACTCCAAGTAGACCACTCTCCATAGTAGTTAATGGATGTGTCCCAAGAATACCATGTCCACTTGGTCTATCGCCCCCAACATGTACCTGAATCGTCTCAATAGGCACAAGACTCACAAGTGTCCGAGTGGTGATGCCTATCAAGCATATCCTACGTTGCTTTGCCAAGCCAAGGCTCACAATCCAGGTCCATAGCTTGACCTAATACCTGACGCCTGGATGCCTCTGACACTGTTGGAACAGCGGTAATACGGGTGCAAAAACCCATTGCCCACTCTTTCTCATCAGCATTGGGCTCCACCAATTATTGTAATTGTGAGTCCCAAACAAGTCTAGGTCCTCCCTCTCAAAAAGCATGAGATCTTGGGAAACTCATGAGTGTGGGAAATGCGGCTCTAGGCTGTCCAACTAGGTTCACCACCGCCATAGGTGACCTATCAGCCACTACCACTGTCTGAGATTGACGTCCAACATCCAAGATGTCATTCACAAGGATGTGGTCAAGTCGTTGAATCCCATCATAAGCATGCTGTAGAACCTCTCTGGGTAAGAGGTTTGTCCACCAAAGACAAAGATGATGAGCTTGTGATCCCACTCTTGTTGCATCTAACAATACAGCAAGTCCCATCCAAGAATGGACCTGATGTGTACTCACCACCACTCTGGTGCGATAATCACCCATCAAAGGAATGTCTCCAAAAGGTAAGCTAGACAAACGGACTGATGAACCTGGAGATGTTGTAGTATCCGTAGCATCTCCCAAAACACACCAGAATGAGGATCCTGAAGACCCAAACCGTGGCCCGCACATGTATGTCCTCGACATGGCCATCCAGAAATCACCCAGTGAATAGGCCCGTGTCTCTCTAGGTCATGCGCCCCCAGTAAGGAAATGTCTACTGGTAGGGCCTTTTGGTAACCTCTGACTGCTGACATCGGTAATAACTCCGGATACCAATAGGCCAAGTGTATCACATGATGTAGAGAGACTCGCCTAGCAGTCTCATCTCTCTCTACATACAAGTACCTTTGTACTCGGATACCCGCTTGTAACACCATAGCTAGTCCGGTGCTAATCCCACCAAACAACTCCAATAGACATATCCCCTCTATTGGATACTGCCAAGCAATGAGTGTG
This sequence comes from Lunularia cruciata, assembly GCA_948567375.1. Taxonomy (NCBI): domain Eukaryota; kingdom Viridiplantae; phylum Streptophyta; class Marchantiopsida; order Lunulariales; family Lunulariaceae; genus Lunularia; species Lunularia cruciata. The sequence continues at coordinate 24,314,574 of OX419755.1, read as the reverse complement.
GTATCCAGAGGTGTCAAAGCAATCACCTCTGGAGGCTCATCCTCACACTCATCTCCTGATGGTACAAAGGCTCCACTCCAAGCCTATTGCACCAACTGATCTGCATGCTGATGCAACACCTCCTCTAAATTCCACAATGGAACATCCAAGGTGGATGGAACAATCCCACTTGTACTCCAAAGCTGAGTGATCTCCTCTGGCACTAGAGTATCCTCTGCATGGGTGTTCCTCTCCAACATGTCACCAGGCCAAGTAACTGCACCACTGAAAGCTAGAACTGATATTGCCATGGTCCCGGACTGTAGTGAGCCAAGACTGCCACTACTAAAACGTACTGGTAGGCGACATACCTGTCCCTCACCAAACTGCCAACCAGGTCTATAAGAGGATGTCTCCTCCCAATAGTCAATGCTGAAACCCATGGGGTATAACACTGCTCTCCCAACTAGCACATCATATGACTCAACTATTGTCGCAATAGCCTGAGCTCTCACCACCAAGCTATCAGTCGGATGACCAAGCTAAACCAGGACAACAAGCTCCCCACGTGTGATGTACTGTGTCGAACCACCACCTAGAGATGTTTGGATCTGAAATGGACACCTCTCCACATTGGTCTTCCGTAACTTCAGACCGACAACTACAGCCTTCTCCAACATAAGAGGCTGCACACCAGAGTCTAACAAGACTCTCTGTGGTGTATAGACCTTCCCTAAAGGTCCCACCAAACAAAAAATCCCCCTCTAGTTATCCAATAAGATAACACCAGGTGTGAACCATGCTCGCTCAAAGGCCGGTCTAGCAGGCAACTCCTTTAGTCTAGCCGTTGCTACTTGCCATAAACCATTGGTCGTTGAATGGATCCCATGCTCCTCAACCAAGTCAGCTCCACTATCAACCACCTCTGCCCTAGTAGTAGAAACCGCATCATCCCTACTCTCACAAAGTGTGGCAGCCAACCGAAACACTGGAGCTCCCAAGGTAAACATGTCACTGGCCAAAAACAAAGGATGCCGCATAATTAGTTGAGCCGCCTCCAACATCATGCTAGACTTAGTCTGTGTAGTAGTAGGTGGCTGACTAGCAAGTAGTCCATCATGTATTCCATCATGTATTCCATCACCACCTACCACACTTGCACTAGGACATCTAGGAACCATGGATGTCATCTGCAATGCCTCAGATAGCGTGAAAGATTGGGAAAGTCTGACTTGTCTCCCAACCTCTCCTCTCCGTGGGTCCAACTCCATTGATGCTCCTCAAGGCTCTGGAGCATGTATTGCACTCCTAGTCATTGCTGTAGATGTATCCACCTGTGTTGCTCCGCACATGAAATCCAAAGCATCTCTATCACCAGCATATGAGGTGGAAGCCTCAACACCCAAATCTGATCTCCTTCAAGCAATAGCCATACTAGCCAATCTCTGCTCCAACTGCTCAGTTCGTGTAGCCATAGTTGTGTCAAAAGTAAGGGCAAGTACTGTACCCCTACTAGGTGTAGATCCTCTACCACCTTGTCCTCCATGAACTGGAGCTCCTCTACTACCTGCCATAACAGCCCTACCACTCCGTAAGTCCGGGTGTAGGTCAAAACACCGATCACTAGTGTGACCAAATCTATGGCAGTGCTCACCCTGCCTTTGTGCTGGTTGTGATGCACTAGAGGTATCAGGTCCGCTGCCTTGAGTACACTCTCTCCTATGATGAGGTCCACCACAAGTCCAACAAGCAAAACTACCACTCACTGGCTGTTATTGACCCACAAATGAAGGTAAGGGTCTAACTCCACTCGCTCCATAGAATCTGGGCTGTCCACCCTGTCCTCAAAAACCAACTGGGCGTGGTGCACTCTGCTGCACTCTACAAGAAATCACAGCCGTGGATGAGGTCTCTCTACCAAATCCAGATGTCACCACTCTCTCCTCCATGATGTTGAGCTCAATACGCTCGGCCAAACCAAAGACCACTGCCAAAGTAGGCAAAGTAGCTTGTAACAACGTAACATCATGAACTCTATGTCACAACTCCCTGTCCAGTATCCCATACCAAAACTAGACTGCCTGGGCCTCAGTAACTCCCTGAGTGAAATTGATCAGTCACCTCATGCAAGTGTATGCCTCGAGTAGGCTCTCTCCAGCCTTTCGTTGGAACTCCTGCAAGCTCCTCAACTTGTCAGTCCGTACTCCCTAGTAGTTTTGCCTCAAACACAAGAAGAACTCCACCATGGGATTAAACCCCGGTACCACACCACCTCTTGTAGAGGTACCTCCACTCGTGGTAACACTATCTCCAGCTAGTGCACCTCCACTAGCTCCACCAACACTATTCGAGGTAGAACTTGTAGGTATAGCCAATCTACTCCTAGTTACCAAGCTTGGAGTGATATAGACATAGTTTGGAGACCAATATTTGTCTCCATAACTCAATCTCCTCCAAATGAGCTCTCTTGAACTCACGGTAGTCGTCCATTGGCAGACCTCCCAAGTGTTGAAACAACCCCTTCCATGTCATGAAAGGTGTGAACAAAGTTGGGTTTTGCATCTACTATAGATCATACCAACTATCAAACTCTTGGATGAAGTCATCCAACTCAATGGTACCCACTGTACCAGAGTAACGCCTAGGGCCTTTGGAGGCTCCATAAATCTCATCCATGTCCCATAACAACGGTGCAGACACAACAAGTGCACTCTCAACTAGATCAGCTCTTGTGTCAAACTCCAACTCAGAGTCAATCTCCTCCCTCACTAGAACCTGAGATACAGGTTGATACCGAGTGCCACTTTGAGTAAACCCATTATGTACTGTAGGGCTAACTCCTCTAGAATCCCCAAAGAACTCCGTCGTGACCAAGTAACCGCAATAGCAAACCAGAACCACCAATTGCAACCGCAAGTTGTAACCGCAAGTACTCCACCAAGTGCCAACACTAACCAAGCACCACCAAGTGCCAATACCAACCGAGCACCACCAAGTGCCAATACAAACCAAGCAACCAGAACCACCAACTGCAACCACAAGTCATAATCGCAAGTACTCTACCAAGTGCCAACACTAACCAAGCACCACCAAGTGCCAACACCAACCGAGCACCACCAAGTGCCAAAACTAGCAGAACACTATCCACTAATGTAACTATAACTAAGACAACTATACTAGGGGCAAGGGCAACCTATAACTTGCCATCACAACATGCATTCTCACGGTCTGAAGGTCATCACTTCCTACCTCACCGGAGAGAAACAAAGATAGTTTGACTGGTCATCACTCTAGCCTCACTATCAAGAGCACACCAGAGCACTAACACTCAAAATGCAAGGCACCTCACACAAACACGATGCACAAACAGGAAGCAAAGAATGGAGAGTGTCCAATCACACGAATGCTAAACAACAACCCTCCATCTCATAAATCAGCACAAGACCGACTCTGCCACCATTTGGCATTTGACATAATTGGAGTACCTATCTATTTCTTGAGCTACGAGGATCACCAAGGATCAGTTTCAAGTTCTTTTCGCCAAAATCTGACGTAACTCCTTCACAAAATTTGACGTAAATTTGACATAAAATCTAACATAAATCCCTAAAAATGGCTGACCACTAAATCCTTATTTAACTCTTCACTCGAGCCAAATTGGAAAAATCAGTTTTTTGTACTATCTTCAATTCGTGACAATCTGCTCCCAACTCCACTTTCAATTTCAGTTTTTGAGCTCAACTCATAACAAATTGGTCTTGAGCTCAACATCACAATTTCTGCTTGAAAATTGCTTCTCCCTTGGCTCCAAATTTTGCCAGCACTTCCGCACACACACTCTCTCAGGGAAATCTGAACTACTTGATTGAGACACCACGATCCACCGAGCTTGGAGATACCACCAACACTCGTAGTTCTTGCACCCAATTTCCCCCTTACGCACTTCTCTGATGTAATCAGATTGTTTACCACTCGAATCAATCAAACTCAGATCAATACTTGATCTGTCCTCAATAACTTGCCAACAATAGGGCACTGAGTACAGTCAAGCCACACCCTAGCATAGAGACTCCATGTGATTACACTCTAGCATAGAGACTCCAGGTGACGCTTGCCGGCTTTTCTGTCCAGTCTAGCCAGGAACTCGAAGGCTCAACATCAGAGAAGTGAGCTCTCTGGAGCTGCACTCCCAGGGTATACCTCTGATTTTGACCTAGGTCTCCTCCCAATGGTCCCGTTGATGGCACACCCAATGGTGCAGATGGTGGGCCCCACCATGAAGTCAGTACCCTAAACCTGAAATCTGACCGTCGGAAAGTAGTCTATGAGTAATGGCCAAAATGCCTCTAACTACTATCACTAGAACTCTAGTGTTTGAGCATCTAGATGCAAAACTACAAATGGCATGACATGGACCTCACCATAGGAGAGAGTGTACTCAAGGTAAGAGACCTGATACCTTTGGTACATCACAACCAACACAGAGATAGTATGAGCATTGCCATAGATTTGGTCACATCAATGATCAATGCTTTGAACTACACTCAAAGTAATAGAGTGGGAGGGCTGCTATGGTAGGTGATAGAGGAGCTCTAGGTCATGGAGGACAAGGTGGTGGTAGAGGATCCACACCTAGTAGGAGTGCAGTACTAGCCTTTACTTTTGATACATCCATGACTACATGGATTGAGCAATTGGAGTAGAGATTGGCTAGCATGGCTATAACTTAGAGGAGATCAAATTCAAGTTTTGAGGCTTCCACCTCATATGTTGGTGATAGAGATGTCTTGGATTTTGATGTGTAGAGTAGCAGAAGTGGATGCATTTGCCGTAGTGACTAGGAGTGCAATATGTGCTCTAGAGCCTAGAGGAGCATCAATGGAGTCAGACCCACAAAGAGGAGAGGCTTGTAGACATGTCAAACCTCTCTAGTATTTTACACTCTCTGAGGCACTATAGACAACATCCATGGCTCCTAGAAATCCTAGTGTAGGTGTATTAGGTGGTGGTGGAGTGCATGACAAACTACCTACTAATCAGCCACCTTCTACTACATCGATTGAGTCTAGCTCAATATTAGGAGTGGCTTAGTTGATTATGTGCTTTCTATTATTCTCAACAAATGACATGTGTACATTGGGAGTTGGACCCAACCCTAGTGTTCTGGTTGGCTACCATGCTTTGTGACAATAAAGATGATGTGGTTCTTGCTTGTAGAGCAAAGGTGATTGATAGTGGAGCTGACGTGGTTGAGGAACATGAGATCCGCTTAACAACTAGTGGTTTATGGCAAGCAACAATGGCTAGATTGGAGGAGTTACCAACTAGACCGACTTTTGAGTGAGTGCAATTTACTCTTGGAATTGTTCTATTGGATAACGAGAAGGGAACTTTTTGTTTGGTGGGACCATCAAGGAAGGTCTATACACCACAAAGGGTCTTACTAGACTCTGCGCATCCTGTTATGTTGGGGAAGGTTGCAATCGTTAGTATGGAGTTATGGAAGACTGATGTGGAGAGGTGTCAATTTTAGATCTAGATATCTCTAGGAGGTGGTTCTACACAATACATCACATGTGGAGAGCTTGTTATCAAGATTCATCCCGATCATCTGATTGATAGCTTTGTGGTGAGAGCTCAAGCTATTGTGACCATAGTTGAGTCATATGTTGTGTTAGTTGAGAGAGTAGTGTTATACCCCCTGGGTTTTATTATTGACTATTGGGAAGAGACAATCTCTTATAGACCACGCTTGCAATCAAGTGTAATACAAGCAACTAAACATATTATCTAAAGGTGAAAATTGGCTTGGTAACATCTACAAGGATGTTGTGTACAATGGGCTAGGTATATCAGACAGAGGTGTCACCAAAAGAGTACTTCTACTAATAGGGTAGAAGCCAAAAATAACCTAAAAACTTTAGAGCTAATTTTGAAGGCCTAAACAAATGAATTAGACCTCAAAGATGGAAAAATTCTTGCCACTTAGGAGGAAAAGGCTTAACTTCTCCCCTTATGATTTTTTCTTGTCAAGAGCTTTCCAGTGGTACCTCACCAACATGATTATGAGCTTCCTATAAGAATATTCCCTAACGATTCCCTTTGGTCTATTTGACTAACTAGATAGGACAAGGATTGACATGTCACCCATCCAAACACCTAATCCAAGGATGGAGCTTGCTGATAGGTTACCAATCCATGTCTAATTCAAGGGTGGAGCTTCCTTTGAGAGGATCTTCTTTGCTATATAATAAAGAGAAGGTGCTCCTTTGGGGCGTCGGAGGATTGAGTGTGAAACTTGTGTTTTCTCTCTTGTATCTCTCTTGAAGAGTTATCTTGTCCTTGGAGTATTACATCATGTGAGGGATGAGTACGTTGCCTATCAGTATGCTCAATAGTGGCAATCTTGGCTCATTATAGTTTTGGACCATGGCGGTATCAATTTCAACTTTCAATAGTTCTGTTACTTGGCTTGGTGACTTATTGGAGGGGAACACCCATGTAGAGGATACTCCAATACCAAAAGAGATCACTTGAATTTGGAGTACAAGTGGGATTGTTCCATCCATCTTGGATGTTCCATTGTGGAGTTTAGAGGAGGCACTGTAGTAGCATGCGGATTAGTTGGAGTGGAGCCTTTGTACCACCCGGAGACCAATATGAGGATGAGCCTTTGAAGTCAATTACCTTGACCCCTTTGGACACCACACTCATTGCTTGGCAATATCCAATAGAGGGAGTATGTTTATTAAAGTTGTTTGGTGGGATTAACACTGGATTAGTTGTAGTATTACACGTGGGTATATGAATATATAAGTACTTGCATGTAGAAAGAGATGAGATTGCTAGGTGAGTCTCTCTACATCATGTGGCACACTTGGCCTATGGGTATCCTAAGTTATTACCAATATCAACAATCAGCTATTACCAAAAGATCCTACAAGTAGACATTTTCTTGTTGGGACGTAAGATCTAGAGAGACATGGTCCCATTTATTTGGTGATTTTTGGATGGCCATGTCAAGGACATAAACATGCTGGCCAAGGTTTGGGTCTTCAAGATCCCCATTTTGGTGTGTTTTTGGAGATATTACATATACTATGACATCTCTAGGTTCATCAGTCTGTTTCTCCAACTTACATTTTGGAGAACATCCCTTTGATGGGTGATTCTCGCACCCGAGTGGTGGCAAGTACACATCAAGTCCATTCTTGGATGGGACCTACTGTGTTATTGGATGCAGCTAGAGTGGGTTCACGTGCTCATTGTCCTTATCTTTGGTGGACAAACCTCTTACCTAGAGAGGTTCTACAACATGCTTATGATGAGATTCAACGACTAGACCACATCATTGTTGATGATATCTTGGATATTGTGGCGTCAATCTTAGATGGTGGTAGTGGCTGATAGGTCACCTATGCTAGTGGTGAACCTAATTTGATAGCACAAGCTGCTTTTACTAAACTTATAAGTTTCCCAAGCTCCCATACTTTTTGAGAGGGAGGTCTTGGACTTGTTTGGGAATCACAACTACATCAATTGGCGGAGCTCAACACCGATGAGAGAGAGAGTGGGCAATGGTTTTTTGCACTAGTATTATTGTTGTTCCAACAATGTCAAAGGCATCTATGCATCAACTATTAGGTTAGGCTATGGACCTAAATTGTTTGACTCGGATTGTGTGGGATGTTGAAAAAGATGTATGTTGTGTAGCAATGTATATACGCACTACAATTGTCACACCATTTGTAGCATTGCACCTAAATTGCTTGGACTCTGGAGTAGTAGTGTTGGTAGTCATAGATATTTTGGTAGTTATTGATAGACTACTTGTTCATGGTCAGATTTCATGTTTGGTGTACTAACTACATGGTGGGGTCCATAGTCACTTGCACTATTGGGTGTGTTGTCAACAAGACCGTTAGGGTTGGAGACCATGGGGTATAATTTCAAAGTGCAACTCTAGAGAGCTCATTTCTATGATGTTGAGCCTTTGAGTTATTGGCTATGGTGGACAGAGGCCAACAAACATCACCTAGAGTCTCTTAGCCAGAGTGGGTGTGGCTTGACTATAATCAATGCCCAATTGTCAGCAGATTATTGAGTGATTCAAGTTGTGAACAAACTGATTATTGTGGCACTTTAGACTCCATATATGACTTATGTGTGAGTTGTACTTCTATAGTGTGGTATGTTGATAGCGATGCATGTGTGTAGCAATGTATATATGCACGACATTTTCTCTCCTAGTGTTACTGCAACAAACAAGAGATGGTCTATCTCCATGGGCATGGAGGGACCTCCCATCCTTTGCTTCACTACTGTTAGATTGGACCAGAGGTTTGTAGTCTTCTTTGATGAAACAACAATGTAAACATATGCTACATTCTCTCTTAGTTGACTCGTCCATTCCTTGGGCCACTAGAGCACATCTTTGCTCTTGCTCAAGCAAGAGTGTTGGCTCTTGGATCCTAGCTTGATTGTGCATTAGGTCATTTTGACTTGCACTAGTCACTTTCTCTACAATGATGAGGTTCCGCCTAGGTTTGGTCCACCCATTTGCATCTTTGTTACTCACTTGCAAGTGTGGTTCTACACTAGATGCAACAGCAGTCCATATACACGGTGTCCTTATGGAGGATAGAGGATAACTACCCATGATGTAATGAGGGATATATTGTGTGCTATGTCACGAGAGAGTGGATACCTTGCTTGGAGGAAGCATACATATTCTTTGCAAATGACATATGTTAGAGCAGACTTATACTTGGTCGGAGATGATCAGGTGACAATCGCTGATGTTGTGGTTATAGACCCTATGGGTGATGCAATTTTGGAGAGAGTGATCACTCATCCTCTTGGATGGGTGGCAAGGGGAGCAACAACACGCAAGGTCTCCAAGTATAGGGGTATGTAGCAAAGTCACCTCTTTGTTCCTCTAGCCTTGGAGTTACATGCAGCAATGGACACGACGTTCGACCTATTTGTCTAAGAGTGCATGAAAACATATGATATTAGTCGTCAAAGGATACCACTCTCACTCTCATACTTTAGATAACATGTGTCTATTGCTCATACCTATTTGTCTAAGAGTGCATGAGAACATATCATATTAGACGTCAAAGGATACCACTCTCACTCTCATACTTTAGATAACTTGTGTCTTTTGCTTCTACAAAGAGCATTGGTTGGTGCAATCCATAGGAGAGCAATCACTCTAGGTGATGCTTCTTTAGATGCTTGAATATTTATAGACCTTACAACTTGCATACCTTTGTTCTCTTAGGTGTGGTAGAGAGATAGAATGTGGGCCTAGCCCCATTCTATCTCTCTTGTATCTCTTGGATGGCTTGATTTGACGGGGGTCTTCCCATCCTTCTTGTAACTGGTTGCCTTTTTCTTTTCTTTTCAACCCTGCACAACTGAGCTTGTTTCCGACCCTCTTTATAGAACTTTATGCTTGTGATCTACCTACGTGGCGAAGCTAAAAAGGAAGTACGGTCACCCTTTCTAACAGGAGTACCTCAAGGTGGGGTAGATGCTGCGGTTCAGTAATTAGCCTTTGGAGGTTAAATACCCTCACTGCTGTATTCACCCAGACAATAACCAAGGAGGTTGTGGTCACGCCCTACACGTACACACGTACTGGAGACAAGTATTGCTGATAAGCTTGGCTGAGGTTCAAATTTGGAGTCATCCCGAAGTAGATTGAATTGCAGAAATCCGAGCTACAGGAATCAAATGTAGGTCTTGCCTTTGAGGCCAATCAGTGAGATCCATAGATCCACCACGTGCAGCAGCTTTGTTGGTTACGGCGACTGGAGACTTTCCTTCACTTGGTCTTCTGAGAGACTTAGGGCGGATCCTCTTATAGCACATGTTGTGAACTGACCTGTCTTCTCTCGGTCGGGATGCATCGAAACAACTCTTGAATTCTGAACGAGACTAGATAGACAAACTAACCGGCGAAGAAGAAGGTGCTGATTGTTGTCTATGTCAAGAAGAGGGCTTGGGCTGGGCTGATCGTCCTCATCAAGTGCTCTTAGGCGTGGTTCTGGGGCTGCTTAGGCCAATTGTCATTTCCGCCCCTGAGATGTGGACGAAGACCAACGATTTGTTTCAGTGGAGGCGTGAGAGGTTGGCGTTCTGAGGACTGAAGTCCATAGTCTGATTCACAGTAGCAGTCAAAACACAGTAGCGGGGGCGTTCAACCGAAGGGAATCAGCCAGAAGTGGTATGAGTTAACTCGATCATTGTATAGCTGGGAGAGTGAGTCGTCCACGAGATTTATTAGCTGGGCTGTTGAAGGAAACTGAACTCTTGTTCATAGTGCATTATGAGGACGGCCGTTCTTCTTGCTGGCGGAATATAGGCACGATAGACTGGTCGTTGTTACCTGAAGGACACTTCTTCTGCAGGACAGTTAACAACAGTTGATCAGCTGTATTTGGACTTGAAGTTACCCACCTTGGTGAACTTGATTTGGAAAGAAGGAGGTGTAGTTTCAAAGCTTTCTGAAGGAGATTAAGGTAACGACGGAGACAAGAAACTTCGATTACTTAGAGGTGAATTTTATCCAGGTCTGCTCCTTCAGAGATGACATTCTAAGCATGGGTTATGAAAGTCTGAACATGTAAGCACTTTCCGAATTTCGTTCCTGCCAACAGACAGTGGGAAACACTTTTGGTGTCCTCATATTTAGCACCGTACTAAATAGAACCACTGAGTTGAGCCTTTGACAGGAAGAGAAGGCCCCTGTTAGCACAAGGAAAGAAAATTTGGGAAGTGGTTTAAATTTTTTTAATCACCGAGAGCACAGAGCAATGAGCACGGAAGATGAAGCGTCAGGGCTCTTCTCTCGCTACGGCGTTGGCATACTTGTAGTTGTGGTAACAGCAGTATCTTCAGTCTTTTTTGGACTTCGGAATCGTAGGGAGAAACGTGCGCAGGCAAGACGCCATTTTGTGAAAGCTGCATCTCTCCATGGTGACGCCCGAAACGCTAAGGTTCCAAGCGAGGCTCAGAGCCTTGCCCATCAGGCTATAGCAGAGGCAGACATTGCCATTCAACTGGACGTGAGCGATGCAGCTTACCATATAGTGAAATCTCTGGCACTAGAGGTGATCGGAAGCTCAGAAGCTGCGATCAAAGAGCTGGAACGGGCACTGGCAACGGGGAAGAGCTTGACCGACCATGAGCGTTCTAGCACTTTGGTGAAGAAAGCTGAACTTCTGTTGTCTCAATCGAAAAATTCAGGAGTCGTTCAGGAGGCTTTGTTGGATCTGCGCCAATCAGTGGCCTTGACACCGAAGAACGCGCGAGCGCAGCTGCTGCTAGGACAAGCTTATGAGAAGGAAGGCAATATCTCTAAGGCGATTGAAGCGTTCAATCAGGCTGCAGTGTTAGATCCCAAGTCCCCTGACGCCAAGGTAGCCTTGCAGCGTCTACAGGTCAATTAGAGACCGGTGTTCATCTCACGGGTTGCCCTCAGGTTTGCCTTAAGTAGAACATGTTGCCCTTTTGAACTACAATAGCTTGTCCTTCACGGATTTTCTCTCAATGGAATAGATAATCTTTGCACTACTTTCCAGATAGTATAGTTCGAATCAGTTTAATTTCGAAGATTGATGTCTCTCAATAGTCTTTGTCCATAACCAAAGATAAAGCGACCAAATTCAGAGTTCCTTGGTTAACTATCAAGGGTTCTCTTCCTGTTACTTCCTTTTTGAGGACTATTATGCCGCATTCTCGCTTGAACTGATTTCACCAGTTCACTCTCCTCTGGCATCTCTCTTCATAATTTGACAGGAGTCACTCTCATTCCATTCAGTTGGTACTGTCACTTTAGTTTGTATCAAGCCTCTCTAGGTTCGCACAAATAGGTCAAGGGTTATTCCCCGTTACAGGCGATAGACTATCGATCTTTCAAGGCTTTGATTCACAATTGACAATCCGGGCAAGTTCAAATACACGAGGGCTCAACACCTTGCATGGCTTAGGGCTTGAGACTACATTTGGAACCCTTCGGTGGGAGTAATCTTAGGCTGAATGGAGTTGTGTTTAAATTGAGAATAACTCCAACTTCCACCACAATTAGCCCCATTTTACCATCTACGTCTTTTCCTTGTACGGCTTGATGGGGTCTTCCCATCCTTCTTGTTATCACACGCGGTAGCTTTCTCTCTATTAACCACAATTGTGTGAAGAAGATTGCGGTAAAACGTGTGATTGGCCACATGTAGACATCCAAAATTGTCCCATCTTTCACACTTTATACACTCTAGTGGGAAGGGCAAAGAAGACAGTTTCATCCAACCTATACCACCTTGCAACTACAGTTTGTCTAGACAGCAAGGGAAAAGTGTTTCCCGTATACAGCACCTGCGTGCAAACCAACGAATCTGATTCTTGTCGATCATCTTCGATGAAGTGAGATGAGTTTGAGAATAGCGAAACTATACCACCTTGCAACTGTACGACTAACGCAATGTTTTCCTGCATGTTCAAATGGTTTCCATTCGCTTTAGAATGTATCTTCCTCGTCGTCTGAAGGAGTTCCTCTCCCTTCAGTTCTAAATGCATTCTCTGTTTCTGCTCTTCCTGACATCATACACCGATTTACTGTAGACGCTGCTCATGGAATGTATCAATTTTCGCTTCTGCTTCCGATTTGGGTTATGTTCCGCTCTGCATTCATTTGCGTAGATCAGCTGGAATTTAATTTGCATCCGTTCCCGCATGCATACTCATGCTTTTGATTTGTATCGGTTCTGGATCCCCCGTCCGGTGAACGGCTTTTGCTCTCATTACTCATATACCACCTTGCAAACCAATTTCAACTTTTCAAGTGGTCGTCTTTACAAGGTGCATTGATATCCAAATCATCATGGTTCCAAATGAGGTGCCAAGAAGTCCAATTGCCTGTTTATGCACAGGTCACCTGCTCTATACGACGAGGAAAATGAGAGGAAAATATATGGGAGCAATTTGCCTACTGATTACTTTACAAAGGTCACCTGATCTATACGACGAAGAAAATGAGGTATATTTCAGGGGCAGTTTGCCCACTAACTGCTTTACAACAAGTATAGGAGTGTGTACATCTGCAGTCAATAAGAAACATGAATGAATGACAGGAAATGAAATACGAATCGATCTACCGAGACACGTATAACTGGAGCTTCCGGAGCTGCCAATCGCTTTCTTGGGCCCAAGCACACAGCATGCTACTCAATCTACATATGACCGCGACTGGTGATCATGTCTCCACGAGCAGGTGCTCAATAACTTCTCGAGAACAGTTCACCCCTTGAAGTTACGAACCTCTCAAGTCCGGCATTTTGAACTCCCAGACAGCTCCTTGATCTTAACGATCCACCAATGGGATCAAACCGTTCTTCCCCTTCGGATGAAAATTGAATCAAAATTGTCTATTGGTCAAAATCCTGATCACTGTAGAGCCTGAAGACACAAGAACAAACATGGCGTTGCAAGGAGTTTGCATGTATGGAGCTGTGCAGTCATTTATCAACTGGGGCTTTGATCTTGTCCACAAGACACATGTGGTCTCCCGGCAAGCCAGTGTGGTTCAATTCTGCAGTCTAAGTGCTTGATCTAAACATTCTCTTGTCAACAGACACACATGACATTCTTCAGCTCTCGCCATTGGTCTACAAAGTAGTTCATGACACCACTCATCAGCTTGTGCACGCTCTGACCTCCGAGAGACGGCAATTCAGACCTGCGAAACTCCAAAGCTAAGTTTGACAACGAATGAGGAGCACACCTCATAGACAGTTTCTTCTTTCCAGTCACTGCCCGCCAGATCTGGGCCTCTAAAGTTCGAAGTTGGAGCAGAGTGAGTCGCATCTACTGTAGGCCACGAAAGTGGTCAAATTGGACCATCATTCGACCATACATAGTTGCTTGGTCGAACGTTTGGAACCTCTCAAGTCCGGCATTCTGAACTCCCAGACAGCTCCTTGATCTTATTGATCCACCAATGGGATCAAACCGTCAAGAGAGGACGATGTATAGAAACCCAAGGTTTCGGACCAGTTTCTTTTGCCCCATGTATCCTGTCGCAACTACGTGGGTAATCGACATCATGAACACATCCGGCTGAAGTTAAACTCTGTAACAGGACCTGCATTGTCTGCTTGTAACTTGCACCCTGCTACCAAGAAATCCTTCTCCACCCAACGTCTGTATGACGACCCGCAACTATACCGTTTAGAAACCTGACCAAAATTCTGAACAGCAATGGACCTCTCCGCCATGGAATAAAGCCTTCCCAAATTGTTATCCTAGCAATCTAAGGCCATTTATTCCCCGGAAATCATTTATCACATAGTACCTTGCGAGTTATACTCCAACCCAAGAAGCTACAGCAAATGTCCCTGCAGTATGAAGCCCTCGAATAAAGCAACAAGTGTCCCTCGCGCAAGCAAAGATGTACAGTATCTAAATTGATCGCTTAGCCCTCATGTTCTCGAATGGGCGATGTAACGGTGCTAATAGAAAGAAGATGGCAGACAGCCCCTGACATCTTCCTTTAAAAAAGCAATACAAGTATGAAGCTACAGAGGAAGGAGTCCGATTTACGTTGTGCACACTAACTCGGTGCATACTAACTCGATGATCTCAATACGAGCGTTACAAGTCTGCAACGACCAAAGCTTAATGACTAAAATGCTTTCCGTTGTCCTTCGGAGTTTCAGGGACTTTATAAGAACACACAATACTGTAGCTCCTGGAAACTTGCATAAGTTCTTGAATCCTGGATAGTCCGTGCTGTTAATACGTTGAAGTCTAATTCCATGTTACCATTGAACAACGACCCCTTACCAGAAGTGTTATGATGAAACTCCCGGTACATGCGTGTGGCTCACTGTTGCATTCAGTATTCCTTGGAAACATAAACTGGAAGAGACCCAGAATCTGGTAGTTGAGAAATTGCTCATGGAAGCATCTTCGGCAAGGCATTTCCGGACCCACAACCCTGTCACCAATGGTGTAGGTTGGTACGTTTTGGTCGTACGAGTTCCCTATTCCTTCCCACAGGAAAAAAGAAGCTCTCTCATTAATGCTTCCAAGGGACTAAAATTCAGGACTCCAGTGAGCTTCGGTGAGCTTGCGTCCAATCGCCCAACCTTACTGCAGGCCCCGCAATAGTCTGAAAGTGATCTAGACTTTCGTCAAGTAAATCGGCACAAAGGTTTACCTGAGGCAGGTGCAACGTACTCTATCACAAAGCATCCCTGCCTGAACAGGTAATGTGTATCTTTCATCTCGAAGGTTGCTCATTTTGCCTTTGTTCAACAGAGTGAAGGTCGATTGAAAAGAATTTAAGGCTAAGTTGTCAAAGTATTAATCATAAGCCCAGCTTCTGCTCAGCTCATACGTGTTCGTGTCCAAAAAACTTCCGCAGCCTTCAAGCACTAATTAAGGCTCTGCTAAGAGGCAACGCCTCTGACCCGGGGTACACCACGTCTCACAGGAACTTTGGCATAAGAGGAATTCCATGGCCCTCCGTCTCGGGCATAGTAATCCATCGGGTATGATCCTCGCATGTAGTCGTCGTTTGATTGCCCTGTTCCCTCTTCTCCAAGCAGTCCAGTGCTTAAATCAATATCAGTGTTCATTTCTTCAGAAACCTCGTTTACGACCGGGGCACACATATTTGCAGTGCACTTGCAACTCCCCTTATCACCATTCTGACGGGCACTCCACTCACCTGTATTTCTGATTTCTTCACCGTCCCTCCACCACGGTTGGACAAACCCGAGAGCAACTTCCGCTTCATAAGGAGTGAGGAGAGGCTGCTTAAATGCCTCTCCCCAATCTATTGACAAGCGAGGGCAAGCTATCTGAATCCATGCGTCCACGGAGCCAGAGAAAAGGGCTAGCTTAGTTGGAGATAGTTCAGAGATGAGAAACACGGTGTAAGATAGCTGTCTAGCAGAAAGCCGTTGCTCAACATGGGTGAGAATTCTAGGATTGCCCTGGCGACCCAGAGTACCTAAAACCACCCCCCAAGTTTTCGCACCCTGTGCTTGCTTGATGGCCTTCACCCGAGCTTCTCTCATCCCCTTGTGGTCATACTCTTCTATGGTCATCACCTTCGAGTATGGGTCATACCGATAAGCTTTCACTCCAGGATTTGCGATCATGAAAGCTTCAAGATGGAAGCGCCCATCCGCCACAAATACCAAGCAATCCACTGACCCGGAGGGCAGAGCAGGGGATGTGCAACCTAACACTTCTCCAGGGGACAGTGGCTTTGATTGAGGAACTTGGACGTGGGTAAACTCCGTTGAGAGCAGGACCTTGGACGCGTGAATCGCTGTTGAGAACTGAATTGTTCCTGCGATGGCAAGTTTACTATTTCTATCAAAATTCATCTTCACTGTTTCCACTAAGTGTTGTACATCTATTTGGATATCCACAAAAACGTACAAACAGGGGATGAGTGACGTATCTATGGGCACCAGGCAGCTATGTCCATAGTGAACCAGAAAATCTGCTCCAAGCGCTGTGGATGAAAAGTCGTCCACACAGCAAGCACCATAGGTGACATCTCCGAGGACAAAACACTCCTGAATCCCTGCAAATACTTCCAATATGTCACATATTGTCAGGGAATACATCAGCAATCCCTCCGGAAATTGCAGTGCAACTTTCTTGGCAGCCGCCTGCTTCAACCTCCAAATGGTCTTCGGAATTTCTAGGTTGTAATTAGAGGGAAGAACAGCCATGGCGGCTTTCAGAGCAGGGTCATTGATGATCGAGTCCGGTACTTGCTGGCGTATAAACCGCTTCGGACCTGAGGTGTGTTTCACCACTAAAGTCTGTGAATTCATGGAGTTTTCCGCAGCAACTCCCGTCGAAGCCAACCTAATGTCATTCGCACTGTCACCCATCTTTGCCCTCGTCCTAGCCCACCAGCCAGCGCCTCAACAAAGCGTGTTCCACAAACTCCCCAAAAGTCGATTCTCAATCCTACGCCACGGAAATGCCTCCATCTCACCAATCCCTACTGATTCATCGTCTCACAGACTTGACTCTCTCTCTCTCTCTCTCTCTCAGAGTCTCAGTCCAGGATAGCCTGCATGCTTCTCACTAAGTTGTCTACTCCAGCAGGGTGCTGAATTTACTGCCTGTCTGTCCAATTGATGAAAGATATCATAACTGAGCTTAGGGCTGAGGCAGGGTTTTGGGCTCTTATTTCTAGGGCTGGCACGGAGGAGGACTCATAGATTACTGTGGTGGTTGGATGGAGTTCATATCACAAGTAACTCAACTCAGAACAGTAACAGCGAAACAAGATGTGGGCCCAGCTACTTTGCATGTTTCGGGTTTGGATGCTCTATACTCCAGTTGTCGTGCGTGAAGGGCACTTCTTTCCCGGTCTCACATTCACGTACAGTAGGGGAAGTTTGGATTTGATGGAATCCATAGCCCGGTGCTGACACAGCTATCTGCTCACTGTATCGCGGTTGTTTTCGCTTTTCCTGGATGGGTGTCAATGCTTTCCGTTTTTTCAACCAGCTTTTGGCGACCGGCTTTGACGATGATGCAAATCGAGTTGCTGCATTTCGACTGGGGGCTGAACCATGAAGAATCATCAGTCGCTGATTCCGCAGATGCGGTGGATGAATTTGTAGCTTGTGCCTTTGAGTCCCTTACCAATACTTCAGGTGTTTCTTTACCAGTGAGTTAGACTGGACTTTTTAGTAGTACACTGAGCGACTGAACAATTGGATCCAGCAAGAGGTGGCGTTCGAGAGAACTTCTGGACCGATCTTAAATCCTTGGGCCAATCTCCGATGGAAGAATTTTCCAGTAAAGAGCTTGAACTTTTTCGCCTTTGACTTCGTAAGATTATGAACAAACTCACACCCGGCAGTTATTTAATACTTAATACATCGAGAAACTACGCTAATTTGAACTATGACAGTCATGTTTAATTTCATTTCCTTTTTCACTGTACCTTCTCAACACTACTTATTTCATGAGATATGAGACATCGGCAAACCTTGAAACTCCCTTCTCTGATGTGAAATTAGAACAGGAAATACTCTACTAAATCACAGAAGTCCAGGAGTTGAAATGTTGCAAGGCTCCTATCAGGACCGATCCCATTCGAGGAATCAAATTCCATACATCTTTTTGCTGTCTCTAGTAAATATTGTCGCGCATGTGTGGTAAAGGCGGGAACTCGCCCTATCTGATCTCATCTGCAGGTTTAAGGCTCTCCTCCTCTTTGTTTCTCTTGGTAGATTGGAGAGCAGGGTGGCGAGAATATGTTTGGGGTGGATTTGCAGGTGCTTGCGGGGAAACTTTGATCCATCCTGTTGACACACTTAAGACCAAGATTCAAAGTGGAGGTCAATTCATCGTGGCTCATCATGTAAGTATCCAATCACTTGGTCTACTGACGTAAGTTCTTATGTTTCCTCTTCCTGAAATTTGACTCCAGTACTAGATTCGATGTTGTATCCACAAAACTGGTAAAACGATTTGTTACGACAATCATCCTGCACACAAATTCCTGTTTATCTTGCTCCTGAGGGAGTTAACTGCAACTTTAATTCACATTTTTGTCCAAGTAGATGATAAATTCACTTGTCCAAGTAGACAAGTGACTCAGGTACTAATAGTCTTCTGGTAATTGGCAATTCTCAGGGACACAACGAGCTTGGACAAGCCCTCAGATTTATCTGGAGTGTGGATGGTGTCAGAGGTGTGTGAGCTTGGTAGCGTCCTTAGCCCAGACTTGCGAAAACTTCCAACTTTTCAGATACAGAACTCGGCCCAGTCTCCGTTTCCTTGTCCAAGTTGCCATTCACTTGACTTCCGTTTGCACTTCATGGATTTCCACTGCTGGGTGCCGGAACAGTTTCTTGATAAGATTCATGCTCGGGCAATCAAACATAAAGAAGTCGTCGTGCTTCATGTCCATCAATGCTTCAGCTTGTAGGACTTCTTCATGTATAAGACATTGTTGCCAACTTGAGACTTACAAAGATAACCATAAACGTCTGTGCAGGCTTTTATCGCGGGGTGATGCCCAGCTTTATTGGTTCTTTTGTAACAGGAGCAACTTATTTTGGCTTTATAGAAACAACAAAGGACTGGTTGGAGTTCCGCAAACCCTCTTTGACTGGTCCCGGGGCTCACTTTCTGGCTGGGGCAATGGGTATGATTTGGCAGATGTTCTGCCCATGCAATTTGGCATAACTTTCAGTACAAATGTCCTATTTATTAAATAGCAAGAAATTTTTCACTTCTTTTCTCTGCTTGCACGCGGATAGAACTTGTTTCTTGACAGCACAATGCTCCCCCTGAAGCTCTACTGAAGATCAATTTTAACGGAATGTTCGCAGGTGAAGCACTTGGCTCAGTAGTGTATGTTCCATGTGAAGTCATTAAACTGCGAATGCAGCTCCAAGGTAGTTTGCAATCCTGGAATGCTACTGTGGACAACATCAATAAGTCCTCAAGGTCAGGTCTGGCTGGCTATCAATACTACACAGGAGTCTGTCAAGCTGGGAGAAGCATTCTGATGAAAGAAGGATATGCTGGCCTTTACTCCTGGTATTTCCTTAACGTTCGTTGGCCTCTGCGTTTTGCTCTAGCACCTGACATCCTGAAAGATATGTTGGCCGAATAAGGAAATTGCGACAAGTATTACTTTTACAGAACAAAAGCATAAAAAACTGACTTGTGTTTAACTAATGTGTGGGTCTTTTCCATTTGCAAATGGTAGCTATTTCTCAACTCTTGCAAGAGACGTTCCTTTTGCCGGTTTGCAGATAACGTCTTTGTTTCTTACTATGAGAATGCTACTCAGTATCGCTCAAAAGTCATTAGCACTTTTTAAGCTCACCTTGACGACTAGCACATTTTACCGTCGTACCGTATTGACTTGAGCTAGAACAGTTGCTTGGAGTTTTCTGCACTTCAACATACTAATCACGTGAGAGAATAGTGGATCAATATTATGAGCTGATTTTGTTGAGGCACATTATACTTTCTAGTACGAGACATTGAATCTTTTTGGTAGATTCAGGTCAGTGCAACCCCATGAAGTTTTATAATAGCTAAATCAAATCTGATACTTGCAGCAAGTAACCTGAAGTCTGTAACCTAAATCAGACTTTGGGTTAACTTTGGCAGATTATGTTCTATGAAGGGTTTAGGGAGGCCCTGGAATATGGCCATGAAAAGAAGCTTCTGGAAGGATTCGACATCACTAGGTCTACTCGCAAGTTTAGTTCTTTGGAAGAGCTTGTCATGGGTGGTGTAGCCGGAGGTATGCATTTCGTGGGCCTGGCAATCTAGGTTGGTTCGTAGTTACTATTAATTTGGATGCTTGGAAGGTATTTTGGATGTTAAAGCTGCTGTCTTTGCCTTCTCTCGGCAGGTATCAGCGCGTTTCTAACCACTCCTCTGGACGTAATCAAAACCCGACTCCAGGTGCAAGGGTCAAATCACCGGTAAGTTATAATGAATTCCCAGTTTTATATGCTCTACTTGATGTTTCAGATTCAGTATTGCCGAATGGAATCAAAGTGTGCCCGCCTGTAAGCCATCGGCTTTCGTACGCCACTTCTTGGAGGTAGTATGATGCTTACTGTTCAAGAAATCAGATTTAGTAAACGCTTTAGGTGATATATTATAGGAGGTGGATCCCGTGCTTTCGAAGAAAGGTTTCCCTTGGTTTTCCTTCCCTTGTATATTTCAACTTCAAACCTAGTCAATGAAATTTCTTCAACATGAATGTCTAAAGTATGCTAGGACCTTATATGGAGCAGGAGGGAATGTGGTTCGCGAGTAGCACTCTCCCATCACGGCTTCTGCTCCCCTTTACATATATATATCACTCTCCCCTCACGAGTATCCTGTGGAAACAAACATGATTTGAATCAAATCCATCCAGAAAGACTGCCCGTGAATTGTGTCACTTCAAGTTAACAGACACTAGTCACGACTGTTCCTTCCAAACTGGACCTGCCAAATGCACATAATAGCAGTAAGTTGGACAGCTATGAATATGAATATGAATATAATAGACGTGAAGAGTTGATGGGATAAGGTCAGGGCACTTTGTGGGCGAAGAGGTCCTAGTCTCTTGTAGAGGAAGCAGTCTTTGGTATTATGGTATGCCTGGTACCAGAACTATAGGACTCCCAAGCTCCTACGAGCCCCTGTTCAAGAAGACAGAGCCAGTAGTAATGTTCCAGTTACCAACGTATTATCAACTGTACAGGGAGACCTGAAGTGAAGCGTTGACTTAACATGCATTTTAATACGTTTGTATATCGCTGCTACATTTCGTACTATTGTTTTTGCTCAATCCGGGGCACAAACTAAGAACATTTCCATGTCGTAATGTCAGTTACACAGGCTGGATGGATGCAGCAATGACGATATGGAGAGAGGAAAGCATTCAAGGCGTTTTTCGAGGAGTTGTTCCCAGAGTGGTGTGGTTCGTCCCTGCGTCTGCTGTTACATTCATGACCTTTGAATGGTTACGAAAACAGTACCATGAAACTAGTGATACTCGTGCACGAACTCGTGATGTCGGCTTAGGTGTGCTTTCAACTAGACCTGTCTCGTCATCGCCTTTTTTACCGGTATCCGCTCGAGAATTAAGACGAGATCCATCTTCCGCACGGTAATGCCAAACCTCATGTGGACATGTAACTGCCCTTCCGATACACCAAGTCAGATGGTGAATATTCTTTCCACTGTGAATCAATTCCGAGTCTTTATCCTTTGTGCCGTCGATTGGTATATCATAGATCCAGAACATGCATAGCGTAAATCATAGTCTGCAGTCTACCTGTCGATGTACGTCAGCTATAGATAGACGAAGTTGAGAAGCATGCTCAGGTCGCTCGGCGGGTGGTCCTCAAATTGTCTCAGGGACTACTCGATCAGTACCGCCAACTATAGCCAAAAATCGTCGAGAAACCTTAGCTCTTCGTTGGATTCTTGAATCAGCATCCAAACGACGCATAGGCAAAAAGAGCATAAGCTTAGATCAATGTTTATACTTTGAGATACTGGAGGCTTCCCAGAAGATGGGGATTGCCCGTAGAAAAAGGATGATCTGGGTAAAGAGGAGGTTGAATGCAAGAGTCTTCAAATTTCGTTTCTCATCTGCATCAAGATGGTGGAAAATATATTAATGTTCTGAACCAAAGTAGACAGAAACTAGATGTAGAGAGCAGTATCGAAGAAATCCAAAACTTGTAATGTGTTCGATCTCATATGTCTTATGATACTAATTCGTTAGACATACTGGGATCAACCTTCTGTTCAGTAGTTCTGTGGAAGATGGCATCAACCTAAGGGTCCTTTGGTAAGAGAAGTGTCTTTGTTTGCTTCCCCCTTAAACAATTCACTACATTGAAAGAGGACACCACATTGAGTCACATTGAGTCACGTTGAGTAGCTAGCATGTAGCATGCACCTTCACTCACACGGGTACATGACCCAGATATTCTTCGAAATTACAATCAACAAACGAAGCAAAGTCATCAAACGAACCCTCCGACACCTACTAAGAGTTTGAGCTCAAGTCCGTAAGGACGCAACAGGACGTTCATCTAGCGCAACAGGCGTCAAGCTCGATTCCTATGGGATAGATTTCCCGTTCCACGTTAGCTAGATCCCATCCAATCCAAAATCGATTCCCATGGCCATTTTGTTTGTCGCAGTGAAATCCCATCCAAACAAGGTACCCCAAATAACATAATCAAGTTGAGGAAATGGTCATAAGAGTCAATATGAATGGAGATTAGAAGTCTTCGTAAGTGTGCAATCTAAGGGGACAACAATCCCATTCTAGATAACCCATTATATTCTGAAAAGAATAGAATATATAACCCTGTTGCGTGAGACGTGACCTGGTGACAGAAGACCTCTCACGATTGCTCTATATAAGTGAGCCTGTCATCTAGAATACAAAATCACCAATTCGTTCTTTGAGCCAAATTTGTTTAGACATATTTATGTAGAGTGACAAACAAAGCGTTTGTCAGCTTCTCAGTTGCAGCTGTCATGATTGTAGTCTAAGCACATTGCAAACCCGGGTCTCTAAAAAGCTGCATGTCCTCTAAAAGTTCAACTATATTAGACCTGTTTTAACAGGTTCACTCAAATCAGATTTGTTCTGTTTTTTTGTTTATTAAACTATCTAATTTGTTTAGTCTGCCAAATCATCTTTGTATTCCTTTTGTTATCACTCTTCTGTGGTAGTTCCCCGTTTTCCTTCTCATTGTGGGGTTTATAAAATACATTGGATTTCTTATGAAATTCCATGGTGTGAACTACTATATACATTCATGAGCAGAGATACATGCCATAAATTGATGTGTGTTATTACTTTGGTAGTCCCACACTTCTCTTCTTATTATGGGTTTTATAAAATATAATGGATTTCTTATGAAATTTCATGGTGCAAACTACTATACACATACATGAGCATGCCATAAATTGATGTGTGTTATGCAAATATACATCATTACAACATACATAATTGTGAACATCAACACTATAGACACACAATTCATATATAAAAATACACCCAAACTCTAAAGTGTCACAATTTATTTAGTTTTTCAAATCATTATTAATTTCTTTGTTATCACTCTACTTTGGTAGTCCCACATTTCTCTTCTTATTCTGGGTTTTATAAAATAGAATGATTTCTTATGAAATTTCATGGTGTGAAATACTATATACATAAAGCATGAGCATGCCATAAATTGATGTGTGTTGTGCAAATATATATCAATACATAACATACATTGTTGTCAACATCATACACTATAGAAGCATACTTCATATGAGAAGTCACACACAAACTCTAAAGTGTCATAATTGTACCTCAATGGTGGGTAAAGATCAAGAGGTTGGGTGCTATCAAGCCCTATAGTTTATCACATGTCTACAATGTATACCACCTAAAGAGTGAACTAGCTAAGATATCAAGTATAGCAAACATAGGCAATGCTTTTGAAGAAGCATTATGAGAAGGATGAGTCAAACATGCCATATGCTATCATCTTCAACAATTATCACACACCAACATAATAGTAGCTCCACTAAAACATAGATTGCAGACATGCATTTACAACTACCAAGTTTGGATCCATTGTGCCATCAATGTTTGGGAAGTAGCATGGCGCACAATTGCACACATGATCTTTCCAAACAACACCATCATGTACTTCCAACATGAGGACTCCAAAAGGTAATCTCATGCACTCTCAAGATAGTGCGGCCTATAATTATATCAAGAGTCATTGGTATGGTATATTATAGATATACATAATCACCTGAATGAAATTGATGAATTGAGGTTCTATAACCTCTTCCTTGAATAATGGCATGTAAGGTATCTCTATATTGAGCAATTCCCAAGTTCTCAAAGACCATTGACATCACTCTCTAAAAGATCTCTACCATATTAGAACATGTGCTCATCCATTTATCTAGATCATCCAAGCCAAAAACTACAACAATATCAAGACAAATGGTTGAAGGTAAATTTTAGATCTCATCAATAGAGTAAGAAGTAGAGAGAGAAGGATGCTAAGGAGGCTTGCAATTTAAACAAATAGCCCATAATCAACCAAGGTAATTAGAGATCCCAATCTCCCAAGTGGCCTCTCTATAAACCATACTTATGCAATCATCTCTTCATCATTTGAACAACTCTCTTTGCTAAACATCTATGTAACAATATGGAGTTTAACGATGAAGTTAGTTAGGACTAGCAAAGTAGCAAATATGCCAAATTAGCCTAGAATATTCCAAAAGTATCTAAGAAGATTCTTAGGAAGCTTCTCAACTAGCTTAGCTTGCACCCCAAGTAAGTAGCTTCTAGAAGCTTCCTATTAACTTAACTTGCAAGCCAAGGAGGCGGCTTCTAGAAGGAAGCTTCTTGAGAAGTTTCTCGGTTAACTTGGCTTGCACTCCAAGAAAGTGGTTCAAGGAAGCTTCTTGAGAAGCTTCTCAAGAGCCTTGTATGCTCCCTATAAATACCACAGCCAAAGCTCATGCTAGGCATTTGGAGTTTACCCACATCAAGTGTCCCTTATGTGATCTTCCATTCTCCTATTTCTCTCCTTGGTCTTGGTCTTTTACATTGGTATCAGAGAAGGAATGGGATGAATGAAATTTATGGACCACCAAATCCATCTCTGCAAAACCATTGGGATTTTTGTGTCCAGGTAACTACCCAAGCATCATTTTACACAATTCATCACCTCATGCTTTGGGTAAGATTTTCTACATGCCATCACCTTGTCCAAGGAACCCTTGATACTTCCGGTTGTAACTTATGGAGAATGGTGGATATGTTGCATCTATGTGTTAATAATTGGGAGTAGTGGGATAGAGTAGTAGCCATGGAAACAATACTCAACGTTATCATTATTATGCAACAACAAATTGAGCTCCTTAATCGATTGTTGGATGAACAAGACCATGAATGACAAGAACATGTAGAGAGAGCACCGGCCCAAGATAGAGAAGATCAAATCTGATTTCCAAAACCCAAGGTCTTTGAAGGTAAGAATCTCCCGGGCATAGTGGAGAATTTTGTGTTTGACTGTGAACATTACTTTGAATCTACCAATCTTCAAGATGAATTGAAACACATTCTCTTAGCTTCTAGCCAATTGGATGGCGTTGCAAAACTTTGGTGGCAATTCCAAGTGGAGCAAGCTGAACAACAAATTGATGCACAAATCTTGACATGGGCAAAATTCAAGAATGCAATACTTGGTCAATTGCAAGCTATAAATGCCACACTAGCCGCACAAGATAAGTTGATAGAGTTGAAGCAGATTGGCTCTCTAAATGCTACATCATACAATTCCAAAACATCATCATGCAAATTCCAGATATCCAAGAAGATGAAGTTTTGGATCGATTCATGAGAGGCTTGAAGTCACAAACCAAATTGAAGGTGACCATGCAGGTGTCACAAAATGTGGAAGAAGCCATGTAGTTGGCTGAGCGCTTTGATTCCTTGGTTGCAACAACTTGGTCTTGACCTTGACCTAGAACCTACCAATACACTACACACATGTGGAGGAACTGGCACCAATGGAGATTGATGATGTCCAACAGAGACCACTTGGTATAGCGGATAGAGAAAGATTATAACAAAATGGTGGTTATTTTTATTGTTGCCAAGTTGGACATCACATTGTTGAATGTCCACTTAGAAATGGGTGACCTAAACAAATTGCCCAGATGAAGTTTGTGGAGCATTGTGGTACCCACATTTTTGTTTTTTCTTATTTTTGAAGAAGAAGTGTACAAAAGAAGTCATATTGTGCCTATATGATATCAAAAGGTGAAGAATGGTGTCTTCGAGTTGTAATCCAAGGTAAAGTGACTTTGTGTCGGAAGACAAAGTACTCAGATTGGCCCTATCAATATTCAACCCAAAGTAAGGAGACTTTGGCTTGGGGTGCTCAACCCGAGGCAAGGACAATGTAACAACTTTCCTTTGGGGTTGGACATTCAAGAAGGTACCGCACACAAAAATGGCTGGCCTATGAGCGGGGGGAAATTGACAATGACAAGAGCATGCAAGAGGTGTGATTTCTTGATAGAAACTCAAAGTGAAGAAAGACAAAGGAAGCACACCACTATAAGAATTGGGATAGAGACAAAGAGATGACAAGTAATTTTTCATCGCAATTAAGGAGTTGTCTTGAGGGAGATCGTGGGAAAGGAGATGTAGTAAGAGATGCGTTGGTGTGTTGAGAGGAAGTCAGGAGAGTTAGTCCGGAAATCAGTTGAAAGAGTAGCTACCAACCCAGAGTGGAAGAGAGTAAGATGGGAGGTGGGAAGAAGAACTTGGAATTTGCAGTGTGGAATCATACAAGTTAGAGATGAGATGTGATCACAAGAATAAAAGTTTTGAGTAGGCTTTGGATCACATTCTTGGCATGGAATTGGAACCTTAGTTTTCCAAGTTTCATGACTCTGATCATCAAGAGTAAATGTCTTGATGGACCCAAGGAAGAACATAAAAGAGGAAATCCGACTCGCTGGACAAAGTCAGATTGGAGGTTAGTACTTGGAAGAGAGGCGGGTGAAGAGTAGGGAGCCACATTCTTGGGAAAAGGAGAAGTAGCTGAAGAAAACCCAAGAGGTGAGAGATGCATTTTCTTCAAAGCGCACAAAGAATGGCTACAAAGTTGAGAGCTATAAGGACCTTGTGAGGAGAGGCATCATAGGGGCAATGATAGCTATCTTGAAGCCAAAGTGAACAACTTATGTGATGAAACATCAAGCGGTGTTCTCCCATAAGATTTTTTCAGGGGAGCCAATCAATTGGGCAAAGTGTTTTCATTAGCATATGAGACAAATGGTGTGGAACTTGCGGAACAAGTCGCCTCCACACTACATTGTGCCGTTTGTAGCCCACTTTTATTTGGAATTGAATTTGCTTAATGCAGCAGAGAGACACAAGATGGTGTTGCACTTCCATCCCAATTTGAGAAGAGATGCTAATATAGAGGAGCAGCAATACATTCTACAAATTAGAAGCAACGACGAGTTCTATGCACATACGGGGTAAAGAGTGCAATTGAAGGTGAATACTCCAAATTCAAAGAAGAGGAGTTGACGAGGAGAAGAAGAAGTAGTAGCGGCAACAAGACCTTGGAAGACCAGGAAGATGAACTCAAGGAAGGAGTAATTGTGGTAATCATGTCGTCAGGTGAAGAATCAAAAGGTGAAGCCGAGTACAAGTCAGAAGACCCAGAGAAGGAGGAAGAACCAGAATTGACGTTGCAGAGTGGTGAAGCAAGCAGCAAGAGTGAAGATGGTGTGGAGACAAGCCGGTACCAAAGGAGGAAGAAGAAAAGATAGAGATCGCAGAAGAATGTAACTCAAGACAAGAAGATGAAGTTCCAAATAAGGAGGAGAAAAGAGTGATCATTCAGCAAGGTGTTCACTCCAGAAGAAAAGTGATGTATGAGGCAAGACCAAGTAGAAGAAGAGAAGTGGAGAATGGAAGTTTGGGGAGTGAAGAATCTATTCCAATATGGCAATTGCGGCTGAGAAGAAGGGTATCAAGCAAAGAAGAAGCAAAGAAGGAGAAAAGCCCGCAAGTCAATTGAAAACATAATGAAGGAGTAGAGTATCTACAAGAGGTTGTATGCTCGTTGTTAGTGATGTTAGAGGAGAAGAAGAAAGAGATGCAGTCAAAGTGTCTAGAGGTGAAGACTGTGTTGTAGGTGTTGGCGAGATAAGAGAAAGAGAACTTGGAGTCAAAGGAGAGTATAATCCGAAGTGAGGAGGAGAGAGAAGTACTACGAGTAGATGCAGTAGTATAGAACCAAGTGATTGAAAACTTAAAGAAGGAAGTGAGGAATAAAGAAAGAAAGAGAAATAGAGTAGAATGTCATAGAGAAGCAAAGACACATAACGGAGTATGAAATCTTGAAATAGCAATTTGTTGATTCATGATTAGAAATCATCCATGCTATGGCACAAGTAGCAAAGAAGGAGCAAGAGCTTGATAGAGTGATGGAGAATGTAGAAGAGAAGAAGCAACTCTAGCAAAGAGAGTTGACAACGAGGTATAGAGAAGAAGAACAATTAAGGGAGTTCCTTTGTAATCTAAAGAGAAGATTGTTCAGAAGGAGAAGGAGAAGGAGAAGGAGATTGTGAAAGGTAAATTCAAGGCAGAATTGGCAATATAGAGAGAAGATTGGCTGGCAGATTGAGAAAGTGAGAGAAGGATGAGACTTGAGCCATTGAAGGAGATTGTCACAAAGATGAATGCAATGCTGAGTACAGAAGCCTGTGTGGGAACTAAAGAAACGTGATTGCACGAGTTGAAGTTGTTGGTGTAGGAGACGAGGAGGAGAAATGCAAAGGACAAAGACTTGAATGCCTTGCTGATTAGTCTCAAAACTTGTGTAGATAGGAAGATATTGGAAGTGGAAGACAATATCACAATCAGATTAGATTTAGTAAAGTTGGAGATAGATAAAATTTGGAAGGATGTAAGAGCATAGCCTGGAGTAGATGAGATAGGAGTACAAATATCTTTGGAGTTACCATTGGAGATATTAGAGAAGAGTAGGTCAGGAGATAGAGAATTAGAAAGGTTACCCATGAAGGGAATTGCAGATCAGAGTGAAGATGTGTTAGAATTGGTAGAAGAATTAGTAGTTGTGAAGCTCAAGGACAGAGTAATATATGAGGTTACTTCAAGATTGGGTTTGGAGGCCAAGGAAGAAGTAGACATGGGATCAAAGTAGTAACAGATTGGAGATTGAAGAGGCAGATATGAAGAGGTGCATCGTCATTTTGGGTTTTCAGGTTAGGAAAGTTGTTGTAGAACGGTATAGTTGTTAGATAACTGCTAAAGTGGTTCACTATTTAAAGGTGGCATTCATAGTCATATGTTGTTCTATGTTCATAATTTTTGAGAATAAATAAAGCAAAGTGTTGTGAAGTAGTGCTTGTTGCTTGAGCTTAATTTTGAGTATCAACATTGTGATTGTATTTGTGAGTGTGAAGAATTTCAAAATGCAAGTTAGTGTGTGTGTTGGATGTTGGATTCCATAGACTTGATCTTCATTCAGTGCGTTTGATCTTGAGTGAAGTGCCATTGGAGCAATGCCTTGATAGATCTGAGAGGAATTGTAGTGTTGGTATTATTCCGTAGTTGTCAGTGTAGCGTAGTGTTGATATGAAGCTATTTTGATTGAGGAA
This sequence comes from Lunularia cruciata, assembly GCA_948567375.1. Taxonomy (NCBI): domain Eukaryota; kingdom Viridiplantae; phylum Streptophyta; class Marchantiopsida; order Lunulariales; family Lunulariaceae; genus Lunularia; species Lunularia cruciata. Next base: position 24,284,826 of record OX419755.1, on the reverse strand, counting down.
GTTGTGCCTTCAGCGGAGGGATGGAACACAATTTTGAAGCAAAGTTGTTTTGCATGGAAGTGCTATTTTTGGGAGAGATTGAATCATCACCATCAAGATTGTTTGGAAAGATTTGATGGAGTTGTGATTAAGTGTTACAAATTGTTGTGACAAGACTATAAGTTAGTGCTTGTTATTCTTTCATGGGTGTAGTTGCTACCTAAGAGATTAAAGACAAAATCAAGAAGAAATACATTGTGACATTTGACCAATTCTGAATTGTATCTCTGTGGGAACAAACTTTACTTACCTAATTACCGCAAAAGTGATATTTTTTGGGTTGTCACAAGCACATTGATAAGGGAAATGACAAATCCCAATAGGAGATTTTGAGCCACTTGTTGGGAACTTGATTAGTTCTAATAGGATTGAAGGCTCAACCTATGCAAGTTTGTTTCACTTGCAAAGTACAATAATTGATCATGGTTGTAGGATTTTGGTTGATTTTGGAAGTTCAAAAAATTGTATGTCTATGCAATTAGTGAAGGAATTGAGTATTCCCATCAAGCCAGTAATTGGAAGTAGATTGATGATGGCGGATGGTAGAAAGGGTTCTGCATTTTGTACCTTGTATTTTGTTACCTTCAAGATTGGGAAGGAGTATTTGGAATGTATGAGGTTTGTAGTGGAACCTCTACACTATGATATCATTCTAGGACTACCTTGACTTGAACGTCATAAGGTTCAATTTGATTGGACTCGATAAAAAATTCAAGTACAACACCAAGGTAGGAATTTTTGATTAGGTTGTTTGCCACCTTTGAGTAAGACACCTAAGAATAGCCAGTCCCAAGATGAGAAGTTTGTCAAGAAAGCAATCATAGAGAAAGGTTTGAAGGAAGATAGGGACCATGGGAATTTTGTCAAAGAAACAACTATAGAGCAAGCTTTGGAAGAAGATAAGTCTATTTTTGTGGTGTAGATCAAGCCGATTGCACAAGGAGAATTTGAGGAGAGTTAGGAGCTTCATTGAGCAATGGTTGACCAAATAGTTTAGGAGTTTGCAGACATATTTCTGGATGATCTGCCAAAGGGATTACCCTTTGATCGTGGTATGCCCTTCAAGATTGAGTTATTACCAAGGAGTACTCAAGTGAGTAGACCAATCTATTGGCTCTCACCAAAGGAGTTAGAAGAGTTACAAACAACACTTATGGAGTTGTTGGAGAAGGATTTCATATGACATAGTATATCTCCTTGGGGAGCACCGGTACCATTTGTTCCAAAGAAGGATGAGGAAGTTTGTTTCTATATTGATTACCGTGGGCTCAATAAACAAATAGTAAAGAATGCATACTCCTTGCCTTGAATTGATGACTTGCTTGATCAACTGAGTGGAGCACAATACTTCTCCAAGTTGGATCTTCATAGAGGCTACAAGCAAACCTCTATTAATGTATATTTGGAAGAATGATAAGGTATGGAAATTTTTAGTGGAGAGTTTTGCCTTTTGGGCTCACTAATGCTCCAACAGTCTTCATGGATCAAATACATCAAGTGTTGGATGGATTGTTGGATTGACACGTGGTGATGTTCTTGGATGATATCTTAATCTATAGTAATCAAGGCCATCACTAATTGGTCTACTCCAAAGGATGCTATTGAAGTATGGGCATTTAGTGGATTGGCTAGTTTTTACCAACAATTTATCCACTATTATGCTCATGTGGCCGCACCATTGACAAATCTCTTGGGGAAGAACTTTCAATGGACCAACAAGCACGAGGAAGCATTCTAGAAGCTAAAATATATGGTGTCTTCAAGACCAATTCTTCAACCATATGATCCTCAACTACCATGTGTGGTTGAGTTTGATGCTTCTAACTTTGCAATTGGAGCCGTGTTGGAACAAGAATTCATAGATGGATTGCATCCCATTGTCTTTGTATCTCATAGACTAATTATAGCAGAAAGGAATTACTCTACTTAGGAGTGAGGATAACTAGTGATGGTATATGCCACCAAGGTATGGAGGCATTATCTCTTGGGGAAACAACTGGTCATGCAAACTGATCACAAGACCTTGTTGCAGACATTACAGTTGGAACACATGAAGAGTCGACATCATTGATGGGAGGAACAACTATAGTTGTTTGACATCAAACTTGAATACAAACCTGATCGGTTCTATGTCATCCCCTAATGCTCTATTACATGACCTTATTTGAAGTCTCTGCCTCTCATCACGGTGCCAATTACGATGGTTTCAATCAACTCTAAAGTCCAAACCAACTTAAGGACAACTCTACAACAAGATCCATTCTTTCATATTGTACAAGGTTGTCTTGCAGCATGTGACAAGGAGTATAACACCTTCTCTTACAAGGAAGCCTTCTATTTTGTGAGAACCCAATTTATGTTCCAACCAAGGGTGATCTTTGGCGTATGAGCCTCCAAGAAGCCCATGACTTACCAATCACTGGTCACATGGGTATGGACAAGACCTTAAGTAACCTCCAACACCAATAGTGGTGGCCCAACATGACACAAGATGTTTGAGAGTTTGTCTAATTGTGTGAGAGCTACCAATGCAACAAGATAAGCAACAAGAAACCAAGTGGGCTCCTTCAACCACTTTGCATTCCATCTACTTGATAAGAACATATGAGCTTGGATCTCATCACATCCTTGCCCAAGACAAAGCAAGGTCATACCGTGATTGTGGTGTTTGTGGATAAGCTTAGTAAGCAAATCCATTTGGCACCAACCCTTAATTCCATGGATGCTCCAACATTAGTGAAAATCTACTTTGATAATGTCTTTATGCATCATGGGATACCGTGTGTACTCATCTCCGACCATGATCCTCGATTCACTAAAAGGTTTTCACAAGCACTCTTCCAAATACTCAATACCAAGCTTGCTTTATCCACGGCCTATCATCCTCAAACTAATGGAAAAATTGAATATGCAAATTGCACCTTGGAGAGTATGTTGCGTGTCTTTGTCAATGTTTACCATACTAATTGGGATGAATGTCTTGTAGCTGCGGAGTTTGCCTACAATAATTTTGAGCAGGCAAGAACCAAATTTTCTCCTTTCTTTCTCAATTTTGGCCAAGATCCACTTGTTCCAAATTCCTTTCTTGCTCCTCCTCCATCTCATGTCCCTCATTTTTTTACCTTCTTGACCACCATATCCCAATCCCTCCAACAAGCCAAATCTCACCTCCTTGTTGCTTAGAATTGTCAAAAAAATACACAAACCACCATCCTTGTGATCTCACCTTTGAAGTCAATGATAAGGTCATGCTATCTTCTAGTAACCTACCACTACTACTTGATACCCATGTTTGTAAAATTACTTCTAATTGGTTAGGACACTTTGATGTCACCTAAATCATCTCTCTTGTTACTTATCGACTTGCCTTGCCTTATCATATGCGCACCCACCTTGTCTTTCATGTTTCTAAGTTCAAACCCTTTGTTCCTAACCCATCTTTCTTTTCCTCTTGTGTTTAACCTCTTCCTCCTCATATCCCTATCAATGATCATGAGGAATAAAAAGTTGATTGTATCCTTACACGTTACCACATTCAACATGGTCATTAACAACATATAGAGTACAAGGTCATTTGGAAAGGATGTCTCCTTCATAATACCACATAGGAACCTCTTCTCACCTCCAGAATGCACAAAAAACCATCTAGGAGTTTGAAGCTTCATTGGCGATGAGGATGTCACCAACTAGCAGTGGGTCAATATGTAACAATATGGAGTTTAGCAATGAAGTTAATTAAGACTAAAAAAGTAGAAAAAAGGCTAAATTAGCCTAGAATATTCTAGAAGTATCTAGGAAGCTTCTTGGGAAGTTTCCTAACTAGCTTAGCTTGCAACCCAACTAAGTAGCTTCTAGAAAGAAACTTCTAGAAGTTTCTAGCTAGCTTAGCTTACAAGCCAAGTAGGTAGTTTCTAGAAGGAAGCTTCTTGAGAACCTTCTTGGTTAACTTGGCTTGCACTCCAAGAAAGTAGTTCAAGGAAGCTTCTTGAGAAGCTTCTCAAGAGCCTTGTATGCTCCCGATGGATACCCAAGCCAAAGCTCATGCTAGACATTTGGAGTTTACCCACATCGAAGTGTCCCTATGTGATCTTCCACTCTCTTATTTCTCTCCTTGGTCTTGGTCTTTTACAATCTACCTCAAGGTGATATTGAGATATATTATGGTGATCAATCAAGGCCTTGTCACATAGTACTAGAAACTCTCCCAAGAACTATGTATCTTGATTAGATAACATCTTGGCTTGTGCACCAAAATGACTAAGAATCCTATCCAAAAACAATTAAACTATCTTTTCATTGAATTTGTTAAGAATTGCCACCAACTCAATTTACTTGGATAAGTGCTCCACAATAACCAAAACATATTGATAATGTGTAATAATCCAAGGATAAGAGAAGACAAAAAACACAGATTTTACACTCAATCATCTGACGCTCCAAAGGAGCACCTTCTCTTTATTATATAGACAAAGAGGATCTCCTCCAAGGAAGGTCCACCATAGGATTAGGCACACAGATAAGTGACATGTCATCAAGCTCCACCCTTGGGTTACTTATTTGGATGGGTGACATGTCGGTCTTGGGCCTATCTGGTTGGTCAAACAAGCTTTGACCAAAGGGAATCTTTTAGGGAATTTTCCTATAGGAATCTTAGAGTCACATGGAGGTACCATTGGAAAGCTCTTGACAAGACAAAGAAGGGGGAAGAGAAAGCCAGCCATTCCTTCATTGGGAGGGGGGAATCTGTACCCTTTTGAGGCCTAATTCATTTGTTTAGGCTTCCAAAATTGCTTTCAAAGATTTCATGCATATTTTGGTTCTTAATATATTAGTAGAAGTCCCCTTTTGGTGATACCTATTTTTGATTTGTTTAGTCCATCAAGTGTAACATCTTTCTTGATGTTACCTAACCAATTCTCACCTTTAAATCATATGTCTAGCTATTGGTTCTAAGTTTTAAAGTCTATTTTGGTTTTTGCCCTATTAGTAGAAGTATTCTTTTGGTACTACTTCTATTTGATCTATTTTGACCATCATGTATAACATCATTCCAGATGTTACCAAACAAATTTCACATCTAGTCATATGGCTAGCGGCTAGCTCTTGGTATAACAAACCTCCCTCCTTTTAAGACACAACGTCCTCATTGTGCAACTATTGCTCAAACGGTTGCACCAACACCGATGCATGTGTCAAATTGGCAGCCGGCTCCCAGGTTGCTTCATAGATAGGGTAACCTTTCCACTGTACTAGATAGTCCGCTCACGGATGGCAAGTACTACGCATGCATTTTTGGAGAAAACGCTCCGCTTCATATTCCTCCGTGCCATCAATGAGTGTCGGACAAGGTCAAATGTCTTGTGTGGAATGACATTGGCCTGATTGGGGAGCATATCTACATAGTAGGGAAACATGGAATACTAGATGGATCTTCATGTGTGGTGGTAGCTCAAGTTGATAGGCCACAGTGCCGACTCAACAAAGAATTGAGAAAGGCCCAATAAAACAAGGTGTGAGCTTACAAGGTCCAACTAATGTGAGGTTGGTTTTTGATAGCCACACTTGATCCCCTACATTGTACTCCATGTGCCTTCGGTGTGCATCAACATACTACTTCTGTCAATTTTGTGCAATCTGTAATCTGTGTTTGGCACTCTCTACACCTTGTTGGATTCTAATGTTGATTGCGTTGACCTTGGTAGCCACCAGACAGATCTTCATCAAGCTAGAAGGTGTGAAGGGATGCTCACCATACATGAGGAAGAACGGAGTGACATGAGTAGATGCATTCACTAAATTGTTGTAAGTGAATTCCACCAATGGTAGTAGGGTGTCCCACCTGTCTTGCTCTTTTAAAGTGAAGTTGTGTAACATGTCCTCAATAGTGCAATTAGCCCGCTCTTTTTGTCCATCTGTTTGTAGGTGGTAAGTTGTGGACATGGCCAACTCGGTTTTGAAGAAACCAAAGAGTGTTTGCCAAAACAAACTAGTGAATTGAGTGCCTTTATCGGTGATGAGTACTCAAGACAAGCCATGGTGAGAGAAGACTGCATCTAAGCATAATAGAGCTAGTTGTGGGGCAATCACATCCTTGGTGGTAGGGCATACATGAATCATTTTGCTGAGCCGGTCCACAAAGACCACAATGGAGTGAAACCTTGAGGTGGTCTTTGGTAATTCACAGACAAGATCCATATTCAACTGTTCCCAATGTTGGCCAGGAGTGGGGAGAGGTTGAAGGAGCACTACAAGATCTTGATTAGAAGCTTTGTTCTATTGACAAAGTAGGTAGTTGCGCACATAGTCTATCACATCATTGCTCATCTTGGGCCAATAGTATGGCATTGGACTACATCCAAGGTCTTGTCCACTCTGACATGACATGCAATGGCCCAATCATGACATTTTGCTAGAATGGTGGTATGTAATTCTAGGAAATTTGGGATCTAGAATCTACCATCACAAAAGTTGAGTCCTTGGGTGCTGGTGACGCCTTTAGATGATTGTGCTTCTACAATCTATAGATCAGTTTTTGTAGTAGCCAGAATTTGTGGCCAAAATTTAGGGTTAATCTTAACCTCTATCACCAAGTTGTTTACCATTAGCATGCAAGTGAATGCATTTGCAAGTTGCTTCTTACCTTCCACATAGGTGATTATCATGTTGAAGCATTGTTGCCATTCTACCCACCAAATCTAGTGATGAGATAGATCCTTTTGCATCTTGAGGTAGACTAGAGGTTTATGGTTTATCTCTACTACAAATGCCTTCTCACCTACATAGTGCTTCCAATGCTTGGTTGCAAGAATGATGGCCACCTCTTCTCATTCTATGGTGTGGTAGTTGCGCTCTTTCAGTAACAACTTTCAAGAGAAATATGCAATTGGATGCCATCCGTCATGCCACTCTTTTTGTAGGATTGCTCCTATTGCTATGCTTGATGCATCTATAGCCAACTTGATTGGACATTTTGGGTCATACCACTTCAAGATTGGTGCATGTAGCAAGGCGGCTTTCAATTCTTGAAAGGCCAACTCTTGTGTAGTTCCCCATGTCCACTTCTTCTCCTTGCCAAGTAGTGTCGTTAAAGGTTGTGAAACCTTAAAGAAGTCCTTGACAAATCTACAATAGAATCCCGTCAACCCCAAGAAGCTCTTGAGTTGAGTCTTATCTTCTAAGGCACTCCATTTTTTAATGACCTCAATTTCATCCATCAATACTTGAATGCCCTCTGCACTTACTCTATGCCCCAAGTAGTCTACTTCAAACTTGCCAAACTTGCACTTTGAGATTTTGGCATACAATCAATTCTATCTTAGAATTTGGAGGACTTCTCGTAGATATTGTCTGTGTTTTGTCATTGTGCTACTGTATACTAAGATGTCGTCCAAGAAGAGGATGATAGACTTATCCAAGTATGGACAAAATATATCATTCATTAGACTGATGAAACTGGTAGGTGCATTGGTGAGGCCAAAATGCATCACAAGATACTCAAAGTGGCCATACTTGGTTTGAAAGGCAATTTTGTACACATCTTCCTCTGCAATTTGGATTTGATTGTAACCACTCCGCAAGTCCAATTAGGTGAAGAATCTTGCTCCATAGAGTTGATCAATAGGTCATCCATGCGAGGTAAGGGGTATTTGTTCTTCACTATTTGCTGATTGAGACCTTAATAGTCAATGCACATGCGCATTGTACCGTCCTTCTTCTTCACAAACAAGACAAGAGCTCCATATGGTGATATGTTAGGTTGGATGAACCCTTTTTGTAGCATCTCCTCAATTTAAGTCTTACACTCCTCCAACTCATGAAGTGATAGGCAATATGGGGCCTTACAAGGAGGTGTCTTCCACGGGAGTGTCTCAATTTTATGATCTACTCTCCTTTTTGGTGGTAATCCTAAGGGTAGATCATCGGGAAAGACATCTTGAAACTCATCCACCACATCTTTTAATTTCTCAAGAATTTGTCCAACAAGTTGTGCACTTTGGACTTCTCTTCTTAGACCCATGAAACATCTATTGGTCTTATAGATAGTTGCCGTCCCTATGACATACAAAGGCAGTTCTTGCTTGTGTGATTTTTCTTTAACCCCAATGATTGACCATTACTAGGTTCTCACTACTTTCTTTCTCCAATCTACCATAGGGTTGTAATGCTCCATCCATGACATGCCTAAGATTACATCATAACGAGCTAATTGTATTACTTGCCACTCAATTGCTCCAGATATTCTCCTACAAAGAGTGTTACCCATCTAGGTAATGATTCAATCCTCTGTTTTCTTGTTAGGTAACTCTACTTCTTCTTTCTCATCTCTCTCTGGATCCATTCCCAATCTTATTGCAACAAAGCAAGACAAGAAATTCCCTCTTGCTCTCAGATCTATTAATACTCTCACTTGATTGCCTTTTAGAACTCCATTCACAACAATCAATTGTGAGGTTGCCTTTCAAGACCTTTGCGTGTTTGTCTTCTCCCTTCCCTTGCTTCTTTGCTTCCTTATTGAGCCAATAAGGCCACGAGGTACATTTACTTGCAATCTTTGTTTTCCAAAGTGATTTCCACCTCCTTTTCTTTAGTGTGCCTCTCCATGTTGTTCAAAGATTGCCTGTATGAAGGCCGAGGACCTCTAGGGAAATGAGCACGACAGTTGGTAGATATGTGCCCAAACGGCCACAATTGTAACAATAGCATTGTTCTCTTCAAGTTCCTTCTCCTTGTAGAACTACATCTCTTCATTCTTCTACCCGTCCAAGCTCTCCATGAAGCGGTCGTGCTCCTTGATCTTGAAATCTAAGGTTGCCTAATTCCATTGGTACTGGTCCACCCATGTGAGGCACTTTTGCCCGATAATGTTGAGGTGGAACTACTCCTTCACCTCCACCCAATGCTCTTGCTATTCTCTGTGCACAAGCAATCGCTTCAAATACTATGCGAGGATCTTGCATCATGACTTCTTGGTGAATCCACTCCTTCAACCCTTGTTTGAAATTGTCAAGAGCCTCTATAGGACTCATGTTGGTTATTGCGACTTGTAGATCCAAAAATGCCTTCACATACTCTTGTATATTGTTCTTCTGTCTCAATCTCCATAGTCGGATTTGGGCCATCTACACGGAATCCACCAATTTGAAATTCTTCAGCAATCCTTCTTGCATTGCTATCCAAGTGACCTCCCTCCTCTCTACCAACATGGATCGTTCCTAAGCATCGTACCATGTGAGGGCTTTATTGGTCAAGTACCCACATGCAAACACGCCTGCAACATTCTCTATGATCTATGTTGAGAACAATCAAAAATATCGATTCATTCTTGAGATCCAATTTTCCACTACTCCCATTGTATGATGCACCTTCTAAGGCTCAATGTTGCAGGTCTTCTTCATCCAGAGTAGCAATGTGGCTTCAAACATGTGGTAGGGTTTGTAGGCACAAGTGCCTCTCCAAGTTCTTCTGCCGTAGGTATTGTGTTTTGAGATGGCTCTTCTTCTTGCATTGCTTGATCATTCTTGAGGATCTGCACTTGACTTTGTAATGTCTCCATGGTCATCTTAATCTCTCAAAATTCATTCAACATCCCTTGCATTCCTTGCACCAGCTCTTGCAATTGCGGATCTATGGTTCTTGCAACACTCAATGCTAATGTCTTCTTCAATACAGAGTCAATATGATCACTTTGGAAGGTGCACAAACTATCGGAACTACCATTGGGACATCAGAAGCTATCACTTGTTGATAATACTCCTCACCAAAATTGTTAACCACAAAATCTCTAAACATCACTTTTGGTCTCACTACATAACAAATTTCTACTTGAGTGTTGAGAAGGAGAGGATTTGGGACATTCACATCCATAACATCATAATAGAATGTAGATTATGAAATCCCACTCTCTGCCATATATCACCATAGGTAGAATCACCGGGTTCGGTGAGTTCATCACCTTATCCATGAATTCTGCTCCAAAGTGATAAACTAGCGATACTCTCATTTGCTCATGCTAGATGTACATAACCTTGATGTGGAATGGATTCAAGAATGGAAAGCTAGGTGCAAGAAATTTTCCTCTCAGTGCATCCATCCCGTCCGCTCTCTAAGTCCTTCCTAAGTCTAGCAATTACTCTATGTTCTCCACCTCAATTACTCAATTTCAGCAGTTTGTGTTCTTCCAAGAGGGGTGATCCACTCTCTTGGACTAAAAAAATTGCTCTAATACCATTGTAATACTCCAAGGACAAGAGAAGAGAGAAAACACAAATTTCACACTCAATCATCCGATGCCCCAAAGAAGCACCTTCTCTTTATTATATAGACAAAGAGGATCTCCTTCAAGGAAGCTCCACCATAGGATTAGGTACACATATAGGTGACATGTCAGCAAGATCCACCCTTGGATTACTTACTTGGATGGGTGACATGTTGGTCTTGGTCCTATCTGGTTGGTCAAACAAGCTTTGACAAAAGGGAATCTTTTAGGAAATCTTTCTATAGGAATCTCAAAATCACATGGGTGAGGTACCGTTGGAAAGCTCTTGATGAGACAAATTAAGGGTGGAGGGAAAGCTAGCCTTTCCAATGTTGGGGGGGGGGGGGGGGGGATTTGCACATTTTTTAGGTCTAATTCATCCGTGTAGGCCTCCAAAATTGCCTTCAAAGATTTTAGGCATATTTTGGTTCCTACTCTAGTATTAGAAGTCCCCTATTGGTGATACCTCTTTTTGATCTATTTATTCCATCATGTGTAACATCCTTCAAGATGTTACCAAACCAATTCTCACCTTTAAATCACATGTCTAGCTATTGGTTCTAAGGTTTTCAAGTATATTTTGGTTTCTACCCTATTAGTGGAAGTACTCTTTTGGTGCTACTTCTATCTGATCTATTTTGACCATCATGTATAACATCATTCCAGATATTACCAAACAAAATTTCATATTTAGATTATATATGGCTAGCTCTTGGTATTACAAAATATCTCACAATCAATGGTAAAGGCCCAACAAAGTCCAAACATTAGTAGTAAACCAACCCATGATAGGTAGTGTGTATAACTATGGCATAAAAGCATGAAATGATGCTTTAACTCTTTCATAAACCACACATTTTGCAACAAACTATTGTACATTGATTTACATAACACATCACCAATAATAACATTGAAGTTAGCTATATATATGCTTTACTCCAAAATTTCTTAGCTCCTCGTAAGCATGTTGCACCAATTGTAATCTTTGAGATGGAAGGGGTACTACTTGCATTCTACCATCCTCCCATACTCAAAAAGATGCTTGTACTCCAATCTAAATTATCTAGCTTGTTGAAGGATATGGTTTCTCTCTTTGGCACCATGTCAGCAATAATACTAATGCAAAGATAGTCCATCACCAACACACCATCATAAATATATTGCCAACCCATACCAAGATCTCCACTCTTTAGATCTAAGACTTCAACAACACCTCTTGCTTGTACTAATAGAGATACCACCAAAGCCCTAATAAACATACACATAAAGGTAGATATATGACAATCTCCTACCATCTCCTCATCCTATCTCACCATACCAATGTGCTTGGGTCTAATCATGTTGGTAAGTACATGGGTTTTTACTCAACCTATCTACATCATAGTTCCTTACTCTAGGTCTATGAACAACCATGAAATCATACTCTTCTAAAATCAATCAAATCATGCAAGCTTCCTTGAAAACTTGTCAGACTCCATCAATCACTTCAATGGTTGATGATGAATTATGAATGGTTCCCAAACAAGTAACATTGGAAATGTACTATTTCCCACACTATTGCAAAGCACTCCCCCTCATATGAATTGTATTTGACCTTTGCTGAATTGTTGGAGCAACTAGCGAGTGCCACCACAAACTACATCTCCTCATCATCTTGTTTGATGAGCATTGCTCCAAGCCCCAATGTACTCCAATCAATATGAACATGGAATGACCATCCTCTGATCTATCTCTCGTGAATAGGAGAGGATGTCAACGTCTCCTTGAGCTCTACAAAAGCTCTTTCTTGCTCATCTCCCAATACCACTCATATGTAAGCTTGGTCAACTTCATCAAGGCTTTGGCAATCACACTAAATTCTCTAACATATTGACAATAAAAGTTAACCAATCTAGGGAATGCTTATATTTTACGCACATCTATAAGTCAAGGAATGCATGCAATAGCCTCCCCTTTGGTTTGTTGAACACCAAGTACTCTAGGATGGATAATGTGGTCCAAATACTCAACCTTCTCTTGGAAGAATCTACACTTCCCAAGATGGAAATGAGTACATGAGATCTCAATCTCTCAAACATATCCAAAAAATATCCCTCATACTCCTCCATGGTAGTGTTAAAGACAAAAATTTCATTAATATAGCACCAAGTAAAATCCAATTTGTTCCTACTTGGATCCTATTCATGGCTCTTTGAACTTAACAAGAGCATTCCTTAACCCAAATAATAAGAATTACCATTGAGATAATGCATTCTCACCATGAGGATTAATAGCCCTGAATTCTATGTTAGCCTTGCACTCCTTTTTGATCAACAATTGATGATACCTTGTTCAAAGATCCAAAGTACTAAAGACTTTTGCATACCCAATTGCATCAAAGACCTCCTTTAGTGTTGCATGGTATATCAATTAGCCCTAGTTTATTGGTTTATAGTAATTTCCACATGTTTGTCTATTTGCATAGCCATGCATATTCTTCTTAGCTAACATCACTATGATTGAAGTACACTCTTCATGTAAGATCTTCACAAAACTTGCCTCAAAAAGGTCTAGACTCTTGCTCTAAATCAAAGCTCTCTAATTGCCACCCAAGTAGACTACTCTCAATAGTAATCACTAGTTGTGTACCTAGAATACCATGCACATTGGATCCATCACCCCCAACATGTGCCTAAATTGTCCAACAAGCACAAAGCTCACAAATGTCTTAGTGGTGATGCTTTTCAAGTGCATCTTATGTTTCCCAACCAATCCAAAGCTCACAATCCAAGTCAAATTGTTTAGTTTAGGTCTATAGCTTGATGCTTGGATGCCTTAAGCAATATTGAAATAACAGTGATATTGGTATGGAAACCTATTACTTGCTCTCTCTCATTGTTTTTGTGCTCCACCAACTATTGTTACTATGAGTCCCAAACAAGTCTAGTACTTCCATCTTAATAAGCATGGGAAGCTAGGATACTCATGAGTGTGGATAAAGTGGCTTTGGGCTGCACTAAAAGGTTCACCATTGCCATAGGTGACCTATCAACTAGTCCTACCATTTGAGTTTATCATTCAACATCCAAAATATCATCAACAAGAAGGTGTGCCAGTCATCTCATTATAAGCATATTGTAAAACCCCTCTCTATCTATTTTTTGTCTATCAAAGACAAAGACAATGTGCTCAAGTCCAACAATATTGCAAGGCCAATCCAAATTGGACCTGATGTGTATTCATTGTTATCTGTGTGCAAGAGTCACACATCAAAGGAACATTCTCTAAAATGTATGCTATAGAAAGTACTTATTGAACTTGGAGATGTCATAGTATACATAGAATCTTCTAAAATACACAAGAATGAGATCAAACAAACCTTGTTGTTGGCCAACATGAGTATGTGCCTAACATGGCCATCTAGAAATCACCAAATAAATAGTACTATTTCTCTTTAGATCCTACCTTACTACAAGGGAATGTTTGATGATAAGGTCTTCTAGTAATCCCTAACTATTGACATTCATAACAACTCCAGATATTGGTATGCCCAATGTCAAGAGTCACATGATGTAGAGAGACTAGTCTAGTAATCTCATCTATAAAAGTCCAAGGAGAGAAATAGGAGAATGGAAAATCCTTCTTAGAGTGCAAGCCAAGCCAACCAAGAAGCTTCTCAAGAAGCTTCCTTCTGGAAGCTACCTACTTGTCTAGCAAGCTAAGCTAGTTTAGAACCTTCCAAGAAGCTTCTTCCTAGAAATCAACACTTGGCATATACATTACTTGATACTTGGAAGGTACCAAGTAGCTTCCTAGACGCTCCTAAAATATTTTCATAGTTCTTGGCTAATTTGGCCTATTTGCTACTTTATTAGTCTCAACTAAATCATTTGTAAACTCTATATTGTTACATCATCTCTCTCCACATGTGAGTACCTCTTAATATGTATATCTACCTACAATATTGTACCTAGTCTAATGTTGATCTCACCAAAAAGTTCCAATAGGCACACTCCCTCTACCAGATATTGCCAAGCAATAAATGAAGTCTCCAAAGGTGACAAGATAACAAACTCTAGAGATTACCATCAAACCATTGATGGTACAAATACTCCACTCCAAGCTTGTTATACTAACCTATTTGTATGATACTAAAACACCTCCTCAAGGCTCTACAATGAAATATCTAAGGCGGATGGAACAGCTCCACCCATACTCCAAATCCATGTGGTCTCCTCTAGCATTGAAATATCTTATGCATGGGTATTCCTCTCTAGTAACTCACCAAGCCAAGTAACAAAATCACTAAATGTTGAGACTAATGCCATAGTCTTTGATTGTAATGAGCCATGACTACCACTACTAAACCATAAAAGTATGAAACATACTTGGCCCTCACATGTTTTCCAACTTGGCATACATGAATCTCTCTCTTCCCAATAGTCAAAACTAAAACCCATGAGGTATAACACTACTCCAACAACTAACACATCATATGACTTTACTATTGTTGTAATGGCATGGGTTCTTATCACAAAACTATCAATCAGATAACTAGGTTGAATTTGAAAATGAGATACTCACATGTGATGTACTATGTGGAACTACCCCTAGAGTTACCTAGATCTAATATAAAAACCTCTCCATATTGGTCTTTCATAGCCCAAGATTAAAAATTAAAATCTTCCCCAACATAAGAGGTTGAGCACCAAAGTCTAATAAGACCTTTAATGGTAGATAGACCTTCTTTGAAGGTCCAACCAAATTGAAAATCTCACTATGATTGTCCAATATGAAAACCCTAGGTGTAAACCTAGCTTGCTCAAATGTATGTGTAGCAAATAACTCCTTTGATCTAGTAGCTACTGCCTAACATAAACCATTAATAGCCAAATGGATCCCATGCTCCTCAACCATGTTGGCTCAATCATCAACCACTTCCACACTAAAAGTAGGAACCATACCATCTCTACTCTCACAAAAGGTAGTTGCCAATTATAACACTAGAGCTAGATCAAGTCCCAATGCAAACATATCATTGGCTAAGAAAAAAGGGGAGTGCATAATCAATTGAGCTACCCCCAACATTGTGTTAGACCAAGCTAGGGTAGAAGTAGGCGGTTGACTAGCATTTGGTGTATCATGCTTTCTATTTTTACCTACCACACATGCATTAGGATATCTAGGGACTATAGATAAGATCTATATTTCCTTTGAGAGTGAAAAGATTAGGGATGGTTGGTCTATGAGCCAACTTGTCTTTCACCCAAGATGAACCTCTGATGGCTATTATGGTAGCGCACCATAGACTAAGAAGGCAAAGAACCCAAACTCCATCATATTCTCAAAGGCTAACACTCCAAGACTCAAGACATTGCTTACTAGAGAACTCAATGAGAGAGATAGTTGCAAATGAATGGATGATGAGTACCTCCTCACTCTTAGTTTATATACTTGTGAAATAGTTACGCACCAAAGTTTCTAATTATTAGAGTAACTCAAGTTACTAAGCTAAAATTCAAATAAAGTCAAATAACTAAAGGAATATCCATGCTCATGGGAATATTCTCCTAATCATGTGGTCTTTCTTGATCCAACCACTAAATCAAGGATTCCTTCCCATGTGCTATCCTTGGACTATAGACAAATTTGAAACAAAAAGGCTTGTGGGTCCAAGAGTTCTCAACTCTTTCCTTGGGGCCAAACATTTAGGAATAATACCAAATCAACACATTGGAATCCAAAATAGTGGTGCCCATCTTTTCTACTTCCTCTAAAGTAAGGTCCTCTCTATCTTAGCTATGACCAACTTTAGCTAATCATGACTAATATAGAACAATCCTTTATCTCTATATAAATAATATCTCTCAAGTACTTATTATACCAAATGAAATATCAAAATAGCACATACATACACAAATGGGTATTACAAGTCTATCTACTAGCCTTCCCTCTCTAAGGGTCTAATTTCACTAATGATCCTTTAGACTCAAGAGCATGTACTGAATCCTTAGTCACTACAAGAGATGCATATACCTATGTTGATATGAAATCAATAATATGTTTATCACTAGCATAATACATGGAAGCCTTAACAATTGAATTTGATCTTTTTTGAGTTATAATCATGCTAGCCAATCTTTGGTTCAACTACTCAATCCAAGTAACCATGCCTATATCAAAAGCAAGAGCAAGTATTGTGCTCCTACCAAGTGTAGATCCTCTACCACCTTGTCCTCCATGACCTACGGCTCCTCTATCTCCTACCATAATAGCCCTACTATATCATAACTTTGAGTATAGTCCAAAGCATCAATCACTAGTATGACCAAATCTAAACTAGTGTGACTATTTTCTTTGAGATAGCTAAGGTGCTCCAAAAGTATCATGCCCACTACCTTGGGTACAATCCTTATGGTGAGGTCCACCACAAGTCCAATAAGCAGCACCACAGCATGTTAGCTATTATTGACTAGAAAATGAGTTTAATGATCTATGTGCACCAGGCCATCCACGCTCATTCCATGAGATTCTGGTTGTCTACTTTGCATTCAAAAGCCAACATGGTATGGAGTATTATGTTGCATTGTATAAGAAGTTATTGCTATAGATGAGGTCTTCATACCATCCAAATATCACCACTCTCTCACCTACCATATTGAGCTCAATATGCTATACCAAACCAAAGACAACTACCAAAGTCACATACTCTATATGATACCACATAGAGTAAGTGACATCACATACTCTACGTGATAGCTCTTTGTCTAGTATTCCATACAAAAAGTAGACAACTTGTGTCTCAAAAACCTTTGAGTGAAACTAATTAACCATCTCATGCAAGTGTATATCTCAAATAGGTTCTCTCTAGCCTTTGTTTGAACTACTATAAGCTTTTCATCTTGTCAATCCACATTCCTTGGTAATCTTATCTCAAGCACCAAAAGAACTTCACCAAGTAGCACCATCTCCAACCAATGCACTGCCACTAGATACACCAAATTTAGGTCAGTCTTAATACCATAGGTCAGTCTTCTCCAAATGTGATCTCTTGAACTCATGGTAATCATTCATAAGTGAACCTTCCAATTGTTATAACATTCCATTCTATGCCATGAAAGATGTAAACAAAGATGGGTTACATCTATTACATATCACACCAACTATCAATCTCATGGATAAAACCATCCAACTCAATGGTACCCATTGTACTAGAGTAGCATTTGGGACCTTTGAAGGCTTTATAAATCTCATCCATGTGCCACAACAATGATGTGGACACACAATGTGAACTCTCAATAGTGCTCCATATGTCAAACTCAAAATTTATGTCAATCTCTTCCCTCATTAAGACTTGAGATACTGGTTGATACCATGTGCCATTCCATTTGAAACCATTATGTAGTAAAATCCTCTCTAGGATCCCTTGAGATTTTGTCATGATAATACACCTCAAACATTGCAACTATAATCACCAAATATTAGCATCAAATGGTAATCCCCAATAATCAAACACCAAATACTATTGTTGCTTAAGAATCTCTAACCATGGCAACTAAACTAGGAGAAAGTGCAACTTGTAACGTACCATCACAACACACATTCTAAAAATTTATAGATCATCACTTCTTGCCTCATCAAAGAGCAACATACGTAGTTTAATTGGTCATCATTCCAACCTCAATAATGACAGCACATTAGAAATGCCAATGCTTTAAATATCAAGGCACCTCAAACAAATATGATGCACAAATTGGAAGGAGGGAAAAAAGGAGGTCCAAACACAAGAAGCCAAATGATAATTTACATCTCATAAATCTAACCGGATTGATTTCACTACCATTTTGGCATTTTCATGTAATAGGAATGTTTATTTACTACTATGCTACCATGATCATCAATGATGAGATCAAATTTCATCTCCTAGGCAAAGTTGCATAGATATAGATATGATGAGCTCACAAGTTTTTAAGACAACAAGTAAGGGTGGACCAATTGGCTAAGAAGTCAATTCAAGAACCAAATATCTAGGGTTCAAACCTTATTCTGTACAATATTGATGGATGATCTTATTGTGACATACTACTACTAGAAAAATTACTAACTTGGCTTGTCTCATGTCACCAAGCTAACCTTCGTATTCCTTATAACCTATGCCTTGAAGCCTCAAAAAAAATCAAATTATCACTAAGCTATCCTTTGTAGTGTCTATAACCTATGCCTCAAAGCCTCAAAGCCTCAAAACCTCCAAATGTCATTAAGCTAGCTAGTCTCATGCTACCAAGTTGACCTTCCTAGCCCTATAGCCATATGATTTAAGCCTCACTAACTTGGCTAGACTCATGCCACCAAGCTGACCTTTGTAGTCTCTATAGCCTATACCTCACTAGCTTGGCTACTCTCATGCTACCAAGTTGACCTTTGTAGTCTCTACAGCTTATGCCTTAAAACCTCAAAATGTCACTACCTTTGCTAGTCACATATGGCCAAGCTGACCTTTGTAGCCTCTATAGCCATATGCCTTGAACCTCACTAACTTGGCTGGTCTCATGCCACCAAGCTGAGCTTTATACTCTTTATAGCCTACACCTCATCTTTGTAGCCTCTGTAGCTCTATGCCTTGAAGGAACCTCAAAATAACAAAAATCAACAATATGAGGTCTTCTTTGTTGCCAATTCAAGCCCCTCCAAATTTGGTTGACTTCCACCAAATCTAATAGACCTCTAAATTTAGTTGATATTTGCCAAATAAAACCCTAATTCAAGAAAGTAAGTGCTCCAAAATTTGGATAATTCATACTCCTTGTCTACTAAATCCTCCTCCAAATTTGGACAACATCTCCAATTTGGTAGTTATGGACCCAAATACTTAATTTGGAGAGATGTATTCTGAAATCTAACCCTAATTTTGGGCAAAGTTTGGTTGACCTTTGCCAAATCTCACAAACCTATGAATCTGGTCAACCTTTGCTCAATTTAGACCTTAATTCAGCAAGGTGTGCACTCCCAAATGTTGCCAAAATGAACTCTTTCTCTAACAAAGACTCCTCAAAATCTAGCCAATATCTCTAAGTTGGTAGCTAAGGATCTCCAAATCTCTAATTTGTAAGGATGGGTTCTCAAATCCAACCTAATTTTGGTCTTGGTCCAAATCTATGAGCCCCAATCACCAATTCAACCCTTGGCTCTATAATTGACCTCTCTAATCCTTGAAATTGGATACATATTCTTCAAATCAATCTCAATTTCACATTAGGATTAGGAAAACTCTGTAGTGCTTCAAGTACACGGTCTTCTTAACTATCAATTGTCAAAAAAAGTAAGTATCTCTTTCACACACAATCACTACTCAACTAAATCAAGTGACAAATTCAACAATCAAAGGTACCATCAATCTACAACTAGGCTTGGAGTTGCCACCAACACCCACTAAAATTCATCCACTCCTTTTCCTCATTGGCTTCTTTTGTGTAATTAGATGATCAAAAATCAACACTCAATAATCTCTACCAACAAGCAATGACAGCATGGTAAAGCTATACCTATTCTAGTTCAAAGAATCTAAGTTGCACTCGTTGGCCTCTATCCACTATAACCAAGAGCTTGAAGGTACAACACAACAAAAGCATGAAGTTTTACTTTGAAGTATATCCCTCTTTGGGAAGCCAAGAAATCCAACCCTAATACATCTAATGGCATATTTGATGGTATTGATGGTGCAAATGGTGGCTCTAAAAATGCAATTGGAAACCCTAATATAGTAGATGGCCAACACTAAGTAACCAATGAATAGCTATTGAGAAATTATGGTTGCTAAGATATTCACTCTTGCATCTTAGCAAACTTGATTAGGTGTTGCAAATATTGTGACATATTATATATAACATATATACAATAGCAATTGATCTTTAGAAATACTTCACCCATAGCATTGGTTGTCCTCCTATAATATTGATCATCTCCTACTAAATTGTTTGTAAATGATTGCAATTAATAGACTCAAAATCACATAATATAATTGTGATTTTAACTTGGATGCTCAAGCTATTTCTTGTTTGTGAAAGTTACTTTTGGCACCAAATCCAAAAATTATTGATGAGATATTTAAGATCAATGTTTTACACTTCTTCAATCTTGTTGTAGTTCTCTTCTTTTCTTGTGATTGTGAAAAATAGAGGGTAAATATAGATGGAATTGATAAGAAAGAGATAAATAAGAAAAATACCTTGTGAATCAATATTTAAATCATGAAGAACTCAACCTTTATAGGATTTGAATGGATGACTTATGCCTTATAATTGCATTATTTTATCATTGTTTTTAAAGATTAAAAGAATATATATGTCTTTTAGTATAATTATAGTCAATTATTGAAATAATGTTATGATATATTCTATTATAAATTGGATGTTGGAGAATCAAAATATCATACTTATTTAAAATAGAGATACAACTTTTACCTCAAAACTTTGCGTGGGCTTTCATAAACTTTTTGCAATTTTAGATTCAACTTTTTTGAATTTACTATAAATGAATCATAAGTACATTTTTTTTAGTATTGAAAATTAATATATTAACAACCTTGTGTACTTGTAGGGGTACAAAGAACTAAATATTCAAGATAACATATCACACTACTTAAATGCTAAGGGAAAGATCTAAGTGTTCCACATATTTCTCCCTCACTATCTATACTTCAACCATGTTTAGAAAATATCACACATCTTTTGAAGATCATGAACATTAGTATACCACTATTTTAATTACAAGCTTATTTGAATAATTTAATTCAAATAAGTATTCCAACTATGTAGTATATTTTTCTCTTCTTCTTTATAATTGTATATAATTGTTAAAGTTGTTTGCAATGATTGAGCTATTATTATACAACTATATCAATTACAAGCTTATTTGAATACTTTAATGAGTATTCCACCTATATAGTGTATTTTTCTCTTCTTCTTATAATTTTATAGAAAGCATGTTGAAGTTATTTGTAATGATTTAGCTAATTTGTTATGATATTTGATTCATTATCTTTCAGATTACAATGTGTCAATAACAATTCATGGACTATTTAGTCATGACTATATCTGATCTATATCATTTGGATTTCAGTTTGCATTGGAGCTACTATACATACACCTTGAACTTTTAAGTGCATAACTAAAGCTAGAACTCCATAATCTACCTAAGAAAGGTATATCTTAAAGTGAAGTTTAAGAGAAGTTACTTTAACCATGTTGAGTCTCTTGAGCTTTTATTTTTGGCTATGGTAAAACAAATTAGCAACTATAACCTGAATTTTCTATGCTAAATTGAGTTTGGCTTGATGGATGAAATCAAGTGTACATTGGTAAGAATATGGAATTTTTTTAAATTTTTGATTAGATAAGAACTTAAAATCTAAATTTGAGTGTAGAAATTTCAATTCTAAAACTGAGTATTGGTGATATCTTTGAGCTTGGATGTGATCAATGGTAATTTTTATCTTTGGAATTTGTTGTTAGAATTTGTTAGATATTTTATCAATTTGCTTTGATTGTGCAAAAGAGCTATCAGATATATAAACTTTTCATCCATTACTTGGATTCTATGAAGAAGCATTATTTGGTTTTAAACTTAGATTATGGAATAAAGAAATAGAGGTAGAATTGCTATAGAATGTGTATAAAAAATATAAATTGAGATATTAACTTAGAGAAGAATGGAGTGAGAATAAGAGTTGAAGATATCCAATTGACAAATATTTAGTAGTCACCTTGAGTCAAAGAAGTACAAAATTTAAAATTATACATGCAAATTTTGCATTGGATCCAAAATTGGAGTCCTATTTAGATGTGCACATCCATCCAAATCAAGGATTTGGAATTTGTAGATGTGTAGATGCATATCTACTCATATTAGGGATTTAGATTTAGTAGAGGTTAAAATTGAAAAAACCTATTTCTTGAAATTAGGGGATTGGAAAATATTTAGATGATAAAAAAATGCACATATCTAGCTTCTAGAAGCCATGAAGCATTCTGATTATGAGTTAGAAAGGCTACAAAAGCTTAGAAGGAATTGGAGATATCCATCTTCTCAAATTGGAGATTTGAAATTAGTGGATGCCAAATTTGGATTATAAGCTAGGCAAGGCTAAAAATTTAGAAGGAATTAGAGATATGCATCTATTCAAATTGGAGATTTGAAATTTATGGATGCCAAATTTGGAGTAGATTTGGAAAAAAAAGTTGAATAACGATAAAATACACACATTTGGCTTTTAGAGGCTTCAAGGCAAATGTGGATTTTAGAGGCTTTTAGGGATAATGGCTATGTGCTAAAGGGGCTACAAGAGCTTTGAAGTCTGATGTGAGACTTGCAAATTTAACCAATTTCTTATTTTAATTTATCAAAATCCAACCATCCATCATTAATATGTGCAAGAAGGTTTGGAACCTTTACATGATAAATATACTTAGCCAAATAGTTTACTCATACTTGTTATCTTAAGATAGATGGCACATATATTATATAGGTACATCCTTAGTCAAGAGAGGAAATTTGGTCACATCCTTGATTATTGTAATAAGGTAGGAGTTGAAAGAAGTTCCTCTTATGGCAAGATGTCAAATAGTGACAAAGCTAATCCAATTTGATAATTTTGAGTTAGAGGGTTATTTTCTAGAATCCTTGTGATTGAATCTCTTCATTTTATGCTTTTGATTTTGCACCATATTTTTTAACAAGACTTTGATATTTGGGATGTTGGTGCTCCAATGAACTCTTGGTAGGGAACTAAAGGAATGACCAATCAAACAAAATATGTCCATATCCCATGAGTCAAAAATTATGACCTATGGATCAAAAGTATGCATGTTTTGATGGCAAGTTACACATTGCACTTCCTTTGGTAAAGTTACCTAAGTTAGAGGTACTTAAGCAAAATCAACAAGTGATATTTTGTTGTTGTGATGACTATTTTGATTGTTGGAGTGGTGATACTTGGTGATGATGGTTATTGTGTTTTCATGATTTATTTTTTTTAGAGACTTCAAAGGAGGATTTTTTTATTATAATACATAATGAGTTTACTTGGAATGGCACCAGAAATAAACCAATTTCTCATGTCTTATTAGGAGAAGATATTGGTTTCATTATAATTTTGACATTTATGTTAACCTAGTTGAGAATTCATATTGTGGAACCACAAAATTACTGCAAGATATGAACAAGATGGATAGGCCCCAAGTGCTACTTTAATACCATGGGTACCATTGAGTTGGATGATTTCATCTAAGAGTTTGATAGTTGGTATGGTCTACAATAAATGCCAAACCCAACTTTGTTCATACCTTTCATGACATGGAAGGCATTGTTTCAGTATTTTGAGGATCCACTTATGGATGATTAGAACACATTCAAGCAAGCAGACCAAGTGCAGATTGACTTGGTCTCCAAATTATGTATATGTGAAATTTCCATGCATATCTTTCTTGGTTGGCATCATAGTAGCTGAAACATACTCTCTATGTGAAATCTCTACCAATTTAGCCTCAAAAAAGTCTATATATTGGCTTTGAATCAAGGCTCTCTCCATATCATTATACTTGTAGGGACGTCAAAAAACTAATGTATTACTAATCCACTCAATTCAATTACCAAATCCTTTTTGAACACCAAATCCTTCATATTGAAATAAAAACAACTTGTGGAACTTCTCAAGAATCTCCAAACTCTCCATTTCTCCTCTTGTAAGCTTGGATCTAATGTTTGACTCCAAATTATCCTTTATATCTAATGGAGAAGTGAAGGGTGTATTGACTGGCTACCACACTAGGACCTTGGGAGCCATAATGTCATGCCTCCAACTGCTGGAGTCCCCATTTTCAAAGCAAAAAATTCCCTTTGCTCGGCTACAAGTTCCACACATCCTCTAGTTGCATCCCAAGTAGACCAAAAGTATAATCCAAAGTAGACCACGCTCACTAATGTACCCTAAGTAGACCATTCTCATTAGTAGTCATTGGGTTTGTCTAAGAATACTATGCCCACTTGGTCCATCAACTCCATGTGTTTAAATCATCTTGATAAGCACAGAGCTCACAAGTGTCTAAGTAGTGATGTGTATCATATGTTGCTAAGCCAATCCAAGGCTCACAATCCAGATTAAATAGTTTAGGTCCATAGCTTGACCTAACACTTGACGCTTGGATGCAAATGATATTTCTAAAATGCAATTATACTAGTATTGAAACCCATCACTTGCTCTCTCTTATTGGCATTGGGTTCCACCAACTATTGTAATTGTGTGTTGCAAATGAGTCCAAGATCCCTCTCAAAAAGCATGGGAGCCTACTCATGAGTGTGGGTAAAGCAGCTTTGGACTACCTAACAAAGTTCAGCATTGCCATAGGTGACCTATCAGCCACTACCATTATTTGAGATTGGTGCACACCATCTAGAATATCATTGACAATAAGGTAGGCTAGTCATTGAATCCCATCATAAGCATGTTGTAAAACCTCTATAAGTAAGAGGTTTTTCTACCAAAGATGAAGACAATGAGCCCGTGATCCAACTATGGTTTCATTTACCAACATGGTAGGTTCCATCCAAGAATGGACCTAATGTGTACTTGCCATCACCCGTGTGTAAGCATTACCCATTAAAGGAACATTCTTCAAAATGTAGGCTAGAGGAATGACCTAATAAACTTAGAGATATTGTAGTATATATAATATCTCCCAAAACATACCAAAATGAAGATCTTGTAGACCCTAAACGCAACAAACACAAGTATGTCCTTGATATGGTTCCATCCAAAAGTCACTAAATGAATGGAATCATGTCTCTCTAGATCTTGCTTCCCTAGCAAAGAAATGTTTACAAGTAGGATCTTTTGGTAACCCTTGACTATTGACATTGGTAATAACTGAAGATACCAACACACCATGTTTGCTACATGATGTAGAGAGGCTTGCCTAGCAATCTCATCTCTCTCTACATACAAGTACCTCTAAACCTGGATGTTTGCATGCAATACCACAACTAATCCAATGTTGATCCCACCAAACAACTCTAATAAGCAGACTCCCTCTACAATATATTACCAAGCAATAACTATGGTATCAAAATATGATAAAGTAATAGCCTTTGGAACCTCATCCTCAAATTAGTCTCCTAGTGGTACAAACTCTCTACTCCAAGCCAATTGTACCAATTGATCTACATGATGCTACACCTCCTCATCATAAATTTTTAATGGAATATCCAAGGTCCATGGAACAACCTCACTCATCCTCCAAATCCAAATGATATCTTCTTGTACTAGGGTATCTTCCACATGGGCATTCTCTTTCAATAACTCACCAAACCAAGTAAAAGAGCAATCAAAATGCAAGTCTAATTCGTAACTTTTCCAACCTAGCAATTTGATGGTTCTTGACTATAATGAGCCAAGATTTCCATTACTAAAGCACACTTGTAGGTGACATACACATCTCTCACTTATTGCCAACTTGGCCTTCAAGAAGTTATCTCCTCCCAATAATCAATATTGAAACCCATGAGGTATAACACTACTCCATCAACTAGCACATCATACGACTCTACTGTTGTTGCAATGACCTGAGCTCTCACCAAATCCTATTAGTAAGATGACCAGGTTAAATTTGGACAATGAGCTCCCCACATGTGATGTATTGTATAGTACCACCTCCTAGAGATATCTAGATTTGAAATAGATCTTTCCACATTAGTCTTCCATAGCACAAAACCAACAATTATAGCATTCTCCAACATAAAGTGCTACACACTAGAGTCTAGTACTCTATCTTATATATGGACCTTCAGTAAAAGTCCCACCAAATTAAAAATCACACTATGGTTTTCCAATATGACAACTCTAGGTATGAACCTAGCTTGCTCAAATGCAAGTATAATTGGTAACTTTTCCAACCTAGCAATTGTTGCTTGGTTGCCTACTACTAATAGTTGAATGAATCCCATGCTCTTCAACCAAATCAACTCCATTGTCAACCACCTTTGCTCTAGAAGTAGGAACCATAACATACCATCCCCACTCTCACAAAGTGTGGTTGCCAATCAAAACATTGAAGTTGTATCAACTTCCAATGTAAACTTATCACTCGTTGAGAACAAAGATAAGTGCATAATCAATTGAGCTAATTTCAACATAGTCTTTATAGAAGTAGGTGGCTAACTAGTTATAGTCCATCTTGCACTCTATCACCACCTACAACACATGCACTAAGATGTATAGGAACCATGGATGTTGTTTATAATGCCTCAAAGTGTGAGACTAGGGAAGTATGACTTGTGTACAAACCTCTTCTCTCGGTGAGTCCAATTCCATTGATGCTCCTTAAGGCTTTGGAGGACATATTGCATTCCTAGTCACAACCGTAGATGCATCTACCTATGTTGATCCACATATGAAGTCAAGGACATCTCTATCACCTACATAAGATATGGAAGCCTCAACACTTGAATATGATCTCCTTTGAGCTATACCTATGCTAGCTAATCTCTACTCCAATTGCTCAATCTAAGTAGCCATGGTTGTATTGAAATCAAGGGTAGATATTGAGCTCCTACTAGGTGTAGGTCCTCTACCACCTTGTCTTGCATGACATGTGGCCTCAACCATCTCATAATAGCAACAAAATAAATCACTCTAAGGCTCTAATGTTGCATAAGCCAAGGCTACCCACGGCACGTAGTGCTTCTTCCTCAACCTCAAAAATATACTCAGTAACTCCTCTTGAGTGCAATTGATAAGTTGTCTCATACAAGTGTATGGCTTGCATAGGTCTTTCTAGCCTTCCATTGGAACTCTTGCAAGCTCTTCTATCCGCATTGCTTGGTAGTTTTTTCCTCAAGCATAAGAAGAACTCCACCTGAGGTTAAACCCTAGTACTACACCACCTCCTACAGCAACACCTCTACTTATAGTGGCACCATCTCTAACTAGTGCACCTCTATTGGATACACCAATGCTATTAGAGCTAGAACTTATGAGTATTGTTGATCTACCACTAGAAATTGAGCATGAAGTGATGTAGATGTAATTTGGAAACCAATATTATCTCCATAGTTCAATCTCCTCCAAGTAAGCTCTCCTAAACTCATGGTAGTCATCCATTGGTAGATCTTCTAAGTGTTGTAACAACCTCTTCTACACCATGAAAAGTGTGAACAAAGTTGAGTTCTGTATCTATAGTAAATCACACCATCTAGTGAACTCTTGGATGAAGTCATCAAACTCAATGGTACACACAATACTAGAGTATTAACTAGGGCATTTAGAGACCTATAAATCATGTCCATGTTTCACAAAAATGGTGCAAATACACCATATACACTCTCAAATAAATTGGCTCTTGTGTCCAATTCCAAACCAAAATCAATCTCCTCCCTCATTAGGACTTGAGATATGGGTGATATCAAGCATCACTCTGTGTAAACACACTAGGTATTGCAAAAAATTCTCCTATAGAATCCTTGGAGAACTCTATCATACAATGTACCCCAAACCACAATCTTAACTACCAAGTATCACCACAAAGAACTACCACCATGTCTCACTAACAATCAACATCACACACTAATGTAACTTTAATTATGAAAACTACACTAGGGGAAAAGATGACCTATAACATGTCATTACAACATGCACTCTCATGGTCTACAAGTCATGACTTCTTGCCTCACTAGAGAAAAACATAGGTAATCTGATTGGTCATCATTCTAGCCTCACTAGAGCAAACTAGAGCACCAACAATCTAAATATCAATGCAACTCACAAAAAGATGATGTAGAAATATGAAGTAGTGAATGGAAGGGGTCTAATCACAAGAAATCTAAATGATAATCCTTCATCTCACAAACCACATTGACAAAACATCTCACAAAAAAAGATTGACTCTATCACCATTTTGCATTTGACATAATAAGGATATATACTCTTATGCTACCAAGATCACCAAAAATGGAATTAAACGTCCATTCTTAGCCAAAACTACATGAGGTATAAGTATAAGTCCACCCATATTTAGGACAATAAGTGAGGTGGGAAAAATTGGCTAGTGCATATGTTTAGGAACTAGAGATCCAAGATTCAAACCTTGTTACATAAAATCATGAAGGGTGGGCTAATTTTGCCAAAAAATTACCAAAAACTCAACTAAATTAGCTAGCATTGGGCCAACAAGTTAACTTGCTTGTTGGCCCTTTGTAGCCTTTTTACCTGATAGCTCTATGCCTTTGAATGCTAAAATTCCACCATTCTTCTTGCCAATTCAAACCCTCTCCAAATAAGCTAACCTTGACTAACTCAACCACCAACTCTCTTCAAGAACTTGAGATGCCTCTCCAACATTGGCCGACTTCTAGTACGTACTCTACATCATGGTTGTGGACTCCAAATCAAATTTCCACCAATGTTGGAAGACTTCTACCATTGTTTGACCTTTAAATCCTTCACCAAATGCAAAATCAAAGGAGTGGGTGAGACCTCCAAATTCCTAATTTGAGGAGATGGGTTCCCAAATCCAATCCAAATTTTACTTTCCAAGTCCAATTTGTTACACCAAGATCTCTAATTTGGCATCACTTGACCTAATTCCACCTCCTTATGCTCAAATCAAACCTAATTTTAGTATAATTGAATACTCATAAACTCAATTTTAGAAATTTCAATGGCACTTCCACATTAAGTCTCCCAAATTTGTCAAAATTGCAATAAATCATGCAAGGCTTTTGTATATGATTGACTTAATTGAAATCAAACAACAATGAAAGGTACCATCAATTCATCATGCTTGGAAATACCACCAACATTGTTAATTCTTGCACTTGATTTTCTCTCATGCAATTCTCTCATATAATCAATTTAGTTCAGACACTCAACTTAGATCAAAACTCAATCACTTTATTGATTTCCAACAAAATGCACTTATTACATCAACCTTTGACTAACTTGGCCACCAACTCCCTTCAAGATCTCCATATGCTTATCCAACTTTGGCCGACCTCTAATACTTGCTCTACCTCAAGGTTAAGCTCCAAATCCACCAAATTTGGAATACTTTTATACTTGGATGATCTCCAAATCCTTCCAAATGCCAAACTAAATTCCAAATCCAAATGCTAAATTAGGGGAGGGGATGGAGACCTTTGAATCCTTAATTCAAAAGGATGGTTTCCCAAATCTAACTCTTATTTTGCTTTCCAAGTCTAGTTTGCAACACCAAGGTCTCTAATTTTGCATCACTTGACATGATTTCACCTCCTTATGCTCAAATCAAAACCAATTTTAGTGCAATTGAACATCTACAGATTCAATTTTAGAAATTTCAATAGTATTTTTACATCAAGTCCAACAATCTATAAAAAATTACAACAAATTGAGCAATGCTTTTGCACACAATCTATTCACTTGAAATCAAACAATGATAAAGGTACCATCAACTTGCAAGGCTTGGAGATACTACTTGGAAATCCTTAGTTCTTGAACTTGATTTTCCTTCTTTCTCACTTTTCTAATATAATTAATTCAATTCACACACTCAACTTAGATCAAAACTAAATCACTCAAGGCATTTCCAACAACGGGTACTGATTACAATCAAGCCATACCTACTTTAGCTAAGAGACTTTAGGTGATGCTTTTCAACCTCTTTCTACCATAGCCAAAAGCTCAAAAGGCTCAACATCAAAGAAATGATCTCTCTAGAGTTGCACTTCAAGGTATATCTATATGGAATCAACCTAACACTCCAACCCTAATGGCACCCCAAATGTCTATTTGACAATGAAAAAGATGTAATTGACAATAGCTCCAATTGCATGATCAATAGACCTAACATGAAATGTAGCTACAACTAAGTATTCTTTGAGCAACCATTTGTATCATTATGATTGCCAAGACTAACACTCCGATATCCAAGCAAACTAGTTTTTGTGCTACAAATATCATGACAAGGCTTCTTTGCAGGTCTATTTCTCATCCATATTATAGTGAAAGAGTCATTAGAATATGCATGAGAATAGACTAGATGTTTATTCAATTTATGAGATAGGAAACTATAAGGTTCACACTTTCTAGGATAAGAGTGTTTATTGCATATTTGTTAGTGAAGGAAAACATTACAAGGGAACCAAGGTTTCATAGGAATTCCAATTCATCTCTGTCTCTCAAAGATAGTCTTTCATCCTCTTACTACCATATATACTTATACACATAGTTGAACACTAACTCATATTCATGTTAATAATATTTTTAATGCAATTTAAAAATATTAAAAGTCATTTTAATTTTTTTATCATTTAAAATTGAAGCAAATGAAGGCAATTCAAGGAAAACAAATTTCCATGTTTACATTTGTTTGGTATAAAAATATGGCTCAAATAAGGCATATTTTTCCTCCAATTATGCCTTTTAAGTCTATATCAAGATTTTTGGAAGAAGCCATGTTCAACCTTTAAATGAGCCTTTGGAAAAGAAAGCTAACAACCTCTACTTCAAAGGGAAAAAGTTCTTAGAAAAAGACACTTACAAAAAGGATATAAAGTCACTATTTTATATTCTCAATTGTTGTTCTTTTGTTCTTTTACCTAACTTCCCCAACGTACTACTAAGATGCTTAACTCTACAAGACTTTCTAACTAAGTATATTTTTTATAACCCAATTATGCTATAATAGTATGATCATTGAGATAGTTTGAAGAATCCTCAATCATTATATGTTTTAGTGGTTATTCAAAATTGATGGGAAAATAAGATTAGGTAGATAATTGTAGGAAGAGAAGCGCGTTAATTAACAATGTGAAGAGGTATATACTTATTGAAATTTTTAGAGATAAATGGACTACCTTGATTCAAGTTTGCATGGATTGTACTAAAATTGATGGGAAAATAAGATTAGGTAGAAAATTGTGGGATAAGAAAGTTGTTAATTGATTATATGAAGAATTATATACTCATTGAGTAAAGAGAAATGGACTCTTGTGAACGATTTAAGTTTTAATAGGTTGTACCATTGTGATTTGCATAAGAATCAAACCTTAAGATATCTCTTGGTATATAGATTAAAAAAAAAATTTGTTAAATTTTTCCTCAAAAAATGGTGCTTTAGATTTTAAAGCTCAAATTCCAATTTTAGAAAACTGCAAGCTAGCATTAAGTACCCTTAACAAGCAAGATACTTCTAAGAATACAAAAGAGATTGCTAAATATCAAGTTTACACTTCTCAACTTCTGGTCTTAGATTTATGAAATTGGAAGTTGCATCCATAGTTTGGAAATCTAGACTTGGTTGAGGGTAGTTGTAGAGTGTTAAATATATATCAACATAGATTTTAAATCATTAATTTTGAGTAAGTTTTGGGATATTGAAATGAAGGTTTACTTCAATGATGGTAAATTAAGGACGTAAAATATAACCTTCAAATTTCATCTCTATTTTTCTTTGACTCAAGATAATATTCTTATGATCATGGATTTGGAATCTGAAGCTGTAAAAATCATCATTTTAGTTTCAAATTTTAGTATTAAAAGCTACGTGAGTTGAATCTATTAAACATGGTTGATTGAACACAAAATCTAGGTTTAAGAATCAAAACACTAAATTATAGCTCATAGTGTAAGATCAGAATTATGAAATGTGCTTGATATTTTTATTATGGACTTTGAATCCAAAATTTGTACATTAGATCTAACATTTAACCAAAATCAAAACAAAATCATATTAATGAATTTGGATTTAGTATTAATCTCCTATATCAGGTGATTGATTTGGCTTTGGTGATATCTATTTTTGAGGTATCTTGATGTATTTTATTATTACATATTTGCTACAAAATTTGTATTATAAATCATGGATAACAGAGTTGTTATGTCTTATTATTTAATAGTTATTTAAGTTTGTTAAGGTGATAAATTGTGTTCAATATATACAAGTCAGTAAAAATATTAGAATATTGTATTAATATTTGAAAATTATTAACTCCTATTGTATATTTTGGTGATTCAATGTCGACTCATTATAGTATAATTGGTAAGAAAAGGTTGTTCCCTAGAAGATATGGGTTAGAAATGACTAGAAATGAAGATAAAATATCACAACATCATGACTTGTCTATTCTTGCCCATTTAACCTCTTGGGGGAAAACCATTCCCAAAAGATGGTAGAGTCACCACCTTTGGTGCACTACCAAAAGAGAGAATCACCATTAATGACACTCATAGTGGATTTTATCCAAAGGATTCTTGATTGTGATGGTTCACTTGTGACAAAGGTCACTTCATCTCATAATTTTTGTACCTTCTCAATTGCTTGGCCAAATTGCTGACAACTATCATTGAAGCAATCATAATTACTATAATTTGCACTCATATCACAATGTTTAGGTGGTACAAAATCAATATTATTAAGGTGTCTCACAAATAGTATCTTAGAATAAGAAAACTAAGAGAAAGAGAGAGAGTAAGATCTCCTAAGGATCCAATCACTTTGATAGCTACAATTGTCATATAGCGTTCCACTCTTCCTAAAAGGCACGACATCACAAGAGTCTTCAATGATTATGTTGTTGAATCTTATAAGTTGGTGCTACTTTACGATACCCCAAGTATGTGGTGATCTATCTTTGTATTGTTCTTGAATTTGTGGAGCCTCTAGAGTTTCACACTCTAGTTCCACATGAATGACTTCCTTCACTCAAGTGCTTTTTGCTCATGCATCAAGATTCCTCACTCCCACTCAATCCAACCTACAATCACTCATACAAAGTGGACGCTAATATACATATAAAAACTTGACAGTCTTGATGGTATAAACTTTGTTTACTTCAATGAAAAGATGCACCAAATGAACCCCATGAACATTGGGTCTAAGCCCTATATACAATCCTACTTAGCCACCAAAGAAATCTAATGGCTACAATGTACTACAAATCCCTAATTACATCTAAGTTGCTTAGTGCTAATCACATCTTATGTGCTTATCTAACCCTAAACCTAATCCTATAGGTGTAGGCCATGTGATATGGCCACTTGAGTTGCTTAACTTCTTGTCTAACACTATCATATCAAATTAAAGATGTAATACAAGATCTTCATATAGTAACCTAACTACTTTGTAGGAAATATGTACATATAAGAAATATCCTATATTGCAACTATAAAAACTATCCTATAGTTTCTACAAAATGGCTCTTAGTTATTTGTAACAAATTTTGATGTTGCTCATTTTTTATGAAGTTGTCAATGGCTTGACTCAATTTCAAGATAATCTAGTACAAGATATGAGATACGAGGTACAAGGTACTAGGTATGAGTTTGAGATGAGTACAAGGTATGAATATGAGACAAAGAGTATGAGGTCTTAGTACAAGCCAAGTACTAGGTTACAAATGAGAAATGACTATGATGTTAGGAACAAGAAACAAGCACAAGGTTACAAATGAGTATGAGTTTATGAATGAGAAACAAGTACAAGGTTACCAAAAAAAAGAGCTAATTATGAGGTTATGAATGAGAAATGAGTACAAGATTACAAACAAGTAACAAGTACTAGGTTACAAACAAAAAGCAAAGTGTGAGGTTACAAATGAGTATGAGTTTACCAAAAAAATATGAGTACAAGGTTATAAAGAAAAAGAGTACGAGGTTACAAACAAGAAACAAAGTAAGAGGTACGAGAAATGAAGTATGAGATATGAGAAGTACAAGGTGTGGGTTGAACATCCAAATGTTGATACTTCATATGGTCATGACTTTTGCTACAGATTTTTTATGTCATTATGATTTGGTATCAATAGAAAGCACTTGTGAAGGTTCTTCTAATGAGATAAAAATTGCTCCATTTGAACATAAAACCTTAGAGATATCAATCCTGAAGTGCACAAAGCATAATTTCTCAAAGATGACTTTTCCAAGTTGAAGGTTTATGGCAACAAAGATTTTCAAGGGGCAGCTCCTTAGTCCCTTGGCGTATACAAGAATGAAGATAAATAATATCACATCGAGTGATTTCTCACCTAGACATGATAACATATATTTTATTCACTCATAAAAGTAGAAAAATGGAGCAAAATTGCTAAGAATGAATATACTCTCATTAATTCTACTATTATTACTACAAAGAACCAAAGAACTAATCCTTATGAGAAATATACTACTTCTCAATTACAAAAGAAGTATGAAAAGGAATTAATTCAAAAAAATAGGTTATTTTAAAAATATTTTTATTGACTTTTTATTTATAAGAAAATTTTATTTATATAAATATCCTATTATACTCAAAAATTAAATTATGAGCCATTGGTTGTAGTGCATACCATATTTTATTACTTTTGGTTGGCAAATTCTTACATATTTTATAGATGGTAATTATAGTGATACATGAGACAAAAAATTAAATATGTAAGACTTTATTACAATAAAAAATCATAAGAATATAATTTATATAATTGGAATGAAAATCTCTTACTTTATTAGGATCTATAAATCATAATATCTTAATTTCTCCAATTATTTTTTGAAAATTAAAAAGATACTTATCTTGATTTATATTCATTCCATATAATGTGAAGTAGGAGACCGTGTAGAAAAAAAAGAGGATGGGAAGACCCCATCAAGCCGTCCAAGGGAGAGACAAAAAAGGTAAAATGGAGCTAAGTCCCAATAGAATCTATATGAGAAATCTGCACTACGCACCTAAGATATCCAAGTTATGCAAGTCGTACGGTCCACACACAACTGGAGCATCCGTAGAAACATCACCTAATGTAATTGCTCTCCTATGAATTACACCTGCCACTGCTCTTTGTAGAGCAATGGACATACAATATCTAAAATATGCTACAAATTATGAGAGTGAGAGTGGTACCCCTTGGCGCCTAACATGATAAGCTCTTGCGCACTCCTTGACAAATGTGTCAAACACCGTGTCTATTGCTCTATATAACTCCAAGGCTAGAGGAACAAAGAGGTGACCTTGCTCCATGCCCTTATACTTGGAGACCTTACGACCTGTTGCTGCACTCATTGCCCATCCAAGGGGATGGGTAATGACTCCCTCCAAAACGGTATCTCACGTAGGGTCCGTAACCACAACATCCGCTATTGTCACTTGATCCTCATAGCCCATGTGAAGGAGCCCACTAACATGACTCAGTGGTTGGGTCAATATAAGATCACATGCTAGTGGAATATGCCCATGTGAATGGATATTCCTTTTTACTTTTTGACTTTACTTGACTTTTAGTCTAGTAACTTGAGTTACTACGATAATTACTAACTTTGGTATGTAACTATTTCACAAGTATATAAACAAGAGGTGAAGAGGTACTCATCATCCTTTCATTTGCAACTATCTCTCTCTCATTGAGTTCTCTATTGAGCAATGTCTTGAGTCTTGGAGTGTTAGCCTTGGAAGAGTATGATGGAGTTGGGGTTCCTTGCCTTCTTAGTCCATGGTGCACTACCATAATAGTCATCAGAGGTTCATCCAGAGTGAGAGACAGGCCGGCTCACATTTTTTGTTCCATTGTCGGGATCTCTCTAGAAGGTAAGGTAATGTTCCGGGTTAAATTCTACATTAGGCAGAAGGAGGCTATAAGAGCTCATTAGAACATTAGGAGAGGAGAGTGTTGAACTTATGTTAGAGAACCAAGATTCATTTGTTTACCATGTAGTTCATTATGATGTTTTTGAAATGATTTTGTACATCTTATCCTATGAGAGGATTTGGAGAGATTGTGTGAGGTGGATTGAAGATTTTGTGGATTAAGGTGATTTTGGGCAAAATCTCAAGTTTGAGATCTGAAATTGAAATTTCTCCACATGATAGCTTGGGTTGTCCTTCAGTTAGCAACACTTGGACTTATTGTGAGAGCAATTATGTGCATTGAGCTAGAATTTTTGAAAGTTGATAGGGTAAACTGCTCCCGCAACTGCATGCTCTCTGGAAAATTGTACAGAGTCTGCCATTTCTTCAATTTTCAACGGATTGTTGTGAAATTTTCCAAAAACATTTGGCACCTCAAATCCTACCTGCTCACACAAAAATTAGAGAGATATAACTCTTAAGTAGAGAGTAATGAGATTTTGAAGTGAGGGGGGTGGTTTTCAGACCAAATCTGAAATATGTGTGCTGAATAGAAAGGTGTCTAGGCCAAATGGCTCAATGAAAAGATTTGAAATTTTGCAGGGAGAGATAATCTAAAGTTTTTATCAAGTGTGAAAAATTTCAGAGGAGTGTCATATACTAGTTGAAAGATTTGAGTGAAATTGTGAGGAAAGGTCAATTCTGCAGAGTTGAGATCTCAAACATGAGGAGTTTGAGAGTGACAAAAAGCATGTTTGACTGTTTAGATTTTCATGGGAACATGGAGGGTCATCAAGAGTGGAAATTGAGACTATGCAAGGTTCGTTAAGGGTTTGAGGTGATTTTAGGGGTGGATTTGAGAAAAAGAGATTTTACAATAGAATTTGAAGAGAGTGTTGAGAGGATCCAAAAACCTACACCACTTGGAGGAAAGAGTGAGTCTAAGTGTTTTCTATGTAGAGAGAGGGGACATAAGACAAGTTCATCTCCATTGAACTTTGAGAGCAAGAGATTGAGGGAAAGGAGAGGCTTACTTGACTTAGGTTTGCATGTTGGACCTTATTCACCAAGATTGGGAGGGAGAAAATCTAAGACCAAGGAGTTGTGTGAGGTTTGTGGAGTTGAAGGATTTCCAAAAGGACATAAGTATAGTGGAGTAAAATCACTTTTGGAGACTTTGGTGAAGGATCTTGAAGAGAGTCTTAGTACAGCTACAAAAATACTACCACCTTCATCAGCTTTTTCTTAAGATTAGTGATGGAGAGAATTTTTCAACTTATGAATAAACTATCCATGAGAATTCGATAAATATGCACTCTAGGATTTGATGTTGCTATAGAAATCATGGAGCAACCTAAACCTTTTGTGTTACCTTAATTTGATAATTCTCAGATGGTGTTAGTCATGTATATACTCTATTAGTTATAGAGTGAGAGAAAAGAAAAGAGAAAAAGAAGAAAAAAATTGAGAGAAAAGAAAGATAGTGAGGAGTTAAGATGAGGAAACTTCCGATTTTCTTTGGCAAGGATGGAGAAGATGTGGAGGCCTTTGTGAGAGACTTCAAGAGAGCTTGCATATGAAAAAATGAGAGGAGGAAGAATGAGTGGGCCTCATTATTACCAGATTTCTTTGAGGATGCTGCACTTACATGGTATGAGTTAGAATACCAAAAGAGAGAGAGAAGAGATGGGGAAGAAGACTCTTGGGAGAGTTTGACTTCAGCATTCATTGAGAACTTTCTCCTAGATGAGAGTTACAAGAGATTGATGAGTTTATTGATTGATTGAAGTTACCTTTCTCAAACAAGGAGATGGAGAGAAAGTGAGAGTCTATGTGGAAAGGGTGGAAAAGTTAGAGTCCAAAATTTGCATAATGTTGAGGAAGGGTGGGAATGATGTGGAGACTACTATGATTGGCATAGAAGCCATGCTCACCAAGAATATTATGGGAGGTTTGGGACCACAAATTAGAAGCAAGGTGAGATACAAGAAACCTTCTTCCAAGGTTGAAGCTATCAAGATCGCAATTTGTATGGAGGAGAGTTTGGAAGGAGATGAGAGTGATTTGGTGGTGAAGGAGGTTGTGCATCCTCCTGAAGGCTAAAATTATGGTGGAACTTCTGATACTTTGGTGGCAAAGGGTTGGACCACAAGTAGTAGTTGCTCTTGTTCTTGCACCTCCACCAAAGGATCCACTTCAAACCATCACAGAACAACTTGCAAATCTCAAAATCAATGTGGTGCAACTATGGGAGAAGAGAGAGGTGGATCAGAATGTAGGGAGAGTGACAAGGAGTTATGGAAAATATCCATATGGAAGAGGCCAACCAGCCAACAATTTCAATGATAGAAATTGTTTTGGTTGTGGAAGAAGAGGCCATATCCAAAGGAATTGCCCAAATTCCACTTACTATGGAGGAAGGAGTTATGAGGGAGCCAATAGAGAGAAACAAGGAGGGAGGTAGTGAAACCCAAGTTGCTCCTACTCCTAAAAAAGGTAAGGAGATAGCATCCATAGATGTGGTTGAGAGCAAGTATGAGAAAGGAGAGTGCTCAAACTCCAAGGGTCTTAATTTGGAGCTTTTGGCACAATAGAAGAAGAGAGCTTGTTTTGCAAAGGATGTTCACTATTCTCAAGGATTTACTCCAAGCAAGGATACTCCTATGTCTACTAGGAGCACTTGCACCTCAACACCATCAACAACAAAGACTCCAAGGAAGAAGTTGGGGATGGAGGATTTCTTGATTTCAAAGCAACAGTGGAACTACAATGTGTTAGAGGATGTTGGTAGCCACAAAGCTAACATCATAGTGGGCCAATTGATTGCTTTGAGCCCTACCTTGAGAAAAGAGCTTAGAGGTAGTTTGAGTTCTACAAGGAGCAAGAGGAAGAAGAAGGCAAAGCTCCATTATTAATGGGGGTAGTGGATGCTAAGCTAGCACCATTGGAGGCTTGTGAATATGCCTCCAAGATTGATGTGAGAGTGAATGGTCACAACATCAAGGATGCATTGGTTGATGGTGGATCAGCAATAAATGCCATGTCAAAAAGGTTGATGAAGAAGTTGGGTATGATACCCTCAAGGCCTTCAACATTTATGGTGAGCATGGAAAACAAGCAACAAGTTTGACCAGTAGGGGTGATGGATTATGGTGGTAGTTCCAGTTATGGGAGTTCAAAATCTCATGACTTTCCAAGTCTTGAAAGATTCAAGCTATGAATTACTTCTTGGGAGGCCATGGTTGAGAGCAGCATGCACAACTAATCGATGGCACAAAAGGTACTTGAGGATTGGGCCATCAAACCATAGAGTCTTAGTTCCTGTGACTAACACCACCAACACTTCACATTCAGAAACACTATCTTTTGATTATTGGGAATCAGATTCTAAAGAAGGAGCTTCAGGTGTGGACACAAGCATGGAGGAGGAGACTTCCATGGAGGAGGATGAATCTCAATCTG
The DNA here is from genome assembly GCA_948567375.1 of Lunularia cruciata. NCBI lineage: Eukaryota > Viridiplantae > Streptophyta > Marchantiopsida > Lunulariales > Lunulariaceae > Lunularia > Lunularia cruciata. The sequence goes on along the minus strand of OX419755.1, from coordinate 24,245,469 downwards.
ATTCAGATATATATCCTTTGTGTGCTATGGATTTTGCACCTAAGCCAGAGGTTTTGAAGGACCCAAATAAATCACCATTGACACTTGAGGAGATAGAAAGAAGGTTACCTACCCTCAAGTATGGCCCAAATGTTACCAAGGAGGAAAAGGTGAGATTTGAGGAGATTTTCTGCATGTTCATCCATGTGTTTGCTTTCAATTACAAGGATTTGAAGGAAGTCACCTTGGAGGAGCACAAGATGGAGGTGGAGTCACATGCAAGACCAATCTGCCAAAAGCAACGTTGCATTAGCCCACCAATGCCTTTGGTTGTGAAGGAGGAGATTGATAAGCTCAAGGAAGCTGGATTTATCTTTGAGGTAGAGAATTCAGAATGGGTGTCTCCAATTGTCATTGTGAAGAAAAAGAATGGTAAGCTTTGAGTATGTGTGGATTACAAGAAGCTCAATGCTGTAACCAAGAAGGACTATTCTCATTGCCATTTCTTGATGAGATCTTGGAGGAGGTTGTAGGTCATGAGAGGTATAGTTTTGGAAATGGTTATAGAGGATATAACAAAATCAAGATTGCATCAGAGCATCAACAACTCACCACATTCACCACACCTTGGGGAACTTATGCTTTCAAGGTCATGCCTTTTGTGGTTTGCAATTCTCCAACCACATTCCAATGGTTCATGATCAAGGCATTTGAACCTTTCATTGGGAAATTTGTGAGAGATGTCATTGATGACTTTTGTGTCTATGGGAGCAAGGAGGAGCTCTTTGAGCACCTAATCAAGGTCTTGCAATGCTTGGATGAGGCAAATGCATCACTCAACCTAGAGAAGTGGATTTTTGGATGTGAAGAAGGTCTACTTTTAGGGCACATCATCTCCAAAGATGGAATAGCAATTGATCTTGAGTAGGTGAGGAAAATCTCAGACCTTCCATTCCCTTCAAGCTTGACAAAGTTCTGCCGATTCTTGGGGATGGTTGATACTATAGGAGGTTCATCTTCTCATTTTCCAACAAGGCTTATGCATTGACCATCTACATGAAGAAGGGTGTAGATTACATGGTGATTTTGGAGAACAAGGAGGCTCTCAAAGCTTTTGAGGAGCTCAAGCAATCCCTTGTTGTAGCTCCAATTCTTGCTAAACCTAATTGGAGTAAGCCTTTCATCCTCTACACTGATGCTTCTAATTTAGCTATAGGATGCACTCTTAGTCAATTAGACCAAGATGGACATGATCATCCAATAGCTTATGCTAGTAAGTAGATGGTTTCAGCAAAAAAGAACTACTCTGTCATGGAGAGAGAAGGGTTGGCAGTGATCTTTGGTCTCAAGAAGTTTAGACACTACTTGATTGGAGGGAAAGCCACCATTGTCACGGATCACAAGGCTTTGAAGTACATCTTCAACAAGCCTAATGTTGAAGAGAGACTAGCAAGGTGGATGATACTCTTGTTTGAGTATGACTTCACCATTGAGGATAGGCCAGGAAAGAAACATGCAAATATTGATTTGTTATCTAAAGCCTATGATCATGATGGAGATGAGCTAGTGGATGATTCCTTCCTGGATGAGGAACTCATGACAATCTCAATCACTCAAGAGGTTCCAATGGAGTACAAGGAGATTGTGGATTTTTGTGACAAGAGGTAACTATCCAAAAGGGATGCATGTTAGGGAGAGGAAGGCCCTTGCAATAAGATCTAGACCTTACACAATGGCAGAGGATATTATTTTTCACCAAGGAGAAGATGGTCTACTTTGAAGAGCAGTGGGTAAGGAAGAGTCTATCCTACTTATAAAGGAGTTTCATGAAGGTTTAGTGTGTGGAGGACACTTTGTAGGAAAGTTGACTACTTTCAAGATTCTAGATGCAGGTTACATTGGAGAGGGATTTTCAAGGTCTTGATTATTGCAAACTTGTCATGTTTGTCAAGCTTTTGCTAGAAAGTCTACATCCACTCCACCACTTAGATCAATTCCATTGCTAGGACCTTTTGAGAAGTGGTGAATTGATTTTGTAGGTCCTCTCAATAGAACCCCAAGGAATAATTGGTACATTGTGGTAGCTACTGATTACCTTACCAAGTGGGTTGAGGCTAGACCATTGAAAGACAAGAATGAAGATGAAGTTGGTAGATTTCTTTATGAACATATTATCACTAGATTTAGATGCCCTTTGGAGTTGGTTTTTGATAGAGAAGGAGAGTTTACAGGAAGCATTACTACAACCATGCTATGACATTTCTCTATCACACATAGAGTAACTACATCCTATAAGCCAAATTCCAATGGCTTGGCAGAGAGAACCAATCAGACCTTGTGCATGATGTTGGCCAGAGATATAGAAATGGAGGGGGCTAAACATCATTGAGACAAGAGGATTCATGCAATTTTGTGGGGGTATAGGACAACTATGAAGACTTCCACCGGATATTCTCAATTTCAGTTGGTATATGGTATTGAGTTTACCCTACCTATTCACCTTGATCTTCCTACCTTCCAAAGCATTCATAGGAGATTTAAGAAAGCACAAGGAGGTGATGTAGAGAAGTCAAGGAAGGAACAACTCATGGAGTTGGAAGAGGCAAGAGCAGTTGCTATGGTTTGAGTGGAGCAAGCCCAAAGGAAACAAAAGGAAAGCTATGACAAGAGCAAGGCAAGAAGAAGGTGGAACCTTTCAAAGAAGGTGATTGGGTAATGTTGTTTGATCCTATTTGATTCAAGAGAGTGCAAAAGAAGATTTTGCCTAAGTACTTTGGACCTTTCATAGTGGAGAAGGTGTGGGGCAATTACACCTATGATCTCAAGGGGTTGGGAAGAAGACACTTTGATAGGATTAACCATGATAATTTGAAGATATATCATAGAAGGTAGAGAGACCTTCACTTTGAGGACAAAGTGAAACCTTAGTTCGGGGGTAAATGTAACACCCATTTGTGCATGTGTGTGGTATTGTGATATTTAGCTTGGTATTACAAGTACTTGAGAGATATTATTTATATAAAGATAAAGGATGGTTCTACATTATTCATGATTAGCTAAAGTTAGTCATAGCTAAGATAGTGGGGACCTTACTCTAGAGGAAGTGGAAAAGATGAGCACCACTATTTTGGATTCTAGTGTGTTGACTTGGTATTATTCCTAGGTGTTTGGCTTTGAAGAAAGAGTTGAGAATTCTTGGGCTCACAAGCCTTTTTGTTTTGGATTCTTCTATAGTCTAAGGATAGCCCATGTGAAGGAATCCTTGACTTAGTGGTTGGGTCAAGATAAGATCACATGCTAGTAGAATATGCCCATGTAAATGGATATTCCTTTATACTTTTTGACTTGACTTGACTTGACTTGACTTTTAGCCTAGTAACTTGAGCTACTCTTGTAATTAGTAACTTTAGTGCGTAACTATTTCACAAGTATATAACAAGGGGTGAGGAGGTACTCATTATCCTTTCATTTGCAACTATCTCTCTCTCATTGAGTTCTCTAGTGAGGTCTTGAGTCTTGGAGTGTTAGCCTTGGAGGAGTATGATGGAGTTGGGGTTCCTTGCCTTCTTAGTCCATGGTGCACTACCATAATAGCCATGAGACAATCATCTTGAGTGAGAGATAGGCCCTATCACTCCCTCAAAACCATACCACTCTGTAACTCCGAGTGTAGGTCAAAGCACCTATGACTAGTGTGACCAAAGCTATGGTAATGCTCATATTGTCTTTATGTTGGTTGTGATGCACCAAAGGTATCAAGTCCGATGCCTTGAGTACACTCTCTCCTATGGTGAGGTCCACCACAAGTCCAACAAGCAACACCACCACTTATTGGCTGTTGTTGACCCACAAATGAAGGTAAAGGTCTAGCTCCACTAGGCCCTCCACTCACTCCATAGGATCTAGGTTGTCCACCAGTCCTCAAAAACCAACTATGCTACACTCTAGAAGAAGTCACAACTATGGATGAGGTCTCCCTACCAAATCTAGATGTCACCACTCTCTCCTCCACTATCTTGAGCTCAGTATGCTCAGCCAAACCAAAGACCACTACCAAAGTGGGCAAAGTAGCTTGTTACAACGTAGCATCACAAACTCTTCATTGCAACTCCTTATCTAGTATCCCATACCAAAACTAGACTACCTGGGCCTTAGTAACTCCTTGAGCAAAATTGATCAGCCACCTCATGCAAGTATATGCCTCATGTAAGCTCTCTCCAGCCTTCCATTGGAACTCTTGCAAGCTCCTCAGCTTGTCAGTCCAAATTCCTTGGTAGTTTTGCCTCAAACATTAGAAGGACTCTACCATGGGGTTAAACCCCTGTATTACACCACCTCATGTAGTGGTACTTCCACTTGAAGTAGCACTATCTCCAACTAGTGCACCTCCACTAGCTCCACCAACGCTACTTGAGCTAGAACTTGTGAGTAGAGCCGATCTACCCCTGGAAACCAAGCCTAAAGTGATAGAGACATAGTTTGGGGACCAATACTATCTCTTTAACTCAATCTCCTCTAAGTGAGCTCTCTTGAACTCATGGTAGTTGTCCATTGGCGGACCCTCCAAGTGCAATAATAATAAATAATCCCTTCTATGCAATGAAAAGTGTGAACAAAGTTGGGTTTTGCACTTGATGCAGATCATACCAACTATCCAACTCTTGGATGAAGTCATCCAACTCAATGGTACCCACTATACTAGAGTAATGTCTAGGGCCTTTGGAGGCCCCATAATCTTATCCATATCCCGCAACAATGGTGCAGACATGCCAAGTGCACTCTCAACTTAATCAGCTCCTATGTCAAACTCTAACTCAAAGTCAATCTCCTCCCTCACTAGGGCCTGAGATACAAGTTGATACCGAGTGCCACTTTGAGTAAACCCACTACATATTCTAGGGCTATCTTCTCTAGAATCCCCAAAGAACTCCATCATGGCAAAGTAACCACAAACCGCCAATTGCAACTACAACCACAAGTACTCCACCAAGAACCAACACCACCAACCAAACACCACCAAGTACCAACACCAAGTGGCAATACCAACGGAACACTACACACTACTGTAACTCTAACAAAGACAACTACACTAGGAGAAAGGATGACCTATAACCTACCATCACAACACACACTTTAATGGTTTGCACGTCATCACTTCTTGCCTCACCGGAGAGAAATAAAGGTAATCTGATTGGCCATCAGTCCAACCTCACCATTGAGAGCACACTAGAGCACCAATGCTCTAAATTTAGTACACCTCACACAAACATGGTCCACAAGCAAGAAGTAGAGAATGAAGCGGGTCCAATCACAAGAAATCTAAACAAAAACCCTCCATCTCATAAAGCCACACGGGATTGACTCTGCTACCATTTGGCCTTTGACATAATAGGAGTTCCTATCTACGTCCTAAGCTACCAAGATCACCAAGAATGGGATCAAATTGCCGCTCCTACCCAAAGTTATAAGTGTATAGATAATAGTGGGCCAATCAATAAGACAACAAGTGAGGGTGGACTAGTTGGCAAGGGCACCAATCTAAGAACCATAGATCTAGGAGTCAAATCCTGTTGCGCACTATCTGGCAAGATGGGCAAATTTTGCCAAACAATGTCAAAGATCTACTCTAAACTAGCTAGCCTCACACCAGCAAGCTAGCTTGCGGGCCATTTGTAGCCTCTCATAGCCTCAAAGCCTCTAAATGCCAAAATTCAGCCAAATGAGGCCTTTCTTCTTGCCACTTTGAACCCTCTCCAAATCTGGCAAAACTCCTCCAAATCTGGCAAAAATTGAACATAAACTCCACCAAAAATTTGACATAAACCCTAAAGTTAATTGACCGCCAAATCCTCTACTAATTCTTCACTCAAGCCTGAGAAAATGAGAAAATAGGTTTCTCCAAATCACAAATTCACAAGGGTGGGTTCCTAACTCCACTCCTTCAATTTCACTTTCTGAGCCCAACTCTCAACAAATTGGTCTTGCTTTCACCTCCTCAGCTCAAAATCACAACAACTGCTCAAAATTTGCTTCTCTTTGCTCAAAATTTGGCCGGTGCTTTTGCACACTACCTACCTCTTTGCCAAATCTGCATCAATCAACGAGCTTTTGCACACTAGGAAAACTTGAACTTTGATCAAGCCATCAACGATCCACCAAGCTTTGAGATACCACAAACACTCATAGTTCCTACACTTGATTTTCCCCCTGACCACACTTCTCTGATATAATCAGTATGTTTATATAACTCAAATCAACTCAACTCATATCAATACTTGATCTATCATTCTATAAGCTGCAAACAACTAGGTATTGATTACAATTAAGCCACATCGACTCTAGCTAAGAGAATCCAAGTGATGCTTGCCAATCTTTGTCTACCATAGCCACAAACTTGAAAGCTCAACATCAAAGAAGTGAGCTCTATAGAGCTTCACTTCAAAAGTATACCCCTAAATCCTACACTTGATTTTCCCCCTGACCTCACTTCTTTGATATAATCAGTATGTTTACACCACTCAAATCAACTCAACTCGTATCAATACTTGATCTATTACTCTATAAGTTGCAAACAACAAGGTATTGATTACAATTAAGCCACATCCACTCTAGCTAAAAGAATCCAAGTGACGCTTGCCAATCTTTGTCTACCATAGCCACAAACTTGAAAGCTCAACATCAAAGAAGTGAGCTCTATAGAGCTGCACTTCAAGCTAGGTCTAAAACCCTAACTGTCCAATTGACGACACACCCAATGGTCAAAATGGTGCAAAGTGACGGGAGGCCCCACCATGAAGTCAATACCCCAAACACAAAATTTGACCATCGGAAAGTAGTCTACAAGTTATTACTAAAATACCTCTAACCACTATCATTGCAACTCCAATGTCCAAGCAATCTAGATGCAACACTACAAATTGTGTGACAATGTAAACTTGAAGAAAATTAGGCAAAAGCTATGTAGGTTTTTTCTTTGCTCTAAAGAGATCCAATGGTTTAGTAGATTTATATTAATCTCCTATCTTTAACTTAAGATTCTATTATTATTTTATTCTAATTACCTATAGCTTAATAAGGTACCTTACACGTGTTAGGGAAGGTGTCAAGTCTTTCCTAAAGTTAATTTGAATCACAATATTGTGCACATACAACTCCAAAGACTTGCATAACTAGAAAGTTCTATACAACTCCACAAGCCTTCCTCCTAAAGTATTTACAACTTCAAAGGTCTTTGGATAATTTCCTACAACTACAAAGCACTTCTTTTAGTGGAGTGTCTTTGGCCTAAAACTCATCCTAAAAAGAACTACCATTGCCTCTAAAATGCTTTAATAAAAGGTCAATCTGGTCCCTATGTTTGACTACCTCCACTAGATAAGCATCATAATTCTATGTGAACTTCTTATCCAAATTCTCTCTTAGCTAAACATGCAAATTTTCCTTCTTCTTCTCCTCATAAATCTTCCCCTATAATTTTTGGACCTACAACTCATGGATTTTTGCCTTTATTGCTCTATATTTCACTTTTTCCTTTGATATACCTACAAAGTGATTCATGGCTTCCTTCAACTATTGAATCAACTTCTGCTTCTCCTCTCTCAAGTATTAGGTTTTCATCTTCATCTCTTCCTACATTCAAGGATCCAATCTAGCTCTTTCTCTTGCTTACCTTTGCAACTCTATAGTTAGGTGTTCTCACTAGGTAAGCACCTCCCTATAATACTCAACCATATGCAAATCCAAGGTCACAAATTTAACCTTGGAATTCTCCATCTCACCATAAATGCTTACCACTTCTTTGTCATTGGCTTGTAGTTGGTCTTTGTACTTTGGGTGCATTTTCTCCTTCTCTATCCATAGAGTTCCCAACTCAAGTTTTAACTTTCCAAGTTCTTCCTCTGATCTCTTTTGTCCGGCTATCAAAGAAGAGTTGTGTCTCTTCACCTCATGATTCTCTTTCATGAGATTATTCACCATCAATGCCTCTTCTTTGTATAGGTTTTGCACCTTTGCCACCTCTTCCTTTGCTCAGTCCTCATTTGCATTCCAAGTGTAGTTCACTTTGTAAAATCTCTTGATCAAAGTTGTGTAATCCACCACATCAGTGTAAAGCACTTAATACTAGGGCAAAAAAGCTCCATTAGCTATAATGTTTACCACTAAATGTATAAAAATTTTACTCTCACCTTCACAATCATTCAAGGTTCTTGACCCTATCCTTCTCTTTTGTTGGCCTTTAATTCTAATGGATGGTCTTTGCCTTCTTCTTCCACTTCCACTTTTTACTTTAGCTATTGATCTTTGGCTTCTTGTCAACCTTTGAGCCAAAGTTCTTGTTCTTATCATCCTTTGGTGTTCACTTATTCTTCTTTGGGAACATTGGCTTCTTGGTCAAGACTCCAAAGTACTTTGGGTTGGCGTGATGTTTCACCCTTGTCATTTGCTTGTTTTTCTTGCCATTCACTTAACTTGGGCCTTGGAGTCAATTGTGCATCTTCATATTTCTCTTCTCTTTCTAATCCTACTATAGACTCCTACAAGGTAAAGGATATTTCTTCTTCCTCCTCCTCTTCTTGGTACTCATATTTGAATCATTCTTTCTCTTCTCCCAAAGATATTTTTCTCACTTGAGGATATTTTCTTAAACTCTTGGCTTGTATTAAGGAATTTGCTGGAGGTATACTCTACTTTGTTGTCTTTGTCTTTGTGTTGACTCCTTATTCATCCATTGGTACAAATTCTCAAATTGATGCAAACTTTGCATCCACTTTTTGATACTTCTTGATCATGGACCTCTCTTTATGCTCCAAGGCAAAGCATCTCATTGGGTGAAAATTGCCCAATAACTTCTTGAGCTCTTCTTTTGTTAGTAACTTCAACCCCATGTAGAAATGTATTGAAAATAGAGCTAAATAGGTAGTTCTACCTCTTCTTGAAATTCTTGGTGTAGACTCTTCACTTCAATGTAGAACAAGTTTGCCCATTTGATAGGTTCTCCTTGGTACTCAAAGAAGATAGTTGGGTTATTGGTAAGGTTAGTCATCCTCTTATGCTTAAAAATTTGCATAACCACCTCCACAATCTCTCTTCATGTTGGGTCCTTGTAATTACACACCTTCCATCCATTCTTCTTTGTTGCTTCTTTCTGAAGGTAGCTTTGATATCATTCATTAGCATCTTTTGAACTTTTTTTACAATTGTATAGCTCCAGCTGGTCTTGCATTTGGTCTCTACACATTCATCCAATTCTCCTTAATCTAGCTATATGAGTTTCCTCTCACATCCTTATTTGATCTCTCCTTCCTCTCCCTCATATTGTGGATCATCCTAAAGTCACATTCTAGAGCAAAAATCCAAGATTCTTGCTCTAATCACCACACTCTTGTAATGGATTACCCACTTTTTTACTATTGGACGACAAATGATGGCTCAAAGGATCTTTCTCATGGGTTTCTGGACAAACACCATGTTTCCTATCAGATTGTGGGTTTGGTTTCAAGGTGAAGGATGGGAAACTATAAAGAAAAATATAATTATGAATGAGGACTAAGGCTTGAGATTGAAAATCAATCACTCAAATCTGAAAATGAAATCACTTCAATGAAAAGTGAAATTGATTACTGTGCATTTGGTTATATAGGTAAATTCCTTGATCATTCTTTAGTCATTCAATGGCTACATGGTAGTTGAGCAAAAACCTTCTCTACATATCTTGGGCAATTAGTGCATAGGACTAGTCTACACAAAGCATTCCTTGAAAGTTCACTCTCTCAAATGTGAAGCCATTTCCAAAAGCAAACAGTCTTCCTTTATGGCAAATGTCTTTAGCATCAGTCTTTAACCATGTAGCAATGCATTCAAATTTCTATGTGCCTTTTGGATGCAACAATATCTAGGCCAAAGTTCTTTGGAAGTGAATGTCTTTGGGTACAAGGTACTGAGATTGGAGTTCTTCACCTCTAACCAACATTCTAGGTCGTATCTAATTTGGCATTCTTCCTTTAAATGCCTTTGGCTGTGGACTTCTTCCATTTGTTCCTTTGGATTAATAGACATAATTCCAAATGATGCTTCTGCTAACGGTTTTTCCTTCCTCATGTAAATTATTATGTCTTGTCTTCACAAATTTATGCACCACAAGCTAACCTTTTTTTAAAAGGCTATATAACTTAAGCCTTCATACATTTACTCTAGCTTTAATATGCATTGTTGAGTATGTACACAATAATAACTAACAATATAAATAAATGCTTAAAAATTTCTACTAATACACAAAAAAGGCAAAATAATACTGATGCATACAAATATGTCTACAGATACACAAAAAGTGATGCTTAATAAGCAAAAAGGCCAAAAAATTTCCCAACAAGGCAAGAAAAATTTCTATGTTTGTTTGGACTCTTCAAATTGAAGTAAAGGTATTAGCAAAAATCTTATATTCCACTCATGTCTTAATTGTCATAATTCTTAAATATTAATAGATCATAATTACATAATAGTAGGATCTAACATTTGTAACAATTATTACATGGTTCATTTCTCTTATTCACTTTGCAGTTAATGAGCTTATTCCTTCTTGTTGACTTGCACATCAATCAAAAGTGTAAATTTACAAGCTTTAGTATTTAGATTTGAGTATACTTGGATTCAAATAAAATTTTCAGAAAATGGTGTAGTTTTATAAGTATAAGCTTTTCTTTACTAAAGATGGATACATATCTAGTAAATGGCCTCTTGGTAAGGTTTTTATGGATTGGGGAAGTAAAAAACTATTCTTATATCTATAGGTTGCTTGTATATAACAAGATTAGCTTATCAATTTTTTTTATTTCTACTGAATATCATGATATAAACCTTCTAGATATCATCAAATTCTTAGATCATCAAGGTATAGAATAAATTGTAACTTGTGAATTTTGTGGTACAAGTTGCAATAGATGAGATGAGACTAAGTATCATAAATTTCAAAATTATGAACTAATATATAAATAAATGTAATGCATTTTTTAGATACACATGTGATTGATTGACTTTAAGTTTATCATAATTTTATCATTAGGATATAATATCTACAAAATATCTAAAAAATGACATTTCTAATACTTTGAAAACCTACCACATATTATTAGAATAGATGATCAATAAATTAGATTATGAGTTGTCAATGCCAATTTATATGATTCTCCAAAACCAAAGCAAAACCTTTGACTACCTCATGTTATTGACTAGACAAAACCTTAGATTTATAGCTCTATCTTGGCATGGTTGATTTTCTCTATCTCTAAATTCTTTCAACTTGTTTATAAATTATCTCAATGTACCTATATCTCCAAGCCGTATCCATCCGACTAAAATTGTAAGGCTTTTCTACAATATTTCACATGGTTGGAGAAAATATTTATATCTATGTAAAACAACAAGAGTTTCAGTTAACATTGTGGTCTTGTTCAAGTCCCATAGATTATTATATTAAGAATTATCCAGATTATAAGTCTCTGAATTAATGGCAAAATTTATTTCAAAATGGCAATAAAAAGTGTCTTGTGCTAAATTAATTTTACATTATTTTGAACTTTTTATATGGATTCTTCATAGAGAGAAAGAAGAATGAAATTTTCTCTCCTCTCTCTTAACCTACTCTCTTACTTTAGGCACCTTTTGAAAATATCTCTTATAAACAAAAGTTCAACATTTTCTCCTTCTTTACAATGTAATTTAAATTCTAGATAAAATCATAATTTAATAAAAATATAGATGTTTTTAAATACAAATTTATATATTTAACTCTCATATATAAAAGTCACAGACCAGTTCTGCTTGAAAGCTAGCAAAAAATTTCATTTTCCATAAAAACCTCTCTTAAAATAAAAGTCAAACATTTATACCTCCTTCATAATATAGTTTGAAACCTAGATAAAACATGCAATTGAAGATATTTTTATCAATAGTCTTGTTTTTTTGTGAAAATTTACATATATTGAACCTAGCACATTTAAAACATTCTACAGTTAGTAAAAAGTTCAAATTCCATAAAATAACAAAAGATAATTCAAGCTTCACCCCTTGAACTATTCAACTCTCAAACAACTCAAAGAGCTAGAGTAATTTTTTTGTTGTATTTTCTAAACCTATTATCACCCCAAAACCCATTCTTGCAGAGATTTTCAACAATATCTAGAGATATAGAGATTCACGGTCAATTTTGAAACTCAAGATCTGGAAAGTGTTGCTTTACTTTGAAATTATGCAAAGTTCAAGAAAGATTGATAGATCTTTAAGATGCAACTAAGAATAAAAATTCAAGTAGATTTACATAAAAATTACAAAATTTAATAAAACCAAACATAAACAATGACTTAATATTCTTTCAATTCTCTTGCATCTCTCTATTCAAAATCATACTAACACTCAAGTCACACTCATCTAATAGTCCATCTTCCCTTTAAATTTTAAGTTAGTATGCAACTTGTTATAGAACACACCCATAGAAGAAATAATTTTCATATTAATATGCATCACAAACTTGTACTTAAATACTAATTTAATTTTCAGACATTTGCATGCCATGGAAAATTCTCTCCCTTACGTCCATTTACATAGTAATCTCATTCATTAATAAAATTGAAGTCAACACATAACTCATTATGAACTTACTCATTTCAATGAGAATAGAAATGATGATTACTTGTATACCTTACTCATATAGAACAAATATTTCCTCTTCATATACTTTTGCTTGGAGGAAAGCACATTTATGAAATATACACACATCAATAAAGTACTTCATTATAATTAAAGTAGTGTATAGGTTAGACTTAATTCAAAATATACTTAACCTTCTTGATCTGTTCTATAGTTCTAAACATTCATTAGAAAACCCTAGAGTATACAAGAGCTTTGGGATATTTAGATTTCACTACTTTGATCCAATATGAATAGTCCAAACATTGTTTGTCCAATCCAACATATACTCAAAGCTTTGTATTATTTTATCAAATCTAAAATTTTTTAATATCCTCCATCATTAGTTTTAGATAAACATATATAAGTTGGAATAATCACTTTTATATACTCAAAATTACCATTACCTCCTTATATCTTATATTTGTGATCATATATTAGTTAGTGGGATTTACAAGGTATGTAAGAGATCTTATGTGCATTTGTAAAAGATTGTTAGAGTACTTCAAAGTCATGAACTTGTCTATGAATTCTCCAAAAAAGGAAGCTTAGAGGGATAAATAATTTAGATCTTGTGCTATTTCCTATGTCTCTCTTTTCACTTTATTACAATAGGCAGTTCCTTCTTCATGCTTCTTAGTCTTTATCCTTCAAGTGTTCTACATGGTAGCCTTTCTTCACTACTTCATGCTTCTTAGTATGTCAATTTGACTTTTTCATTAGTATTTTTATGCATTTCTCTATAAAAATTAACCTTGTAACTCAAATTCTATATTAAATATGTCAATAACAAGGTTATTGTGCAATCTTATCATAAAATAAATCAACATTGTCTCATCAAATTAAGAAGATGAATTGATTCTTATGTAATGATATTTTATTTGATTTATATGAAACTAGATAGAACTTTATTGCAATTCGTTTGTATCTTATCATCTACCTAAAATATCAATGTAAATCAATATAATTGTGTTATTGTAATACCAAGAGCTAGCCATATGATCTAGATGTGAAATTCAGTTTGGTAGCATCTGGAATGATGTTATACATGATGGAAAAAATAGATCAGATAGAAGTATCACCAAAAGAGTACTTCTACAAATAGTGCATAAACCAAAATAGACATGAAAACCTTAGAACTAATAGCTAGACATGTGATTTAAAGGTGAGAATTGGTTTGGTAATATCTGGAAGTATTTTATTTAATCCTTCATGTGTAGTTACACATGAAGGATTAAATAGATCAGAAATAGGTATCACAAAAAGGAGACTTCTACTAATAGAGTAGGAATCAAAATATGCTTAAAATCTTTGAAGGCAATTTTGGAGGCCTAAATGGATGAATTAAGCCTCAAAAATGTGCAACCCCCCCCCATAGAGACAAGGTTGGCCTTCCTTCTCCCCTGGTTTTTCTTCCTAAGAGCTTTCCAACGGTACCTCACATATGTGATTATGAGATTCCTACATGAAGATTCCCTAAAACATTCCCTTTGGTCAAAGCTTTTTTGATCAACCAGATAGGACCAGGACCGACATGTCACCCATCCAAGTAAGTAATCCAAGGGTGGAGATTTTTGACATGTCACCTATCTATTTGTCTAATCCTATGGTGGAGCTTCCTTGGAGGAGATACTCTTTGTCTATATAATAAAGAGAAGGTGCTCCTTTGGGGCATGAGAGGTTTGAGTTTGAAATCCGTGTTTTCTCTCTTCTCTTGTCCTTGGAGTATTACAATTCTCCTCCACATCCATATAGTGAAATTATACTATCATCAAATGATGTACTTAATATGGCCTAAAACATATTGTTTGCAAGTAGTACTTCATAAGGAAGAATGTGAAAATATGATTTAGATTCTACTACCTTCCAAAACCTTATGGAAAAAAAATCCCAAATCCTCCATTTTGTTTCTTTGTAAAATTTATGTAAGTGTCATTATTTTCTCTTATTAACTCACACTTGGATTAGAGGAATTATTAGTACACGCATGGCCAAGAAGAAGAAGTGTTCTTATAATGTACACATGAAGCATTTACCTTGGTTATCATTATGGTATTTTTCATATGTATATCTCTTATTCTTACACATTCATTCAAAAATGATAGTTTAACTAATACCAATATATGTAATGTTTTGAGGATAGGAGAAACCTCAAGAGAAACACAAAGATTCATTTCTCACTACGCTGATGCCAAAGGAGCACCTTGTCTTTATTATATAGTAAAGAAGATCTCCTCAAAGGAAGCTACAACCTTGGATTAAATGCATGGATTGGTGACATGTCAGCAAACTCCACCCTTGCATTGGTTGTATGGATTGGTGACATGTTGATCCTTGTCCTATTTGGTTGGTCAATCAAGTTTGAACAATTGGAATCTTTGGGGAATCTTACTATAGGAAGCTCAAAACAACATGGGTGAGGTATGGTTGGAAAGCTCTTGTTAAGACAAATAAGAGAGGAGAAGGAGTTAGGGTTTAGGGTTTAGTTTAAGGTCCTAAACACCTTCTCAAATACCCTAAACACCTTCTCAAACAAAGAGGAGAAATGTTTTAATGTTTGAGGTCTAATTCATCCATTTAGGTCTCCAAAATTTACTCTAAGTTTGTAAAGTTATTTTGGTCTCTACCATATTATTAGAAGTACTATTTTGGTAAAATTTCTACTTTATCTACTACGACTATCATATAAAATCCCTCAAGATATTACCAAACTAATTTCCACCTCTAGATAATTTATCTATCTAGTGGTATTGCAATATTATACCTGTTTAGTCTACCATTTTTGGACTTGCATATTCAACATTGTACATCTATAATACCTACACATAGTAAGATAGTTGGAACACAATTGAAATTAAATTTTTGCTAACATTTCTCTTAGTTCTCAAAGTGTATAGATCAAAGGCAAATGAGGTCCACTCATAAGGTATATTATGAGCTATTATTTTAATAATTGCAATTCAAGACTTGCATATTAGCAAAGTTGACGTGTAAATATCATGCACCAATAGTCCACTATGCATCTTTAGTAAGGAAGTAGCTTAAAACTAATTGTAATATATTTCTAATTATTCTCTTTAAATAAGTCTATTTATCTTGTACTTCTGACTTTCTATATCTTTATACTCATACTCAAAACTATTACTTTTTCAAACCATATTCTAGAATTTGTGTCCATCTATGCGTCTTTAGTAAGGAAGTAGCTTAAAACTAATTGTAATCCATTTCTAATTATTATTTTTAAATAAGTCTATTTATCTTTTACTTCTCACTTTCTATATCTTTATATCCATACTGAAAACTATTATTTTTTCAAACCATATTATGTTGCAATGACTTTATTTAAAATCACATGAATACTTGTTTTTAAACAACAAGTTTAAAATTAGCTAAAAGATTTTTTTATCTATAAATATAGTCTCCCACTTACTTTTGAAAATGAAAAATTCAAGTAACTAAACAAATTTTATTAATTTATACATATATCCAAGAATCATCCTTGTCATCCTTAGGTGTGAGAGTTTGAGAAAATAACAACAAACAATCTTTAAGAAGCAATGGCTTTTCTTTTATGTTTAGTTTTCTCATATGAAAGGTTTGTGAATATTATATTTTGTCTTTGTGAGTACAGTGATATATGTATGTATTGATTGTTGATATTGTTACTTAATTTGTATCTACATGATATAATTGAGTTGATTTGGTTAAGGTATTAGAAGTATCATCTCTAAATTTGAAGTAAGTTAACTTCTATTATTACAACCTAGTGTCATACACTATATAGTATAAAAACAAGAAATATGTTTTTCCAATGGAAATATGGAGCGGAAAGAGATAGAATTGAGTGGAAGTATCACTATTGTAGTTCTTTATTGTTTCCTTTTCAACCACTTGGGGCAAGAACCACTCACAAAAGAGGTCACCAATTGCACACAGTATGGCAAAATAAAAACCTCCTAAATTCACTTTCACTTAAGCTAAGTTCCAACTATTCCATGAAGGTGATGATTTTATCACTTTAAAGAGGCTAATTTAGCTACAAATATTAAAACTCCAAAGAATGTGGCTTACCTTCCAAAAAGGCAAAACTCCATAGATTCATTGCACTAGTAACATATCTTCCATTTTCTTTTGAGATACTTTTAACACTACATCTCACTTAAGACTTGTCAAGGCATTGCTCCATTCCTTTAAAACTATAAAGGATCTTAGACCCTAGCCTCAAATTTAGTGCTCACACATTCTCAAGTACTTGTGTGCTTGCTACAAAGTTCCTCATTGAAGAAAAAAAAAATCAAAAGTAAGTAAATTGACAAAGTTGTTATCTCTTCCATTTCATGCAACTTGTACGGACTAAATGACTATTTAAATTGACATCAAGCCTTAAATAGCCTATCCTACTACTAACCAAAGAAATCCAATGGCCAAGGAAATGCAAAGATCTAACAAAACTGCACTTCTTGCATCTCAACTATACAATCAGGATTCTCTTCTCTTACTTTATTGATTCATACACCACTAAATCATTAACATGTTGTCTTACTTTTCCTTTCTCTCTTTGGGAACTCATTGGGAGCCTAGTTGTGAATTTTATAGATTAGAGATTGTATGTAGATTTGTCATTGACAGTTTGAGCCCGATTGTTTGCCCAACCACTAGAAACTTCTACCCTTGTTTCTAGTGTTCCTTCTACCAGGTGAGGAAGTAATGGGCAACCTAACATTTCATCATAACATGCACACTTGGCCCATTATTCATTACTTTTGACATTAACAAGGAAAAGTATAAACATACCTAGAATGAAAGAATCTAAGTGCAATGCGTGGACACCAATCCAAGTCAACTTGGTATACAATCAAGCATGCAAGCATAGAGAGGATCCAAACACAAGAAATTTAGCAACAACTCTCAATACTTTTGGCAGAAATGAACTTTAGAGCCCTTGCTTTGTCCATTGCTGATTTTTACTCCAAGTTTTATTTATTGTACTCCAAATTTTCATCCAATTTGCATTCCAAGTCAAGAAGTACTATGCCTTTTGATAGAGAAATCTATGCAAGAAGCATATAAAAATAAAGTGTCTCTATGAATTTCATTTGGATGCTCTAAGAATCAATGAAAATCTTGTAAGATAAGATTTTCAATGATTAAAGAAAGCCTCAATCTCACCACTACACCTTCCTTGCCAAGATCTCAAACTTGGCCAAATTTTTGTGGTTTTAACACTAATTTTGAAATCTCTTATTGAGAGTTTGCTCTTGAATTTTTCCAAATTCACCAGATTTGTACCTCAAAGGTACTCATAATCCTCAAAACCACTGAGCAATCTAAATATTCAATTATAGTCAAAGAAATGGAATAATTGACATTCAAGTGTAATTGGAGGTAGAAATTCCTCACTTAGCTTACAATAATATTTTCAATAGAGTTTGTGTGTGTCAGCTCTCACTCTCAATAAACCTTGAGTTTACCAAATTTTATATAGTATTTGGTTGTGTCCTTGTCTCAACCTCTTTAAACTTTGAAGGCTTAATACAATCCCAATCTCTAAATATGGATCAATTCCTAAGCTAGGCTAACTTTTGAGCTCTAAATACCCAAGTATATTTGATCCAAAAATTAAATCCTCTATTTGAGGAGCTCACATGAAACCTTCACACAAAGGTGAAAGACCTAGCCTCCAAGAATACTGGAAATTTTCATGCCTTGATTCAAACTAGAGCTTGAGAAGCAACCAAAACCCCAAATATGATCATAACTTTTCCTCAACAATTTGATTTTTGGTGCTTCAAATTCAACCAATCAGATCAGATTGACATTGAATCAAACAGGAATTTTGTAAGCTCAATACATAAAACTAAATTTTCTTATCTCCAACCTCATTAATATATTATTGATATATGATAAAACTTTGAAAATTCTCCAATTTGTTCATTTGGGTATGCATAAGTTAGCACTAGAAGGACAATAGGATCGGGTTTCTCCATCATTGACTCCATGAATGCCACCCTAAAATGTGCCACCATCCGGCCCCATTAGTGATCACGGTATAGAATTTGAAGCTTGACTAGAAAAGAATTTGAGAGTGATAGATTGAGAGCATGAAACATTTCTTGCTCAAATTCTTCCTCCAATGCTCTAGCACCCATGCTTTATTACAACTCTCACTCTCTACTTTTTCCTCCCCTTGAGACTCCTAAAACTAAAACACCCCTAGTTGATCAAATCTCCACCATCTATATATATATATCAAAACTCTTAAAGAGAACATACATAATCCAAGTGGACAATCACTTAAAATGTACATAGATTGGTCACTTGGCAATAGCTCAACCATTGGATCTATCATACAATCTACTCCAAATTTATGGAAATAAATTGTAGTAACTTACTTTTTCATGGGCTATGCAAACCACAACATAACAATGTGTCTAGGCAAAGTGTTTAATTCATTTGTAAATAAAATTTACCTTGTCTTCTTGGATTTCCACTCCAAAAATCATACAATTAAGAAAATATATACTACAACCAACAATCTCAATTTTGTGAAGGGTTCTTTGTAGAGGTTTATTTTGAAAACTGCCTTTTGTCTCTAGCTTTCCTAAGGAGAATTTTAGTCCACTCCATGTAATATGTGATTTCTAAGATTAATATCTCACAAATTGATTGAAACTTCTTATTTATATGCTCCTTTAGTTTCAAGGACAACCTTTCTAACTTTTTGTCATCATAGGCCTTTGCACTATGAGTTTGAGCATGCATATTTAGTTCATGAATCTTTGCCTTTTTCATCCTTTTTTAATCATTTACCCATGGCTGCTTCTTCCTTAAGGTCTATCATCTCACTCATAAGTGCTTCTAAATTTATGAGCACCTCTTGTTCTTTGCCTTGAAGTCAAGTGCTAAGACACACTTTGGCAATTATCTCATGCAATATCTTATGCTTATCTACTACTTTCTTCTCCTTTACACTAGTAAGTTCTTTGTGCAAGGCCTTGATCTGAAATCCTACTCCTTGTCTATACTCAACCATCTACAACTCCGGAGTGATGATCTTAACTTTCTCACTCTCCCACTTACCTTGGATGTTTGATTTCTCCACATCCTTCTCACATAACTCATCTTCATTCTCTTATTGATTATGCTTCCCTTTGATCCAAAGAGCCTTCAACTTGCTATGTAATCTTTGGATACCTTTCTCATAAGTCTTCTACTCTACCATCAATGAGGTAGTTTTCCATTTGACTTTGTGATTCTCTTGCACAAGATCATTCAATTTCTTGTACTCTCCTTGTACAAGTCCCTTACCTTTTCAATTTCCTTTGTGCTACATATTCATTTGTATGCAAGCGCTTCACCAACAAAATGTAGTCAATTGCTGTACTCCCCTATATTGGGGAAGGATCATTTGCAAGAGTCATAATCCAGTCCAACCAAATTGGCAATGAAGTGTGTTCCATCTACAAACAATGGTGTCAAAACTTTCCTAAAGATTCATTCTCTTTCTTGGGGTGGCTCGGCTAAACTGTCTGATCTTCAATATCCACTTCTTTTCCTTGAACTTTTGTACTATGCTCCACTGAATTTTGATTTGCAAGTTCTTGGGCCCAAAATCTTTTTGATCTTTGTGTTCTTTGGCCATGACTTTTTCCTCTTTGGGTTGCACTTCTTCTTGTGGAGCTTACTCCTCTTTTGCATACTTATCTCCATCTTCTTTCAGATCTAGCTCTATCCCTTATAGAGTGAGCTTGTTCTTTTACTCACCTTCTTCTTCCTTGGTTTTTCCTTTGGCTTGTCCTTCCTTTTCATCCAAAGACAAATTGACAATTTAAGGATTTCTCCTTGCTCTCTTTGGTGCCTACTCTAGAATATTGCTTCTTGAAGAGCACTTCTTGTTCTTATGGATGATTGCCACTACAATTCTTTCACCTCCAAAAAATTCCCAAACTAAGTAAATTTGGTATCCACATCCTAGTGATTCTTGATGGTAGAGTGTACTACGAGTTGAGCTACAAAATACACCTCCATAATAAAGTGATTTCCAAATTGCCTCTGCTCATCTTTTGTCAAAAAATTCAGCCTTGTATAGAAGTGAATTACAAATTGAGCAAGATAGGTAGCTCATCTATCTTCCTTGAGTTCCTTAGAGTGGGCTTGCTAGTAAAACATGATAGCTTCTGCTTTACATAATTGCTCACAGAAAATTGCCTAGTTTATGTTAAGTCGGGAGTCTGCTTTGGATGAAACAATTTTATGATAGACTGAACTATGTACCTACAATAGGATCCTTATAAGTATGCACCTTCAAAAATTATTCATATATCTCTTCTTTGTGAACAAGGTTTTGATGGCAATGTTGAACACTTCTCCCATGTCCCTAAATTTGGTATCTATAGTCATTGCTCTTGAGGGACATGTGTCTCTGCCTAGTACTATTCTCTTTTGTTCTTCTTCCCAACTATGAGGATTTCCTCAAAGATCCCCAATTGCTCTTTCAACTCCTCTATGCATCTCCTGAATGATTGCAAATGAACTCAACTTCCAATTCTAGAGTTAAAAGATCAAGTGTTTGCTTTGAAGTAACTCACAATTGGCTCTCAAAGCCCACGTGAGAGCCCATTTGTTAATTCTTGGGCATCAAAATGTCACCTTGGGGATTTCTTTGTGGGTTTCTTTGCTTTGTATATCTTTTTATCAAGAGCTGTATGACTACAAAGAACTGTCAAATACAAAGGGATTAAGACTGTTCAAGTGTTCTTTGGAAAATTTCTTGCAAAAATCTCAGCAAAATTGGAAACTAATAAGCTTGTACTTAGTTTTATACTCAAGGGTTCTTCAATCAAATTGCTAAATGGGTGAGCAGTCACTATCCATATATGAGAATTATTTGATGAGAACCTTGGCAATGGTTCTTTATCCATGTGTGGCACCATTCAAATAAGCATATGGTCTTTTGTTCCAAATATCTTTGGCTCCACAGATTTTGCATATTTGTGCTCTTCATACCCCTTCTTTATATTCAACTTCTTCATACACATTCTTTTGTATTCAACTTCTCTTGAGAGTTGTCTTCATATCTGAACATGTATATAGATGAAATCCAAAGAATGCACATAGAAGGATTTTCTTTACTTGAACAAAAAATAACTATCTCCATCTTCAAAAAAAAGTCAAATGAAACAAACTTGCAACTGTTGCAAAAAGGTGTACACCATACCTATATATGTTTTTCTCCTTCTATTACAGTTGTGATTTTTCATTAATGCAAGTGAGTGGTGCTACTTAGAATTACAATAAGTATGCAATATTCAAGATACTTAGTGAATTGAGATTTTACTCTTTTTTGCTACTACACTAGTAAATTCAATTAACCGTATCATACTCTTGGTTGTACATTATGGTATTTTCTATTTAATTGTTGGTATGCATGACTCCTTGTGTTATTGAGGTAACTTGATAAATAATACCATCAAACTTGTATAGAATTTGATATTTAAAGGTTTTGGAATATCTAATTTTATGCTATTATAATATCTACATGTGATTTTGGTAAGTTTTTGCAGCATGAGAAATAAGAAAATTTCATGTTGTAGTTTATTAAATTATCTTATGCTTGATTATAGACTAATTGGATTTTTTTGTCTATATTTGAGTGAAGTGCATAGTTTGATATTCTAGATAATACATGCTCTCTTACATGCTTTTCCAAATCATCTTCTCTTATATCATTTGCTTGGAATTTATATTTCTTGTTTTGATTAAAAAAAATTTCTCAACTTTTACAAAATAAATTTAAACTGAAGAGCTTATCTTTTACCATATTTTTATTATGTATCTACTTGGTTTCTAATACAAAATATATGATTATAACTTCTCCTTCAAGATCCAAACATGGAGTATGCTATTAGCAATCATTCATTGTTCTCTATGTAGCTATCAAACCCACCAAAGTCACAAGGAAAATGAATCTATAAATAGAAAAACCTAAGTTTAAAAAAGAAATTTGGACACTCATATTATAAAGTAAACATGCCAGGGATTTATAATACAATTCTTAGATTCACTCTTGGTTCATTATTTGTTGTTGAACTTTTACTTTCATAATTTTGCCTTAGTTTTGCACTTATATAGTGTGATTCAATTTTGGTACTCATTATGGTCTTCCATATGAATTAAATATTATTGGACACTAGAAAGATATCTTTGATTAAATTAGAATTAACTTTTGTTGCAACTCAAATCTATTGGGTTAGAAATCTAATGGATTACTGAAGGTGAAAAATTGTATTATGATTATTCATAAAAAGTTATAAAAATGATAAGACATCTCTTGGCATATCCATAAAATGTTGGTACAATCAACAAGTCCTATACAAGTCCTAAAACCTATACAAGTCAAGGATCAGTTTTTCTATGAAATGGATACTAGATGTTTATAAGAGAAAAAGGTGATTGTGTAGAAAACACAAAGGGTGGTAAGATCCAATCAAGTCATGCAAAGGTGAGACAAAAGAGGTAAAATGGAGCTAAACTCAATAATATTGGTATGAGAAACAAAAAAGATTGACAAATCCTAATATTGGTATAAACAAAGTTGACACACCTAATTGCCCCACACCACCATAGGATACTTTACATGTGTCAACTCCTTTCAATGATCCCTTATAAGTACATAGGTCCATATACCATATACTCTTAGATATCCATCCCAAGTGGGATGTTGTACATGTAGATGTTGAGACCTCTTTTAATAGCATCTCACGTGCATCTATATTCAGAGAGCTTAGGGAGGCCGGTGGATCCTTGGTGAGTCTTCTTCCTTTTGTGTGGTCTTTCTATGCTCTCCTTCTTCTCTTTATTACAAGCATGGTTTCTCACAAGAGGGAGTCATTGTCTTGGAATCAATCATAGGTACATGATAGAGATCCTTTAGAGGGACCTTTATTTACCATGGCTCACTTTAAAACCCTCTTATCTACTACTTTGGCCATGTTGGATTGTGTTCTCCTCTCCTTTGTAGATGATTTACAGATTGTGGTCCCTATAGATAAAATTAGGCAAACCTTTGACCACTTGACTACCAAGCTTCATCTTGTAGGGTTGAGAGTCAAGGTGTCAAAGTGTAGAGCATGGTCCTCTTTAGGTATTCATCTCCACCTCCAACTTCTAGAGGGGTGCATCATATTTATACATGAATTATGTATTTTGGGAGTTTGAGTTGAATATGAGGATTTTGTCACATGCTTCCTAGAAGCAGCCCTTGCAAAGGATATTATTCATGTGGATGACCTCTCTTTATTGGGAGATCCATAGGTTGTATACTCTCCTCTAGTATTGTAGAGTAACCTACCTTCTTTGCATAATTCTCCCTTTTATGACCTTCTTATCACATTTGAGTGCATTTGATAGGAGGATTATTGGTGTCTTTGGTGATATCATTGGACTAAGGACATCTGAGTGTGTGATAGGCAATTTGGCATGTAGATAGACATCTCTACTTATCTCATTTGGAGGGGCAGACCCTCTATCTATGGAGAAGAGGCACCTATAGCATTCTTGGGTAGTTAGGCTCTCTTGACACCTCTACTTTCTTCCCATTTTATGGTTGCCAATAGGTCAATCTTGGAAACATATGTGATCAAGGTGGAAGAGTGATATTTTCCTCTCTAGGTGTTATTGCGGAAAATGAAAGACTGTATATTTCCACATGCACGAGAGGTCCTTCCATCCTTTGCTTCCCTATCATCAAATTGGACTAAAAGTTTGCAATCTTTCTTGATGGAGTAACAATTTCAACAAATATTAGATTCTTTCTTAGTTGATTCATCCATTCCTCATGCTACTAGAGCATGTCTTTGCTCCTTCTTTTGCAAGGGTGGAAGCTCTTGGACCCTAGCTCAACCATGCATTAAGGCATTTTGACTAATACTAGCTACTTTCCCTACAACAATGAGGTTTTGCCTAGGTTTGGTCCATCCATATGCATCTTCATTACTCACTTGTGAGTGTGGTTCTACACTAGATGTAGCAGTGGTCCACATGACACAATGTCCTTTTGGGGGACAGAGGATAGCTACACACGATGCTATCAAGGATATAATGTTTACCATGGCACGAGAGAGTGGATACCTTGCTTAAAGGGAACATTGGTATACTTTGCAAATGACACGAGTCAGGGCAGATTTATAATTGGTCGGAGATGATCAGGTGATAGTAGCGGATATTGTAATTATAAATCCTACATGTGATGCGGTGACGGATGGAGTGATCACATATCCTCCTGGATGGGTGGTGAACGGAGCGACAAGAGGCAAGGTCTCCGAGTATAGGGGTATGCAATGAGGTCACCTCTTTGTTCCTCTAGCCTTGGAGTTATATGGAATCATGGACATGTCATTTGAAACATTGGGTAATGAGTGCAAGCGTGCATATCATTCTGACAGCGAGGCATCTCACACTCACTCTCATATTACATGGCATATTCTAGACAACAAATATCTATTGGTCTATAGAGAACATTAGTTTGTACAATCTCTATTAGAACTATCACACTAGGTGATGTTCTTTGGATGCTCCACTTGTATGTCCGACCATATGACTCGCATAGCTCAAATATCTTAGGTGCCTAGTGATAGTGATAGTGATAGATTCCTCTTACCGAAACTATTGGGGGTTAACCACATTTTACCACCTTGTCTTTTCGTTGTTGTGCTTGATGGGGACTTCCCATCCTTCTTGTTTCACAAGCTATCGCGATTTTCTCATATACCATCTTGTCCCTGGATTGTGGAAGGTTCGCCTGTTTACTGAACTTGACAGGAGGGAACTTACTATACCGTAGCATGAGAAGATTGAAATACGGTCGAGAACAGGTAACACCCGTGGCCAAGTAAGTCACGAGTCATAACACTAAATGCGGAGGATTCGCTTTGCCCCCCTGAAGTGGAGATATCTTGACCAGAGAGTACATTACTCGATTCTTATCCCGACTGAAAAGCAGGTGATAAATGCAATCGAGTCCTTGCTCACATTTCACACGGCTGAGGGTCCATGTGTTTATTAGACGTACAGGGTACTACGCCATGCTGATCCAAGACAGATCCCATGGCTACGACTGCACAGTACTCTAATCACCTGATCTGAGGCAACAAGAATTTTGCACGTCAGAAGCACGGTTCGGAGGTAATCTAAATTAGTTTACTGGTACCTTTTCCTTACGGAAAGATTACGAGTTTGTCTATTGACAGATGTAGATTAGAATCCTATATCCAGTTCTGTCCAATAAAACTGGCCTTGGAATTGCATTAATTAAATACAGTAGTGTCATGGTTGATTAACTTCCTCGAAGATCAAGAAGCTGATCATGGGAGTGAGTCAGAAGTGCCGCTGGTTATAGAATACTTCAACGCAAAACCATTTTGTGCTTGCCCGAGTTTCCACTGGCTCTGCTAATCTGGTGGTGAGGGCCAGGGAGGCTAAGCCCTGAATGACGAGATTGCATTAATTTCTCAAAGAGGCCATCGAGAGTCCTAATCCATCCGTTACATGAACTCCAGTATGACTCCTCCAACGGAAGACTGGTGTCTTATCGAAGACTAACTTATTAGAAAAATGTAAGGCCAACGTACATGCGATGTAGCAATATCCTGACCCTCAACGATATTGGTCATTTGATCAATTCAGATGAACAGTGGCACATTCTGGCCACCACATTGCTCACATTTTACTCTCTTGTAATGGGACAACTATAGATTCTGGTCCATGCTCGTCGTTTTAAACTCACGACCGACCTTTGGAGACAAATTTTCAAAGCTTCACCTACCAAACTCTAATGTCATGGCGATTTCTTCTCACACGACTAACTTCTCATTAATCTCTGGCAGTCACAAAGAGTCTGATAACCGGCCATATTCTTCACAGTTCTCACATGACTCATTATTGTGAATGTCCTCTTCCGGATATCAAAACATCGTTAAGGTCTTTTTACTCTGCAATCATCTGTTAGGCATAAGAGCGTGTTGGAATTCTTCTCAGAATTATGAGGTACAGTACAAGCTTTAATCCAAACTTAAGAACACCGCTACTGGAAGTGAAAAGTATCGGAGTTTTGATTTATTCTTCATTTTACTTCTACCCGTGAATCGTAGATCACTGCAAGAAGAAGAGAGTACCGACTGAAAGAAACTTGCTCTCGTACTACGATCAGGAAGTATCTCATGCACTGAAACTGGCATGACAAACGTAATTGGAGAATCACGCAAGTTTGACTAATGATGGGGTGGACGAAGAATCTCCGAATTGCCAGCAAATGACGGGAAGCCAAGGTAGTCATTGCGACTGATTTGTATCCTTGGCGTGCGCCTTGCTCATCGCTTAGATGGACGAGAGTTGGTGTGGGACAAGGTGTATCAATGTCGGGTTTCCGCCAGGTCAATTATGTATCTATAGAAGAATCAAAGCAACACACGGGCTCCGATATATGATAACTCAAGCATCTATATGAATAAAGTTCGCTCGGTCAAGAGTACAATTCAGGTACTTCATTCTACTATTGTTGCTGAATTATTACTTGGCTTCATACAGGATCGGAGAGAGGAGCCGTCAGACTGGGGAGGAGAGACGAGGGACACAATTTTCAGGTGCACATTAAGTTATGAGTTACAAGTAAATAATATATTCTCTTTGTCTCTAATTTAGGTTCCATTGTAATCCAAATTGAAGGTTATGGAGATTTCGTTACGGAGAATTCTTTAAGAAGATATTATTTCGTTTGGAGTTTTTGAGAGGTTTTACTGATTTTTTTAGCATCAGAGTGATTGGGTTGTGATGTTTTGTTTTGAATTTCTTTATTTCATATCTAAGTTCTCTTGAAAACTAGTTTGAAAATAATTGAAAAAGTGAAGTAAAAGGTAAGAGTATTTATAGTTTTTATTGTTTTAAGAGTGAATATTCACTCAGGTGAAGCTGTGTGATTTGTTGTTATCTACTTTTATAAATATGGATACCGGACAAAGTATCCTATATTATTATCATTCTTTTTGTGTTAACTAGAACTTCACTTATCAGTATGTGGCAACTTAGCGGGGTGTGAGTATTCCATACCCAACACATCATAGACTCCTCACCTCATTAGAGTAAAGATTCATATATGAAAGATGTACAAAGACTACAATTGGATCATTAGTATACCCATAGGAGACATGCAATCATATTGATATGGTTGATATCAAGGGTTACATATGCTACATCAATTATTTTATTAACAATTTAAGGGTAACCAATCAAGTCATGGAGTGGTTATTTACCAAACGTACTATATTTTGGAGTTATTTAAGACCAGTTTTCCATATTGGTCCTTATTCTACAAGTTTGTTTGTGTATTCTATGATAATGCTAGACAGATTTTTTACTTACTACTAGATTAATTTGCATACAATACCTTGGATAAGAGCATGGTTCTTATTTCT
This sequence comes from Lunularia cruciata, assembly GCA_948567375.1. Classification (NCBI taxonomy): domain Eukaryota; kingdom Viridiplantae; phylum Streptophyta; class Marchantiopsida; order Lunulariales; family Lunulariaceae; genus Lunularia; species Lunularia cruciata. Next base: position 24,217,342 of record OX419755.1, on the reverse strand, counting down.
CTTACTTCTATGATTGTATCTTCATTGCACTAGGTGCAGTGTACAAGGTAGAGATAAATGACTACTAGATTTTGCAGATTCTATACAAGAGAATATGCTATCTTATAATAGAAATCCATTTGGGCTCTAAGTTTAAGAGACAGTTTTACTTAAAAAATACTATTTACTCACAAGATACTACATTCCAATTTGACTCTTGATTAGGATAGTATATGACATGTAAGAGAGAATAGTAGAATGGCATAAGCCCTTACTATTGTATATGGCTGTTTGTATCTCTTCATTATGTCTATAATATTATTCTACATATTGTACACAACTCCACACCGCTCTTAATGGGGCTTGTCAAGGATGTTTTATGAATAACTTAGAGGTTGCTTTCAAATAGATAATATTTTTAGTGCTTGTATTAAGCTGGGCTTGTCAAGTACATTTTATGAATATCTTAAAGATTGCTTTCAACTAGATGATACTTTTAGTTGTTTGCTTGGCTGTAGCAACAATAAGGGAGATATTTTATGTCAATTGGTCAATTATTAGATGCTAGATGCTAGATCCTAGATCTTAGCAATTGCTTTAAATTAGATGATATTTATGGTTTTATGGAGTTGTTCTAGGTGATTTAGTAGTAGTAAGGGTGGAGATCACTATGTCAACATTATTCCTACTTTTACTAGCACTTTAGTTATCAATTTGAATTTAGTCCACATCAATTTGATGTTGCAACATTGAGAGTTGTGAGGTTACATTTCTTGGTATTAGTGCACTTTTAGATATCTACCTACATTGAGTTATCTTGTAGAACAATATTGAGAAGATCTTTAATAGTGTTTTATGTACATCCATCTTTAGAGAACTTAGGGAGGTTTGCATATCCTTGATAAGTCTTATTCCTTTTGTGTGATCCTATAATACCAATAACTAGACATGTCATCTAGAGGTGAAAATTGGCTTGGTAATATCTGGAAGGATATTGTGTATGATGTGCTAGGTAGATCAAATAGAGGTGTCACCAAAAGATTATTTCTACTAATAGGGCAGGAGCCAAAAACAACTTGAATTTTTAATACCAAAAGCTAGACATATTTTTGATGGACAAGTTCCCTAGGTTTGTCTCATTGAGAACTTTCCAATGGTAACTCACCCATGCGATTCCTACAATAAGATTCCCTAAAGATTCCCTCTGGTCAAAGATGGTTTGACCAACCAAATAGGAACAAAACATACATGTCCTCCATACATGCAACTAATCTAAGAGTAGAGCTCACGTACATGTCACCAATCCATGTATTGATCCAAGGGAGGACCTTCCTTTGGGGGAGTCTACTTTGCTATATAATACAATCAAGGTGCTCCATTGGGCATTGGAAATTGAGTGTAGAGCTTTGTGTTTTCTCTTGTGTTTCTCTTAAGGTCTCCTATCCTTGGAAGATAACAATGGTATCAGAGCAAGTCTTTCCATCCAAGAGAATGGATCATCCCTCTCGGAAAAACATGTGCTATTGAGATTGAGTGATTTTGAGGAGAGAAACCATAGTACCATCAATAAATTAGGAGTGTGCTAGACAAAGGATGGGATGGAGTCTTTGGGAGGACAAGATCTTGCACCCTGCTTTCTGTTTTTGAATCTGTTCCACATCAAAATTATGTACATCTAACATGAGCAAGTGAGAGTATATCTCATTTTCCATTTCAAAGCAGAGTTCTTGGGGATAGTGATGAATTCACCAAACCTGGTGATTTTTCCTATGGTGATCAACAACAAAGAGTGGGATTTGACAATCTACATTATGTTATGATGGATCTGAATGTGACAAATCTTCTCCCTTTCAAAACTCAAGTAGAAATCCATTATGTGGTTAGACCAAAGTAAGGTTTAGGGATTTTGTAGTCCGCAATTTTGGTGAGGAATATTATTGACAAGTGATAATCTCTTAAGTTCCAATGGTAGTCCTTATAGTTTATGCCCCCTCTTGAGTGATCATATTAATCCCCTATTGAAGTAGGAAGTAGCACTTGAGCAATTGCTATGTGTAGGAATCATGGATCCGCAGTTGTAGGATTTGATACAAGGAATGCAAGGGATGTCGAACAAGTTTTGGAAGACCAAGATGACCATGGATGCATTGCAAAGTCAAGTATGGACATTCATGAATGATCAAGCAATGCAAGAAGGGGAATCGTCTCAAAATCCAATACCAGTGGCCAAAGTACTTGGAGAGTCACTCATGTCAAGAACACTAGCCCCGGTCAACAATGAAGCCACATTATTATTGCGGATGAAGAAGACATGAAATATTGAGCTTTACAACGGATAATGGTCCATGGGAGTAGTGGAGAACCAGATTTTGAGAATAAATCTATATTTTCAATTGTTCATAGCTTAAATCACCAATCATTTTGCCAATGTATTTGCATGTGGGTACTTGACCAATAAGACCCTCACATGGTATGATGCTTGGGAATGATCAATTTTGGCAGAAGGAAGAGAAGTCACTTGGACAACCATGCAAGAAGGACTACTAAACAATTTCCAATCCATGATTTTGTGCATAAGGCCCAAACCAAATTATGGGGATTGAAGAAGAAGAATAGTGTACAAGAGTACAACGGAGGCATTCCTTGATCTACAAGTTGCAATAATTGACATGTGTCTAATAGAAGCTTTGGACAACTTCAAACAAGGGTTAAAAGAGCAAATTTGCCAAGAAGTAATGGTACAAAACCCTTGCATGATTTTTGAAGCCATTGCTTCCACTCAGAGATCGCAGGGGCACTTGGAGGAGGTGAATGGGTAGTTCTAACTCCACATTATTGGACTGAAACAAGACACTTTGTTGGACCGGTTTCTATGGAATTGGGCAATATTTGGTTCTAAGAACAAGAGCATGACCATTCCAAGGAGAATGGGGATGGGTCAAAGAAAGGAGAGATGGGGTCCCATGAGGAGAAGGGACTTGAGCAAAAAAAATCATTGTTATAATTGCAATCAAGTTGGGCATCTAGCCATCAATTGTTATACTTCTTTCTTGAGAGGTCCTCAGCCTCCATACATGAAATCTTTGAATAGCATGGAGAGATGAATTGAAGAGGAGGATGTGGAAACACATTGGAAAATGAAGATCACTAGTAAATATACCTTGTGGCCTTATTGGCTTAATGGAGAAGAGGAAAAGTGGATAAAGGAAGAGAACAAGTACATAGAGATTGAGGAAGACAAACTCACAATTGATTGTTGTAAATGGAGTCCTAGAAGGCAATCAGGTGAGAGTATTGATAGACCCTAGACCAACAAAGAATCTTTTGTCTCACTTTATTGCAAGAAGGTTGGGGATGGATCTAAAGAAGGATGAGAATGAAGAAGTAGAATTAGCTAATGTGCAGATAAAGAGGATTGAGAAGTTACCTAGAAAGATAACACTCTTTGTAGGAGGGTATTGAGAACCAATTGAGAGGCAAGTAATATGGTTAGCTCATTATGATGCAATCTTAGGTATGGCATGGATGGAGTACTACAACCCCACGGTCAAGTGGAGGAAGAAAATAGTAAGAAATTGAAAATGGAAGATCATTGGGTTAAATATAGAGCACATAGGCAAGAATTACCTCTCTATGTCTTAAGAACAATAGCTATCTGTAAGATATATAGATGTTTCATGGGTCCAATAAGAGAAGTCTAAAGTGCACAACTTGATAGACAAGTTCTTGAGAAATTGAAAGATGTGGTCAATGAGTTTCAAGATGTTTGCTTGGATGACCTACCCTTAGGATTACCACCAAATAGAAGAGTAGACCATAAAATTGAGATAATTCCTAAGAAGACACCTCTTTGTAAGGCCCCATATCATCTATCACCTCTTGAGTTGGAGGAATGTAAGGCTCAAATCAAGGATATGCTACAGATTTTATCCAACCCATTGCATCACCATATGGGGGTCTTGTCTTGTTTGTGAGGAAAAAGATGGTATAATGCGCATGTGCATTGACTACCAGGGCCTAAATCAATAAATAGTGAAGAATAAATACCTTTATCTCGCATGGATGATCTATTTGATCAACTCAATGGGGAAAAACACTTCACCAAACTTGATATGCAAAGCGGTTACAACCAGATCTGGATTGTGGAGGAAGAATTTCACAAAATTGTCTTTCAAATGAGGTATGGTCACTTTGAGTACCTGGTGATACCATTTGGTCTCCTAACACACCAACCACTTTCATGAGTCTGAATGATATATTTCATCTACACGTGGATAAATCTATTATCATTTTCCTAGATGATATCCTTGTCTATAGTAAGACAATGATGGAACACAAGCAACTTGTAATACTCTAAGGACAAGAGAAGAGAGAGAAACACAAATTCCACACTCAACATTTGGTCCCCCAAAGGAGCACCTTCTCTTTATTATATAGACAAAGAGTATCTACTCCAAGGAAGCTCCACCATAGGATTAGGCACACAGATAGGTGACATGTCAGCAAGCTCCACCCTTGGATTACTTACTTGGATGGGTGACATGTCGGTCTAGGTCCTATCTAGTTGGTCAAACAAGCTTTGATTGGAGGGAATATTTTAGGGAATCTTCTTGTAGGAGTCTTGGAATCACATGAGTAAGGTACTGTTGGAAAGATCTTGACAAGAAAACCCTAGGGAGGGAAAGCCAGCCTTTCATCTATTGGGGGAGGGGGGGTTTGCACATTTTTTAGGCCTAATTCATCCGTTTAGGCCTCCGAAATTGCCTTCAAAGATTTGACATATTTTGGTTCCTACTCTATTAGTAGAAGTCCCCTTTTGGTGATATCTCTTTCTAATCTATTTAGTCCATCATGTGTAAAATCTTCCCAGATGTTACCAAACCAATTCTCACCTTTAAATCATATATCTAGCTATTGGTTCTAAGGTTCTCAAGTCTATTTTGGTTTTTGCTCTATTAGTGGAAGTACTCTTTTGGTGATACTTCTATCTGATCTATTTTGACCATAATTTATAACATCATTCTAGATGTTACCAAACCAAATTTCACATCTAGACCATATGGCTAGCTCTTGGTATTACACAACATCTATGAGAAGTCCTTTAGATTCTATGACAAAATGAGTTGTATGCCAATATATCAAAGTGCAAGTTTGGCAAGTCTGAAGTAGACTACTTGGGGTCATAGAGTAATTGCAAAAGGTATCCAAGTGTTAATAGATAAAGTAGAGGTCATTCAAAAATGAAGTGCTTTAGAAGATCAGACTCAACTCAAGAGTTTCTTGGGATGATGGGGTTCTACCATTGATTTGTCAAGGATTTCTCTAAGGTTACACAAACTCTAACAATTATACTTGGCAAGTGGAAGAAGTAGATGTGGAGAACCATACAAGAATTGGCCTTTTAGGAATTGAAAGATGCATTACATGCACCAATCTTGAAATGGTATGACCCAAACATCCAATCAAGTTGGCTATAGATGCATCAAGCGTAGCAATAGGAGCAGTCCTACAACAAGACTGGCATGACGAATGGCACCCAATTGCATATTTCTCTTGGAAACTGTCAGTGACTGAATGCAATTATCACACCACCAATTGAGAAGAGTTGGCCATTATCTTTGCAACAAAGCATTGGAAGCACTAGGTCCAATAGAAGCTAGGCCTACAGCTAATCCAGCAGCAATAACAGAAGCAGCAGAAATCAAGGGGTTCATGATAATCTCCTTTAACTAAGTACCTTGGCAAGAAGGCATTTGTAGTGGAGATAGACCAGAAACCTCTAGTCTACCTCAAGACACAAAAAGATCTATCTCATCAACAGATTTGGTAGGCAAAGTGGAGACAAAGGTTCAACATGATGATTACATATGTGGAAGGCAAGAAGCAACTTGCAGATGCATTCACCCAAATGCCTATGGTAAAAAATCTAGTGGCAGGGGTCAAGATGGACCCTAAATTCTGGCTAAGGATGCTTGGTACTACAAAAACTAACCAAAGATTGTAGGAGCTTGATCATCCAAAGGTGTCACCAATACCCAAGGACTCACTTTTTGTGATGGTAGGTTACGGATCCCAGATGACATGGACATAAGAACCAATATCCTAGCAAAATGCCATGATCATGCCATTGGAGTGGACAAGACTTGGATAGAGCCAAAATGCCATTACTATTGGCCCAAGATGAGCAATGATGTGATGGAGCATATTAGAAGTTTCCTACTCTATCAACAAAATAAAGCTTCTAATCAAGCTCCCATAGGACTTCTTCAACCCCTTCCTACTCCTACACAACATTGGGAATAGGTAAGCATGGATTTGGTTTGCAAATTGCCCAAGACCACCTCAAGGGTTGACTCCATCATAGTCTTTCTTGACCGACTCAACAAAATGACTCATGTGCATCCTACCACCAAGGACGTGATTGATCTACAATTTTCTCAATTGTACTTAGATGTAGTCTTTTGTCACCATGGCTTATCTTGAGTGCTCATCACTAATACAAGCACTGAATTCACCAAAAAATTTTGGAGAACACATTTTGGTTTCTTCAAAATCAATTACCTTACTTCCAATGGTGGAATTTGAATACAACAATTCGATGAATGTATCCACATAGATCACACCATTCTTCCTCATGTATAGATTGCATCTTTTCACACATTCAAGTTTGATGAAGATCTGCCAAGTCAATACCAAGGTGGATATTGTCAACACTTTTGTTTCCAAGATCCAACATAGAGTAGAGAATGCCAAACATAGGTTTCATATTGCCCAAAATCAATAGAAATAGTATGCAGATGCACATCGCCGGCACATGGAGTTCAATGTTTGGGATCAAGTCTGGTTATCAACAACCAACCTCATGGTAATTGGCCCTTGCAAGCTCAAATCTCATTTCATTAGGACTTTTCTCATCCTTCATCAAATCGGTACAATGGCTTGCCATCTTGAGCTACCGCCAAACATGAAGATTCATCTAGTATTCTTTGTTTCCTTACTATGTAAATATGCCTCCCGATGATGCCACTTTCCTTCCATATAGGAAATTTGACCTTGTCCAACACTTATTGATGACATGAAGGAATATGAAGTCAAATATATTCTCCAAACACGCATCCGAGGTACCATTTATTTGCATGTGGAATATCTTTTACATTAGAAAGAGTACACACTACATGAAGCAACATGGGATCCAATAGTCAACTTGACCAATGCACTAGTGTTAGTGAAATCTTTTGAGCAATAGCTTCACAACAAGGATGTTGTGTCTTAAAAGAGGAGAGGTTTATAATACCAATAACAAGATATGTCATCTAGAGGTGAAAGTTGCCCAGAAACATCTAGAAGGATGTTATGTATGATGGTCTAGGTAGATCAGATATAGGTGTCACCAAAAGTGTACTTCTACTAATAGAGTAGGAGCCAAAAATAGCATGAATTTGTAATACCAAAAGCTAGACATATTTTCAATGGACAAGTTCCCTTGGTTTGTTTTATTGAGAGCTTTCCAATGGTAACTCAACATGTGATTTGGAGATTCCTACTAGAAGATTCACTAAAAATTCCCTTTGGTCAAAGATGGTTTAACCAACCAGACAGGATCAAAACCAACACATCACCTATGCATACAACTAATCTAAGGGTAGAGCTTGCTGACATCACCAATCCATGTATTTGATCCAAGGGTGGAGCTTCCTTTGAGGGAGTCCCCTTTGCTACATAATATAGTCAAGGTGCTCCTTTAGGACATCAGAGATTGAGTGTAGAGCTTTGTGTTTTCTCTTGAAGTCTCCTATCTTTGGACGATTACATCCTTCTATAGTTCCCTCTAATCTCTTTACTACTAGTATAGCTTGTCAAAGGGAGTTATGAGAGATGTTTAGGAAATTGTTGGTATATAAGAGGAAGATCTCCAAAGGGGTAATTGCTTATTTTTTGGCTCTTTTATCTACTACATTAGCTATGCCACGTTGGATCTTTTACTTCTCTTTAGATACACATATTATGATATTATTTTGGACTAGATTAAGTAGAATTTGACAATTTAAGTAATAAGGTTTATCATGTAAGCTTTAGATTCAAGATGTCAAAGTGTAGTGCATGATTCCATTTAAGTATTCTTCTTCCCCTCCAACTTTCAAAGAGATGTATAACATTTAAAAATAATTCATGTATTCTTGGAGATCCAGTGGAGATGTCATATAGGATAGATAATATCCTTCATATAGATGACCTTCCTCTAGTAGCAGATTCATATGTGGTTTTTGGTATACTCTCTTCTAGGATTGCTCATTGATTGACCTACTTACTTTGTATGGTTTTTCTTTATTTTGACATTCCTCAAAATTTTGAATACCTTTGATAAAAGGACATATGAGTCTTTGATGATATTATTAGACCAAGGACTTTGAGTATGTAGCATGTAGTCATAGAAAATATCTAGAGTGTCTTTGGTCAGTGAGGCATTCCTTGCATCATTAATTCTCATTTCTTCTCATTTTATGGTTTTGGATAGGCCAATCTTGAAGAAGTATGAGATGAAGATGGATGAGGGATCATTTGATCTCCAAGTATTCTTGTAGCAGACAAGACATGATTTCTACCTTAGGCACTAGATGACCTACCATGATGTACCTCTTTATCTTTTTGTTTTGACTAGAGGTTTATAGTCTTCCTTGATGGACAAACAAGCTCTACATTATCTTATAGTTAACCCATCCATTCCTTGTGTTATAAATCGAAACCTCTCAAGAATGTCACTCATTGGTACTATGGTTTATATCATTATCATTATTGGGAGTTTATTACTCTCCCTTTATTGAAGGGTGCACAACCTCCCAACAATGTTATACATTAATAATAGAGCTAGATGTCACTATTGGAAGGTTAGTACACACTCAAATTGGAGCACAATATTTTTTTCAAAGCATAAAATTTTGTTCAAGGTGTATGGCTTTTGTTCAAAGCATATATTTTAATTCTGTTTTTGTTCATGGCTATAAGTACAAGCATAGATTCTTAAGGCCTTCCATTATATCTTTTGAATGTTTTGAACTAAGGACATTGGTGCACTTTGCTCTATATATCTTCTTTACTCCCTTGTTATATATACTCTTTATTTTGGGTGCTTGGTGATTAGTATTGGGTTTTATCTTTGTGTTTGATTATTTACACAAATATTGGTTGATGTAAAGAAGTACAAGATTGTGAAGTGAAGACAAAGTTGGAGAAATTATCCTTCTTGAATGCACTATCAATAAAAATGAATCTATTATAAACCATCATCACAATCATTTTGCATGATCAATATAAATGATTGTGGAGTCAAGTAAAGCAAAGAACAATTAATTATAAATCTAGGTATTAGTGCTTGAGACAAGAAGTTTCATACCTAAGTTATCATAAAGGGTGCATATCCATCGATCCCAAAATCTGTACTTGATATTAAGGCATTTAGCATTATCTACAACCATCAAGCTATATGTGCTTACTCCACATGTATGTACAACTCCACAAACAACCCTAAACTCCACAACATAATTTCCAAGCAATGCAATTGCTCTTTCTATATTGTCCAAGATAATTGTTTATCTCATGTCTAGATAATCAAATCTTAAATCCGGTTGGCTCATAGGAAATACTCTTGAAGTTTCAAAACTTTACTATCATCTTCTTCTTTGCCCAATGTAAATAGTGATTGCCAAGCACTTGATCAAGGCATCATTTGCTCTTTCAAAGGAATTTTTATAACTCAATCATCTACTTGCTAAGTATGAGATTTGGGCAAATAGTGAGCATGCATCTAGGTCCCAATTTTCACTCAACAATCATATGTACTTGCACAATGCACTTGGTTTTGTCCCCTCAGCGTCCAATGAAATCAACAAGAAGACTTTTGATAGTGCTTTATCAAAGCAGGTTGCCTTCCTATCATCACAAACATCATTTTCAATCAATATATTAATTTCTCTACTCCTAGTAAATGTAATTTTGATGGCATTGTTGTTGATTAACAAGAAATGCTTGAAGAAGTTTGACAATAATCAATATTGTAGAACAAGGAATGTGTCAAATCCTCATTATTCATACTATATAGAATTGTTACTATTGGGCTACCATGCAACTATTGTTTTCTAGTGACATTTGTCACTAAAAGATAATTTTGTTAGCTATAGGCTAAATTTGCTAAGACTCTTGTTTATTAATGAGAGGATGTCACTAATAAGAGGTTCTCATTATTGGAAGGTTTACTCTATATTAGAATACATCTTTGCTTTTGCACAGGTCTTTGCTCCTACTTTGGTAAGGGGGTAGGCTTTTGGATTCTAGCTTAACTTTACATTAAGACATTTTGTCTTGCACTAACTATTTCTGTTTGCTCTTGCTTTGGAAAGGATGGAAGCTTTTTGATCTTGGCTTGACCTTGCATTAAGGTACTCTAACATGAACTTGCTAATTTCACTATAATAATAAGGCAAAGTCTAGGTTAGTTCCACACTTTATTACTCACTTGTGGTGAATGTGATACTACCTTGGATATAGTTGAGGTTTACATGACTTGTTTTTTTTTTTTTAGGAAAAATGATAGCTACACATGATGCCGTTATAGTGTTTGCAATGGGATAAGAGAGTAGATAATTTATTTGGAGCAAATTTTTGTATGAATTGCATGCAACATAAGTTAAGGCAAGCTTGTATTTACTCAGAGACAATAAATTGACCAAAGTAGTTGTTATGGTTATGGATCTTACATGCAATGCAATTTTAAAGGAGACAATTACTCATCCTCCATGATAGATGGCAAGTGAAGTAGCAACAACCAAGGTCTCCAAATATAGAGTTATATAGTAAGGTCACCTCTTTGTTTCTATAGTCTTTGAGTTATATGGAGCTATGGTTATGGTGTTTAGCATGTTTGTCAAGGGTTGCCTAAGAGTTTCACATATAAGATGACAAGAGGAATTACTTTCATCTACTATTTTATACCTTATTTAGACAGTGAGTATCCATTGCTTCAAAGAAAACATAGGTTGGTGCAACACAAAGTACACAATCACACTAGGTGATGTTTCTTTGGATGCTCCAAGTGATATATAATTCATGTGACTTACATAGCTATGCCATTCTAAGTAGAATAAGACAGATTCTCATTCAGATGATATATGACTTATATGACTTACAATTTATACTTGGTCCAAGATGATCAGGTGACAATAGCGGATGTTGTGGTTACTGACCCTACGCGAGATACAGGGGGATAACCCATCCCCCTAGATGGGCGGCGAGTGCAGCAGCAAGTCGCAAGGTCTCCAAGTATAGAGGCATGCAGCGAGGTCACCTCTTTGTTCCTCTAACCTTGGAGTTATATGGAGCAATGGACACAGCGTTAGACACATTTGTCAGGGAGTGCGTGAGAGCTCATCACGTTGGGCGCCAAGGGTACCACTCTCACTCTCAAACTTTGTAGCATATTTAGACAGCGTGTGTCCATTGCTCTGCAGAGGGCAGTGGCTGGTGCAATCCATAGGAGAGAAATCACACTAGGTGATGCTTCTTCGGATGCTCCCGTTGTTTGTAGACCACATAACTTGCATAGCTCGGATATTGTAGGTGCAGTAGTGCAGATTTCTCATATAGACTCTATTCTAGCTTAGCCCCATTTTACCTTTTCATCTCTCCCTTGTATGGCTTGATGAAGACCCCATCCTTCATTTTTTCTACGCGGTCGTCCTTCTTCATTCAGATGCTACTGGAGATTAGCCCCATTACCTTGCTTCATGCTTGTTCCGCTTGACACGATCTTCCCATCTTTCTCGTTATCTTCTGTGTGTCACATACTGCATTATTTGTAGATTGGTTCTTTGCTCTTTGCTTTGCTGTAACCTCTCCCGTCCTAGGACTTTCATGTTCCTCTCAAAAGGAGAGAGGAGATCAGATGAAGTTTCGGAACGACAAATCTTGATCTAAAACTCTAAATCAATATATTCCAAAACATTGATTATCTCTCAGTCACTATAGCAATCTAACTGATCACGAGGTGCAAACGCGTTTCTACGATATTCCGTTTAGATATCGCATAGTTATAGCGCCAGTCATACACATCAGGACTATTCACCTTGTCTGATTAAGAGTTGCTACCCTATATCCAGACGAATTCTCAATGACAGAGAGATGAATGTCAAATTACTCTATGTTAAAATTGCCGAAGTAAAGAGCTATCTAATATGCTCATTGTATTTATGTATGGTTCTCTGGGAGAGGGTTGGTGGATAGGTTTCTGCTGGTTCCATCACTTTTTCCTCAGATAAAACGAGTGATACTCGATCTGTTACACTTGTAAAGAGTGTACCAGTTTCTTTACAGAAGCACAGTCATTACGATCTCCGAGTAGAGATTATGAACACCGCGAACGTGTGTTTCGTAACGGAGGAGATTTGTTGAGAACACGGCTAAAAATTTGATCACGACAAGAAATGTATGGCGATTCAGCATGATCGCGGAGTTACAAACCTTAGAGGTATTGGGGTATTGATTGTTTCATAGGTGAAGTGGAAGTAAAGAAGGTTTTTATATCTGTCCCTGTAGATGTACAAGAAATGCTAGAAGCTTGTTGGATAGTGTCTTAAAGATGGAGCTCTTTGCGAGTCACCTTGAAAGTCATTTATGAAGCTTGATTATATAAGTCGATCGAGCACAATATGCGACACCACCGCAAGTTTAGCACTGGAAGTTTGGTTGAAGAATTTCCGACTTTCTGTTATGTTTGTACATTTCTGCTGTATATAAGCTACCTCTGACTGAGTATGAAAAATCTGAGCTTGTGTTTGCTTTCTGCTAACTTAATCTTCGTCGGTACTTGTCGAGAATATCGCACGTACAAGTATCTCTTAGGCACAACCCTTTACAGAAACTCTATGCTTTGTAGGAAACGAATTCGAAGCATGCCTCAAGATTATGTCCCTGTTCAAGAATTTGTTGGTCTTCTTGAAGATGGTCCCAAACTTCCTCTAGGAAGTTGGAACATCCCTCTTACTTTTATTAGTAGGTTTCAGCCTTACTCAGAGGAGTGGTCTCGATGAACAACATACAACCTTGAATACAGTTGTTTTAAGTTTGTCTAGCGTGATTAGTTTCTCTCTCTAGAGTATTAACTCGCGACACTACTGCATAGCTTCATAGTATATGTTTCTTCAAGGCGAGCAAGGAGGAGCGCATTTACTGGCACGGACAAGGTCAAAGCTATTGTCTGCCCGCCCCTCTCGCTCCCATGCCATTTACAGAAAGGAAATTCCAGAGAAAAGCCATACGTTTTCCACGAGGCCTTGGAGAAATTAGGGGAAAAAAAAGAAGTTTAAACAATATTGTTCTTGTAGAGGGTATTCCCGCCAAGATAGAACGAGGGAGCTATGGAAGAGAGACAGACTGATTTGACTCATGAGTGTGAAGTCTCCGGAGGGAAATCGAGAATTTGGAAGATCTACAGACGGGGTTAATTTCAAGTTTCAAAGGAGATACAGTTCATATATGACATCCAGCCTGGTTTGTCGGTGTAGCCTACTTAGTCAGGTCCAGTTGTGAACTTTCAGTTGGTACGACTCCTGTAACTCACGCTAATTTATCAGTACCTCCAAATCAGTTTCGCCGTTGTGGCCGACAATGCGTAGGTAGGAACTTTCGCTGTCCTGTCCTGGTGTCCAGACTTTGTCCTTCTTCCTCTTATTTGGCGGCATAATATCGAATTGAATACTGTAGGAGACTCTGACTGCTAATATAAGTTGGTCCTTTCATCGGTTATATACTCGATATCCCATGCAACAGCAGAGGAAGGCAGTAGTCTCCCTCGACTCTTTGAAAATTGAAAGTCTATCGATATTAAACAAAAGTGCGCTCGTCTGGACAGTCTTGTCGTCCCTTGGCGGTGGTCGTCACATCACCAGATTCGTCCAGGTCCCTACTTTAGCTGCTAGTCAAGACTCTGGAGGTACAGACAAATTTCGCTCTCTCCCCAGCATTGTTTTGGGGTGAGATGAAATCACTAGAGTTCTTAGATTAGCTGATCATTGTCTTCAACAGTGGCTTGATCATTCGGTTCTGGCAAAAGGTGTGCCCTATTTAGGGGCTGTTCATTCCTATGCTGCATCCCACACATAGTGTTGATTACCAGTTAGGTTGGAAATTTTTACCTGCTGCAACACTGTAATTGTAAACTAAGAATGCTTACATTGCCATGCCATGCACCAGAACTAACGAGCAGATCCGATCAGTGAAGCTAGATATCAAGTTGCATGAATAGGTGCGGTAGGTAAGTTGGGTACTGTTGGTACTATCGTTACTTCTCACCTCTCGAACGCATTATATTCACGGAGAATTGGATACAGGAGATAATCGAGAAATCCCCGAGTTTTACCTATTAAAACCCCCTCATGTATTGCTAGAAGTACAACTGAAGTTTTCTCGCATATTGCAAGATCATAGCCATATTGCAATTTAGAAATAATTTCTTTTTGGATTTACGAAGAAGCTCAAGATTCCAAACTCAAGACTCAAGTTTACTGGAGCCATAATAGAGTCTTCCCTACTTCTAAATTGGTAGCCGTAGCGACTCCGTCAGCGGGAACAACCCGCTAAAACTCCACCTACTGTACTGTACTGTATGCTTCAGAGGGAGACAATGAGACCACACCCTGTTTTCTGATGAGAGTAAAGACCCTCCCCTCACGTGCCGTCCGTCTCACAGACACTAAGTAAAGGCGTTCACTGTATAAGTTCAAGTCAGAGGTCCACATTTTCCTTCGGGGAAATGACGATGGGTAAGCAGAGGGAGTCCGGGTTGACAAGAGAAAGCTAGTCAATTGGTGTGACTTTACTTTGGTATGGACAGCTAAGGTTCAGGTTTACGTGAATGCATGGGGATATAGTCTACAAGAATCGCTTGCAGAAAGGACACTAAGATTTCCTTCGATAGGGAAAGTTCTGCATAAATGGTATCCTCAACGCGAACTATGCAACAACTACTCTGGCAGATTAATACGCCGCGCAAATCACATTTGGGTAAATTAGTCCACATCATTTTTGAGTGAAGCGTGGCCAATCCTTGGAGAGAAAAGTTCCTCTTTCGATCCTTATCATATCAATAATGTAGCCGTGGAGTAAATTAAATCATCTGCTCATTTCTTGGGCCCCCGTAGTTACCAGATATTATTCCACAGCGATGGGAATATAGATGGAACGTGGGACTTGCATGGTATGCAGCATACTTGCAGGTATCACTTACGCATCGGTGTGGTACATTAAACTAAGGATTTGCTCATTTTAGAACCCTTCAGTTACCATATGGTACGGCTGATAGATGCAAATTCTAGATGGGATTTGAGACTTGCGGATTATACACAAAGTGTTATCTTTGCTCTTCAAACACTGTCACATATACATATATTTTCCTTTCCGAAACATAACCAGTATCTCCTCTCTTTATAGATGATGAATTTGGAATCAAGATGTTGAGCAAAATCGAAGAAGTCCTTGACAACCGAATGGTTGAAATATGACGTGAATGATATTGACAGCTCAATCAATATCCTTATTGTTCTCCACGTTAGTGATCGATATTACATTATAAAGATAGCATTAGCATAATTATACATCATTTCCGGAATATGATTGACTGAAACACACATACCAATCTAGATGGAGGTTGAAAAGTCAAGTTCCACCTCGCAGGAGATAGATAGTCTGTAAGGTGAAACTGTCATCTTCATAACGGAATCAAATCTCCACCTTATACCGTCTACTCCACTGTGTGTGGCGGATCCGTAACTCATAGAGCCTGACCAGAAAATGATGAACAGGCCAGCAAAATAAATGAGGGTAGTTCACATCTGACGTCCTCTTCAGGGTCGAGTGCCAAGCCTCAAAAGACACACAGGCGATCAATATTATTCAATTGCAGAAAGTGAATGAGGCAAGCGGAAGGAAATGAAATCCAACTTTCTACAAATCACTACAATCTTATGATACATTTCTTTCCTTGAGGGTGCCATTATATCCCAAATGGTTATCATCTGCATGAGTCATCTTCTAAGACTTCACTAAACTGAAGTGGGAAAACGAAACTGAGTTTAAAGGTAGTTGTTATGTTCCAAGTTTGCCATGGGTGGTGCCACTATGAACAAGGACTCAACCCTTCTTATCCCTACAGTTGAATGTAGCCATATGGGTGCCTGCAGTTCATGAATGTAGGTTTTGGGGGGATCTTTTGGCTTTGTTCTGTCCACTGGGAAATTTATTTTGAAAGTCCTTGGACTAAGTCTCCTTTCACGTAGAGAATCCATGAGGGATCTTCACTGTAGTCATCACAGAGTCTAGTTCGAAGATATTTGATTATGAGGACAAATGCCGTACTTCAGTTTCTATAATTTCGGGATGATAGCCCAACAACTAAGCACCAGCTTTTACTCCATGTTTTGCTACTGAAACATAAAATAAACATGTTTTAGTTACCACCTATTCATGTTACTTAAATTCCTTTTAGGATGTGCCATGATCCATATCCTAAAGCATTCTCCTTGGAATGAGAGGTTTAATGAATCGTCCTGGAGCAAATGTGTCACAATGGCAGCATTGGACCCTTCCAGTTCAAAGAGAAAAAGAAAGACGTTGTTCGTCCATAACAAGTAACTTAATATTCTTTCTACCTTCTGATAAAGAATTATAGAGGTTATTATTTTATAGTCAAAATGAAAGAAGACCTAATAATGCAGATGGGTTTATCCGTAGTTGCCATTTCCAAGTATGGGTCGGCAATGTTGTTGGCTAATATATTCCAAATAGGTGGAACAAACAATTAAACATCATCATACATACACATGCATGATGGCAAAAGAACAAACCGAAAATTGGTCACAAACCTCGAGACCATGATTCGTTTGACAAATTATGATAGGAATTCCTACATATACAGATTGTAAAACAAGTCATGATTATGTCAATATATGAAGGTCTATGGAAGATGTTTAATAAGACACGAATCGTGTCTGAATATTTGCTAGGTGGCAACGTGAGTGAATACCGGTGACTCTTGAAGGCGAGTGAGACCCAAATAGTCGTCAACTAAACTTGTTAGTCTAGATTCGCAAACGAACACATTTTTTCATTTGCAACCGATTTTGCTAAGATCGGGAATAGCTTATTTGGACTTTTACTAATATCTACGATTAACTTTATGCTTTTTAACTTCTTGGATTCTATAATGCTCCCAGAAGCAAAATATAAGGTAAATCTAAAAGGTCCTTTTCATCAGATCGTACATAAGGAAATGAAATACATCTCAACCATATTTATGTGTGCCAGTTAAAACCACGCACTCGTTTCCAAAAGAGAACTCTTCTTCATCCGACAACCACTTCACAAACAGGAATATCTAGAACTTAGCTGACATCTTGAAATAGGAATCCGTTTCAGCCATGCAGTTCTGATTCATTTCCAAAACCAGAGTGGTTGTAAAAGTTTGGAATTCAGGAATTATGCAAAAGGGCTACAGGTCAAAACATAATATCACCCTCAAGTGGTAACAAAATCCTATAAAAGTCCCTCTACATATTAGATACCCTGAAATTCCGGGTGAACAGCAGAATGAGCAGCAGTGCTCCGAGGCAGAAAAATATCCTATAGATCTCTGAGGTCGTTATCACAACACTACTACCCCTAGTGGTAACGGTACAGTTATATGAATACTTTATACTCAACCGGTGCCTTGTGTCTTCGGAGGTACAGGTGATTTTGGGGAGCGATGGAGTCAGATCGCAATCTCCATCTCTCTCATTCGATCACGAGAGAAAGAGCTCGAGTTTCAAAATTCGAAATAAAGGAGGTTTCTTCTCCAGCGGCCGAGGAGGAAGAGGACGAGGACGAGGAGGAGGACAGCGGCTGTTCTTTGTTGCCGTGCGCGCTAAAGCCTCTTCTTCATCCTGCTCTTCACTGCCTTCATTCCCTCCCCCTTTTGCTGCCTCATCCAAATTCACACTGGAGTGAGTTCCCCCCAACTTCCTTTTGCCAGAAGGGCTGGCCCACTTCTTCTGCAAAGTGGACCCCCCGCCCTTGTCTGTCCTCTCTCCTTATATATTCAGCTCGTCTCCCATGCCACAACCTCAGTCATCCATTCCACTCCATTTCGTCTCCTTACCTTACACCACTGCTTCCCACGGTATCTCGCAACACTATCTCACATCAGTTTCTGTGCTAGAACTGCATCTCCCGGCTTCTCGTGATACCTCCACTTCTCCCACATGGTGAATACTAATGTGCACGTCGGATTTGTAAGTCCGTGTGTTCAGTTCACGTCTTGAAGGGTGATTTTGCTCTGCCGGTGCGAAGGATCTTCTGCCCGATTTCAGCAGATACTGGGTTAACGGGGCTTTGACAAGTATTGCTGGTGCTCATCAACTTTCGGTAACTAGATGCACCTATAACCGAACTGGGGCATTTCGACTGCCGTGGTGTCTACCATTGTTCCTGCATTTCCCAGGTGGTTTACACCCTTTCAAGCATGGCAGTCGACAGGGCCCATCACGTTAGGATTTCTGAGGACGTACACGAGGCTGTCCAATTCATGACCGTGGAAGGATCGTTGGGAAGGGAGAATGACGAAAATTCCCCGATGCTGGCATTAACCAATGTACCCGAAAGAGCTACCATTTTGCGGCCATCTCAGCGCATGCCACTGCACGATATCACCCATCTCTTTGCAGCCAATGTAAGAATTTGTTTTCGCTCGTTCAGTTCAGGATTGTGCAGAAGTCCCACGTAGAATCTTTGAAACCAGATTTGCTAAAACATACATTTCGATTACGTTGTGCCCATTCCTCTGGCTGTGGATTGTCGATTCGACCACATCCTTCAGTGGTCTATTTTGTAATGATAAAACCTTTCTCCCTCGACAAGTTGGTTCTTATTAGCTCGTTCTCTGTGATTTCAGATTCATAATCACAGCAGCGGACCTGATAATGTACGCAACCCGATGGATAGGGTCCGCAGGCGACCTGCGGGAAGTTCTGCGCCCTCTAAGAAGAGGAGGTTCTCCGAATTGACAGTTCCCAGTATCGAGCGACCCTCAAGGCATGCATTCAAGAGTGCCAGACAATCCGCCGTCTTGAGATCTTTCAGGTGACGAGTCCAGGGAGCTTGAATTTGGTCTCCTCAAAGACCCGAGGTTTTTTGGATGGGAGAAGTTATGTTACATAGGACAGGTGTTTTCTGGACTTAAAGAAACCAGAACTCATTTTTAATGATCTACAAGATAAGTGAGATGATTCTCTCTTTCGCTGGCCAGAGGGGACGCATTCAATCACCTATTGTGATGGAGAGCCTAATCTATTGAACACTTGTAGGTGAAACACCCCAACTCCAGGTAAACCGCGCTACAATCTGGCAATTTTCTGTGAACTCGATAGTGGAGAACATTGCAGCTCTCACGGGGCCGCAATGTCCATCTCCACTTGCAAATTTTGTAGTTATATCGGTGCTGTATAGACGCGACGGCACTCACATCCAGGGGAGCTGAGCGGTCACTAATTAGCAGTAGTAAAACAATTCCCTCTAAAGGGGAAGATACTCAATCAAGCTTATTGATTGTATCAAGGTTCTGTGAACTTCAATTAGTCGAGAATAAAAAGTGAGGAGTAATTCCTGGCCGTCCAAATGGAACACATGTTGTCGAGCTACTCTGTGTAACTTCGTGTCTCCAACCTCAATCAAGCTTGCAGATTGCTTCTATTACCCCCGCGAAACGAAGGCCTACGATAGAACGAATGAGGAA
Source organism: Lunularia cruciata (assembly GCA_948567375.1). Classification (NCBI taxonomy): domain Eukaryota; kingdom Viridiplantae; phylum Streptophyta; class Marchantiopsida; order Lunulariales; family Lunulariaceae; genus Lunularia; species Lunularia cruciata. The sequence goes on along the minus strand of OX419755.1, from coordinate 24,197,550 downwards.
CTTGAAGCCAAGTAAACGCAAGGACCTTTGACTCGCACTAACAAACGCCCCGCTCGCGTTCAAGTGGCCACAATCGGCTTCCGCCACTAGCTACGGCATCGTCAAAATTGTCTAAAACCCCTTCCGCACTGGCAGACCTTCTACGTTGACATCCAAACGAATCTAGATGCCGTTGAGAACAATCAGGAAAATGGTCTACTGTTCTAGAACACGACAAAATGCTTTGGTTCCTTTTGCAAATATTGGAAGATGATTCGATTAGAGATTGCAGTATTCATCATGTGTTTAGATAGCAGAGTCTGCCAAAACAACATCGTAGCTGACAATTAATCCATACCAAAGCAGTATACATCAGTTCAGAATACCTCAAACGTCTAAGTAAGGAGAGCGAAGACGATAAAACACCACATAGTAACGGATGTGACACCCTACCAATTACATAACAAATGTGGCATACCAACAAACCAACCAAAGGGTTCTTGGTAGTTAGTTGTTTTCGACTTGAAGTAGAGATCTTCAGTTTAAAGTTCTTGGTTTCACTATAGTGAAAGAATCTCACTATAGTGAGTTCTTTGATTCACTTGGAGATGTTTGAATGACATTTGTGGAACTCCGATAAACAGTGTAACTTCAATAGACCACTTCCTTCACAGTTATATTAGATCGCCTGGGAAAGTAAACAAAGGCAGGAAAATTCGAAGGAAGAGAAGGCGGGTGAAGAACCTTCATTCACGAGTAGAATGCCATCACAAAACGTTTTCAATGAGACACATTCATCACACCGGGCTGAAAGTAATCTGATGAACTTTCTTGTCTTTTGAATAAATGGTGGTTGAAGCTTCACAGAAGTAAGAAAAGATGTAGTAGTAAGGGTGGAAGCGAGTGTTTTCCAGGCACAGACAAAAATGTTCATGTAGCACAAGTTTGATACTGTACATGTACAAGTTTGATGGATGAGTTGTTTATCATCTCTTATTCTTTACTTGGTTTTATCAAAGGTGGCAACCACGATGTCTAAATTCTAAGCAATGATAGCAAATCTTTTCTTAGTGTTTGAAGTTCTGCTAACAGAGCGCTGCTTATGTGTGTAAGAGCCACACTCCGTAAGGGATTGTCCAATGTTTGGTGCGAGATCCAAAAAGCATATTCATTGGGCAATCCCTTACGGAGTGTGGAGCTTGGTAACTTTAGTAAACTATAATATCTCGTGTAGCAGAACAAGCCGAACTGTGTCGACGTAGCTCGTGTAAAACACTGTTTGTAGCCACCTCGGGTCGCGGGTGAAGATGGAACACTTTGCGCAGATCGCAAGAGAACAGTGAAAACCTGTAACAACAGTTCTGAAATCGGGGGGACCTCAATTGAAACGTTGTCGGATTCTTACGGAATTGAGGTCTTTCCGTAAAATTTTACGCGACAACCCGTAGACATCACACGCACTACAATTGAATGAGATAAAGACGATTATGTAAACTTTCGGGAAATCGAGAAACAGTACTTCACGCATGAAAGCGCCATTTTATGGAAGTGGACTGCATTTCGTAGATTTATACGGATCATAGCCGCTCCTCGTAATATTTTACGTAAATCGCTACGAAATCCGAAAGTGCCCAATTGATACCTCTTATAGTTCTCCTGGCACATCTGAGGTTCTGAGCTTTGGTACGCAGAATGAGGGAACTAGAAGCCTAAGGAAGGAGAGAACAAGTGCAGTAATCACTCCTCCTAACGAACAGAAGTCCAAACTGACACTCGTACTGTAATGTAGGCCCAGCCAGCCTCTTCCCCAGATTCATAAATGTTTCAGGACGACTTTTCGTAATTGATCGAGGTCCTCCCGCGACTTTGTAACACTGTTTGCAGCAGAAAACTTTTCACATCCATTTCCAGTTGTAGACTTCGTTGAAGTGCATTGATACTTCTCTAGTAACTCATACCGACACTAGTGGAGCTTAGCTCCATTTTACCTCGTGTTTTATCTTTGTGCGGCTTGATAGTGGTCTTCCCCTCTTTCTTGATATACTACTCGGTTGCCTCTCTCTAATGACTTTGATTATTGTTCATAAATAAATTTGAAATAAAATTGTGATGTGCTTTTCTGTCCGCCAATCTACTTCACAAAATCTAATGATCGATGACCTCAGCAGGATAATTCAAAGGCTACAGTTGCAATTGAAAGAGTTCTGTATAAGTGGGAGTTGGTATAGGGTAATAACATGCAGTCTAATTGGAAAAGTTGTTTATAAGTGAGAGTTGTTATAGTGTAATAACATGCAGTCTAAATTGAAAAGTTGTTTATAAGTGAGAGTTGTTATAGTGTAATAACATGCAGTCTAATTTGAAAAGTTGTTTATAAGTGAGATTTGTTAGAGTGTAATAACATGCTGTCATATATATATATATATAATTATTATATCAACATTATATACTATAAGTACACAAATCATATAGAAGTCATATATGAACTCTAAAGTGTCACAATAATCAATTTAGTTCACACATTCAATCAAGACTCAATCTTTCAATTGAATATTACAAACAAAGTGCACTGATTATAGTCAAGCCATATTCACTCTAGCTAAGAGAATCCAGGTGATACTCACCGACCTCTATTTGCCATAGCCCGGAACTCAAAGTGTCAACATCAAAAAAGTGATCTTGTGAACTCTAGAGTTGCACTTTGAGGTATACCCCTATGGACTCGATTTAACACTCCAACCTTAATAGCGCCATTGACGCTACAAATGGTGTAACTGATGGCAACTCCAACAGTGTGATCAATAGCCCTAACAAAAAATCTGACTGACACTAAGTAGTCTATAAGCAACTATTAGTGTAATTGACTGCCAAGACTAACACTCCAACATCCAAGCAAACTAGCTTTGGTGCTACGAATATCATGATCCTTGTTGTGCATATTACAAAATACACATCATTTTCAACATCATACAATCTCTGCTTGTTGAGAACATGCATTCATCCATATGTTTGGATCATCCAAGTCCAAACCTATAGTAGCATTACAAAAAATGGCTGTAGGTAAATCAAGATTTTGTCCATGGAGTAGAAACTAAGATGGAGAGAAGGATGCTAAGGAAGCTTGCAAGCTGAACCAATAGCCCATGGCCAACCAAGGTACATGGAGATCCCAATCTCCCAAGTGGCCTCTTTGCAAACCATACTTATGCAATCTTCTCTTCACACTTTGAACCACTCTCTTTGCTAAGCCATTTGCCTCAAGGTGATCTCAAGAGGTAATATAGTGATCAATCAAGGCCATGTCACAAAAAACCTGATACTTTCCTAAGAACCATTGACCTTGATCAGTCAAGACCTCAACAAATGCACCAAATTGCTAAGACCAATCCAAAAAAAAGTTAACTCTCCTTTCATTGGACTTGTCAAGAAGTACCACCAATTCAATCTACTTGCAGAAGTGTTCCACCATAACCAAAAGATATTAATGATGTCTAACAATCTATAGTGAAGGTCAAGCAAAGTCCAAACTCTAAGGGTAATCGAACCCTACGATAGGTAATTGGATGTAACTATGGCATAGGTCAATTAAATAATGCTCTAACATAATTTCACATAATGCTTCTATGAAGGAATCCTTGACTTAGTGGTTGGGTCAAGATAACATCACATGCTTAGTAGAATATGCCCATGTGGATAGATATTCCTTTATATTTTTTGACTTTACTTGACTTTTAGCCTAGTAACTTGAGTTACTTTAGTAATTAGTAACTTTGGTGCGGAACTATTTCACGAGTATATAAACTAGGGGTGAGGAGGTACTCATCATCTTTTCATTTGTAACTATCTCTTTCTCATTGAGTTCTCTAGTGAGCAATGTCTTGTGTCTTGGAGTGTTAGCCTTGGAGGAGTATGATGGAGTTGGGGTTCCTTGCTTTCTTAGTCCATGGTGCGCTATCATAATAGCCATCAGAGGTTCATCTTGAGTGAGAGTAAGCCGGCTCACATGCCAATTAACCAAGCACTATAAGACCGGATTACAAACTCCAATATGAACTATCAACTAAACCAAAGGAGAAGCAAAAGTTACCTATTGTTTCATTAGCTGAAAGGACACCATCATGATCAACAAAGAGGTTGACTTCAACCTCTTTGTTGTAGAGACGTACAAAGAACAAGAAGATAAAGCTTTGACAGAGAAATTGGAAGGAGAAGAAATATTTAAAGAGGGGTAGGAAGAAGAAGTGGAGATAGAGTTGGAGGACAAAGGAAGGGAAGAAGCACCCATGCAAACCTCCCAAGGAAGTTCCAACCCAAACATGAGAACATTGACTAGCAGTAGTTATGGTGCAAGTACTTGAGGAAGAGGAAGGTGAAGCATAGGACAAAGAACAAATTTAGAAGGACCTTCAATAGAAGGGGCCACTTACCAATTTCATAATATTAACAGAACTTTAAAAGACTCTTTGGAATGAGCAAACCTCACCACCAATAAAGAGTGCTATGGGGTTCAACTTTATACAAAACTCTTTGGCTCCTTCAATGCAATTACCATACCAATCCCTTATTGAATATTGTCAGAGGTATATATATAGGTGTGTGCTTATGCCTTCATGCTCTTCCAAAGTACTCATAATTAGTTGCAACATTGGACTTTGAATATTAATATCTACAAGAACTTAATACCTATAAGAATGAGAGCTTGCATCTTTGGAAGGAGAAATTGATTCAAGTGGAGAAAGATATAGAATTACAAAATCAAATAGACTCATCTACAAAGAAGGAGAAGAATATGGAACTTGAATGAGCTCAAATAGTCAAGGTGAAGAAATTGGAAGATGATTTGGCAATCTTACATACAACTTCAATCTTGGTTCTTAATAATACACATCTATAAGTAATGAAGTTATAGATTCATGTGACACAATTGAAGGAGGATTGTAAACACATGATGATGGATAAGTTGTAGTACAAAGACTCCTTTATGGCCTACAAAAATGAGACTAGTTCACCTCAAAGAGAAATAGCAAAAAGTTGTGGCTACACAATAAGTTGCTAGTCAATTGAAAGACAAATTGGAGAAGTCTACCACCCAAAATTCAAGAGCTAGAGGAACACGAGTGAAAATAATCTTCAAGAGGAGAGATCAAAGACAATGCAAAAGCTACCGTTATACTCTTAGAGTAATATTGGCATTTATCTAATAATATAAAGTTGGAAAAAGCTAAATATAATTATATAGAGTTAGTTGGTAGAATTGGATATAGATAGGAAACTCCAAGAATTTTCTAGAAGTACCTTGGAAGTTTCTTGATTAAAATTTTCCAAAAATTTTTCCCATGATTGATTAACTTATTTGCCAAGTTAACAACTAGTTTAACTCTATGCAAAGTTGATGACTAACTTAGCTAACACCAAGAGTAAACCAACCTCTAGGAAAAAAAACTTCCTAGCAGCTTCTTGGCGTCCTTATATCTAAATTATCTATAAATATCAAGATCTAAATTCAAACTGGATCTCTAAAATTTGTCTATTTAGACTATTTTTTATTAGTGGTTCGATGGAATATTTGATAAAGAATAGTGACTATTTATCCTTCTCTTTGTTGTGGGAAGTGGTTCAATAGTAAAAGACAGGTGTTAAATAAGATAGACAACTCTAAACAGAATAACTACTTATCATTCTCTCTTTGTTGTGGGAAGCGGTTTAATGGTGAAGTATGTGGTGTTGAATCAGATAGTAAGATAGACCACTCTAAAGGAGATGACAACTAAGAGTATGATATATTGTATTGATGAACTACCACTTTCAATGTAAGGAAGCAAACCGACCACTCTGGGTGATTGAATCAGCGACCATTTGAAGAAAAGAATTAGTCCTTTCGCATTCGAGTGCTATTATTACTACGGTAGACTTAATTGTAGAGACCATCATGTAAAGATGTGAACTTGCAGAGACTTGGAAGGATGAAAATGCCAGTGACAGCGTCGGTAGGATCCTCCACACTCGATATGAAGGGAAGGTGAAGTTTTCCCATAACCTTTACGTGTAGTAGACAATCTACGCATGTGAAAAATGTTCCATGAAGTTCAATCTCCTAGCTTGGTGTTCATTGCAATACTACAAGTAGCACCTTGAGCAAGTTAGACCAGTTAAAGAATTGCACAGTTAGTTATTTCATTTTCCAGACTTTCCAGAACTTTATCACCGTTTGTTTAACCTGATTGATGCCGACGATCACATTATCGTGTGCAGTAGTTATATTTTAGTGTATGTCTCCAATGGAATCAGGCCGTGTGGTCTCTGTTCTTTCCTTGATTTCCTTGACTTGTTAACGGAAAATCGCTTCCGACCTACTCCGATATTCTAAACACCCTCTCGCTCGTGTGGGATCTGTATTCCGGTGGCTTTGAAATAGTGAAGTAGGCACTCAGTGCACTTCCACGATCAGTAATGCAAGCAATTATGTTAGGTTTAACCCGATGAGAAATGCCCTGAAACCTGTTATGGTTAATTCATCGTGAAGAACTAGTCCTCAAATCCCCAAGTTGTAGCTAAACCTCAAGGGCAGAGCATCTCGAGTGTCAGTTGAGAGCTGACTCTCACCACCTAGCTCAGAATATTTAGTCTCCTGCGAAAAAGATAAAATTTCCTTCACGGTTCTTGAAGCATGAGTTTGATAGGTGCAGCAAAACCATTAGCGCTGCAGAAGAAAGACGGCAAATTCCATCTCGGACACGAAACATACCATTGAGGACGAGCAAATCAAAGTGGACCTGCACAGAAGGAAGAAAGGCAACCTTGACAATTTTGGCTCATATCAAGTGTTCTCACAGTCAGTCATAAAAGATGCCTGCCACCATTAGCAGCGGCACCTTCTGCTGTCCTTCCTCTTTCCGATCCTCGCCAAGAAGCACACATGCAAGACTCAACAGATAGTCACATGATCTTCTAGCTCGGAATGGAAGGAGCACTATACGATTTCTGCCTAGAATCTCAAAATCAAAGAATCTGAGGAAATAATCGTGATCTCTAAGTTTTAGTTCAAAGCTCAGAAATTCACAAATCAAATCATCTCACTGCAGCCATCATCCCTTCCTAAGAAGAGAGAGAGCACACAGTCGATCTTTAACTCATTTCATCACAGCTAACGAGTCGACTAGACCACGAGACTAATCGACCATTAGCCCTGCTCGGCTCCACAAACCCTAAACGGGTAGCTAAACCGTGGAAGTTTGTTTCAGCGTCTTCTCGGTTCCAGATTTATCGTCACCGCCATATTCACCGCGAATTCCCAGGTTCCCTAAACCTCACCACAGCACTCCCTCAAGTTCGCTCCATTACCACTGCCACAGGGTTTGAGACCAGCAGAGAAGCATGTGAGAGGAAAAGATACCGACGGGGAATTGCAACCCGGCTTTAGGCTCAGATTTGGCTAAATAACATCAGGACTCCCAGGGCGTTAGCTGCCAGCGTCTCAAGAATTGAAACCAACGAGCGAAATGGTCTATAACTCTGTGTTCTTTGCAACTCGCTAATCTAATCCTTTCGCCATGAGAGCTGAAGTCGACATGTCGAATGCTTAGTGTTTCTCTTGAACGACTCTTACGCGATTCACATGGCTCTTTCGGGCTCCGCCAGCCCACTAAAAGACAAAACACGGCAGCAATAAATCTACCGGAGGTCATACGCACGTGAGGTCTGCCTGACGTTCAAGCACTCAGCCGCAGCTTGCAGGTAGCTCTTCCTCCGACTAAGACTAAGTCCCTCGAACGGGAGATTTTATAGGTTAATGGGTTAAATGATACAATTGGACAATACAATTTACAAATGTGCCTTTTTATGTCATATAAAGTTTATTTGAGAGTAAACATATCAACTTTCAAGCAAACATACTAGGGTCCTGATTTTTTCCTTCGAGATTGATCAGGTATGGAATATATCTTAACTTTTTCATTTCTGTTCGTGTTGTGCTATTCTATAGCTTGAATGGAAGGTTATGCTATGCTTGTCATGTGTGATTTGAAACTGAAAACAATATATTAATATTGCAGTGACATTGGTGAGATGAAATTTCTTTGTCAAACCAAACTTTTCCATGTATATTTTTTGAATTGTGTAGTAGAATGGAAGAGATTTTTTGAATGTGTAGTAGAATGGAAGAGATTGTACATAATGAGAATGTTTCGGGAGCTCTTCCACCTATAGAACCAATTACATTGGTGAAAGATTTACAAGCTCTAAAAGAAAAATTCATCATCAAAGGATGCTCTTGTGAGAAGTATGATTTTGACTATTTCATATATAGATTGGAATATTATTCTAAAATAATAATATGTTGATTAGTTATCTATTTTTGTCACTTTTGTTTATAGGTGTTTCCATTTTGAAGAAGGCTAAAGTGGAGTGGATTTCTAGTCATGTGAGGCTTTTTTTGATATGTATGAAGACATTTATTTTAATCATTGTAACCAAGGCAATGTAAGTCAGGATCAGTGGAGGGTGTTTGCTAATAGGTTCAGTGAAGCTATCAGTATAACACCACCTTATGAGCCACAGATTCTCAAGAACAAGCTTGATGGTCTAGTTAAAAAATACAAGGTTGAGAAAGGAAAACAAACCACAGGCACAAAACCAAGTTCATAGGAGTTCTATGAACAGATGCATAAAATTAGAGGCGGTTCACCCAAAGAACAAGGCATTCCAGAGCATGTGATGGTGGTATTAACACTTCAATAACTAGTGAGAGAGGGTTTGTAAACTTGACTAATGAAACTATTGATGAGAGTGAGGAAGCATGTCATATAAATTAAACTAAACAATCATATATGGATGTTTTGATATCTGATGATGAGAAGGAAACACCACAAGTCTCTACACCTTCTCTAGAGACAATTGGTAATCAGGCCACAGAATTAGTCCCAGAACAAAAGCTTGTGCTCAACTTGGTGTTGTTGGGCAACGTAACAAAAAGCGAAGTGTATCAAAAGAAGGTGAAGACGGAATGCAGAAGTGTATGCTTGAATTTACTCAAGTAGTGAAGGAAGAAAATGAGAAGAGATCCTTTCAAGAAGATCGTAAATTTAACTTGATAATGGTTCAAGAACAATGCAAGATGGATTTAATGAGCCAAATGCTTGAACTGAAACGTATGGAGCTTGAAATCTTGAAAAACAACCAATGTGGACCGCCATCTTGAGTAAGTAAATACCTTCACTCTCAAACAACATTTGCTATATCTAGATGAGCATGAGTACTTTTGAATTGCTTGTACAAAGCTGCTCTTACTAATTCACCTCTAGTTGTACTCCATTTATTTGCTGTAGATCTTGGGAGTGGCAAAATATGTGCTCCATTCATATGCTCATCCACTACATTGACGTCAATAGGTAATGGTTCTCCTTGTTGAATTACAAAGTTGTGTAGTATTGCACATGCAAGTGTCACTCTTGGAACAACTTCTAGTCGCATTGGACAGTCCCTCAGTATGCTCCATCTACCTTTCAATTGACCAAATGCATTCTCCACACGTACACGTGCTTTTAATGTATGGTTGTCAAATATATTCTACATAGGTTCTCCTTGATGTGAATGTTGATGCCAACGTTTCAACAACCATTGACGTAATGGATAGGCTGTATCTCCAAGGATCAATGGTGGAATCACTTGTATCGTATGGTTTTCTTGTGGCAAAATGAGTGTTGGTTGAGTGAGAGTTGTCCTTGATTCCATTGCCTGATATAAGTTGGACTATCGTAAATGTGCAGCATTGTGAGTAGATCCAAGCATCATACAACACAAGTCCCAAAACCAAAGATCCGCATCACAAAAGCCTTGTAGCAGAACAAAGTAATCTGAGTATCTATTCCTATAGTGTTTAGGATAAAATCTCATAGCTGGTTTGGTTCTCAATTTGATATGTGTACCATCTATACAACCAATGATTTGTGGAATTCCACAGATCTGTGCAAAATTTGACATGCTCTCAATACATTCTGCTATTGTAGGCCATTTGATGTATTTAGAGTATATTTTGTCTTTGTTTGCTAGTATCTCAACTATAATTATAGTGTACTTCACTATAGTCAATTCACCAAGACAATATAGATCACTAAGAGTTCTCAATGGTGAATTGTGTGCAAATCGGTGTAAAACTATAGTTACATTTTTCTAACTCCACTCTTTTTCTAGCATATAGCCATTCAGACATAGTAGGCACATGTGGTTCAATCTCATCAACCAATCTCTTAAAACTCTGATATGACATTCAGTACCTAATTCTCATATGATTGTTTAGAAAGTCTGAATCCATTGACCATACTTGCTTGTGAACAATCTCCCACCATGTGTATTGTCTTGGTATCACCCAAAAGTCTCTTGGTATTCCTCTTTGAGATAGCAAAAAACAATTATTTTCCATTAAGAACCAGCTCCAAAACTTTGGTGTAATATCTTCCTCTTGTTTAGAAAATGTTTCTCCCATCAACAATGTGACTAACTCCAAGAGATTTTCTGTTTTAGACTCCATGAACCAGAAAAACATGAGATCACAAAAATCCATCTTGAGTATATGAAAGATGACTGAAAGTTGAATCCAATGAGCCTTTTTCTGTTCAAAACGAGTGTGAGAAGCAAAAGATATGGACATTTGCAAGTCCCAAACCCCTTCTTTGTCATACCTTAATAGGAAAACTGGTTACCTGTTAGCACCAGTTATTAATTCCAAAGTGACATGTTATTGCAAGTATATTTAGATGTGTGACGGCCGTCTAGGTTAATTGCTGGACCACTGCACTCCCATGGACACCTAAAGATACTCTTTCTGTCAGTGCTTAGAAGGCTAACGTAATACTCCAAGGACAAGAGAAGAGAGAAAACACAGATTGCACACTCAAACATTCGATGCTCCAAGGGAGCACCTTCTCTTTAATATATAGACAAAGAGGATCTCCTCCAAGGAAGCTCCACCATAGGATTAGGGACACAGATAGGTGACATGTCAGCAAGCTCCACCCTTGGATTACTTACTTGGATGGGTGACCTGTCTGGTCTAGGTCCTATCTGGTTGGTCAAACAAGCTTTGACCGGAGGGAATCTTTTAGTAGGAATCTCAGAATCACGTGAGTAAGGTACCATTGGAAAGCTCTCAACAAGACAAAGCAGGGGGGAGGGAAGGCCAGCCTGTCCTCTATTGGGGGGGGGGGGAAACTTGCACATTTTTGAGGCCTAATTCATCCGTTTAGGCCTCCGAAATTGCCTTCAAAGATTTTAGGCATATTTTGGTTCCTACTCTATTAGTAGGAGTCCCCTTTTGGTGATACCTCTTTCTGATCTGTTTAGTCCATCATGTGTAACATCCTTCTAGATGTTACCAAAGCAATTCTCACCTTTAAATCATATGTCTAGCTATTGGTTCTAAGGTTCTCAAGTCTATTTCGGTTTTTGCCCTATTAGTAGAAGTACTCTTTTGGTGATACTTCCATCTGATCTATTTTGACAATCATGTATAACATCATTCTAGATGTTACCAAACCAAATTTCACATCTAGATTATATGGCTAACCCTTGGTATTATAGACCTCCCTCCTTTTAAGACGCAACGTCCTCGTTGTGCAATTGTTGCTCAAATGCTTGCACCAACACCAGTGCATGTGCCAAATTGGCAGTGGGTTCCCAGGTTGCTTCATAAAGGGGGTAACCTTCCCATTGTACTAGATATTCCACCCGTGGATGGCGAGTACCACGCATTTGCTTTTGGAGAATCCGCTCCACTTCATATTCCTCTATGCCATCAATGAGTGTCGGACAAGGTCGAATGTCCTATGTGGAAGGACCTTGGCCTGATCGGGGAGCATATCTGCATAGTAGGGAGACATGGAACACTGGATGGATCTTCATGTGTGGTGGTAGCTCAAGGTGATAAGCCACAGCGCCGATGCGACGAAGAATCAAGAAAGGCCCAATAAAACGAGGTTTGAGCTTACGAGATCCAACTAATGTGAGGTTGGTTGTCGATAGCCACACTTGATCCCCAACATTGAACTCCATGTGCCTCCGGTGTGCATCAGCATACTGCTTTTGTTGATTTTGCGCAATCTGTAACTTGTGCTTAGCGCTCTCCACACCTTGTTGGATTCTAGAAACAAATGTGTTGACTACATCAACCTTGGTAGTCACTGGACGGATCTTCATCAAGCTAGAAGGTGTGAAGGGATGCTCACCATACATGAGGAAGAACGGAGTGACCTGAGTGGACGCATTCACTGAATTGTTGTAAGCGAATTCCACCAACGGTAATAGGGTATCCCACCTCTCTTGCTCTTCTAAGGTGAAGCCGCGTAACATGTCTTCAATTGTGCAATTCGCCCGCTCTGTTTGGCCATCTGTTTGTGGGTGGTAAGTTGTGGACATGGCCAACTTGGTTTTGAAGAAACCAAAGAATGTTCGCCAAAACAAACTGGTGAATTGGGTACCTCTATCGGTGATGAGTACTCTAGACAAGCCATGATGAGCAAAGACTGCATCTAAGTATAGTTGAGCTAGTTGTGGAGCGGTTACCTCCTTGGTGGTAGGGCGTACATGAATCATTTTGCTGAGCCGGTCCACAAAGACCACAATGGAGTCAAACCCTGAGATGGTCTTGGGTAATTCACAGACGAGATCCATACTCACTTGTTCCCAATGTTGGGTAGGAGTGGGGAGAGGTTGAAGGAGCCCTGTAGGAGCTTGATTAGAAGCTTTGTTCTGTTGACAAAGTAGGCAGCTACGCACATAGTCCATCACGTCGTTGCTCATCTTGGGCTAATAGTAATGGCGCTTGACTGCATCCAAGGTCTTGTCCACTCCGGCATGAGCTGCAATGGCCGAATCATGACATTCCGCTAGAATGGTGGTGCGTAATTCTGGGACATTTGGGATCCATAATCTGCCATCCCAAAAGGTGAGTCCTTGGGTGCTGGTGACGCCTTTGGACGATTGTGCTTCAACAATCTGTGGATCAGTTTTTGTAGCAGCTAGAATCTCTTGCCAGAATTCAGGGTTAATCTTAACCTCTACCACCAAGTTGTTGGCCATTGGCATGCGGGTGAATGCATCTGCAAGTTGCTTCTTACCTTCCACATATTTGATTGTCATGTTGAAGCGTTGTCGCCACTCTACCCACCGAATTTGGCGACGAGATAGATCCTTTTGCGTCTTGAAGTAGACTAGAGGTTTGTGGTCTGTCTCTACTACAAATGCCTTCTCGCCCAGGTAGTGCTTCCAATGCTTGGTTGCTAGAACGATGGCCAGCTCTTCTCGTTCTATGGTGTGGTAGTTGCGCTCTGCTGGTAACAACTTTTGAGAGAAATATGCAATTGGATGTCATCCGTCATGCCACTCTTGTTGTAGGACTGCTCCTATGGGTATGCCTGATGCATCTGTAGCAAACTTGATTGGATGTTTTGGGTCATACCACTTCAAGATTGGTGCATGTAGCAAGGCGGCCTTCAATTCTTGAAAGGCCAACTCTTGTGCAATTCCCCATGTCCACTTCTTCCCCTTGCCAAGTAGTGCCGTTAAAGGTTGTGCAACCTTGGAGAAGTCCTTGACAAATCTACGATAGAATTCCGTCAACCCAAAGAAACTCTTAAGTTGAGTCTGATCTTTTGGGGCACTCCATTTTTGAATGACCTCTATTTTATCTGTCAATACTTGAATGCCCTCTGCACTTACTCTATGCCCTAAGTAGTCTACTTCAAACTTGCCAAACTCACACTTTGAGATTTTGGTGTACAACTGATTCTGTCTTAGAATCTGGAGGACCTCTCGTAGATGTTGTTTGTGTTCTGTCATCGTGCTACTATATACTAAGATATCATCCAAGAAGACGATAACAGACTTATCCAAGTATGGATGAAATATGTCATATTAGACTCATGAAAGTGGCAGGCGCATTGGTGAGGCCAAAAGGCATCACAAGATATTCAAAGTGGCCATACTTGGTTTGAAAGGCAGTTTTGTACACATCCTCCTCTGCACTTCGGATTTGATTGTAACCGCTCCGCAAGTCCAGTTTGGTGAAGTATCTCGCTCCATGGAGTTGATCAAACAAGTCATCTATGCGAGGTAAGGGGTATTTGTTCTTCACTATTTGCTGATTGAGACCCCAATAGTCAATGCACATGCGCATTGTACCATCCTTCTTCTTCACAAACAAGACAGGGGCCCCATATGGTGATACGCTAGGTTGAATGAACCCTTTTTGTAGCATCTCCTCAATTTGAGTCTTACACTCCTCCAACTCATGAGGTGATAGGCAATATGGGGCCTTACAAGGAGGTGTCTTCCCCGGGAGTGTCTCTATTTTGTGATCTACTCGCCTTTTAGGTGGTAATCCTGAGGGTAGATCATCGGGAAAGACATCTTGAAACTCATCCACCACATCCTCAATTTCTCTGGAATTTGTCCAGTGAGTTGTGCACTCTAGACTTCTCTTATTAGACCCATAAAATATCTATTGGTCTTACAGACAGTTGTTGTTCCTACGACATATAGAGGCAGTTTTTGCCTGTGTGATTTTTCTTGAACCCCAATGATTGACCATTGGTGGGTTATCACTACTTTCTTCCTCCAATCCACCATTGGGTTGTACTGCTCCATCCATGGCATGCCTAAAATTGCATCATAACGGGCTAACTGTATCACTCGCCACTCAATTGCTTCCTGATATTCTCCTACAGAGAGGGTTACCCGTCTAGGTAATGATTCAATCCTCTCTGTTTGCCCATTTGGTAACTCTACTTCTTCACTTCCATCTCTCTCTAGATCCATTCCCAATCTTATTGCGACAGAGCGAGACAAGAAATTCTCTATTGCTCCAAGATCTATTAATACTCTTACTTGATTACCTTCTAGGATTCCATTCACAACAATAAGTTGAGAGGTTGCCTTTCGTGCTCTTTGCGCATTATTCTTCTTCCTTCCCTCGCTTCTTTGCTTCCTTATTGAGCCAGTAAGGCCGTGAGGTACATTTACTGGCAATCTTTGTTTTCCGAAGTGGTTTCCACCTCCTCCTCTTCAATGTGCCTCTCCATGTTGTTCAAAGATCGCCTGTACAAAGGCCGAGGGCTCTAGGGAAACGAGTGCAACAATTGGTAGATATGTGCCCAATACGGCCACAATTGTAACAACAGCGTTGTTCTCCTTGAGTCCCTTCTCCTCGTGGGGCTCCATCTCTTCATTCTTCTATCCGTCCCCCCTCTCCTTGAAGTGGTCGTGCTCCTCGATCCCGGAATCAAAGGTTGTCCAATTCCATTGGTACTGGTCCACCCATGTGTGGCATTTCTGCGCAATAATGTTGAGGTGGAACTACTCCTTCACCTCCACCTAATGCTCCTGCTATTCTCTGCGCACAAGCAATGGCTTCAAATACCGTGTGAGGGTTTTGCACCATGACTTCTTGGCGAATCCGCTTCAACTCTTGTTTGAAATTGTCAAGAGCCTCTGCTGGACTCATGTCGGTAATTGCAACTTATAGATCCAGAAACGCCTCCACATACTCTTGTACGCTATTCTTTTGTCTCAATCCCCATAGTCGGGTTCGAGCCATCTGCACAGAATCCACCGATTGGAAATTCTTCAGCAATCCTTCTTGCATTGCTGTCCATGTGACCTCCCTTATCTTTGCCAGCATGGATCGTTCCCAAGCATCATACCATGTGAGGGCTTTATCCATCAAGTACCCACATGCAAACACGCCTGCAGCATGCTCAGTGATCTCTGTTGAGAACAATCGGAAATATCGATTCATTCTTGAGATCCAATTTTCCACTACTCCCATCGTACGCTGCCCCTTGTAAGGCTCGATGTTGCAGGTCTTCTTCATCCGGAGTAGCAATGTGGCTTCACCGTTGATAGGGTTTGTAGGCACGGGTGCCTCTCCAAGCACTTCAGTCGCAGGTATAGCGTTTTGAGGTGGCTCTTCTTCTTGCATGGCTTGATCGTTCCTTAGGATCTGCACTTGACTTTGTAATGTCTCCATGGTCATCTTAATCTCTCGAAATTCATTCAACATCCCTTGCATTCCTTGCACCAGCTCTTGCAACTACGGATCCATGGTTCCTGCAACATCCAATTGCTAACGTCTACTTCAATATAGAGTCAATATAATCACTCTAGAAGGCACACGAACTATCGGAACTACCATTGGGACCTCAGAAGCTATCACTTGTTGATAATACTCCTCACCAAAATTCCTAACCACAAAATCTCTAAACATCACTTTCGGCCTCACTACATAACGGATTTCTACTTGAGTGTTGAAAGGGAGAGGATTTGGGACATTCATATCCATTTTATCATAATAGAATGTAGATCGTCAAATCCCACTCTCTGTCATAAATCACCACAAGTAGAATCACCGGGTTTGGTGAGTTCATCACT
Organism: Lunularia cruciata; assembly: GCA_948567375.1. Taxonomy (NCBI): domain Eukaryota; kingdom Viridiplantae; phylum Streptophyta; class Marchantiopsida; order Lunulariales; family Lunulariaceae; genus Lunularia; species Lunularia cruciata. Next base: position 24,181,152 of record OX419755.1, on the reverse strand, counting down.
CTGTCCATGAATTCTGCACCAAAGTGATAAACTAGCGATACCCTCATCTGCTCACGCTGGATGTACATAACCTTGATGTGGAATGGGTTTGAGAATGGAAAGCTAGGTGCGGGAAATTGTCCCCCCGGCGCGTCCATCCCATCCGCTCTCTAAAGTCCTTCCTAAGTCTAGCGATTACTCTATGTTCTCCACCTCACATTACTTAGTTTCAGTAGTTTGTGCTATTCCAAGAGGGGTGATCCACTCTCTTGGACTAGAACACTCGCTCTGATACCATTGTAATACTCCGAGGACAAGAGAAGAGAGAAAACACAGATTGCACACTCAAACATTCGATGCTCCAAGGGAGCACCTTCTCTTTAATATATAGACAAAGAGGATCTCCTCCAAGGAAGCTCCACCATAGGATTAGGGACACAGATAGGTGACATGTCAGCAAGCTCCACCCTTGGATTACTTACTTGGATGGGTGACCTGTCTGGTCTAGGTCCTATCTGGTTGGTCAAACAAGCTTTGACCGGAGGGAATCTTTTAGGGAATCTTTTAGTAGGAATCTCAGAATCACGTGAGTAAGGTACTGTTGGAAAGCTCTCAATGAGACAAATCAAGGGGGAGGAAAGGCCAGCCTTTCCTCTGTTGGGGGGAATCTGCACATTTTCGAGGCATAATTCATCCGTTTAGGCCTCCGAAATTGCCTTCAAAGATTTTAGGCATATTTTGGTTCCTACTCTATTAGTAGGAGTCCCCTTTTGGTGATACATCTTTCTGATCTGTTTAGTCCATCATGTGTAACATCCTTCTAGATGTTACCAAAGCAATTCTCACCTTTAAATCATATGTCTAGCTATTGGTTCTAAGGTTCTCAAGTCTATTTTGGTTTCTGCCCTATTAGTAGAAGTACTCTTTTGGTGATACTTCCATCTGATCTATTTTGACAATCATGTATAACATCATTCTAGATGTTACCAAACCAAATTTCACATCTAGATTATATGGCTAACCCTTGGTATTACAACTAACGTACGTCAATACTGCCAAACATCACTAAGCCATGTGAAGTGGCCTTCTATCGTGTTGGATGCCGTTATCCATGGACATTTGATTGGGTGACCAAGTGGGGCCCAGCAGAAGATGATTGGAGCGACCTGGAAACCCCGGTTATAGGAAATAGCCCCCTTTTGACCTCTACTTTTCTCACTCTCATCAAAATCAAGGGCCTTTGGATGTATTCTTGAGATTATGGACCCAATGCATACACGGGTGGGGTTGAGTGCTGGTTCAGCTGAAACGCTCTGAACCTTGTTTAAGTAGTTCAGCCTGCACACTTTGACAAGGATCAAAGTGGCTCAACTCGTGAAACAAGGTAAATAGAAAAATTGAATCGGATACCACATCACCGATATTCTTTTCTTTGTACGTGCAAAAATTGCCAGCATGTGACTCAACACATTGTTTTCAAACTGCTAGCAATTACCGGATTAAAATGTCTCAAGAAATAGCAATTTTCAACAAGTGTCAGGAGCGACTCGTTGATGGAAGCTACCAAAGTAAAGGCAAATGGATTTTGTTTGAGAGGAATTGCTCATTGGATTAGTTCGTGAGTATAAAGCAATTGTTCTTGAGCAAGAATCAAAGAAGGTATCGTAAGTAGACCAATCTAAAAAATGGAAAAAGATCATTACCAAGCTCAATTTGGAGTCGGATATCACAAGCTGGATGTCACAAGCAAGACTGTGCGGGTAAAATAGAAGAATCCGAGACAATAATCACAAGCTAATATTGCTAAAGCAAGACTTGGAAAGAAGAGCCATAGGAGGTGGACCGCCAACGCTTTCAAAATCTGCTCATGACCAAGAGGTTATGGACATAGTGGGAGATGATGCAAATTCATTTGCCAATAAAGTCAATGAAGATGCTAAATACCACCGTCTTGAGGAAGTGTTGAGTATATCTCAAGATGTCAAATCGCACACAACTCTATTTGTAAAGCGGATCAAGAAGGAGCATATTGATTGCTTATGCAATTTCTGCCAAGAAGCACACAAGAACTTTATAAAAAAGATTCAACTTGAACTAGAATTGCTAAACAAAAAATGAGAAATGGTACTACTCTACTTTTGCTTGCAATGACAAAGACTCAGCAAGAAATTGATCAACTTTACGCCGATGGATCATCACCCCTTGTTCATGTTATGTTTATGAGTTTATTCTTGCTGACCATGTCAAATGAACACAATATTTTTGAAATGTGTTCTAATAAGTATAGTTTGCGTTGATCTTCCAATAGAGCAATTATGTGATGATGATGCTTGCTCTTGTCATGATTAAAATAGATTTCCATTGTATTATCCAATTTGCAAGCGGAATTCACCTTTGTTGTGCATATATACATTGTTACAACATGCATTGCTGTAAACATCATACAATATAGAAGCACAACTCACATATAAATCATACATAAACTCTAAAGTGCCACAATCACCTCCCTAGCTGGCGATTAGGTCCCTCTAACTCCAAATAGCCATCTGCTACATGGTATACACTATGATGAGCAAAGATCAGGAAGCCGGGTGTTATCAAGCCCTATCATTAGTCGCTTGTCTGCAATCTATACCATATAAAAGAGCTATAGGTCTAGCTATAGATCAAGTACATCTTGGACATAAACATTATCCTTGAGGAACCACCAGGAAGGGAGGAGTCATACATGCCATATGTCATCCTCTCGAACAATTATCACACACTAACATAGTAGCAGTTCCACCAAAAGAGCCACATAACATACACCTCAAGCCTGCATGTACAAGTGCCAAGCTTGGGTCCATAGTACCATCAATGTTTGGGAGGTGGCATAGCGCACAATCATGCACATGATCCTTCCAAACAACTCCACGTCCTTCCAACACAAGGACTCCAAATAGCAAAACCTGTGGCCTCTTTGCAAACCATACTTTTGCAAGTGGCCTCTCTGCAAACCATACTTTATGTAAGTAAAGAGAGAAGGATGCTAAGGTGGCTTGCCGGCTGAACCGATAGCCCATGGCCAACCGAGGTAATTGAAGATTCCAATCTCCCAATTGGCCTCTCTGCAAACCATAATTTTGCAATCCTTTCTTCACCATTTGAACCACTCTCTTTGCTATGCCATCTGCCTCAAGGTGATCTTGAGAGGTAGTACAATGATCAATCAAAGCCTTGTCATACAAGACCTAAAACTCTCTCAAGAACTCTATACCCTAATCAATCAAAACCTCAATTGGTGCACCAAAATGACTAAGAACCCAATCTAGGAACGAGTAAGCCGTCACTTTACTGCACTTGTCAAGAAGTACCACCAACTCAATCCACTTGGAGAAGTGTTCTACCATCACTAAAATGTACCAATGATGTCTCACAATCAATGGTAAAAGTCCAGCAAAGTCCAAACTCCAGCGGTAACCCAACCCCATGATAGGTAATGGATATAGCTATGGCGTAGGAGCGTCCAATGATGCTCTAACTTGGTCACAAACCACACATATGGCAAAAAACTGTTGTACATTGGTTTGCATATCACACCACCAATAATGACTCTGGAGTAAGCTATACATACAATTTACTCCAAAATGTCCTAGCTCCTCATGAGCATGACGGACCAACTATGGTCTTAGAGATAGAAGTGGTACTACTCTCACTCTACCATCCTCCCATACATGCAAGAGATGTTTGCTCTCCAATCTGAATTGCCTAGCTCATTGTAGAACATGGTCTCTCTCTTTGGCCCCAACTGTGCTACCCATAACACCAGTGCAAAGATAGTCCACCACTAAGACATCATCATGAATATCTTGCTGAACTATACCACTATCCCCACTCTTTGGATCTATGACCTCAACAATTCCTCTTGTATGCACTAAGAGAGATACCACCAAAGCCTCAAAAAATATATAGAGAAAAGTAGATGCATGCCAACCTGGCACTATCTCCTCATCTATCTCACCATGCCAATGTGCTCCGGTCTGATCTGCTAGTTGGGATATGGGTTTCTACTCAACCTATTTGCATCACAGTTCACTACTCTAGGTCTATGAATAATCGTGATATCATACTCGTATAACATCAGAGCACATTGTGCAAGCTTCCTAGAAAGCTTGTCAGACTCCATCAACCACTTCAATGGTTGATGATCAGTGATAAGAGTAAAAGGGTTACCAAATAGGTAACATTGGAAATGTACTATTGCCCATACTGCTGCCAAGCACTCTCCCTCATATGAACTAAACTTTGCCTCTGCTGAATTGTTGGAGTGACTAGCATAGGCCAACACAAAATCCTTCCCCTCATCATCATGATGTGTGAGCATTGCTCCAAGCCCCAACATATTCCAATCAGTGTGAACCTGAAATAGTCGTCCTCTGATCGGTCTCCTCAAAATAGGATTAGATGTCAACCTCTCCTTGAGCTCTACAAAAGCCCTCCCCTGCTCATCTCCCCAACACCACTCCTATGTAAGCTTGGTCTGTAATACCCATTTGTGCATGTGTGTAGTATTATGATATTTAGCTTAGTATTACAAGTACTTGAGAAATATTATTTATATAGATAAAGGATGGTTCTACCTTAGTCATGATTAGCTAAAGTTAGTCATAGCTAAGATAGTGGGGACCTTACTTTAGAGGAAGTGGAAAAGATGAGCACCATTATTTTGGATTCTAGTGTGTTGACTTAGTATTATTCCTAGATGCTTGGTTTTGAGGAAAGAGTTGAGAACTCTTGGGCCCGCAAGCCTTTTTGTTTTGGATTCTTCTATAGTCCAAGGATAGCCCATGTGAAGGAATCCTTGACTTAGTGGTTGGGTCAAAATAAGATCACATGCTTAGTGGAATATGCCCATGCGGATGGATATTCCTTTATACTTTTTGACTTTACTTGACTTTTAGCATAGTAACTTGAGTTAATGTGGTAAATAGTACCTTTAGTGCATAACTATTTCACAAGTATATAAACAAGTGGTGAGGAGATACTCATCATCCTTTCATTTGCAACTATCTCTCTCTCATTGAGTTCTCTAGTGAGCAATGTCTTGAATCTTGTAGTGTTAGCCTTGAAGGAGTATGATGGAGTTGGGATTCCTTGCCTTCTTAGTCCATGATGCACTACTATAATAGCCATTAGAGGTTCATCCTGAGTGAGAGACAAGCTGGCTCACAGGTCACCTTTGTCAAGGCTTTGGCAATGGCATTAAATTCTCTAACATAGCGGCAATAGAAGTTTACCAACCCAAGGAATGCTCGCACTTTGCTCACATCCGTAGGCCAAGAAACACACGCAATAGCCTTTACCTTGGTCTACTGAACACCAAGTCCTCCGGGGTAGATAGTGTGACTCAAATACTCAACATGCTCATGGAAGAACCTACACTTCCTAAGATGTAATTTGAGTCCATGAGATCTCAAATCCTCAAATACTTCCAACAATTGTCTCTCATGCTCCTCCACCATAGTGTTATAGACCAAAATATCATCAATATAGCATTAAGCAAAATCCAATCCAGTTAGGATCATGTCCATGACCCTTTGGAACTTAGTAGTAGCATTCTTTAACCCAAATGGTAAGAACCTTCACTAATATAACACATCCTTGCTGTGAGGATCAGTAGCCCAAAATGTTGTCTTGGACTTATCCTCCTCCTTGATCGGCAACTGATGATATCTTGCTCAAAGATCCAAATTACTAAAGACCTTTGCATGCCCAATCACATAAGATCTTCTCCGTTGTAGGCATGGTATGCTGATCAGCCCTAGTCTGTTGCTTGATAGGGGTAATCTCTACACATCCACTTATCTTTGTAGTTGTTATGCATTTCCTTCTTGGTTGGCATCACTATAGCTAATGCATACTCTACATGTGAAATCTCCACCAAAACAGCCTCCAAAAGGTCACTACTCCGACTCTTGATCAATGTCCTCTCCATATCATTATATCAATAAGGACAACGGTAAGTTGGTGTATTGCTAGTTAGCTCAATCTAAATACCATGTCCTTTTAGAGTGCCCAAATCCTTCATATTGAAGATAAAAAAACTTGTGTAGCTCCTCAAGAACCTCCAAACTCTCCATCTTTCCTCTCTTGTAAGCTTGGGTCCAAGATCTGGCTCCCAAGTATCCTCTGTAATTGTCATAGGAGTAGAAGACATACTTATTGGCTGCTACATTGGGCCCTTGGGAGAAATAGTATCATGCCTCCAACCACTAGAGGTCCCAACCTCTGTGTGAAAAACACCCTCCACTCTAGATGCAAGCTCCATACGTCCTCTAGTAGCATCCCAAGTAGACCAAGGGTGTAATCCAAGTAGCCCACGCTTACCTAGATAGACTCCAAGTAGACCACTCTCCCTAGTAGCTATTTGTTGTGTCCTAAGAATACCATGTCCACTCGGTCCATTGCTCCTAGTATATGCCTAAATTGTCTTGATAGGCACAAGGCTCACAAGTGTCTGAGTGGTGATGTCTATCAAGCATATCCTACGTTGCTCTACCAAGCCAAGGCTCACAATCCAAGTCAAACAGTTCATGTCCATAGCCTGACCTAACAACTAACGCATGGATGCCTCTAACACTACTAGAATAGCGGTAATACCAATGCAAAAGCCCATCACCTACTCTCTATCATCGGCATTGGGTTCCACCAACTACTGTAATTGTAAGTCCTAAACTAGTCCAAGATCTCCCTCTCAAAAAGCATGGAGCTTGGGAAACTCATAAGTGTGGGAAAAGTGGCTTTGGGTTGTCCAACTAGGTTCACCATTGCTATTGGTGACCTATCAGCTACTAGCACCATCTAAGATTGACGCCCAACATCCAAGATGTCATCAACAATGATGTTGTCTAGTCATTGAGTCCCATCATAAGCACATTGTAGAACTTCTCTAGGTAAGAGATTCATCCACCAAAGACAAAGACAATGAGCTTGTGATCCCACTCTGGCTACATCTAACAATACAATGGGTCCCATCTAAGAATGGACCTGATGTGTACCTGCCACCACTTTGTTGTGAGAATCACCCATCAAAGGAACGTTCTCCAAAAGGTAAGCTGGAGAAATGGATTGATGGACTTGGAGATATCAAAGTATGCGTAACATTTCCCAAAACACACCATAATGGGCATCCTAAAGATCCAAACCTCGGCATGTATGTGTATGTCCTTGGCATGGCCATCCAACAATCACCAAATAGATGGGACCATGTCTCTCCAAATCTTGCACCCTAGCAAGGAAATGTCTACTAGTAGGGTCTTCTAGTAACCCTGATTGTTAACATTAGTATTAACTCAAGATATTGATAAGCCAAGTGTGCCATATGATGTAGAGAGACTCATCTAGCAATCTCATCTCTCTCCACATACAAGTACCTCTGTACTCATATACCCGCTTGTAGAATTGTAGCTAGTCTGGTGCTAATCCCACTGAACAACTCCAATAGACATACTCTCTCTATTGGATACTACCAAGCAATGAGTGTGGTATCTAGAGATGTTAAGGTAATCTACTATGGAGACTCAGCCTCACACTCATCTCTTGGTGGTACAAAGGTTCCACTCCAAGCTTGCTACACCAACCAATCTGCATGCTACTACAATGCCTCCTCTGAACTCCACAATGGAACATCTAGGGTGGATGGAACAATCCCACTTGTACTCCAAATCCAAGTGATCTCCTATGGTATTGGAGTCTTTTCTACATGGGCGTTCCTCTCCAATAAATCAACAGGCCAAGTACCTGCACCATTGAAAGCTGAAATTGATGCTACCATGGGTCCGGACTGTAGTGAGCCAAGATTGCCACTACAAAAGCATACTGGTAGGCAACATACTTGTCCCTCACCTAACTGCCAACCTGGTCTATAGGAGGTTGTCTCCTCCCAATAGTCAATACTAAAACCCATGGGGTATTGCATTGCTCTACCAACTAGCACATCATATGACTCAACTATTGTCGCAATAGCTTGAACTCTCACCATGAAGCTAATAGTCGGATGACCAAGCTAAATCTGAAGAACTAGCTCTCCATGTGTGATGTATTGTGTTGAACCACCTCCTAGAGATGTTTGGATCTGAAATGGACACCTCTCCACAACAATCTTTTATAATCATAGACTGAGAATTGCAGCCTTCCCCAACATAAGAGGTTGCACACCAGAGTCTAATAAGACTCTCTATGGTGTATAGACCTTCCTTGAAAGTCCCACTAAACATTAAACACCCTCTGGTTATCCAATAGGACAACACCAGGTGTGAATTGCACTCTCTCAAAGGTTGGTCCAGTTGGCAACTCTTCCAATCTAACCATTGCTACCCACCATAAACCCGTGGTCATTGAGCAAATCCCATGCTATTCAACCAAGTCAACTCCACTATCAACCACCTCTGCTCTAGTATTAGGGACCACATCATCCCTACTCTCACAAAGCGTGGTAGCCAATCGTAACATTGGAGTTGGGTCAACTCCCAATGTACATGTGTCACAAGTTGCAAATAAAGGATAGCACATAATCAGTTGAGCCGCCCCCAACATTGTTCTAGACTTAGTTTGTGTAGTAGTAGGTGGTTGAGTAGTGGGTAGTCCATCATACACCCTATTACCACCCATCACACTTGCACTAGGACATTTAGGAGCCATGGATTATGTCTGTAGGGCCTTAGAGAGCATGAAAGACTAAGGAAGTTTGACCTCTCTCCCAATATCTCCTCTTTGTGGGTCCGACTCCATTGATGCTCCTCTAGGCTTTGGAGCATGTATTGCACTCCTAGTCATTGCGGCAAAGGTATCTACCTGTACTGCTCCGCACATGAAATACAAGGCATCTCTATCACCAGTATATGATGTGGAAGCCTCAGCACCCAAATTTGATCCCCTCTCCGCAATGGCTATACTAGCCAATCTCTGCTCCAACTGCTCAATCTGAGTAGCCATAGCTATATCAAAAGTAAGGGCAGGTATTGCACCCCTACTAGATGTAGATCCTCTACCACCACCTCTACCACCTTGTCCTTCATGAACTGGAGCTCCTCTACTACCTACCATAGCAGCCCTACCACTCTATAACTTTGGGTGTAGGTCAAAGCATCAGTCACTAAAGTGACCATATCTATGACAATGCTCACATTGTCTCTATGTTAGCTATGATGCACCAAAGGTTTCAGGTCCACTACCCTAAGTTCACTCTCTCTTATAGTGAGATCCACCATAAGTCCAACAAGCAACACCATGACTCATTGGCTATTGCTGATCCAAAAATGAAGGTAAGGGTCTAGCTCCACTAGGCACTCCACTCACTCCATAGGACCTAGGTTGTCCACCCTGTCCTCAAAAACCAACTGGGCATAATGCACTGTAGAAGAAGTCACAGTTGTGGATGAACCAAAAATGAAGGTAAGGGTCTAGCTCCACTAGGCACTCCACTCACTCCATAGGACCTAGGTTTTCCACCCTATCCTCAAAAACCAATTGGGCATAGTGCACTGTAGAAGAAGTCACAATCTCCCTACCAAATCCAAATGTCACCACTCTCTCCTCCACCATGTTGAGCTCAATACGCCCAACCAAACCAAAGACCACTACCAAAGTGGGCAAAGTAGCCTATAACAATGTAGCATCACAAAATCTATATCACAACTCCTTGTCTAGTATCCCATACCAAAATTGGACTACTTGGGTCTCAAGAACTCCCTGACGGAAGTTGATCAGCCATCTCATGCAAGTGTATGCCTTGCATAGGCTCTCTCTAGCCTTCCACTAGAACTCTTGCAAGCTCCTTAGTTTGTCAGTCTGCACTCCTTGGTAGTTTTGCCTCAAACATTAGAAGAAATCCACCATGGGGTTGACCTGAGTACTACACCACCTCCTATAGTAGTACCTCCACTTGTAGTAGCACCATCTCCAAGAGATCCACCAATGCTACTAGAGCTTGAACTCATGGGTACAACCAATCTACCCCTAGAAATTGAGCTTGGAGTAATAGAGACATAGTTCAAGGACCAATGTTCTCTCCATAGCTCAATCTCCTCCAAGTGATCTCTCTTGAACTTATGGTAGTTGTCCATTGGTGGACCCTCCAAATGCTGAAACAACGCTTTCTATGCCATGAAGGGTGTGAACAAAGTCAATTTTGGCATATGTTGCAGATCACACCAACTATCAAACTCTTGGATGAAGTCATCCAACTCAATGGTACCCATTGTACTAGAGTAATGCCTAGGGCCTTTGGAGGCCCCATAAATCTTATCCATATCACACAAAAATGGTACGGACACACCAAGTGCACTCTCAACTGAATCAGCTCTTGTGTCAAACTCCAACTCATAGTCAATTTCCTCCCTCACTGGGACCTGAGATATGGGCTGATATCAAGCGCCACTCCAAGTAAACCCATTGAGTACTGCACGGTTATCTCCTCTAGAATCCCAAAAGAACTTTGTCGTGACAAAGTAACCACAAACCGCCAACTACAACCGCAAGTACCCCACCAAGAACCAACACCACCAACCGAACACCACCAAGTACCAACACCAACTAAGCACCACCAAGTGCCAATACCAATGGAACAATACTCACTATTGTAACTCTAACTTAGACAACTACATTAGGAAAAAGTGCAACCTGAAACCTACCATCACAACATGCACTCTTACGGTCTACACATCATCATTTCCTACCTCACTGAAGAGAAACATAGATAGTCTGATTGGTCATCACTCTAGCCTCACTACCTAGAGCACACCAAAGGACCAATGCTCTAAATTCAAGGCACCTCACACAAACTTGGTGCACAAATAGGAAGCAGAGAATGGAGGAGGTCTAATCACAAAAAATCTAAACAAAAACCCTCAATTCCATAAAGCAACATGGGACTTACTTTGCCACCATTTGGCATTTGGCATAATAGGAGTTCATATATACGTCTTAAGCTACTAGGATCACCAAGAATGAGATCAAATTTCCTCTCATAGCCAAAGATCTAAGTGTATAAATAATAGTGGGCCAGTCACTAGAACAACAAGTGAGGGTGGACCAGTTGGCTAGGGCACTAGTTTGGGAACCAGAAATCTAGGGGTCAAACCTTGTTATGCACAATCTAGCAGGATGGGTAGATTTTGCCAAACAATGACCAAGATCTACTCTAAATTAGCTAGCCTCACGCTAGCAAGCGGGCTTGTTGGCCCTTTTAGGCCTTTGCAGCCTCTCATAGCCCACAACCCTATGCCTTGAAGCCTCTGGTCTTGCTTTTACCTCCTAAGCTCAAAATCGCAACCACTACTAAAAAATTGCTTCTCTTTGCTCAAAATTTGGCCAACACTTCCGCACACCGCCTCACTACCAAATTTGCATCAACCAAATGAACTTCTGCACACTAGGGAAAACTTGAACTCTGATCAAGATACCAATGATCAATGAGTCTTGGAGATACCACAAACACTCTCAATTCCTACAACCTATTTCTCCTTGACCTCACTTCTCTGATGTAATCAGTTCGTTTATACCACTCAAATCAACTCGACTCAAATCAATGCTTGATTTCTCACTCTACAAATTACCAACAATTGGGCATTGATTACAATCAAGCCACATCCACTCTAGCTAAGAGAATACATGTGACGCTCACCGGCCTTTGTCCACCATAGCCAAGAACTTGAAGGCTCAACATCAAAGAAGTGAGTTGTCTAAAGCTGCACTTCAAAAGTATACCCTTGGACTCAAGCTAGGTTTGAAACCCTAACGGTCCTATTGATGATACACCCAATAGTGTAAATGGTGCAAAGTGATAGTGGGCCCTACCATGAAGTCAGTACCCCAAAACACAAAATTTGACCGTCAAAAAGTAGTCTATGAGTGATTGCTAAAATAGTTCTAACTACTATCACTACAACTCCATTGTCCGAGAAATCTAGATGTGATACTACAAATGGCATGACACCTTTGGTTAAGAGATAGTTCCATAACATGTCACACGCAACAATCATGTGAATGAAAGTGGAAAATTTCACTCGCATATTGGCTGGTAAGCAATGAAACTTTTCTTCCAACAACCAAATGTCCTCTCAATAATATTCATGGTGACCGCCTACAAATAGTTGTAGTTCCTTTCCACTTGTGATTCTGGCTTTCAGTGAGGTATCATCACATACTTCTTGAGTTTGGTACCAACGTCACCCAATAGCCATCCTTTGATATTCTCCATTCCAAGCTTGGCACAAAGCAAAAGTTCATTGAAAATGTGAGCAGTGTGTGTGCTTCTATGCAAACAAGACACAATGCCAAGGAATCACATTTTGGTGTTGCACACCATCATCACATTGATGCATATCTTGTTTTTTTGCCTATTGGATTGATCAAGATTTTGAATGTCATGCAATAATCCATTAATCACATTTTGGTGTTGCACACCATCATCACATTGATGCATATCTTGTTTTTCAGGCTTATTGGATTGCTCAAGATTTTGAATGTTACGCAATAATCCATTGATCACATTTTGGTGTTGCACACCATCATCACATTGATGCATATCTTTTTTTTTTTGCTAATTGGATTGCTCAAGATTGTGAATGTCACACAATAGTCCATTGATGAGTATTCCATCAACTATACTAATGATTTGTGGAAATTTCTTTATAATATAAAACTTTTTGTATTGTACACAAAGATCCACAAGATCAGTACTGAACGTGATGAACTAGAGCTTGAGTTTGGCAATAGCATATACTATGCTGGAAAAAATTCTTGAAACAATAGGTTTCTACTTTGAACAATTTCCTAGCTATAGTTTAAACCAGCTTGAGTTGAGCATCCAAATTATGATGAGCAACTTCACAATCGGATTGATTGGTCACACAAGGTAAATTGCGATGCAGGTCCTCTTCAAGTAGTTGAAGGTATCCTTTGACATTTTATGCCATTGGAAAAATTCTTCTTGTTTAATGAATTGATGTAATCATGTCCATTGACTTGATGCTCATAAACACAAGCGGATCATCGGTGATCAAAAAGATAGAAATAAATATTCATTGCAAACGGCGGGTTGCATTGTGCTATTTGGTGGGATCACTTGCAAAATTGATTTAAACCCCCTCTTGAACCAACTTAACCCTACTTGCTTGCAGTTCAAATTATATAATTCAAGTTCAACTCGTATTGGGTTCATGAAACCAATCTGCATTCACTGGCGGGTTGAACAAGTTCAATTTTTGAACCCGATCACTATAATATCTAGTTCATGCTTGTCTCTACATATTGGGTTCATGAAGCCATTCTGCATTTATTATTTGAAATATATGATTCAATATTATCTAAAAGTGGGTTTAGGAGAATCATGAAACCATTCTGCAATTATTATTTGCCCTACAATCCATGTAATAAAGTTAGATAATAATGAAGCCATTCTGCATTTATTATTTGCCCTACAATTTCTGCCCTAAACCCTAACTAAAAAAAGAGAATGTAAATACTTTATCTCAATGTAAAGATCTATATGTGCATAAGTAATCCTTTTAACCATAGAAATTAAGAAATTACCTTTATGAACAACAATAGTTTTCTTTAACTTTTTTTATCCATTTTGTAGATAAATTTGGTAATCAAACCATGAAGTGGTTTATCTAATCTAGTCCAACAATTATGTCATCTATGAAGGAGGAAAGGACATAACCAAGATCAATATGGTACACAAAAGGGCATTTAAATAATCCATGGTATATAAAGATCTCCTTATAATATACTTATGATTAACTATAGAATAATGATTTCCTCTTATAAGTGATAATAAAGAGTGTTATACATATGATTGACTTTAAAATTATTACTTCCTCCTATAAAAAGTTAAACTAACATACTAAGACCTCTAGGAAAAGAAAAAGAACCATACAAAACATACACAAATAAATAAAAAAATTAAGTAAATTTGCCAAATCAAGATGATCATTTAATACAAATCTAAATTAAAGAACTAAAACACTACTTCTTCATAATCTCTTGTTGTATCAACTCCAAATTTATTTGCTACAAATATTGTTAAGAGTGATTATGACATTGCAGGACAATGATACAAATAAGAAACCATAAGAAGACTTTTTCAATAGTAATTTGTCTTTACTATAGGCACATTTCCTTCTTCCTTCTCAGAAGTAGACTAATATTTAGTACTTAATTGAATGAAAAAGGTCATAAAATTGGTTCTAGATCTAGCTACTTGACAAAATCATTAAGTAGATATGAATGTAAATATCTGAAATGCTTGCAAACAATCTTCAACAAGTTGCTTGAATAAAAGTGTAAAACTATATACAAATTAAGAAAAAAAGAAATTTGTTAAGACATAATAATTACATTTAGTTAAAATTCTACATTTTTTAATTATAAAATGCATTTTAATGGGATTTTATGACTGAATTAAAAATTTATAGAATTCTTGGAATAGTTTACAAAAATATTATTTTTAAGAATAAATAAAGGACATTATCTAGATGTTTTTCAATAGCTTTTGGGAATTATTTTAATTTTTGTTTGAATCTCTTTGAAACACTTTTCATATTCTCGTGCGTATATACATCACTACACATCATACATCACTATCAACATCACACGCTATAGAAGCACAACTCACATATAAGTCATACATGGACTATCGAGTACCACAATATCAGTTTGTTCACACAACTCAAATCACACAATCATATTGGTGCAAGGAATGCAAGGGATGTTGAATGAATTTTGGGAGATTAAGATGACTATGGAGACATTACAAAGTCAAGTGCAGATCCTCAAGAACGATCAAGCCATGCAAGAAGAAGAGCCGTCTCAAAACCCAATACCTACGACTAAAGTACTTGGAGAGGCACCCGTGCCTACAAACCCTATCAACAATGAAGCCACATTGCTACTCTATATGAAGAAGACGTACAACATTGAGCCTTACAAGGAGCAGCGTACGATGGGAGTAGTGGAAAATTGGATCTCAAGAATGAATTCTTCTCAATAGAGATCACGGAGCATGCTGTAGATGTGTTTGCATGTAGGTACTTGACCGATAAAGCCCTCACATGGTATGATGCTTGGGAACGATCCATATTGGCAGAGAGAAGGGAGGTCACATGGACAATAATGCAAGAAGGATTGCTGAAGAATTTCCAATCAGTGGATTCTGTGCAGATGACTCAAACCCGACTATGGAGATTGAGATAGAAGAACAACATACATGAGTATGTGGAGGTATTTATGGATCTACAAGTCGCAATAACTGACATGAGTCCAACAAAGGCTCTCAACAATTTCAAACAAGGGTTTTTGAAGGAGCGGATTTGCCTAGAAGTCATGGTGTAAAATCCTTGCACTGTATTTGAAGCCATTGCTCGTGCGCAGAGAATAGCAAGAGCATTAGGTGGAGGTGAAGGAGTAGTTCCACCTCAATATTATTGGGCAGAAATGCCACACATGGGTGGACCAATACCAATGGAATTGGGCAACCTTTGATTTCAAGATTGAGGAGCACAACCGCTTCAAGGGGAGCATGGACGGGTAGAAGAACAAAGAGATGAAGTCCCACAAGGAGAAGGAACTCTAGGAGAACAATGCCATTTACAATTGTGGCCATATTGGGCACATATCTACCAAATGTCGCACTCGTTTCCCTAGAGGCCTTCGGCCTTTGTGCAAGCAATCTTTGAACAACATGGAGAGGCACATTGAAGAGGAGGAAGTAGAAATCACTTTGGAAAACAAAGATTGCCAATAAGTGTACCTTGCGGCCTTATTGGTTCAATAAGGAAACAAAGAAGCAAGGGAAGGAAGAAGACTAATGCGCAAAGATCCTGAAAGGCAACCTCACTCTTTAGGTACTTTGGCCATTATTATTGGGTTTTAGGATGATTTCCTTCTTGCATTATATGATTGTTCTTGAAGGTACATACTTGAATTTTCAATGCCTCTATTGTCATCTTGATCTCTTGAAACTTGTTCAACATTCTCTACATTTATTGCATCAAATCTTGCAACTATGGCTCCATTATTCATACATACAATAAACACTCAATTGCTACTTCTTAATTTAACAGAGGGTTAATGTGATCACTCAAGAGGAGACACATACTATTAAGACTACCATTGGGATATTAGAGGCTATCACTTGTTGATAATATTCCTCACCAAAATTCTAGACTATGAAATCCCTAAACATCACTTTTGGTCTAACTACATAACATATATCTACTTGAGTGCTGAAAGGAGGAAGATTTGGTATATTTAGATCCATTGCATCATAAAAAAATGTAGATTGTCAAATCCCACTCTCAATCATATAACACCATAGGTATAAATGGGTTTGGCAAATTCATTACTATGTCTATGAACTTTTCTCCAAAATGGTAAATGAGATATACTCTCACTTGCTCATGTTAGATGTACATTATCTTGATATGGAATGGATTCAAGAATTGAAAGCGGGGTGCAAGAAACTGTACTCCAAGAGCATCCATCCCATCCTCTCTTTAAAACATCCCTAATCTATTGATAGCACTATTTTTTCTCCTCTCAAAATTACTCAATCTCAATAACCCATGTTCTTCCAAGAGGGATGATCCACTCTCTTGGATTAAAACAACTATTTTGAAACCATTGTAATATTCCAAGGACAGGAGAATCCCCAAGAGAAACACAAGGCTTCATCCCTCAATACTTTGATACCCCAAAGGAGCACCTTGTCTTTATTATATAGCAAAGAGGATCCACTCAAAAGGAGCTCCACCCTTGGATAAGATACACGGATTGGTGACATGTTAGCACCACCCTTAGCTTAGTTGTATGGATTGGTGATATGTCAATCCTTGTCCTATTGGGTTGGTCATACAAGTTTGACTAGAAGGAATCTTTAGAGAATCTCTTATAGGAAGCTCAAAATAGCATGGATGAGGTACTATTGGAAAGCTCTCAATGAGACAAATAGGCAGGAGAAGGCAATCTCTATTTTAGTCAAGGGTGAGGATTCTTCTATTTTTTGAGGCCTAATTCATCTGTTTAGGCATCCAAATTTGACTTTGAAGTTTGTAGGGTGTTATGACCTCTGCCCTATTAGTGGAAGTATTCTTTTGGTGACGCCTCTTTTTGATTTACTTAGACTATCATATATAACATTCTTCTAGATATTATCAAGCTAATTTCCACCTCTAGATAATATGTCTAATGTATTACAACAAAAGATCATATTGAAGGCATTTGAGACATCCACTACCACCCAATCCAAATGGATGTCCAAGAAAGCTCTAATGCATGCAATGACTATTTTGCAACCCCTTGGAATAGCAACCATATGTTGATAAGAGGATAAGAATGATGAAAAAGAGTGACAAAGCTATAGATATATAGTGCATGTAACTAAACATAGGAAAATGGCTATAGGGCAAACACCAAATGTCTCTTTTGATAGAGCAAGGAGACAAGATGCACCAAATAATTGAGAAACATCTAGGGGTACTTGATCTTAGGCAATGTGCTTGCAAAAAGGAAAGAGAAGAAGGAAACTAAAATTTGGCATATCAAGGGAGAAACAATCACATAAATGCTCAAAAACCAAACCCAAAGATCCCTTATTAAGAAACATGGAGAGTGAAGTAAAGCATGAACAAAGATGGACTTGGTAAGCAGTAGCTCCTCATCTAGATGGTAATCATGGACAAAAGAAGGGAGGTTGTTTGTAGCATATGGATGGAAAGCTTGTAGGGCCAACAAGGTAGCAATGGAGAAGGGTGTTGGTGTAGAGGATGATACTGCTTAGGCTGCTTGATGATAGTGATAAGCCTAACCTAGCATCAAGGAATGATGGAGTTGATGATGCTCTAGAGAAAAAGTATGGGGAAATCCATAATTTGTATGGCTATTGTTGGGGCTTGGATGGTGGAGTCCTCTTGTAAATTTGGCCAATCCTTCCTCAAAAACCAATGAATCCAAGAGGTGGTCTCATGATGGCTTGATGCATCGTCATGGGTAGAGAAGAGCAAAGTCCAATGTGGGAATAGGGAAAATGGGGTCCAAGTGGAGACATCTCTCCCTTGGTCATCTACCAAGATAGCTCATAAAAGCAAGGAGAGCAAGGAACCTACTAGATGCCGTAGAGGCATAGGAATACGAGTGTACATACAAAGTCTTGGGAAACTTGAAAGTAAAGTTTGAATAGGATCTAGAGAGTGTAACCAAGCATATGAGTCTAATGGTGCTTGTAAAGAGAGGATATGATTACAAAGAGAGTTTGAGAGTAGGTGGAGATGTTGCCTCTGGCCACATATGTAGGCATCGAGCAGGCCCTTGATGATATTTTGGATCAATCTCTACCCATGGGTAATCAAGACAAGACTATGTGGATTGATGTTGAGGCGATATGTTTGTACATGCTAAGAGCACAAGGGAAGGAGTCTGGTCTTGTGGTGGGAGTAGGTCATATAGTGGAAGCTGGTCTTGTAATGGTGGTGGGGTTGAAGAGTTGGGAGAGGATTGGGGTGGGGAGATGATGATGAAGTGTGTCCGAAGGTGCATGATCATCCATGGGAGAATCTTCCAAGGTAGTTTTCTCCCATGTGGAGGTGGAGGTTGTGGTAAGGAGATGTAATTGAATCCATCTTGGTGAACCTGGGCCATCATGGGAGTGTGTTGAAAGACTCAGCACAGGGATCTACTTCCATCAGAGATATGAAGTGCTAGATAGAGAACATTGCCTTTGGTAATGCCTCTAACTACTTGCACCAAAGACCGAACTGGAAGCATAAGAAAAGACTATACTGGGCATGCATACTAACACACAGGAGACCAAATGAGAGGAAGAAGACCAAATAACTAAAAGAAAAATAAGAAAAGGCCCAAGTGCCAAAATGACATCCGCGAGGAATAGTTGATATGGAGTGATATGTGCTGGCACTCAAAGTTCTTGTGTTTGAAACGGCTTGATGGGGTCTTCCCATCCTTCATTTTTCCCACGCGGTCGCCTTTTTACTAAACGGTCGTTTAGATGAAAGTCACTGCCACATAGGACTGGCGCCGCCTGTCAAGGCTTCAAGGAGGTTAGTTATATCTGTTTGCCAACTTGGTGGTCAGCCAAGTGAAAGTGCCCAAGATGGGGGCCGTTGAGTATATCTCTGGTAACAAAAGTTTAGGAATTCTGTGGGCCAGTCTTAAAGGCAAACATACACCAGCATGCACCGAGTGGAATTTTTGTCAACTCGAGCCTTTACTGCACCACACGCATCCTTCTTCTGTTTATGCGATTACGACACGTACCAGCAGCGGTGGAGAAGAACGGGCCCGATAGACAAGGCCCGGCCCGAAACGTTCTTTGAATTTCGAATATGGGAAGAAGATATGGAGGTCGATTTCCCCCTCCTGTGTCGATGGACGTCGATCGACCATGGTCGATGTCGATGAGGTTGTGAGTGCGATCGCGATAGGGGACACGGTTGTCCCTCCTCGTCAGAGAACGTCCGCGAGATGGGAACACTGTCTAACTGTTCTTTGAATTTCGAATGTGGGGAGAGATGGAGGCATATTTCCCCCTCGGCGCTTCATCCGAATTTCCCACCTTCCTCGAGGGCTTGCCTGACTCGAAATTCCCCGCCGAGAGCTTCCATGGACCCCTCCTTCTTCTCCTCTTAAGATCTCCTGCAAAGCTAGTCTCTCAGGTGCCATTTCTTCGGTGTGTCCCTGAACACACATCGAGTCACTCACCTCACTACTGAAATCCCTTCTCCAGAAGTTATGTCTTGGTCTTCTACCATTGGTTTGTCTCTTCGTTTCGTGCACACATTTTGTCGAAGTTTCTCCTCTTTTTGCCGTGTGTAGTATACAGCTTCAGCTTGAGTTTCTGTTTGAGAACAATGGGTGCAATCCGAGCTCACCGTTTCTGGACTACAGAGGATTTGCCCCGCAGCAACTTCGAGAGAGTTGCCGGCAGGGCAGCAAGGAGGTCATGGACTCTTGAAGAGTGCTTGGGATTAGAGAATTCCGAAAACTTTTCGATGTACACATCAAGTAGGTTCCAGTATTGCCCTGTCCGGCATCCTTCACCTCGTGTTCCGCTTCAGGACATTACACATCTTTTCAGGACATTGCACAATGTAAGTTCACCGTTTATCTCTACTCAGTAGTCATTCTGAATTGGTTCAGCACATCACTTGAAGGAGCTTTACTGTTCCACACAATCTCACAGATCACAGAAATCATAAATTCTCCAGGGTATAGAAGCAAAAAGACGTGCAGCATGCGAATTTGTTTTGCTATAGAGTTGTATGTTCAGACGACTGGCTGTACTTGCTCCGGGAGTTAGTCCATCTGTACACCATGAACTCTCAGGATCGTAAAATCAATATGAATCAGTACCAATCAACCGAGTCCACTTCTGTCTCCGGATTCCGAAACTTAAGTACCTCTGTTTCCAATTTATCCGCTTTGGAAGCCGAATTTGAACTCCAGGGTCGCCGATTGGATCTCGAGGCACTATTTAGCAGAACTCTCTTTCTCGAAAACAGAACATTAAATAATATTTGATCTCTGTTTCAGGTATCGAGACCTTCCAGCAAGACAGAGTCAATAGCAGGGCATGTAAGGATCTTGGAAAGAAGTCGCCGGTCCACATCAGAAGGGTCGTCAACTACAAACAAGAGAGGAATTCAAGCTATGGTCTTGAACCAAAGCCGATCAACAGTCATTCTCAGGACTCTCAGGTGACAAGAATTTATTCTTGAAGATGATTCCCTGTACTACGAGCGGAATTGTCAAATAGAGATCCTACACCCTCTAGACCAACTACATTAGTCATCGTGGACTGTAGTTGCAATTTTAGAAGCACTGCAAGAGGGCAACACCTCGTTGATATCTTGGCAGGAGACTTCAACGCTCAAGAAAACCAAAACGTAATTAGTTGGCTATCTATCTTCCCTCAACAGGGGAAGGAGGCTATCAGAGAATTCAGTCTTCAGATCTGCTACGAATTGGTTAGTACTGGCTAATTCGTTCCAGATGTTAAAACTCATTTATAATCTGAGCACCTCCCTTCATTCTTTATTTGATCAATCCTGTAAAAGATCGCGCGTGAAATTTTATGAAATCGCTTTGTCCATCACCGTATATCCTGCATTCCGGACGTTTAGTAATATGGAATGAGAGCTTTATCTAATTCCGAAGATAATAGCTCACTGGAGATGGATAATTGGAGCCAAGACTTGCACCATTACCCCTCTAATGGTATAATACACTTGAATGGCTCGCCGGACTGGATGTCGAGTAGAGAACTGCAACCAAGGTATTCCAACGCAAGGAACTAGATTGTGCCAAGAGGTACAAACGCCCAAGTCACATTTGACATGGTGTGTACCTCAATTGATACATTACCATTTGATGTATGTGACCTTGTATCTCTAACAGAAACTTTTACTCTTATTGTAGCATTAGGGGAGGAGTTGTCTTTGGGAGAAAAGGATTGGTAGGAAAACACCGAATACTTTCCATGTTGACTTTCCGCGTTAATTGATCATGCACTTACCACGTACAGACAGCGGCATTCCCAGTCCTGAACTACCATAGCTCAGTCCTGGGCATGCCGCTGTTCATCCTTCCGCAGGCGGCGGTCGCGGTATTGCACATGGAACCCTCCGGCCAGAACATCCTCGGTGACGGACCGGGGATGCGTGGCGTGGAATACGCCAAGTTATGTCACTGAACTGAACAAATAAGACAAAACTATAACAAACAACAAACTACATATTCCCTGTACGAGTGCTTTTCACGTAGGTCCAAGTCAACGCATTGACATCTTCATATATGTGCTCTGGATCGATACTCCCTGGTAGATGCTTGTTTCTCCAATGATTACGTGTCCAAATCAGCAACTACCTACCAATACCTATAGACTCAGCCGTACATGTATGCATCTCCTTTCTTAACCCTAAATTAGAGGTAAATTTTGGGGCTTAGCGTCATGTTACTTTTTTTACGCTTCTTTGTACGGCTTGATGGGGTTTTCTCATCTTTCGCTTTTTCTACGCGTTCGCCTTTCTTTCTAATTAGAGGTAAGTTGACTCTTACAAAGATGGGGTCTAGTCCCATTTTACCTTTTTAAATCTCTCCCTTGTATCGGCTTGATGGGGGTATTCTCGTCCTTCGTGTTCTCTACGCGGTTGCTTTTCTTCTACTAATTGTAACAGTAAGTGATCTAAAGTAGCCCAAAGGGTAGAGAAGCAACAACTAGAAGAAGCAGCAACTCAACAAAGCAGAGAGAATATTAATCTTTAAATATACTCTACTCTTAAGAACTTTATTAGTCGAATTGAATTTTATCATTTCATTGTCAAAGTACTTTAATACTATTCTGTTTTACTAGTCAACTTATTGTATTATCTGATTACTTGCCCAAACTTTCTTAACGCTATCTCAAGTATGTAATTAAAATTTTAAATAATGGTTAAATAAATTTTCACTCAAGTAATATTTAGTAAGATTATCTCTAATAAATAATCAAACCATTAAGTCAAGGATAAATTTCTTTACTCAACTGAATTTAGTACTTAATAAAAAGTAGTAGCATTCATCGGCAAGATTCATCAATTCATCAATACGATATACGTGATGATGTTCACGTCTTGTCAATATCCCAAGCGAATAGACATACTTTTAAGCAAGGATTACTTAAATTTACTCAGTTCAATTAGTTATAACAAAGATTACTGTTCTATTTTCACCTCAATTAAGATTATACAATAAAGTTTTTGTTTTATTATTTTTTACTCAAATCAATTAAAAAAAAGGTAAAGTTATTAGTTAGGCACTTGACTTTACCAGTCAAGAGTTTAGAGCCGGCTAATTCTCATTGGTGGATACTGAACTACAGTACCATGGAAAACAATTAACGATGTTCTTAGTATTAAGCACGGAAAGTTGCATGTGGTACAGATCATGGCACAATGAAGGAAAACATAACACCTTCCAAGAAAAGGATATTATTATTAAGGAAAGCACATGATCATTTTTATAGTTTTGGAAAATTTTGCTTTGAACATATCCATATGAACTAAATTAACCAAAGTAACTCGGGTAGAACATTCTCAAAGAAGATATATCTTCCAATTACTAATCCATTTGCTTTGTGCCTTATAGGGGAGTATTGTTACCTAATATATATAGAGAAAATAATGATTAGAGAATTAATTTTTAGAGAGAAAAGATTGTACCTCCACAAAATCATGTTAATTGAATAACTTAACATGATAGTACTTTAGGGTTTTGAGAATTAGCATTTATCCACGTGAGGTGAGTATTGTAACATACAAATAAAATAATGATTAGAGAATTATCTTTTAGAGAGATGATTGTATATTAAGAACTGATCATGTTAACTATATAAGTTAACATGATAGGATTTTATGGTTTTGAGAGTTAACATTTACTCATGCGAGATGGGATGTGAGTGGATTGTGGTTTTATAAACATGGGGAGCCATGGAAAGGAGGATCACATATTATTATCATTATTCTTATACTAGCTATGGCTTCACTTCCCAATGTGGTGCTGCCTAAACGCGCTCAAGATACAATATTCCCAGTGTGTCACCTACTCTTGACCTTGCAAGGAGTAAAGACCATGTGAGAAATATGCACATGGACTATAATTGGACCACTTGGGATGCTCACATGAAGCAAGCAACGACATCAACAAATGTTGACACTTGGGAGTACACATGCTTCATCAAACCCTTTGTTGACTATTCCAAAGATATAGATAGAGTCATAGGAGAAGTTAACATCTCAAGTGAGTTGTATTTTGGTGTTATTTGAGACTAGTTTCCCTTGTAAATGCATATTTCATAGGCTTTCTTATACATTCCATGATGAGACTAGACATGCTTTTTGCTTACCACTTGATTCAATTGGCTTGTGATCCCATGGATGAGTTAGCATGGCTCTTATTCCTCTCATTCCTATGAAGGTGTCTTTCTTATACTAAAGAAGCACATGTGGAGCAAAGAGAGGTGAATACTAGATTTTGTAGATTCCAAATGGGGGATTGAGCTACCCCATAGGAGTCTATTTAAGTGGCATATTACAAGAGATAGGTTCAACCATATGATACTAGAGATTCCACTTGATTATGATAGTGTAGGATATTGGGTCAAGCAAGAGAATATAGTAGAGCATCATGAACCCTACACCCTTTGTCTATGGCTAGTCCTATTGATGGGATTATCTCTTCCTTATGCTTATTACATCTGATAGCAACACACACACACACACACACACACACACACACACACACACACACACAGACACAGAGAGAGAGAGAGAGAGAGAGAGAGAGAGAGAGAGAGAGAGAGAGAGAGAGAGAGAGAGAGAGAGAGAGAGAGAGAGAGAGAGGTATAAGACTATCAACCTAAGCAACCTTTATATCTTGATATATTACTCTTTGCATAGATGTTGTGCACTACCCCACACCTCTGCTCAGGAGGCTTGTCAAGTATGATATTTGAGCATCTTAGAGATTGCTTCAAGTAGATGATCCATCTAGTGATTTAATGAGTTCTTTCAAGTGGTTGTAGTAGTAGTAAGGAGAGAGATTCGTACATCAATTAGTCAAGTGTTGGGTGCTAGTGACTTCTTGTGATGGAGAAGGACATGGGATGGATTACACCAATTGCCATTGGGAGGTCTTTTTCATCATGTTAGTTGCACTATTTTCCTTCAACATTGCTCTCACTTTTGATAACACCTCAATCCACATTAATTTGGAGTTGCTACACCCAAAGGTGGGTTGTTCTACATGTGGATGTTGAGAACATTGTTAATAGCATCAAAATTTCATCCATCTTTAGAGACCTTAGGGAGGCTGATGGATCCTTGGCAAGTCTTATTACTTTTGTGTGTTCTTTCTACCACTTTGCTTCTCTTTTTATTACAAACATGGTTTCTCATAGGAAGGAATCACTATATTAGAATCAATTGTTTGTACATGATAAGAAGATCTTTAAGAGAGACTTTTATTTACCATGGCTCAATTTAGAGCTCTCTTATCTATTATTTTGGCAATACCAAGTTATGTATTTCCCTCCTTGGTAGATGATACACACATTGTAAGTCCCATAGATCAGATTAGGCATGCCTTTGACCACTTGACTACCAAGCTTCATCCTGTAAGCTTGAGATTCAAGGTATCAAAGTGTAGAGCATCATCCACTTTAGGTATTCCTCTTCACCTCTAGCTTCCAAAGAGGTATATCACATCTATATGGCCTATGTATTCTTGGAGTGCCAATAAGATTCAAGGATTTTATCTCACCCTTCTTAGATGCAACCCTTGTAGAGGATA
Source organism: Lunularia cruciata (assembly GCA_948567375.1). NCBI lineage: Eukaryota > Viridiplantae > Streptophyta > Marchantiopsida > Lunulariales > Lunulariaceae > Lunularia > Lunularia cruciata. Next base: position 24,155,790 of record OX419755.1, on the reverse strand, counting down.
TTTTTCATGTAGATGACCTCTTTTCTATTAGGAGATCCACATGTGACATCTTGTATACTCTCCTCTAGTATTGCATATAGACCAACATACCTACTTCATATTGTTCCCTTTTTATGACCTTCCTATCAAGTTTGGGATCTTTTGATAGAAGGACTATGGTGTCTTTGGTGATATCATTAGACCAAGGACATTTGAGTGTGCGATCAAGGATTTGGCATATAAATAGACATCTCTATTACTCTTGTATAGAAGGGTAGACCTCCCATATATATAAATAAGACAATACATATAGTACTTTTGGGTAGTTGGGCTCTCTTGGCACCTCTACCATCCTCCCAATTTGTGGTTCTTGATAGTCCAATCTTAAAGATATATATGACCAAGGTGGAAGAGAGATCTTTTTCTCTCCATGTGTTATTATGGCACACAAGAGACCGTCTATCTCTACAACATGAGTGGAACTTCTATCATTTGCTTCCCTTCCTTCATATTGGACAAGAGGTTTGTAGTCTTCCTTGATGGATCAACAACTTCAACATATGCTACATTCTCTCTTAGTTGACTCATATATTCCTTGTGGTATTAGAGCACAAGGAATAGATGAGTCAAGGGTCTCTTGTTGCTCTTTCTTTGTCAAGGGTTCATGCTTTTGGATCCTAAGTCAACCATGTATTAGAACATCCCAACTTGCACCAACTATTTTCTTTACAATGATGAGGTTCCACCCAAGTTTGGTCCACCTATCTACATCTTGATTACACACTTGTGAGTATGATTCTACACTATATGCAATAGTGATCCATATGACAATGTATCTTTTTGGAGACAAAGATAGCTACCCAAAATTCTATTAGATATATTATGTTTGCCATGGCACAAGAGAGTGGATACTTGTCTTAGAGGGAGCATTGGTATAGTTTGTAGATGATATAAGTCAAGGTAGACTTATACTTGGTCTAAGATAATGGGGTGACAATAGCAAATATAGTCATTACCAAACCTTACACATGATGTAGTTTTGGATGGAGTGATCACTCATCCTCTTGGATGGTAGGCGAGCAAAAAAATAGCAAGCAAAGCCTCCAAGTATAAGTGTATCCAACAAGGTCACCTCTTTGTTCCTTAAGCCTTGGAGTTATATGGAAAAATTGATATGGTGTTTGGGTACATTTGTGAAGGAGTTTGCAAGGGCATATCATTTTAGACATCAAGGATACCACTCTTTTTCTCATATTTTAGAACATATTTAGATATCATGTGTCAATTGCTTTACAAAGAGCATTGGTTGGTGCAACCACAAGAGAACAATTACACTAGGTGATGCTTCTTTGGATGCCCTAGTTGTTTGTAGACCATATAACTTGCATATCTCAGATATCTTAGGTACTATAGGGAAAATTTCTCTTATCAATACTAGTGGGACTTAGCCTCATTTCACTCCTTATGTTCCTTCCTTGTATGGCTTGATGGAGTATTCTCATCCTTCTTGTAATCCTAAGTGGCCGCCAACCATTGAATAAGTTTTACTTTGATTATTGCTTTCATATATGATGAAAAGAAATGTAAGATCTGATCCACATGGACATGGCAAAGAAGGAACTTGAGATCCTAAGATCAACTCTTTTAGTTATTGTAGATAGAATTCTTGAAATAAATAAATAAATAAAAATCTCTCTCTTAGACTTGGATTTTGACGTGGTCCTTAGCTGCGGTCGGATTGTGGTGTGACGGCAATCAGATGGACAGTTACTGCAAATAGAGAGAAAGGCATTCGACCTATATCAGTTTTCTTTGTTTTTTCTTCTTAGTGGTTTATTGCATGTTTCTTGGTCCTTAGTGGCTTTAGGGATTCCGGAGAGTGGTTCAGGTGTTACACCATCACTTGGTCGGCAGGATGTTCAATAGTGTTTTCCTTTCATGGTGGCCGGAGTACACACTAGTACACAATAGACTAGAATATTATAATTAGCCATAAAGAAACTATAATCGTGGTACAGGATTGTTCACAACGGCACATTGCCGAAGTCTTTTTTTGTTATAATTTCTTAGCTCAAGAGAATCACCGATAATCAGTGATCTCTTTAACAATCCTAACACACATAGATATTTGATTTACCAACATAATATTCTTAACTTGTCCCCTCTAAATGATGGAATGTACAGAAGGGCCAGAGTTCAATTCTTCTCGTTCCATAGTTTTGAATCTAAGTTTTTCTTGATATCTTCTTCACCGGTATTACTGAATAAGTGTATATATATAACCGCCAAAGCATCCACGGGATCTGAGGAGAATGCTTTGATCACATTCAGTTTTTTTCTCATTACCTTTATCTTCATCTCATAGTATGTACAGTTCTAGATAATAGTAAGTTATAGTTTAAGTACTCTTTTGATTTTTCTATAGATACTGTACATCAATTTATTAATTAATTTGAGACCATTTCATAAGGGTCTCATTGTCAAAATAGAAAGGGCAATTATAGTATTTTTATACACATTCTGACAGTGTAGAGTGTTTTGCGCAAGGATCTCTTGTCGTCTAAGCCTATTAACTAACGTAGATATTCACTAGTAAGAAGATCAATTAGACTACAATAAACTAAGAAGTTGAAAGACTTTTCTTCCCAACGGATAAATTCTCTATATGAACGTTCTTCTAATTGAAAATTGTATGTAATAAACTATTTACTCTGTTTGTGATTCTTCACATGTTGACTTATTTTTATCTGGCTAATTAATACAATTTTCTCTATAAATTTCTAATAAATTTTTATTTACCCTTACCTGGTTAATTAACACGAAGGTCCAGCTTATTGGACCTCATGCTACTTTTTCTCATACCTCTCTCGCGTAGTAAGGGGAGTGGAGGGGGATTCAGATTCAGAAAATATGCTCTCTAAATTTCTAACAAATTTTTATTTAACCTTACCTGGTTACTTAAGATGAAGGTCCAGCTTACCGGGCCTCATGCTAAATTTTGTCCTTTCTCTGGCGTAGTTAGAGGAGAGGAGGGAGATTCAGATTCTGAATATATGCTCCCTTCGAAATGCGTAGATCATCTTCATGGCTTGGGGTAACTCAAATTGGGTGAGAATTAACCGGTTTTGATTTGATCTATAACAAAAGATCTGATTTTTAGTTTGGTACTACAAGTACTTGAGAGATTATTTATATATAGATAAAGGATTGTTCTATGTTAGTCGTAATTATCTTAAGTTAGTTATAGTTAAGATAGAGAGGATCTTAATTTAGAGGAAGTAGAAAAGGTAAGCATCACTATTTTGGATTTTAGTGTATTGATTTAGTATTATTCTGAGGTGTTTTGCTTTGAAGAAAGAATTGAGAACTCTTGGACCCACAAGTCAATTTTTTCAATTTTTTCTATAGTCCAAGGATAGTCCATGTGAAAGAATCTTGGGCTTAGTGGTTGAGTCAAGATAAGACCACATGCTTAGGAGCTAGGAACTTTAAGAATTTATTTTACAAGACCTACATATTAATATTGAATTTATGTAAAATATTTTATGGGACCTCATACAAAAACTGCAAGGTTATTGAACACATCGTAAAAAAGTTTTATGAGAGTGTTGGCCATTTTAGCTTTTGGGGAGGAGCCTAATTTACAAGGTTACATGGAGCGTTATAAGAAGGATTTGGCAAGCATTTCAATCAAGTGGTTCAAATAATATGGCCACATGTCACAATCCCATAAGTATTACCAAAACCTACCGTGTGTTACAAGCTATTGTCTCCAAATTGAAATGTGAAATTTGAATACCATCCAAAAAAATTTCAAGGGTGAGTGGTACTCAAATGAAGATCCTACATGGGTGCAAATTTCTTGGGCAAAAACCATTTATAGATTGATGGCATGAGCTTTTTTCTTGATGAAGTTTATTGGGTATTGGATGCAAGTATTTGTCAACATTTTTGATTGATTGTATGTGCGCCAACATCACTAACCAAACATCATTGAGAAAACCTGTTTGGGCATCATCTTCTCAAGCTAAAACTAGACATAGATTATTGGCAAAAGCATTTCTCTTAAACATTGTTGGTAAAAGCATTTGAATATTTGGATTGATATATTGGCACCATAATCACTAAGAAAACCTCCTTGACATTGACATTGCACCAACTTAAATAAATTCACATACAATGCACTAAACTTGAAGGAATTCATAGGCCCCTTAGAGATTATAGAGTTATTATTTATTTTAGTGAACCATGGAGGACATAAACTATCAGATCATAAGTCTTGCATGTCTTCCTACTACCCCTTCCTCTATCTTGTGCAACATAGGTTGTTTGCCTCTTATTCTCTTAATTTTTAGACACAATTCAATTTGCTTCTCTGCTAGTCCCTCTCCAATAGTGAGTATTGGATTTCAAGATCTCTTGCAAATATTGTCTATTGTATCAACACTTGTGCAATCTTCTCATGCTATACCACCGCTTGTGCATATGATAGTGAGTCTATATTGTAATATTGAATGAGTTATAAACTTTGAATTATTTTCTTGAACTCCATGGGTGGTTGTGGTGTCCTAATGATCGTGGTTTGCTCTAAGATGACAAAGTGTTTTCTCATAGAAGGTGTAGCTCACGGGTATTACCATGGTTTGCTTGCACACCCTTTGTTTACCCATGGTTTGGTTAGGGTTTGCTCATACTCTAACAGATTTTGCCCAAACTATATTGACATTTGCTTGTTTACTAGCAGGACCTACTCAAACTATAAAGGGATTTGCTAGTGTACTTGTGAGCTTTGCTTGGGACCCCTACCAAGCAAGGCTATCAAGGTCTTCTCACCTTGGGAGAGCTTTGCATGGGTATGCTCGCCCTAGTGGGGCTTTGCCTTTTTGAGCCAAATAATATTAAACTATCATGTCTAATTCTTTTGGGTGCTTTTTTTTAATCTATCCTAATAAAGAAAATCCAATCTAAGGGATCCTATATTACATGCTAAATTAGATAAAGGTGTGGGACATAATTATTATGGTGAGTGGGCTTTGCAAAATAATCTTTTATATATTTTTCCAATAGTTATTTTAGGTACTATTGCATGTACTAGGTTTAGTTGCTTTAGAACCTTCAGTGATTGGAGAACCTACAAATCTTTTGCAAATCCTTTAGAAATAATGACAAAATGGTATTTTTTCCAGTTTTTCAAATACTTCGTACAATACCTAATAAACTCTAAGGTGCTTGGGTCTATTGGTCTTCTCACGCTTAGCTAGAGGGGCTTTGATTGTCAAATGGATTTAACCTCATGTAATGTACTGTAATACAATACTTACTTCCATATTGGCTTAGGGGTACACCTAAGCAAATATGAATCTATAATCTAACCACATGCTTTTAACAAAAACACTGAGTTAATACTTATGTCCCATAACTCCATACTCCTCCTAAAAACTTATATAATGGTCCATACTCCAACCAAGTACTTATAATTAGAACTCCTCCTTAAAATGCATGTAATGGTCCATATTTCAACCAAGTGCTTATATCCAAAACCATGGACAAATACTTATACGCAAATTCATAGTCTAACTAAATACTTATATGCAAATTTCTAAGCTTATACTTTATCCCAAACCTCTCTAAGCTAAATACTTATATCCAAACCTTACCTTTTAGCTTAAATTAAATTAGCTAGCTAGTTAGCTTAAATTAAATGCTATTACTTTATCCAAAACCTTCACTAAATACCTATATCTGAATCAAATACTAGTACTTTTTCCAAAAACCTAAGCTAATATTTAGATCTGAATCAAATAATAATATTTGAAGGTTCATAATCAAATACTAATGCTTTCTAATTCCTGCTCTAGAGAGAAGTATCCTAAATCAAATACTATAGAGCAAAGAAGTAATCTCAATCAAATACTAAAACTAATACTTTCTAATTATGTGCTCTACAGAAGTATAATACTTTATGATTCACTACTCTACAAAACGTTACCTCCTTATGAAACTCAATTATCCCACTCTTTCCACTCTTCCCAAAATTATCCCACTCTTCCTACGCGATCGCCTTTCTTACTCTTTCCACTTCAAAAATACACAAAATGGCACTCTTCACTCGTCCTTGTGTGAAAATTTGGAAACTCTCGGAACCCACATTTCCCTCTACATCTCACTGAATTCAAAAATCTTCTTGAGACACACTTAACTCTCTCTCCCTGAATTTGATAATTTAACTTTGCAAATCTCGTGAATCCATTGTGCAAAACTCATATTCCCGAAATTTGATAAACCCACTTTGAATTCGCAAATTTGCAAATGGCACTCCGATTGTGGGGTTTTCTCCTTTTTATAGCGATCAAGTTTTGAATACGACTCAAACTAAGATATATATCCTCCACAAATATATCCTCAAACTGCACACAAGAATACATTTCCTCCACAAGAATACTCTTAATCCGCGTGCACATACATTTAAATATACACTAGAATATATTTAAATTTCAAAGTAGAATACCCTTTGTGCTAGAGTATGTGTAAATCTGAATTCAAATGTGACCTTTCGTCCAATGACCATTTACATCAAAGCACTTTTGAAAGTGACCCATCAAAACCCTTAGACATCTGAGCAAACCCTTTCCTTAACAAGTGATACCCTCCAAACACGAGCAAATTTCTACACTGTACATGAGTGAACATTGCTATAAAGAGAAAACATGCATGTAAACTCATCCACTTTCCTAGCAAACCTTATTTATAATCTAATACGTGCAAGCAGACCCCACCCCAACCTTGAGCAAACCTTGCCATTATTTTCAAACATATGATGGCAGAGGATAAAATAGAGATTTTGATTATTATCATTGTTATATCTTTATCATATTATCATGTTATATCATATCATTGTTTCTGTTTACATAAACCTCCCGGGGGTTGGTTGAAGGCAAGCGAACTTTCTACAATTGAAACTCCTCCCTATACTATTGCTTGTTTCTACTTGCACCTTCCTCCATAAAATCACGGAATGTATCTGCCTCCTCATCTCTAAAGTTGCACTTATCCTCTACCCACACATTGCTTTTATTAATTAGGAAGTTGTGCACTATCATACATGTTCTTATCCATCAAAGAAGATAAGCATTCTTTATTCTATTGTTTAATTTCATTCTCAACTCATGCAAAGAATGCAATCTTTTTTCAAGATACCAATGCAATGCTCATTCAACACATGGGTCCTTACAATACAGATATTGAAATATTTCTTATCTTGGGTGTATGCCTGTTTGAAAGAAGCAACCAGATGAAACCATGTGTACATATCACCTTATAAATATTGATTTCACTCAAATGCATTAGAACCTCGCATGTGGTTTAGTTCAGACCAAAGTTTGGATTTCTATAAATATTTCATGTTATGTTATGACATGAATCGTGCATACTTGCACACCATAGAAGAACTAGATTTCTATAAATATGTCATGTTATGTCATGACATGAATCGTGCATATTTGCACAACATAGAAGAACTAGATTAGATCACAGAGAGCTCTTTCACTATTTCAACTAAAATGCCAAAGGATTCCGTGTCCATCCTCACCAATTGTTTAAAAATGGGACCTCAAGCATCCCAAAATTTTTTAGAACAAATTCAGAATTGCAAATGGTTACAATTTGTTTCTTCAAATACCCATACCCATGTATAAATTCCCACCACGTTGCTGACATGTCTATGTCATCATTCTCTTCCTCATTCCATTCATCTAAACCCAATAACTCTCCGCAATCTCCCTTCTCATCATCTGACCCTACTTCCCTAACTGTGGCATGTGATGGACATGCAAATCTCACACGGGACTGCCTATGTTCCTCTCTCTTATTGGTGAACCTTTCTCTTGCCCCTTCTCCCAACTCCTAGTCGATCATCTTTCTCCCAACTTCCACACTATAAAAGCAATGTGAATGCTAATTGCCACCCAAATGTGACACAACCTTAACATTTCAATTTTCCCCGTGCACGCACCACTAAATTCACTCATGCATGTAGAGAGAAGTCTCAATGCGGAGTTTTCTTGCATTCAATATCACTTTGCTAAACTAATCTAGCGCGAAAATGGGTGCTGTAGCAACGATTTCAATTTGAAATGAACCTTGCTATCGATTTCAAATAAATTCCATTAATTAAGATTAATTAATGAATTCCATTGTGTTCCCGTCACCTGGAAACTTCTATGGGTCACCGTTCTCACCTCGCATATATAATTGTATGGCTACGGGAGACCTCCCATTAACCCTTTCGTGTTTCCCACCTACGTCCCATAAAGGATTACGGACCTCCCGTGATCTCGTAAAGATTTTTCACGAGATCCTTCCAGAACCCTTTCTCGAAACCCACACGGTGTTGTTTTTGTTGCTACCCTCTGACGCTAGCTTTTCACTAATCTCCTAGTAGAGGGTTTCAAATTTAGGCTTTTGGAGCACCCGTATGAATCCATAAACTAATTTTATGGGTGGATTGTAAAAATTGTATGGGTAACATGCAAGAGTGCAGAAAGGTTTTATGGAAAATGTACAGTCGAAAATATTTTTATGGGCATTTGAAAGCATGACTCGTAGCTTTTTTTACAGGTGGCAGGTGTAAAGTCCAGTGATATCAAATTAAAATTCACTTGACTTAATTTTAATTATAAAATTTTCAAACTCTTATTTGTAACGAGACCACTCATTTTTAACCAACCCTTGCATACGAGTATCTATAAACTGTTGTACAGATTTCACACCGGTATTCGTATAATTTTGAAAATCTAGAATTTGGAAACCCCTGGTATCTTGTTCCGAAGTGGAGTCACATTTGACTCCAAATCGGGTCACATCGACATTTATCATGCTTGGACGTTGCGGGGTTAAGGAGGTTTCTAGCTGGATCAATATTGCTTCCAATATATTAATCATCGTCCTGCGAAGGTGTAGTATCTTGATCAATTTCTTTTATCATTGATAGATTCTGGCGGAGTGAAGAATAAAGGGAACAGTTAAAATAATCATGGCCATCCCTCGTGTCAAATTAGAGACATTAGCCTTCCCCTTCAAGGTGAAAATTGCTAGAGAAATATATTCCTCTTTCTAGCATATGTAGGTCGTTAAATCTAGAGATCCAGAGAAATAAAATACATTGCACGGAGAAGACGCGACTTTTACTCTTCTTGTATGACTTCATAGGAAACATGGTACTTGTCCAGTCTTCTGAATTGCCGTAACTGATCTGATCAACTTTATTCCAGTCGACGATTTTCTCTTGCACGAGTGTTTATCCTAGCATTTATCTAAGCCATGCTAGGGAATCCCCATCACAACCCACCTCCGTCCTTTGTTAAGTTTCCGTTTCTTAGAAATGAAACTGTTATTTCTTACTTCACCAAGTCTTGATGAGTTATACCACTTGGGTTTTCGTTGGTTTACTATCAAAAGTAAACTGTTAGATCAATTGTTTACGAGAAAATGAAAGTGTTTGGTTTACAAGAAAATGCGGTACTCCAGACAGATAAAAGGAGACGGATGTAGTAGTTGAAAACCCACATCACTCCCCAATGAACTAAGTTTGAGGTTATGAAATTGACTCCTTCGTTTCGCAATGATCTAACGAGATTGACATCTGGTTACCAACCGTGTGAGTCGATGAAAACTGTGAAGCTGAAGCGGAAGTGGCAGAGCGAAGGCAATGGCGAATTTCGGTCAAGTCTAAAAAGTCCACTGCCTTGTGCTCGAGTCAGATGTACAAAGGGCCCACAAAATTGGCCCAAAGTCGATTTTCTGGGGACTCGAGCCTAGCTTTTCTTGGCCACATTAGCGCGAGAGGGCGTCGAAGTTGTCCTTAAATTGATGACGGCTATGCTCCGGTGGTTTCAGTGTAGGTCAGAGCTCAAAGATATTGGCGATTTGACCAGGACAATGGGACGAATGTGTGCGTATCTGGAAGTGGCAGCCCTGATAGATTTGTATATGCTGCTGCTGCCTCCTCCTCGTCATCAATGAAAGTGGTGGCCGTGGCATTTAGTGAAATGCTGGACTTCGGTGGTCATCTCTTCTCGGCACTAGTGTGTTATGGTTGTTGGGTCCGCGACAATATTCCGGTGGGACTACCGGATGTCGTCCTTCTTGCCAGTGGTTCCCCTCATTCAGTAGCGCTAATTGGGCTTCTGATACTTTTGTTCGCCCAAGATCATCACCACCACCACCACCTGTCACTGGAAAGTCTGCCTGGGCGGTCTGATGAGATCGACCGCTTCTGCGAAGTGAATGAAAGTGTTGCCTCTCTGGTCCTTCCCTCTCAGAAGATGCGCAGCGCAGAGGTGGATTACGCACAGCGAGGTGTTCCCTGACTGATAAACGCAGATTTTGAGCCCTTTACTTCTGATGGATGAGAAGTTCCCCTCGAATTCGGAGCGGTCGATTGTTCTTCGCGGAACAGATGCGAGCCGAATTTACCAGTTATGTCGCCGCTGGGGAGTTGAATAAAGTCAGAAGCAGTGCAACTGGATGAATGTTTGAACCTGCTGGATTCGCATTTCCTTGCATCAGCATGGACATTTGATAAGTCAGTGAAGCTAAGTTTGACGCTGAGCTGAATAGGAGGGCAGGAGGAGAATCAGGAGACAGTGTGGATGACCAACAATAACGACGATGAGGGAGGAGAAGAGTCTCGGCACGTTAAACCCGCTGGCTGGAGAGCAGCCTGGGTGGATGCTCAGGACGAGCACGAGCCATCGACTGCGATAAAGAAAGCGGCGGAGAGATTGGTATGGTGCGAGTTGTTTCAGCAGAGCATGGGATGGCTGCTTTTGACGCAGATTGGAGTGCTCCTGGGATCATTTGGACAAGTTATGTCACAGGGAGTTTGTTTACTAAGCTGGGGGATCTTCACCCTGGAGGCCGTGCTCAAGTATGGGCGAAGCTGGGCACATAATCACTACTTCAGAGATGTCCCTTGTAATTACGTGCCTATCCATCAAGATGCAGCTCACAATTCCCTTGCGTTTTTTGGTCTGTTTGTCTTAGCAGCGACTTTGCTGGAAGTGTCGCTTTATGTGCCTTACATTTTCGCTGTCATCAAGTTTTGGCACGTCAGCGAGAGTTGCTATGATGTAAACAGTGAGTGTCCCGATGGTACCACCCGTCTGATTGAAATGCTCATTGTATCAATGATTATTGTTGTTCTCCATTGGATATCAAGTTTAGGAGTAGTTGTCGCCTTCAAATGGGCAATGGGAATTGGTATAACTGCCCTAGCTCAGGGAGAGACGTATGGTCGAAAACAGAACAAGCAGTACTTGCGTAATACTATTCAAAGATTCAGAAGGAAAAGAAATCCTTCCCATCGTTTGCTGTGTCTGACGTGGTGGGTGCACATGGCAAGACACCGCCATCTATCTGCAGTGGTGGCCAGTGCTCAGCCTGGTAATTGTGGGTTGCCTGGGCATTGGTTTGAAACTGTGTCCCAGCTCAAGGACGATGTTGCGAATTGTGAGCACGGGGATCGTGTCCATCTGGACTCCTCAGCGCCCTTATCGGTGGTTCAGGAGATGGCCTTGAGAGCCTTGATGAGCCTGGCAAAGCAAAGAAGCGAAAAAGTGTCTGAAGAGATTGTCCGTGACAGAGGCTTTCTTCTTCTTGTTCAAGTTGTGCGAGAAGGAAAGCGTGAGACTTGCAGAGGTCTGGCTGCTGCAGCCATTGCTGAACTGGCTACACAACATGAAGCATTGAGGAAAGCAAACGTGGACCTCGATCCTGCTGTGGTTCCGCTGAAAAGACTTGCCAGGTCTTCAAATGTAGAGTATGTGGAGGTTGCTTATGGAGCTTTACTGAATTGTGCCCTATCGAACGACGACGCCAGCAAAAAGGTTATCTCCAAACTTCTAAATAGTGACGGTATGGTGATTGGTGAGGATGAGTCCGGGCACAATTTTCTCTACACCATAATTGACCATGCCCATAAGAGTCCTACTACTCGTTGCCAGGAATTAGCTGTGGGCCTGCTGAGTTGCTTAGTTGGAGGAAATAAACAAGCTGCAAAAGTTACAATGGCAGTTAGGGAAGGGAAAGTTAACGTCCTCCAATTGTGCACTGCTCTGCTCAACCATGGGCTTTCAGCTAAGATTCAAGCAGGTGCAGCAGGGGTTCTTGCGGAATTGGGTTATTGGGGGAAAGACTTTCATTCTCCGCTGAGTGAATCTTACAGCGAGGAATTCATTGGAGCCCTAGTTGGCGGGCTGAGACGTCAGATCCCCATTGCATTTGCTTCAGCCAGAGCTTTGTGCAGTATTGCTTACAAGCATCAAGCTACTAAGCAGAGGATTGTCAAGCACGGAGGCATCGAAGCCCTAGTGGATTTACTCCGTGAGAAGGACATTACCTCGCGTGAAAGTTTTGCTTCCTTCAGCACCAGTAACTATGCCAGGTCATCGCAACTTGAGGTAACACAATAGTAGGTCCTCCTATTTCTTTACTTGTACTGTTTGGAAGATTAGCTCCCGTTTCCTGGATGCTTTTTGCAGCTCAACATGGAAGTACTTCGTTGAGCAATGGCTGCACCGTGTGGTTCTTTCGTTCATCTTTCAGTAGAGATCAGTCCCTCAGTGCATACGTTAGTTACCTCATCATTATTTGTAATATATTCCGGTGTAGCCCACACAATTATCTGCCATTTTCCGTTTAGAGACTCGGAACATCGGACATATCATATTTGGAAAGCGACGACGGCTCTATTCAGAGGAATACTTCCCTCAGTCTTGGGAGCAAGGAACTCGCTTTAACGGTATGTTGTCTCTCTCTCCTCTCTTGTACCGTTTGCAGACTTCACTAAAGAAGCTTTTCCCAGTATATTCCAGATTTGGAACAAGTAGTATACCTCAGGAACTAAGAACCCCAATCAGTTAACAATCAACACTAGGCGCCTTGTAAAATCTTGGGCTTATGTACGGTTATGCATTCAGTCGTGCGTACGGAACCCTGTTCTAATAACGGATTTTGAATTTCGTTATTCAACTTTGGGTTCTTCAATGATGTCAGATGCAGGAGAAAAAGAAGGAGGAAGTGCGAAGTGATGCGGCCAGGGCACTAAGAATTTTAGCTTTGAACCAACCCGAGCATCAGAAGAAAATGATCATTGAAGGGGCTCTTCCTCTCCTGTTAGAAATGCTCCGTGTCAGTACAGATCTAAAGGTGCTTGTGCAGGCCATTAGTGCCATATCTGCTCTCACCTGGAAATGTAGTGAGGCTCAGGACTTAATTGGTGGAAGCGAGGACAGTAGTGGCAAGTTTTTCTCAAGGTTGTTGGAAGTTCTGGCCAGGAGCGAGAAGGATTCATCAATGAGTGAAGTGGTTTGGGAGAAGGGAGCTATAGCGATACAAAGTGCAGCTGAAGGAAATGAGTACAACCGGCAGATCCTGCTGAGGCTTGAAGCCAAGGAGAGATTGGAAGAGTTCATTGCCAAAAGAACAGAATCCAACGAAGGTATGCCGAAACGCTTGCAGGCAGTTAAGAGAGCGTTGTCAATGCTTACCAAGGAACAACCTTCATGAGCAACAGAGGCAGCTGAGGAGACATTTGTTCGCTCATCCAACTTGAAGGAAAGGGAAGCGCGTAAGTTGTAGCCTACATGTAGGAACAATCTGTATGACAGTAGCGAATGCGAAGTTAGTGATAGGAAGTTGGTCCCACGGACAGTCGAATTTTGTAAAGCAGGTGGCATACCTAGGATATTGTGGAGAAAATCAGCAAACTGAATCTTCACGCTGGAGTAATTGAGAAGGTTCCAGAGTTTGGATTACTTGTCTCTTAACTTCTGGCATTTGAGCAACTTGCGACACATTTTATGTATGGTTAATGTAATTTACCTGTCCCACTGATTTGATATGAAAAGGAGCTCCAAAATATTTGCGCATCTTGATTTTGACCTGTGGATCTAGGACAGTTCCTTATGAGACATATCTCCTGATATTACACAACCGGGTTGAGTACTCTCACAAACCTGACTGATATTTCAGACGAAAAAGTAGGGAAAAGAAGTGGGCACTTCCATTACTTTTTCACGCCTATTATGTGTAAACCACTCTCTAACGGAGTGTTAACTAAGTTTGAAGCATTCAGGAAGCCAAAGGAGACAATAGGCCTTTACATATGCATTTCTCACCACAAGGTGTGAATGATGGTTAGGAGAGATTTACTGCTTATACCTGGTGAAGTCTGAGTCAGGTTTAAGTTCGTATTGAACCGTTTTCTAACAAACGGGTTCCATATTGATACGCTCCATGTATTAAATCCTCAGAGGTAAAAGGGAGAAGCACTTGAAAATCAAACCAGGTAGAAATAAAGAAGGGAACAATACAAGTAACTTGGTTACCTATATCCTCCGGTGGTAAGTCCTTGTGCAGAAAATTTACATTGCAGATTCGGGCAGATTAAAGCAGCCTTCAAGCGAAGTTATGCATAAAATCGCAGCCGATGGCTAAAGTCCCCGTGCATCACAGCTTGGAGTCCTGACTGTGCAGCCCGTATTCTCAGCTACTCATGTTGACAGTCGATACCGATGAGACTTCTGCAAGTCGTCTGCTAGTGGTGGCAGTCAGTAATGATGACTTCGCAGTATAACAGTCAATGTCGACCAAATGCATCAGTTGTGTAGGTTAGTTTTCTCTGTCTTGTGCGAATGGACGGACGTATCCCACGTGCTTGTAAGTAGGTGTAGTGGATCCGCCGTTCTGCATAGTGCTTCTGCTATTCGATACTATTAGGGCTTAGCCCCATTTTACCCCTTTGTCTTCTCCATATACGGCTTGATGGGGGTCTTCCCATCCTTCTAGTTTTCACATGTGGTCACCTTCTTCTCTTCTGCTTCCGTTACTCATTTATCAGCATGTGAAATAGTTACGTATTCGAAAATAGCGCCGCATCCTCATGCGAAAGTACGAACGAGCGGTTGGTTTGTCACAAATTTAGATTAATCCTTTGTTTCACTAGCAAATTTCCTGAAATTGTCAACATTTTGTGAGTTACCTGGAAGGGGTCTGACAAGCAACAAAGCAATGTGCCATCAGCATACGGGAATTTGAACGTATTTGTTCCTATGTACGAGCCTCCTGTTTGTCGTCTCTCTGCTAGGGAACGATTTTCATCCCATGTACAAAACATAAATGTTCACTATTTATTTGTTCATGTCTGTATGTCTTACGCTTTACGATTTCCTCGGGGAAACATTGCCTGATTTTAGGTCCGCATCTACCTTATACATGTTTATACTACAATCATGCGTTAGACCTCACGACATGTGTGCATCCGTCTGTGAAGACCCCTCTCTCTACCATTCAACCACGCATCTCGACAGCAGTAAGCACTGTCACTATGCACTGGAGTGCTAGAGAGCAGTTTTGTCTTGAAAGCTTGGTTTCCGTTTATGTGTGGGACCGGGGAGTGGATTGCCTTTTCAACGATTGAGGAAATCAAAGTGCAAGTAGAGACACTAACTCCACTGATCATGAACCATGAGCCATCCCCGAAGTTTTTCACGTATTTCTTGTCTTGGGCAGCTTGTGTTAACAGCATCGAACTATTAATTATCTCAGAAACTGTGAACGATCTGCCTACTGTTTCATGCTGTGTTAACTTTACCTAGTTGATATTACCATCTCGCTCACATCAGTAGCCATATCTTCCTCTTGAGATCGAAGATATGAAAAAGTGTCAAGAGTCATACACGTAGCACTCTACATTTTCTGTATCGTGCGACGCGTATGACTCTTGACTCTTCTCCAGACTAAGAGTGACAGAGCTACTGACGTTGTCGGGCAGATAGTTTATCATGTGCCCAAGAAAGAAGTCTAAACAGAACTGATATGCACTGCTGTCTACCAAGGCGAAAGTTTAGCTGAAGGCAACAATCGACAGATCCTGCTGTTGATGTAAGTTGAGGAGAGATATAAAGAGTGCATCGGCGAAAGTATAGAATCAACCAAGGCAGATTGAAGTAGGCTAAAGGAGCTCTGCCAACTCTTAAAAGATACAGGCCTCATGAAGCGCTGTCCATAACTGTACGTTCATCTTGAACACTGTCTGATACTAGCGAATGCGAAGTTAGGAAAGAAAGCTGGGGTGAATGAGGGTAAACTCAAATCCGGTGAGAATTAACCGCTTTTGATCTGATCGAAGTTGTGCGAAAGGGGAATCCATTCAGGACAATCAGGACCTTCAACGAGGTCTAGTGTAATTTACATGTGCTGATGCTCGAAATAGCAGTTAAAAAAGGGCACGTCTTTCCGGGTTGTAAACGTAATACACTCCAGGAGATTATTCTCATCGCCAAACTACAAGCTTGGGGTAATTGGTTGACCAAATCGTCTGGAAGAGGTAAACTTGTCCTGTGCAATGCTGACATAGATAGTATTGGTCTACTCAATCTGGAAGGTGAGATTCTGTCAACATTTCGTAGTCCCTACCAAGAGACGAGCTGTTGTGATAGCCATGAAGTATTCCAAAGTCCCTCTCGTGCTTCTAAGATAAATCTAGACCAATCCATGCTCAGTGAGGGTGAGGCTTCCAACCAGGGTGCCACGCACCGGACTTCGTACGAAGCTTTCATCACCTGCTGATGCCGAGAATGGATTCGCGAACTACCGTACATCAGCTTTACAAGCATTTTATTTATAATTCAATCTGGACGGAGGAAAACTGTGTTGTTCTTGCTACCCTCTGACGTTATCTCTTCTGTATCCTCCTAGAGTATCTTGTTCGAAAGGGGAGTCACATCTGATTCCAAATCGGATCGCAACGACATTTATCATGCAAGGACGTTGCGGGATTATAGAGCTTTCTAGCTAGATCAATATTGTTTCCAAATCATCGTACTGTGGAGGTGTAGTATCTTGATCAATTTCTTTTTATCGATGTTAGATCCTGATGGAGAGAAGAACAACAGGAACAGTTTAGATAATCATGGCGATTCATCGTGTCAAATTAGAGACATTGGCCTTCTCCTTAAGGGTGAAAACTGCTAGAGAGACATGTATTCCTCTTTCTAGCATATGTAGGTCGTAAATCTGGAGATCGAGAAAAGTAAAATACGTTGCATGGAGAAGACACTGTTTTTGGGCGACTTTCCTCTACTTGGAGGGTGCTTTTTATGACTTTATAGAAAACATGGTATTTGTCCAGTTCTTTGAACCACGGCTATTGCCCGTAATTGATGTTAACTTTGTTCTAGTGGACAGTTTTCTCTTGAGCCTAGTGTTTATGTTGAGAATTGCCTTAAATATTGATGAAAATCTGCATAGCATTTATAGTATACAAAGAGCACTAAATGGTATACAAAGCACTTCTGCTTATTTTCTCTTATTGCAAATCTAGTTGCATGAAGTAGGCTAGTATGCAAGTTCAAAGGTAATGAAAAACTTGGTTGTCTTGCTTGGTCTTGCTTCTCCATATTTGTAAACAAGTGTCCTACTGCCCAAGCTTCTTGACTATGCTGCATGCATCGATGGAATGAACTACTTGCTCTCTCAAAGGTAAGACCTAAATACTCTTACTCTAGTGCTACCACGGGGTGCTAGATGCTATGTACAAACCCTAACACCTATAGTATAGGTACATGCTCTATCAATACCACATGTCTACCATCTAAAATGTACTTTCAACACCCCCACTCATTGAAGAAATGGTAGTACTCGCAATCAAATTTCTAAATTTATGAAACTTATCTCTTGGTAAAGCTTTTGGGAATATATCTACAATCTGATTGTTGGTATTGATGTAGTAGAAACAGATTTCCTATTTCCCTTGTTGCTCTCTCACATAGTGATACATGATATCTATATGCTTTGTTCTCTTGTGGAACTTTGGGTTATATACCAACTTGACAACACTTTGATTGTCATTGTACATTGGAATTCGACCATCTTGTCCAAATTGTAGCTCCTTGATTGACCTATAGAGCCATCTTACTTCTTTGGCAGCTGAACATGTTACTACATTGTCATGTTGTGGTTTGCATAGCCCGTAAAAAAGTGACTTATCATAGTTTATCTCCACATTAGTGGGGTAGGTTGTATGCTAGATCTGACAGATGAGCTGTTGCCATGTGAGCAATCTATGTACATGTATGTGATTGGCCATGTGGGTTACAATCTTATCATGTTTTAGAGCTCTGATGAATATAGATGAGGGCAAGTGGAGAGACAAAGGGGTGTTTAAGTCGAGGAGTCTCATGGAAGAGGAGGACGTCGGGAGTGAGAGTGGTAGCAATGCACGAGTGGTAGAACACCATAAGAAGTGTTTGAGCATGAGAAGTCCCATGCTGCTGATCTGCCACTCCCAAATCCTTTTCTCATCTGGCTTCAGATTTTGCACTGTGATGGCTTATGGGACTGGTTGGTGGCACGTTTCGGGGCGGTATTCGTGGAGTTGGTGATGGGAAACTCGGATTCTATCGTCCTTCCGGTGCTTACTTATGAAAATGTCTAGGACTTGACAATATATGTGCTTCTATAGTTGTTGAATGCCTGAATTTACACTCATAAACTTACATCAAGTGGAGTTGTGGGGTCCATTTGTCAAAAAGTAAAAAGACTAAAGGACAAATGTGCAAGAGATTGGGTCCCAAGAGAGGAGTTTGGAGTTTTTTGACCATTGAAGGAGTTCAAGGAGGCCATTTGGGTAGTGAAGACAATTTTTGGAGAGAGGTGCTAACAGGCTACAATTAGAAGACAGAAATCATATGATTTGAGCTGATTTTGGCAAGAATATCACCAATTGAATCAAGAGGGGTAGAATTCATACCCTGGAGCACAAAGTAGGCAATTGAGAGAGCATCTTGATAAATTTTTCACTATTTGTTAGTGGGATTGGAGAGTAGATAAAGTTCTTATAGTACTGAGCACAAGAAATTTTAGTTTTGGATCAATCTCAAATCAGATCTAATTGATTGAAGTTGAAGCTTTTGGGATGTAAGGTGTTGGAGAAGAGTTAATGATCAAGTTTGGAGTTTTTGTCACTCCCCAAGTTGTGGTTAAAGATACCTTATGAAAATTTCTAATCTTGTTTTTGGTTAGATTTTGCACCTTTGTGTGAAGGTTTAATGTAAATTCTTCAAATAGAGAATTCAGGGTCTTGGATCAATATACTTGGGTCTGCATAGCTCACAAGTTAGCCCAACTCAAGAATTGATCCATATCTAAGGATTGGGGTTGGATTAGGCCATCAAAATTTTCAGAGTGTTAAAAAAGAGCACAAAAAACTACTATGGAAAATTTAGTTGGCTCTATATGCATAGAGAGTGAGATCTGATGCAACAAGTTTTATTGAAAAGACTATCGTAAGCTTGGAGGAGCATTTCTTTCTTCAATCATATTGAATGTCAATTCTCTCACTTGTGTGACTATGATTGAGAGTTCAGATTTCTAAAGTGTTTTTTGAGGATCAAATGTACATCTGATTTAGAAATCAAGGGAAAGTTGGCAAGAACTAGTGGCAAAACCCTAAAATAGGGATTTCAAA
The DNA here is from genome assembly GCA_948567375.1 of Lunularia cruciata. Taxonomy (NCBI): domain Eukaryota; kingdom Viridiplantae; phylum Streptophyta; class Marchantiopsida; order Lunulariales; family Lunulariaceae; genus Lunularia; species Lunularia cruciata. Next base: position 24,136,283 of record OX419755.1, on the reverse strand, counting down.
ATTAGGGTGAAAGTTGTGAAGTATCTGGCCAATTTTGAGAGCTTGTCAAGGGAGCTGTAGTGATCTGGTTGAGGCCTATTTTATGTCATTGGAAAGCTTATCTCACAGGCTTTCCATTGAATTCTAGAAATATTGAATCCAAGGTAAAATTTTTTTTTTATGGTTATATGAGCTGAGTAGATTTTTCCCCATCAAGAATAAATAGGAATTCTCCACTTGGAGTAGAAAATTGTTGAGATATGAAGTTCAGATTGAAGGAGGCTTGGAGTACAGGTTAAAAGGAGCTTGATGATAGAGAAAGAAGGCTCTAAAAGCTTTTTTCCAACAAAAAGCATAGAGAGTTGTTGCCATATTCTTGTGATTGGATCCTCTTTGTGCTTGTATGGTATGCCTGTTTGTACGCCTAGTGGGTTTGGATTAGTGTGCGGGCGTTGTGCTTAGGTTATTTTCTTCTAGAGTGCTATGTATTTCTCTTTGGTAATGTTGGAGGTGATGACCAGCAGACCAGGAGTGCGTGTTTTGATGATAGGTTAGGTTGCCCGTCACTACCCTTCCCAATAGCAAAAATACTAGTTACAAGAGAAGAGGGTTTTGACGGTTAGGTAATGCATGTGTTTAGACAAATAGTTATGGGTTTACCTATAGCCTTTGATCTGTAGTCTCCATAGCTAGGCACCTTGTGTGTGCCCAAAGAGAGAAAGGAAAAGTACGACAATGTACTCTGCCTTTGTGGTAGAAGTGACATTGCATTGTTATCGTAGGTTGCTACAAGCTAATGGTCCACCATTCATCATGAATATAGAGCCTCTATTGTTTAATTCACCCACAATATCAGCATCATAATATCCCATTAGTGTATTAGCAGTATCAGAACCTCCGCTAAATTTTGATCCACAATCCAAAGTACCTTTGAGGTACTTGAAATTCTCTTCATTGCTTCCCAATATTGAGGTGAAGGATTAGAACTGAATTTTGCTACTATGCTAATATCAGAAGCTATGTCATTTCTTGTGCCTATCATAACATACATTAGATATCCTATTGGTTCTTGGTAGGGTGCTCTAATCTGTTCACTTACTTCCACTTGTAATTTAGTATTTGGATATGCAAGAATAGCAATTGCATATGAGTCTCCAAGATTGAACCAATTTATAATTTACTCCACATATCTTTCTTGAGTCAATCTGATTCTGAGTTTTTCTCTATCACAAAAAATCTGAAGTCCTCCATAGCATTTTGCTTCTCCATGTGTAAATTCAAACTCTCTACCAAGGTGATATAACATGGTAGCAATGTGGGATGTATTTTTTTCCATAAATCAGTCCATCATCTACAAAGTAATGAGGATTACCCCAAATTCATAATACATACAAGGATCAAAAAGTGATGTTTGAAGTCCATAACTCACTAAGAAGCCATCAAACTTCTAGTTCAAGTTCCTTGAGGCTTGCTTTAAGCTATAAAGACTTTGCAACAATGTGAAAATGCTCTTCTCCTTTCCAAATCTTATGTATCCTTGTGGCTACTTCATGTAATTTTCTTCATGCAAATCTCCATTGAGAAACATTATCTTGATGTCAAATTGGACTATCAATATATCTAATATTGTAGCTAGTGAAAGAAATTTTTTGATGAAATTGAACTTGATTTTTGCAGAAAAGGTCTCCTCATAGTCTATTCCTACAAGTTGTGAATATCTCTTGGCTACAAGTCTAACCTTGTGCCTTGAGATGTTACCCTTAGCATCAAGTTTGGTTCTATAAACCAACTTATAGTTGACTAATTTTCTCCCATCAAGCAATGTTCTTACCTTCCAAACATTGTTCTACTTCAATAACTTGAATTCATCATCCATGGCCTTTACCCATGCAAGTTATTGCATTGCATCTTGGAAATGAACAAGATATGAATCTACATCTCTTCCTTCAATCTTAGCTGCAACAATGCAAGCATAGGATGTCTTATTGCAATCTTACTCACCAAGTCTTTGTGGTGGTCTTCTTGTTCTCTCACTTTTGTGATTTTCTTCATATTGAGTAATTGAAGTTGAGCTCATTTGTGAATAAAGTTCTTGATTGGACTTACTTTCTTCTTCAAGTGGATAGATGCTAGTCTCACTTGCTGCTTCCTTTGTAGCCTACTTTGTAGACTCCTTAAAAGCATGTGGAAACTCTCCATCAACTTCTATCTCATGAATGCTCATTCTAGCATTGACTTGCTCTTCATTTCTCTCTTCAAGATAATTTATGTCTAAGTTTAGCATTTGTAACTATTAATGATCATGTTGCTCTTCTTTGAACATAATGTCCCTACTTCCACATGTCTTATTCTTCTCTGATCCCACAATCTGAAAGGCTTTGGATTTTGAATTATATCCGACAAAAGACATATCTTGTCTCTTTGGATCAAACTTATCTTTTTGATCCTTTGGTGTTTGCACAAAGAGCTAAAAGTTCTCAAATGTGCAACTATTTATTTTGTTCCATGCCAAAGCTCATGAGGAGTTTTTTCTAAAGATCTAGTGAAAAGATATTCATGACATGTATAGCAGCTCTGATTTCTTTTGCTCACAACTCTCTAGGTAGCTTGCTCAAAAGCAACATGCTTCTTGCTACTTCAAACAATTTTATATGATCTCTCTTTGAAATAGCATTTTTATCAAGAGTATAATATGTTGTAAGTTCATAGACTATCCAACACTTTGTACAAAAATAACAAATTCCTTTCTAGTAATATTTACCTCCTCTATTAGATCATATCTTTTTTAATCTTCACTCCATATAGAGTTTCTACATATGTGTGAAGTTGTTTGAAACAAGAGAGAGTTTTTCTTACAATAGAGTTTGCTTGAGAAATGTTACCTATCTCAGTAAATTTGATATGATTTTTTTATAACTTTGAGTCATAGACACCTTATATCACCATTGTTTTATCTTTCTCCATGTAGCAACTTTCTTTGGTATAGGTGGTTTGGATGCCTTTGTCTACCACTTGACTAATGTTGAACAAGGTGCAATTCAACTCCAAAATATAGAGAACTCCTTTGATGACTACTTGTTTTCTTGCACCAAAACTTACAAGAAATTGGGATATCTCCTACTCTAGCAAACCAAACCCAAACCTTTTGATTGTCAATAATATACATGGGCCAAGTTGTGATACTTGTTGTGACAACCCCGGCAAATATCACTTTTGCGGTAATTGGGTAAGTAAAGTTTGTTCCCACAAAGATACTGGTCAGAATTGGTCAAATACGAAGTCAAACAGTAACATGTAGTCCTTCTTGAGTTCTTCTTTAGTATCTTAGGTAGAAACCACACCCATAAGAGAGTAACAAGCACTGATTTGTAGTCTTGTCACAGATTAACACTTCTTAATCAACTCCATCAAATCTTTCCAAACAATCTAGATTGTGATGATTCAAGCTCTCCCAAAAATAACACTTCATTACAAAACAACTTTGCCTCAGAATTGTGTCCCACCCCTCCAGTGAAGGCACAACTTCCTCGATTGAAATTGCTTCACATCAACTTCACGTTGTACTCAAATGAAAAATACTACCAACACAACAATTCCTCACAGATCTATCAAGGCATTGCTTTGATTGCACTTCACTCAAGATCAAACACACATAGTAAGGATCAAGGCTGCGGAATCCAACATCCAACAAGCACATTGATTTGCACTTTGAAATTCTCCACACACTCACAAACACAATATTGATACTTGGAATCAAGCTCAAGCAATGAGCACTACTTCATAGCACTTTTCTTTATCTATTCTCAGAAATAATGAGCATTAAACAACATATGACTGCAAATGCCATGCTTAAATAGTGAAGCAAACGACAATTCTAACAACTATACCGTTCTACAACAATTTTTCTAACCTGTAGATCCAAAATGACAATGCACCTCTTCAAATCTACTCTTCAAATCTCAAAACTGTTACTAATCCAATCCAATGTTTACTTCTTCCTCGGCTTTCAATCCCAAAGTAACTTCAATCACTACTACTCTATCCTCAGGTTTCACAACTCCTAATTCCTCTACCAATTCTAACAATTCTCTTTCCTGATCTGCAATTTCTCTAGTGGGTAACCTTTTTAAACCTTCATCTCCCGACCCACTCTTCTCTAATGTATCCAATGGTAACTCCAAAGATATTTGCACTCCTATGTTATCTACTTCGGGTTTTGCTCTTACATCCTTCCAAAGTTTATCTATCTCTAACTTAACTAAATTTAATCTAATTGTGATATTGTCTTCTACCTCCAATATCTTTCTATCTACACGAGTTTTGAGACTGATCAACAATGCATTCAAACCTTTATCCTTTATATTTCTCCTCCTTGTCTCCTGCACCAACAACTTCAACTTGTGCAGTCTCGTTTCCTCAATGCGCACGTTGGCCTCTATACTTAACATCACGTTCATCTTGATCGCAATCCTTTTCAATAGCTCCAATCTCATTTTCCTCTCTCGTTCTTGATTTGTAAGCCAATCTTCTTTGTATGTTGCCAATTTTTCTTTGAACTTGGCTTTCACAATTTCCTTCTCCTTCTCCTTTTGCACAATCTTTTCCTCCTGATTGCAAAGTAACTCTCTCAACCTTTCTTCCTCTCTATATCTCACTGTCAACTCTCTTTGCCAGAGTTGCTTCTTCTCTTCTACACTCTCCATCACCCTATGGAGCTCTTGCTCTTTCTCTGCTACTCTTGCCATAACATGGATAATTTTTAATCTCGAATCAGCAAATTGCTACTTCAAGATTTCATACTCAGCTACTTGTCTTTCCCTCGCTATGTCACTCTGTTCTATGAGTTCCTCCCTATTCCTCACTTCTCTCTTCAAATTCTCAATCAATTGATTCTGTACTATTGCATCTACTCGTAGTACTTCCCTGTCCTCCTCACCTTGGATTATACTCTTTGTTAATTCCGAGTTCTCTTCTTCTAATTGAGCTAACACCTGTAACACAATCTTCACCTCCAAACACTTTGACTGCATATCCTTCTTCTTGTGCTCTAACTTCACCAACAACGGGCACACAACCTCCCGCAGATACTATACTCCTTCACTTGGAGTTACCTTGACTTGCGGACTTATCTCCTTCTTCACCTCTTCTTCACTCAACACTCGCCTTCTAAGCCACAGTCATCTTATAGGTATGGATTCTTTGCTTCCCAAACTTCCATCCTCCTCTTCTAATACCTTACTTGGTCCCACTCCACACTTTGCCTTCTGTTTGGAACAAACTTCCCTTTGAATTGTAACTCTTTTCTCCTCTTGCTCTAGAACATTGTCTTCCAGTTTTGAGTTACTTTTCTCCTCCGTCTCCATCTTGACTTCCTCCTCTTTGGGTACCGATTTCATCTCCACTCCATCATCGCTGTCACTACTCGTGTCTCCACTCTGTAGTGTGAACTCGGGTTCTTCCTCCCTCTCCAAATCTTTGGACTTGCACTTAGCTTCTCCTTCCGATTCTTCTTCCGACGACATGATTACCACCAGCTATTTCCTTGGGTTTACCCTTCTAGCCTTTCAAGGTCTCACTTTCTCTACTTCTTCTTCTCCTTGTCAACTCCTCTTCTTCAACTTTGGAGTACTCACTTCCAACTGCACACTCTACCTCGTTGCGTGTAGTACTCATCACTGCTCCTGATCTGAAGAATGTATTGCTGCTCCTCCGCATTGACATCTCTTCTTAAGTCGGGATGGAAATGCAACACTATCTTATTATGCTCTGCCGTATTGAGCAAGTTTAGCCCCAAATAGAAATGGGCTGCAAACGGCACAATGTAATGTGAAGGCGACTTGTCCCACAAATTCCACACCATTTGTCTTGTCCTCCCATGAAGACACTTCGCCCTATTAATTGGCTCTCCTAAAAACATCTTATGGAAGAACACCGCTTAGTGCTTCATCACATAAGTTGTTCTCTCCGACTTCAAGATCACCATTAGAGCACTCACGATCCCTCTCTTGACAGGATCTTTGTAGCTCTCTACTTTGTAACCATTCTTTGTGCACTTCAAAGAGAAGGCATCTCTCACTTCCTGGGTTTCTTTGGCTACTTCACCCTTCTCCAAGAATGTGACACCATGCTTTGCGCCTACTTCTCTCCCAAGTACTAACCTCCAATCCGACTCTGTCCATCAAGCCGGATTTCCTCTCTTCCCTTCCTCCTCAGGGCCATCAAGACACTTACTCTCGATGATCTTAGTCATGAACTCTAGAAAGCTAACATTCTAGTTCCATGCTAAGAATGTGATCCGAAGCCTGCTCAAGACCTCAATTCTTGCGATCACATCTAACCTCTGAATTGCATGATTTCTTACTATAAATTTGGAATTCTTCTTCCCTCCTCCCATCTTTCTCTCTTCCACTCTGGGATGGGGACTATTCTTCCTATTGATTCCCAGATTAACTCTCTTGATTTCCTCTTGACACACCAGCGCATCTTTGACTCTACTTCCCTTCCCACGATCTCCTGCAAGATGACTTCTTAATGGCAATGGAAAATTGTTGTCATTGCTTTGTCTTAAGCCCAATTTTTGTAGAGTCATGCATTCTTTGTCTTTCTTCAATTCAAGTTTCTACCAAGAAATCATACCTCTTGCATGCTCCTATCACTGTCAAGTGTCCTTCACGCGTATGACCTATGACCGCTATTTTTTGAACGGTCCCTTCTTGAATGTCTCGCCCCGATGGAAAGTTGTTATACTGTCCTTGCCTTGGGTTGAGCACCCCCCAAGACAAAGACTCCTTACTTCAGGTTGTATGCTGACAAGGCAATTCCGAGTACCTCGCCTTATAACCCAAAGTCACGTTACCTTGAGTTTCATCTCAAGGACACTTTTCATTGCCTTCTTTGGCCATATAGGCATAATTTGACTTTTATGTACACTTCTTCTTCCAAATTTGACTTCTATGTACACTTCTTCCAAAACAAAAATTGTGGGTACCACATACCCCCTCCCTCAAATGTAAGCATCCCTACGAACATAGACTTTGGGTGTCTTAGAGACTTCCGGGTCTATGGTCCAATATCTCCGAACTCTCCACCCGTTTACTTGAGTGGCAAAAGGATTTCCCTCCAGGTTTGCAAGTTGAATGGACTCATTTTCATAAAGATGAAGAACTCGATAAGGTTCCATCCATCTCAAATGCAGCTTGCCTGGAAAAAATAGTCGGGGATTGTTGTATAACAAAACCAAATCTCCTTTGCAAACAGTCATAGGCTTGATGTGCTTATTGTGCCTGACTTTCTTCTACTCTTGTACTTCTTTCATGGTTTGCATTGCATTTTCTCTTTTCTCTTCTAACCACATCAGTTGATGGATCTAAAGATCTTGGCTTTCTTCCTCCAACAATTGTTCTTCGCAAAGAATCCAATATGTCGGTACTTCAGATTCAACTGGTAGTATGGGATGCAAGCCGTATGTCAAGAAGTATGGAGTTTGTTTGGTTGTGATCTTTTCTATCGTTTGATATGCCCACAATGCGGCTGGTAATTTTGTATCCTAGTCATAAGCATAATTGACAATCATCTTATTCAGAATTTTGCAAAGTAACCCATTTGCCTTTTCCGTTAAGCCATTTGCTTTTGGGTTATAAGGAGTCATCTTTTGATGTTTAATCTGGAAGTATTTTCTTAACGCCTCCATCACAAAGTTCAAAAAATGTGTTCCTCTATCACTGACCAATTCCAGAGGACATCCGTATTGAGATGATGTTTTGAAAGAAAAATTCCGCCATGGTCTCTACATCATCTCTATGAGTTGCTTCAGCTTTGACCATCTTGGTAGCATAGTCAGTGCAAACTAAAATGTATCTCTTCCTTGTGACTCGGGTCACTAGTTGAATGGGACCCACAAAATCAATTCCCCATTTCTCAAATGGGGCCAAGGGTAAAATTGGTCTCAAAGGGCATTGAGAAGTAGCCGTCGGCTTCCCTATTCTCGGACACACATCACAGCTTTGGATATGGGCATGTGTGTCTTTGTACATCATAGGCCACCAGTACCCCAAGGAAAGAATCTTCTTTACAATATTCTTTAGAGCATAGTGTCCTCTTGATGCTTTGGAGTGTAAATACTTGATTACGCCTCCAACTTTGTATGACTCCAAGCATCACCAAAGTACTTCATCTTTGCCCATCTTGAATAAATTGCTATGTTTTAGCTGATAAAACCCCATTTTCTCGAGAAAGACTGCCCTTTGCTCTAGGTCTAGCCCTTCAAGACAATAGAGAGTATGCAGATAATGATATTTGGCTGCATACCTTGTACTTTGCATTGCTGTTAATTGATATAACTCTTCATCAGGGAACCAATTGTCACTTTCCCATTCCTGGTCTTGAGTTTCTAACTTGGACAGGAAGTCCGCATTCAAATGCAAAGCTCCCTTCCTTACTTGTACAGTATATGTGAATTCTTGTAACAACAAGATCCATCTTGCAATTCACTCAAACAAATCTGCCTTCTTGACCAAATGTTGCAATGCATAATGGTCAACATAGAAGACAAACTCGTATCCCAGCAAGTAGTGGCAAAATTTCTTGCGGGCATACACCATTTTGAGTGCTTCTCTTTCAGTCATCGAATAATTCTTTTTGGAAATTGAAAGTTGTCGGATGGCATAATAAACCAGGTAGTCCTTCTTCTTCTTGTCCTTCTGACTTAAGACAACTCTGATTGCCATGGACAAAGTGTCCACATATACATGAAAAGGGACGTCCCAATTTGGGGCCCTCATGACTGGTGCTTCAACCGGTTTCTTCTTCAATACTTGGAAAGCTTCTTCTTGATTTGCTTCCCACAGGTAGTCTTTGGATTTCCTTAGAAGCTTTGTAAGGGGTGCAACAAGCACCACATAGTTTGAAACGATGCATCTTTAGTATCCGATGTGTCCCAAGAAGGCTCTCAGCTCCCGGATGTTCTTTGGTGATTCCAAAGCTGAGATGACTTTGACCTTCTTGACATTGACTTCAATACCTCGGCTTGACACCCAATGCCCCAGAAGAATTTCCTCCTTCATTGCAAAGGAGCATTTCTTTGGGTGTATTGACAAACCGGAAAAATGACAACTTTCAAAGTTTGGCGAAGGTAATCCAAATGTACATCTCTTTGCCCAAACACACAAAAATCATCAATGAAGACTTCCACAAACTTCCATAGGAAATCTTTGAAGATTGAATTCATCATCTGCTGGAAAGTAGCAGGAGCATCACACAACCCAAAGGGCATTTGATTGTAAGCAAAAGTGCCCCAATTGGTTGTGAATGTGGTTTTATCCTTGTCTTCTTCTCGGATGGATACTTGATGGATTGTATCTTGAAAATCCATCGAGAGAACTATAACAAGGATGACCAGCTATTGGTCCAAAATGGTATCGGTAAAAGGCAAGGGATGATGATCCTTCCTGGTGATTGCATTCAACTTGCAGAAAGCTTGGCACACTCGGATCTTCCCCATTTTCTTCTTTGAGACAATAACAATGGGTGAAACCCATTCATTGCTTAAGACAAGAAAGATTATTCCGGCCCCTAAGTACTTGTCAATTTTGTCTTTCACTAAGAGGGAGTACTTTGGGTTCAAACTGTATTGTCTTTGCCCAACCGGAACTGCACCTTCAACCAGATCAATCCGGTGTTCTCCAAATTCTCATGGAATACCCGGCATTTGATCAATAGACCAGGCAAATACATCTTGGAATTCTATAAACAGGGCAGTGTATCTTGCCAACTCCTCTGAAGTGACTGTCTTCAAAATTTTAAAAATTTTTCCTTCAGTCAAGACAACATCTTGACAATTATTAGGGTTGATGACTCCTTCAACATGGCTTACTCGGCTTAATCCAAGGCAAGCTGCCATCAATCCTCCTTCCTCCAAGTCCGAGGCAAGGTCATATGGATCTTTGTCTTTGATGTCCACCTTGTAGCATTCCAAGTAATTGACTTGGACTTCATCTTTGGATTCATCTGAGGACAAAGATGATGAGTCTTCGGATTCATCCTCATCTTTTGACAAACTAGTTTCCCCGAGATGGGGAACCTTGACTAACCTCAACCTTAACCTTGACAGACCATGGACTAACCTTAACTCTGACATACCATGGACTAAGAAGGCAAAGAACCCCAACTCCATCATAGTCTTCCAAGGCTAACACTCCAAGACTCAAGACATTGCTCACTAAAGACTCAATGAGAGAGATAATTGCAAATGAAAGGATGAGGAGTACCTCCTCATTCCTAGTTTATATACTTGTGAAATAATTACACACCAAAGTTACTAATTACTAGAGTAACTTAAGTTATTAGCCTTAAAGTCAAATAAAGTCAAAATTTTAAAAGAATATCCATACTTATAAGAATATCCTCCTAAGCATGTGGTCTTATCTTGACCCAACTACAAAGTCAATGATTCCTTAGAAGAATCCAAAATAAAAAGGCTTGTGTGTCAAAGAGTTCTCAACTCTGTCTTGAAAGCTAAACACCTAGGAATAATACCAAGTCAATACACTAGAATCCAAAATAGTGATGCTCATCTTTTCTACTTCTTCTAAACTAAGGTCTCTTTTATTTTGGTTTATTTTGGTTATGACCCTAAACTTTAGCTAATCATAACTAATAAAGAACTATCCACTAATATAGAACCATGGTTAAATCTATATAAATAATATCTCTCAAGTACTTATCATACCAAAATAAATATCATAATAGTACATACATGCACAAATGGATGTTACATTTTCTCCGAGACTAGGATTTCACTTTGTCCTTGGAGTGAAGATCTCTCTACCTTCTATGATCCATCTGCAACTTATCACAATTAATCCTATCAAAGTGTCTTTCTCCCAACTCCTTGAGATCATAGGTGTAATTACCTCACACCTTCTCCACTATGAAAGGTCCAAAGTAGTTAGCAAAAATTGCTTTTACACTCTCTTGAATCAAATGGAATCAAACAACATTACCCAATCACCTTCTTTGAAGAGCTTCACCTTCTTCTTGCCTTGCCTTTTACACTCTCTTGAATCAAATGGAATTAAAAAATATTACCCAATCACCTTCTTTGAAGAGCTCCACCTTCCTTGAAGAGCTCCACCTTCTTCTTGCCTTGCCTTTTACACTCTCTTGAATCAAAGGGAAGCAAACAAAATTACCCAATCACCTTCTTTGAAGAGATCCACCTTCTTCTTGCATTGCCTCTTGTCATAGCTCTCCTTTTATTTCCTTTGGGCTTGCTCCACTCAAACCATAGCAATTTCTCTTACCTCCTCCAATTCCATGAGTTGATCTTTCCTTGACTTCTCATCATCACCTCCTTGTGCTTTCTTCAATCTCCTATGAATGCTTTGGAAGGTAGGAAGATCAAAGTGAACAGGTAAGGTAGACTCAATACCATGTACCAAATGAAATGGAGAATATCCAATGGAAGTCTTCATGGTTGTCATTTACTCCCAAAAAATTGCATGAATCCTTTTACCCCAATGATGTTTAGCCCTCTCCATTTTTGCATCTTTGGCTAACATCATGCACAAGGTCTAATTGGTTCTCTTGGCCAAGCCATTGGAATTTGGCTTATATGATGTAGTTACTCTATGTGTGATAGAGGAATGTTGTAGCATGGCTGTAGTGATGCTCCCTATAAAATCTCCTCCTCTATCAGAAACCAACTCAAAAAGGCACCCAAACCTAGTGATAATGTGTTCATAAGAAATCTACCAACTTCATCTTCATTCTTGTCCCTCAATGGTCTAGCCTCAACCCACTTGGTAAGATAATCAGTAACTACCACAATGTACCAATTGTTCCTTAGGGTTCTATTAAGAGGACCTACAAAGTCATTTCTCCACTTCTCAAAAGGTCATAGTAATGGAATTGATCTAAGAGGGGGAGTGGAAGTAGACTTTTTAGCAAAAGCTTGACAAACATGACAAGTTTTGCAATAATCAAGACAATCCTTGAAAATCCCCTCCAATGGTAACCTACATCTAGAATTTGAAAGTAGTCATCTTCCTTGCAAAGTGTTGTGACAACCTAAGAAGTATCACTTTTGCGGTAATCAGCAAGTAATAGTTTATTCCTACAAAGATATTGGTTAGAAATGGGCAAATGCAAAGTAAAACAATAACCAAACAGTTCTTCTTGATTTTGTCTTTAATTCTCTTGAGTAGAAACCACACTCAAAAGAGAGTAACAAGTACAAAATCACAGTCTTGTCACAAATCAAAACATCTGTAATCACAATTCATCAATATCTTTCCAAATCAATCTTGATTGTGATGATTCAATTCATCCCAAAGAAGTCTACTTCACCATGAAATGACTTCACCTCAGAATTGCATTCCACCCCTCCATCAAAGGCACAACCTCCTCAATTTAAATTGCTTTGTATCAATCTACTATTGCACTCACCAATGCAAAATACTACCAACATTACGACTTTTCATAGATTCATCAAGGCATTGTTTTTATTGCTCTCCACTCACAATCAAATACAAAGAATGAACATCAGTGTTGTAGACTCCAACATCCAACAAGCTCATTGACTTGCACTTTGAACTTCTCCAAATACTCACAAACACATAGACAAAAGATTGATACTTGGAATCAAGCTAAAATGACAAGCATTGAGTTACAACACTTTGCTTTACTCAACTTCAAAATAACATTAATGGATAACATTAATGAACAACAACACTATAAATTCTTCCTTTAAATTGGCTTTGCACTACATCCTAGAAATCTCCAGATACAAATCATCTTCCTATCTTTTTAAATCTCTACTTCAAATCTGTAGATCCAAAATGATACTACACTTCGTCATATCTGTTCTTTCATATCTCAACATTGTTACTAATCTGATCCAATGTCTACCTCTACTTTGGCTTCTATTTCCAATGTAACTACAATTGCTTCTTGTACTTTGGGTTCATGTACTACCACTGTCTTGTCTTCTATTTCTATCCTATCTTTAGTCTAAATTGAAACTAAAGTCATTACAATGCTATCTACCTTCTCCTTCTCTACTCAAACTTCTTCTAATATCTCAAGACCCTAATCCCTAAATGTAACAATATGGAGTTTAGCGACAAAGTTAGTAGAGCTAATGAAGTAGCAAATAAGACAAATTAGCCTAGAATATTCAAGAGGTATCTAGGAAGCTTCCCGGCTAGCTTAGCTTGCATTTCAAGTAAGTAGCTTCTAGAAGGTTACAACTAGCTTAGCTTGCATGCCAAGTAAGCAATTTCTAGAAGGAAGCTTCTTGAGAAGCTTCCTAATTAACTTGGCTTGCACTCCAAGAAAGCGGCTCAAGGAAGCTTCATGAGAAGCTTCTCAAGAGCCTTGTATGATCCCTATAAATACAAGAATCAAAGCTCCTGCTAGGCATTTGGAGTTTTCCCTCATTAAAGTGTCCCAATGTGAGCTTCCATTCTCCTATTTCTCTCCTTGATCACGGTCTTTTACATTGGTATCAGAGCAAGATTAGGATGGATGGAATTTATGGACCACCAAATCCATTTTTGCCAAACCATTGGGATTTTCATGTCTAGATATTACCCAGGCATTGTTCACCCAATTCATCACCTTGCATTTTAGGCAGGATTTTCTACGTATGATCACCTTGTGTGAAGAACCCTTGATACTTCCGATTGTAACTTATAGAGACCAATGGACATGATTCATCTATGTGTTAATCAATTAGATAACTTGAGAGTAGTGGGATAGAGTAGTAGCTATGGCGGCACTACCGGACATTATCCTTGCAATGCAACAACAAATTGAGCACCTTACTTGATTGTTGGATGAACAAGAGTAGCAACAACAAGAAAAAATAGAGAGGGAACTAGTTTGAGATGGAAAAGATTGCATTCAATTTCCAAAACCCAATGTGTTTGAAGGCAAGAATCTCTCCGAAACAATGGAGAATTTTGTGTTTGACTGCAAATGTTACTTTGAGGCCACCAACCTTCAAGATAAATAGAAATAGATTCTCTTGGCTTCTAGTCAATTGGATGGTGTGGCAAAACTTTGGTGGCAATTTCGAGTGGAACAAGCTGAATGACAAATTGCTGCACCAATTTTGACATGGGAAAAATTCAAGGATGCAATACTTGGTCAATTCCAAACTATAAATGCCACTCGAGCTGCACAAGATAAATTGGCGGAGTTGAAGCAGATTGGCTCTATAAGGAGCTATATCACACAATTTCAAAACATCATCATGCAAATTCTAGATATACAAGAAGGTGAAGTTTTGGATCAATTTGTGCAAGGATTGAAAGCACAAAATAAATTGGAGGTGACCATGCGGGAACCACAAAACATAGAAGAAGCTATGCAATTGGCTGAGCACTTTGATTCCTTGGTTGCAACAACTTGGTCCTGACCTCGACCTACACAAAGTCTACCTGTACACTATACATGGAATTGAGGAACCAACACCAATAGAGATTGATGCTATCTAACAAAGACCACTTGGTATAGCGGATAAACTAAGATTGCAACAAAATGGAGGTTATTTTTATTGTTGCCAAGTTGAACATTGCATTGTTGAATGTACATTTAGGAATGAGTGACTTCAACAAGTTACCTAGATGGAGTTTGTGGAACAAAATGATCAGGGAAACAAGGAATCCTAGTAGGAGATTTGGAGCCACCTACTAGGAGCTTGATTAGTTCTAATGGGATTGAATGCTTGACCTATGCAAGTTTGGTTCACTTGCAAGCTACAATATCTAATCGGGGTTGTAGGATTTTGGTTGATTTCGGAAGTTCAAAGAATTGCATATCTATGCAAGTAGCAAAAGGAATTGGGTATTCTTATCAAGCCAATGATTGGAAGTAGATTGATGATGACGGATGGTAGAAAAGGTTCTACATTTTGTACATCATATCCTATTACTTTTAAGATTAGGAAGGAGTATTTGGAGTGTATAAGGTTTGAAGTACAACCTCTACATTATGATGTCATTCTAGGACTACCTTGGCTTGAACATTAAAAGGTTCAAGTTGATTGGACCCGATAACAAATTCAAGTACAACACCAAGGTAGGAATTTCTGATTAGGTTGTCTAGCACCTCTAAGTAAGACACCTAAGAATAGTCAATCCCAAGATGGGAAGTTTGTTGAGAAGGTAGCCATAGAGCATGCCTTGAAGGGAGAGGATCCCCAAGATGGAAATTTTGATAGGAAGGCAACCATGGAGCAAGCTTTGAAGAGAGGTGAGTCTCTAGATGGGAAGTTGTTAGTGAAGCAGCCATAGAGCAAGCTTTGGAGGAAGATAGGTCTGTTTTTGTAGTGTGGATCAAATTGATTCCACAAGGACAATATGAGGAGAGCCAAGAGCCTCATCAAGCAAGGGTTGATCAGCTAGTTTAGGAGTTTGTGGATGTGTTTTTAGATGATCTGCCAAAGGGATTACCCTTCGATCGTGGTATGCCCTTCAAGATTGAGTTATTGCCAAGGAGTACTCCGGTGAGTAGACCAATCTATAGACTCTCACCAAAGGAGTTGGAAGAGTTGCAAACAACACTTATGGAGTTGTTGGAGAAGGACTTCATACAACATAGTACCTCTCCTTGGGAAGCACCAATACTATTTGTTCCAAAGAAGGATGGAGGACTTTGTTTCTGTGTTGATTCTCGTGAGCTTAATAATAGTGAAGAATGCATATCAGTTGCCCCGGATTGATGACTTGCTTGATCAATTGAGTGGAGCACAATAATTTTCCAAACTTAATGTTGCTAGTGGCTATTGACAAATTGCCATTGATAGGGAGGATGTGTAAAAAGATTGCCTTTTGCACAAGGTATAGGCATTTTGAGTGGAGAGTTCTACCTTTTGGGCTCTCTAATGCTCCAACGGTCTTCATGGATCAGATGCATCAGGTGTTGGAGGGAGTATTGGATTGGTACATAGTGGTGTTCTTGGATGATATCTTAATCTATAGCAAGATAGAGGTCAAACACATGAATCAGGTGCAAGAAGTCTTAAGGCAACTATGACAATGGAAATTTTATTGCAAGAAGTCAAAGTGTGCCTTTTGGCAAAAGGAAGTTACTTTCTTGGATCACAAGATCCCATCAGAGAGGGGATCAAGATAGAAGAGGAGAAAATCAAGGCCATTACTGATTGGTCTACTCCAAAGGATGCTATAGAAGTACGGGCATTTAATGGATTGGCCAATTTTTACTGATGGTTTATTCATTACTATGCTCATGTGGCTGCACCATTGATTGACCTCTTGGAGAAGAACTTGAGCTTCCAATGGACCACCAAGCACAAAGAAGCATTCCAGAAGTTGAAACATATGGTGTCTTTAAGACCTATCCTTCAACCATATGATCCTCAGTTACCTTGTGTGGTTGATTTTGATGCTTCTAACTTTGCAATTGGAGTTGTGTTGCAATAGGAATTCCCAAATGGACTACATCACATTGCCTTTGTGTCTTGCCAAATAAATATAGTTAAAAGAAATTACTTTGCTTGAGACCGAGAACAACTTGCAATGGTATATGCCACCAAAGTATGGAGGTATTATCTCTTGGGGGAAACAAGTGATCATGCAAACTGATCAAAAACCATTGTTGCAGACCTTACACTTGGAACACATAAAGAATTGACATCATTGATAGGAGGAACAACTCCAATTGTTTGACATCAAACTTGAGTACAAACCAGGTTGGTTCCATTTCATCCTGATGGTCTATCATGGCGACCTGATTTGAAGTCTCTTCCTCTCATTACAATAACAATTACAATTGTGTGAATTGACTCCAAGGTCCAAATCAAGTTTTGGTCAGCTCTACAACAAGATCCCTTCTTCCAAATGGTACATGGTCATCTTACAACATAAAACAAGGATTACAACACCTTCTCCTTCAAGGAAGGCCTTCTATTCCATGAGGACCAGGTCTATGTTCTAGCCAAAGGTGATCTTAGAGTTGTAAGCCTTCAAGAAGCCCATGATTTACCAATAGCTGGTCACATGGGTGTGGACAAGACCTTGGGTCTCAAAATCCCAAAATCAGTCTCAAAGGCCACTAGGAAGTAGCCATTGGCTTTCCTATTCTTTGACAAGCATCATAACTTTGGATATGGGCTTGAGTATCCTTGTACATCATAGGCCACCAGTACCTTGATGAAATAATTTTCTTTACTATATTCTTTAGGGCATATTGTATTCTTGATGCTTTTGATGTAAGGACTCAATTACTCCTCCAACTTTGTATGATTCCAAGCATCTCTAAAGTACTTCATCTTCACCCATTTTAAATAAAATGTTGTGTTTTAGTTGGTGCGGTCCCACTTTCTTGAGGAAGACTGCATGTGCTTTGGGTTCAATACCTCAAGACACTGGCAAGTATGAAGATAGTGATATTTGGCCGCATACCTGATACTTTGCATTGCCATCAAATGATATAACTCTTTGTCAAGAAACCAATCATTGACTTCCAAGTCTTGGTCCTGAGTTTCTAACCTGGAAAAGAAAGTCCGCATTTGAATACAAAGCTCCCTTCCTTACTTGTATTGTATATGTGAATTCTTGTAACAACAAGATCTATCTTGCAATTTGCCCAAACAAATCTGCCTTCTTTACCAAATGTTGCAAAGCATAGTGGTCCACATAGAAGACAAAGTTGTATCCCAAAACATAGTGGAAATACTTCTTACAGGCATACATCATTTTGAGTGCTTCTCTTTTAGTCATTTAATAGTTCTTTTCTGCAATTGGAAGCTATTGGTTGGCTTAATAAATCAGATAGTCTTTCTTCTTCTTGTCCTTCTGACTCAAGACTACTCCAATTGACATGGAAAAAGTGTCCACATACATATGGAAAGGGACATCCCAATTTGGCACCCTCATAATTGGTGCTTCAACCAATTTCTTCTTCAACACCTAGAAAACTTCTTCTTGTTTTGCTTCCCACAAATAGTCTTTGGATTTCTTTAGAAGCTTTGTTAGTGGTGCAACAAGCATTTCATAATTTGACACAAAGTGCTTGTAGTATCCAATATGTCCCAAGAAGGCTCTCAACTACCAAATGTTTTTAGGTGATTCCAAAGCTGAGATTACTTTCACTTTCTCAACATTGACTTCAATACCTCAGCTTGAGACCTGATGCTCTAGAAGAATTCCTTCTTTCATTGCAAAGAAGTATTTCTCTAAGTGTGTAGGGTACACACTCAAAGAAAACATAAAAATAATAATGACAAGCCAACAAAATTACACCTTTCAAAAGTTTGGTAAAGGTAATCTAAATGTACCTCCCTTTAACCAAACACACAAAAAATTGTTAAAAATCACCTTCATCATCCATTGGAAAGTAGTGGGAGCATTACACAACCCAAAGTGCATTTGATTGTAAGAAAAGGTGCCCCAATTGGTGGTAAACTTAGTTTTATCCTTGTCTTCTTCTTGGATGGATACTTGCTATATTTTTCTTGATGGATTTTAATGCTATAGCCTAACAATCTATTGAGAGAACTATTATAGAGATGACCTATAACACCCATTTGTGCATGTATGTGGTGTTATGATATTTAGCTTAGTATTAAAAATACTTGAGAGATATTATTTATATAGAGATAAATGATGGTTCTATATTAGTCATGATTAGCTAAAGTTAGTCATAGCTAAGATAGAGGGGACCTTAATTTAGAGGAAGTAGGAAAGATGAGCACCATTATTTTGGATTCTAGTGTGTTGACTTGGTATCATTCCTAATTGTTTGGCTTTGAGGAAAGAGTTGAGAACTCTTGGGCCCGCAAGCCTTTTTGTTTCGGATTCTTCTCTAGTCCAAGGATAGCACATGTGAGGAATCCTTGACTAAGTTATTAAGTCAAGATAAGATCATAGGCTTAGTAGAATATACCCATGTGGATGGATATTCCTTTATACTTTTTGACTTTACTTGACTTTTAGCCTAGTAACTTGAATTACTTGGGTAATAGTAACTTTAGTGCATAACTATTTCACAAGTTGTGACAACCCAGCAAATATCACTTTTGTGGTAATCGGGTAAGTAAAGTTCGTTCCCGCAGAGATACGAGTCAGAAATGTCCAAATACGAAGCAAAGTAACAATTTCAGTTCTTCTTGAGTTCTTCTTTAGTCTCTCAGGTAGAAACCACACCCAGAAGAGAGTAACAAGCACTGACTCGCAGTCTTGTCACAAATTCACACTCCTTAATCACAACTCCATCAAATCTTTCCAAACAATCTTGATTGTGATGATTCAGGCTCTCCCGAAAACGGCACTTCACTGCAAAACAACTTTGCCTCAGAATTGTGTTCCACCCTTCCACTGAAGGCACAACTTCCTTGATCAAAATTGCTTCACATCAACTTTGTACTGCACTCACAAATGCAGAATACTACCAACACTACAATTCCTCTCAGATCTGTCAAGGCATTGCTTCGATTGCACTTCACTCAAGATCAAACACACAGAATGAAGATCAAGGCTGTGGAATCCAACATCCAACAAGCACACTGACTTGCACTTCCAATTTCTCCAAACATTCACAACCACAAATACAAAGTTGATACTCGGAACCAAGCTCAAGCGACGAGCACTGCTTTACAGCACTTTGCTTTATCTAATCTCAGAAATAATGAGCACTGAACAACAATTTCATACAAATGCCACTCTTAAATAGTGAAGCAATCAACAGTTCTAACAACTATACCGATTCTACATCAACTGTTCTAACCTGCAGATCCGAAATGACAATGCAACTTTCATATCTGCCTCTTCAAATCTCAAATTGGTTACTAATCCGATCCGATGTCTACTTCTTCCTTGGCTTTCAAACCCGAACCCGAAGTAATCTTACTTCCTACTATTCTGTCCTCGGGTTTCACAACTCCTACATCTTCTACCAAATCCAGCAATTCTCTTTCCTGATCTGAAATTGCACTAGCGGGTAATCTATCTAACTCCTCATCCTTCGACCCACTCTTCTCTAAAGTGTCAAATGTCAAATCCAAAGACACCTGCACTCCTATCTCTCTTACCTCGGGTTTAACTACTATCAATTCCTTTACTAATTCTATTGTGTCATCATCAAGAATTGTAATTGAAACCATGAATATACTATCTACACCTTCAATTTGTAACCCACTTTCTCCTAATCACTCATGTTACTAACCCGAAGACACTAATTGTCTGATCCTGCACTTCGGGTTTATTCACTATTGTTATTTCTCCTTCAATTCATGTTCCATCTTCAATTAGAACTGAAATTGAAGTCATGGGTATTCTAACTATCTTCTTTCTCTACTCTAACTTCCTCTGATCCCTCTGGCAAAACTCCCAAATTCACCTTCACTGCACTTCGAGGTCAGACTACCTCTGATTTAGTCATTTTCATCTTGAGTCAAAGTCTTTAGACCCGAAGTCATGTAAACCCGAAGTACGAAGTACGAAATCCGAAGTCACATTGACCCGATGACACTTTGACCCGAAGTACATCTACTCCAGAAACTTCAAATGGTTGTAACTTCTTCTACAGACCTCCAAAATTTTCGATTTTTGTGGCAATGGAAAGCCCTGAACAAGATGCTTCCAACGAAATATAACATGTTTGATTTGGACTTGTGTGCATTGAGATATGGCCCCCGCAAAAATCCTGACTTGTAACTTCTATTTCTCCTTCGGGTTTGCCCTCCTTAACGTCTGATCCGAGTTTTTCCCTTCTTTGACACAAAGTAAGCTTCTTCGGGTTGGATCCAGTCCAAATCCTTCTTCTTCTTACTTGAAGTCGACTTCCTCGGGTCTGATCAAATCATAGGTTTGCACTCATTTCTTCTCCATTTGGTTTCAATTTGGTTTAAGCAAGGCATTTCTTCTTCTAAACTCATCCAAAATGAAAAATGTGGGTACCACACAAGTATATAAACAAGGGATGAGGAGGTACTCATCATGCTTTCATTTGGAATTATCTATCTCTCATTGAGTTCTCTAGTAAGTAATGTCTTGAGTCTTGGAGTGTTAGCCTTAGAGGAGTACGACGGAGTTGGGTTCTTTACCTTCTTAGTCCATGGTTTGATACCATAATAGCCATCAGAGGTTCATCTTGAGTGAGAGACTGGCCAACTCACATTTTTGGTTCTATTGTTGGGATCACTCTAGAATGCAAGATAATGTTTCGCAATACAATTCTATATTAGATAGAAGAGAGCTCACTTAGAGAGAACTTTAGGGGAGGATAGGGTTGAACT
Organism: Lunularia cruciata; assembly: GCA_948567375.1. Classification (NCBI taxonomy): domain Eukaryota; kingdom Viridiplantae; phylum Streptophyta; class Marchantiopsida; order Lunulariales; family Lunulariaceae; genus Lunularia; species Lunularia cruciata. The sequence continues at coordinate 24,115,045 of OX419755.1, read as the reverse complement.
TATGTTAGAGAACCTGTACCCATTTGCATACCCTATAGTTCATTATGTTGTCTTTGAGCTGATTTTGTATATCTTGTACACGAGAGGATTTGGATAGATTATATGAGATGGATTGCAAATTTTGGGGATTAAGGTGATTTTGGCAAAATCTCAAGTTTGAGATTTGGACTTGAAAATTCTACACATGATAGCTTGGGTTATCTTTTAGTTATCACACTTGAAATTATTATGAGAGCTACTATGCGCACTAGGCTAGGATTTTTGAAAGTTGATAAGATAAACTGCTCCCGCAATTGCATGTTCTTTGAAAAATTGTACAGAGTCTGACATTTCTTCAATTTTCAGTGGATTTTCCTGAACATTTATAAGAAATGTTTTTACATTGTATCCTACCTGCTGACACAAAAATTAGAGAGAGATCATTCTTGTGCAAGGAGTTATGAGTTTTTAAATGGGAGGGGGGGGGGAGGTGGTTTTTAGACCAAATCTGAAATATGTGTGCCGAATAGAAAGGTGTCTAGGCCAAATTGCTCAGTGAAAAGACCTTGAATTTTTTAAGGAGTGATGCCCTAGAGTTGTGATCATATGTGAAAAAATTCAGAGGAATTTGAGATACCTGTTGAGAGATTTGAGTAACATTGTGAGAAATGATTAATTTTACAGAGTTGAGATCTCATGCATGAGGAGTTTGAGAGCAACAAAAAACACATTTGATTATTTAGATTCATCTTGAGAACATGGAGGATCATCAAGAGTGGAAAATTGAGACTATGAAAGGTTCCCCAAGGGTTTGAGGTGATTGTATGGGTGGATTTGAGGAAAAGAGAGTTTAGAATAGAATTTGAAGAGTGTTGAGAGGATCCAAAAACCTACACCACTTGGAGGAAAGAGTGAGTCTAAGTGCTTTCTATGTGGAGAGAAGGAAAATAAGGCAAATTCATATATATTGATCTTTGAGAGCAAGAGATTGAGAGAAAAGAAAGGATTACTTGACTTGGGTTTGCATGTTGGACCTTCTTCACCAAGATTGGGAGGGAGAAGATCTAAGACCAAGGAGTTGTGTGAGGTTTGTGGAGTTAAAGGACTTCCAAAAGGACATGAGTTTAATGGAGTAAAAGCATTTTTGGAGACTTTGGTGAAGGATCTTGTAGAGAGTCTTAGTACAGCTACAAAAATACTACCACCTTCATCAGCTAGTTCTTAAGATTGGTGATGGAGATAATCTTTCAACTTATGGATAAACTTACCATGAGCGTCCTGATTAATATGCACTCTAGGATTTGATGTTGCTCTAGAAGTCTTGGATCAACTTGAACCCTTTGTATTCCCTAGGGTGGATTATTCTCAAATGGTGTTAGTCATGCACATACTCCATTAGGTATAGAGTGAGAGAAAAGAAAAGAGAAAAAGGAAAATTGAGAGAAAAGAAACATAGTGAGGGGTTAAGATGGGGAAAATCCCAATTTTCTTTGGCAAAGATGGAGAAGATATGGAGGCCTTTGTGAGAGACTTCAAGAGAACTTGCATCGGAAACTATGAGAGGACAAAGAATGAGTAAGCCTCATTATTACCAGATTTCTTTGAGGATGCAACATTGTAAGCCGGCTTGTCTCTCACTCAAGATGAACCTTTGATGGCTATTATGGTAGCTCACCATGGACTAAGAAGGCAAAGAACCCCAAATCCATCATACTCTTCCAAGGCTAATACTCCAAAACTCAAGACATTGCTCACTAGAGAACTAAATGAGAGAGATAGTTGCAAATGAAAGGATGATGAGTACCTCCTCACTTCTTGTTTATATACTTGTGAAATAGTTACGCACCAAAGTTACTAATTATTGGAGTAACTCAAGTTACTAGGCTTAAATTCAAGTAAAGTCAAAAATTATAAAGGAATATCCATCTACATGAGCATATTCCACTAAGCATGTGATCTTATCGTGACCCAACCACTAAGTCAAAGATTGCTTCACATGGGCTATCCTTGGACTATAAAGAATCCAAAACAAAAAGACTTGCGGGCCCAAGAGTTCTCAACTCTTTCCTCAAAGCCAAACACCTAAGTATAATATCAAGTCAGCACATTAGAATCCAAAATAGTGGTGCTCATCTTTTCCACTTCCTCTAAAGTAAGGTCCCCTCTATCTTAGCAATGACTAATTTTAGCTTATCATGACTAATGTAGAACCATCCTTTATCTTTATATAAAAATATCTCTCAAGTACTTGTAATACCAAGCTAAATATCACAATACCACACACATGCACAAATGGGTGTTACATTTACCCCTGGACTAAGTTTTCACTTTGTCCTCAAAGTGAAGGTCTCTCTACTTCTATGATACATTTTCAACTTATCATGGTTAATCCTATCAAAGTGTCTTCCTCCCTACTCTCTGAGATCATAGATGTAATTGCCCCAAACCTTCTCCACTATGAAAGATCCAAAGTACTTAGGCAAAAACTTCTTTTGCACTCCCTTGAATCAAATAAAATCAAACAATATTACCCAATCACCTTCTTTGAAAGGCTCCACCTTCTTCTTGTCTTGCCTCTTGTCATAGCTCTCCTTTTGTTTCCTTTGGGTGTGCTCCACTCAAACCATAGCAACTACTCTTGCCTCTTCCAACTCCATGAGTTGTTCCTTCCTTGACTTCTTTGCATCACCTCCTTATGCTTTCTTCAATCTCCTATGAATGCTTTAAAAGGTATGAAAATCAAAGTGAATAGGTAAGGTATACTCAATACCATATACCAATTGAAATGGAGAATACCTGATGGAAGTCTTCATAATTGTCATATACTCCCACAAAACTGCATGAATCCTCTTGTCCCAATGATGTTTAGCCCCCTCCATTTCTGCACCTTTGGCCAACATCATGCACAAGGTCTGATTGGTTCTCTCTGCCAAGCCATTGGAATTTGGCTTTTAGGATGTAGTTACTCTCTGTGTGATAGAGAAATGTCGTAGTATGGTTGTAGTAATGCTTCATGTAAACTCTCCTTCTCTATTAGAAACCAACTCCAAAAGGCATCCAAACCTAGTGATAATGCATTCATAAAGAAATCTACCAACTTCATCTTCATTCTTGTCCCTCAATGGTCTAGCCTCAACTCACTTGGTAAGGTAATCAATAACTACCACAATATATCGATTGTTCCTTGGGGTTCTATTGAGAAAACCTACAAAATCAGTTCCCCACTTCTCAAAAGGTCCTAGCAATAGAATTGATCTAAGTGGTGGAGTGGATGTAGAATTTCTAGCAAAAGCTTGACAAACATGACAAGTTTTGCAATAATCAAGACAATCTTTGAAAATCCCTCTCCAATGGTAACCTGCATCTAGAATCTTGAAATCAGTCACCTTTCCTACAAAGTGTACTCCACATACTAAACCTTCATGAAACTCCTTTATGAGTAGGATAGACTCTTCCTTACCCACTGCTCCTTGAAGTAGACCATCTACTCCTTGGTGGAAAAGAATATCTTCCCCCATTGTGTAAGGTCTAGATCTTGCTACAAGGGCCTTCCTCTCCCTAACATGCATCTCTTCTGGATAGTTACCTCTTTTCACAAAATCCACAATCTCCTTGTACTCCATTGGAACCTCTTGAGTGATTGAGATTGTCATGAGCTCCTCATCTAGGAAGGAATCATCCATTGGCTCATCCCATCATGATCATAAGCTCTAGATAACAAATCAACATTTGCATGTTTCTTTCCTGGCCTATCCTCAATGGTGTAGTCATACTCAAACAAGATTATCATCCACCTTGCTAGTCTTACTTCAACATTAGGCTTGTTGAAGATGTACTTCAAAGCCTTGTGATCTGTGACAATGGTAGCTTTCCCTCCAATCAAGTAGTGTCTAAACTTCTTGAGACCAAAGATCACTACCAACCCTTCTCTCTCTATGATAGAGTAGTTCTTCTTTGCTAAAACTATCTGCCTACTAGCATATTGGATGATCATGGCCATCTTGGTCTAATTGACTAAGAGTGCATCTTATAGCTACATTAGAAGCATCAGTGTAGAGGATGAAAGGCTTATTTCAATCAGGTTTAGCAAGAATTGGAGCTACAACAAGGGATTTCTTGAGCTTCTCAAAAGCTTTGAGAACCTCTTTGTCTTCTAAAATCACCATGTAATCTACACCCTTCTTCATGTAGATGGTCAATGCATAAGCCTTGTTGGAAAATGAGAAGATGAACCTCCTATAGTACCCAACCATCCCCAAAAATTGGCGTAACTTTGTCAAGCTTGAAAGGAATGGAAGGTCTGAGATTTTCCTCACCTTCCTAGGATCAATTGCTATTCCATCCTTGGAGATGATGTGCCCCAAAAAAAGACCTTCTTCACATCCAAAAATGCACTTCTCTGGGTTGAGTGATGCATTTGCCTCATCCAAGCATTGCAAGACCTTGATTAGGTACTCAAAGTGCTCCTCCTTGCTCCCATAGACACACAAGTCATCAATGAAGTCTCTCACAAATTTCCCAATGAAAGGTTTAAATACATTGTTCATGAACCATTGGAATGTGGCTGGAACATTGCAAAGCCCAAAAGGCATGACTTTGAAAGTGTAAGTTCTCCAAGGTGTGGTGAATGTGGTGAGTTGTTGATGCTCTGGTGCAATCTTGATTTGGTTATATGCAATATAACCATCTCCAAAACTGTACCTTTCATGAACTTCAACCTCCTCCAAGATCTCATCAAGGAATGGTGATGGGTAGTAGTCCTTCTTGGTAACAACATTGAGCTTCTTGTAATCCTACATACTTGAAGCTTGCCATTCTTTTTCTTTACAATGACAATTGGAGACACCTATTTTGAATTTTCCACCTCAAAGATAAATCCAGCCTCCTTAAGCTTATCAATCTTCTCCTTCACAACAAAAGATATTGTTGGGCTGATGCGATGTTGCTTTTGGTGGATTGGTCTTGCATGTGACTCCACCTCTATCTTGTGCTCCTCCAAGGTGCATCCTTCAAATCCTTGTAACTGAAAGCAAACACATGGATGAACTTGCAGAAAATCTCCTTAAATCTCACCTTCTCCTCCTTGGTAACATTTGGGCCATACCGGAGGGTAGCTAACCTTCTCTCTACCTCCTCAAGTGTCAATGGTGATTTATTTGGGTCCTTCAAAACCTCTGGCTTAGATGTAAAATCCATAGCACACAAAGGATACACATCTGAATCGGATTTAAATTCATCCTCCTTTGTGGAAGTCTCCTCCTCCATGCTCGTCGTGTTCACACCTAAAGCTCCTTTTTTGGAATCTGAAGATGGTATAGTTAAATATGAAGTGTTGGTTGTGTTAGTCATAGGAACTATGACTCTATGGTTTGATGGCCCAATCCTCAAGTACCCTTTGTGCCATCAATAAATTGTGCATGTTGCTCTCAACCATGGCCTCCCAAGAAGTAAGTCATAGCTTGCATCCTTCAAGACTTGAAAAGTCATGAGATTTTGAACTCCCATAACTGAAACTACCACCTTATCCATCACCCATACTGGTTGAACTTGTTGTTTGTTTGCCATGTTCACCACAAATGTTGAAGGTCTTGAGGGTATTATACCCACCTTCTTCATCAACCTTTTTGACATAGCATTCACTACTGATCCTCCAGCAACCAATGCATTCTTGATGATGTGACCATTCACTCTCACATCAATCTTGGAGGCATATTCACAAGCCTCCCATGGTGCTAGCTTGGCATCCACCACCCCCATTGATACTAGAGCTTTTGCCTTCTTCTTCCTCTTGCTCCTTGTAGAACTCAAACCACCTCTAAGCTCCTTTCTCAAAGTAGGAGTCAAAGTAATCAATTGTCCCACTATGATATTAGCATTATGACTACCAACATCCTCCAACACATTGTAGTTCCATTGTTGCTTTGAAATCAAGAAGTCCTCTATCCCCAACTTCTTCCTTGGAGTCTTTGTTGTTGATGGTGTTGAGGTGCAAGTGCTCCTAGTAGACATAGGAGTATCCTTGCTTAGAGTAAATCGTTGAGAAGAGTGTACATCCTTTACAAAACAAAATCTCTTCTTCTCTGTGCCAAAAGCTCCAAATTAAGACCCTTGGAGTTTGAGCACTCTCCTTCTCATACTTGCTCTCAACCACATCTATGGATGCTATCTCCTTACCTTTGTTTGGATTAGGAGCCGCTTGGGTTTCACTTCCTCCCTCTTTCCCTCTATTGGCTCCCTCATAACCCCTTCCTCCATGGTAAGTGGAATTTGGGCAATTCCTTTGGATATGGCCTCTTCCTCCACAACCAAAACAATTTCTCTCATTGAAATTGTTGGCCTGTTGGCCTCCTCTATATGGATAGTTTCCAAAACTCCTAGGCACTCTCCCTACATTTTGATCCACCTCTCTTTTCTCCCATAGTTGCACCACATTGATCTTGAGATCTGCAAGTTGTTTTGTGATGGTTTGAAGTGGATCCTTTGGTGGAAGTGCAAGAACTGGAGCAACTACTACTTGTGGTGCAACCCTTGCTGCCAAAGTATATCAGAAGTTCCACCATACTTGTAAGCTTGAGGAGGATGCACAACCTTCTTCACCACCAAATCACTCTCATCTCTTTCCAAACTCTCCTCCATACGAATTGCAATTTTGATAGCTTCAACCTTGGAAGAAGGTTTCTCATATCTCACCTTGCTTCTAATTTGTGGTCTCAATCGTCCCACAAAATTCTTGGTGAGCATGGCCCTTATGCCAATCATAGTATTCTCTACATCATCCTCACCCTTCCTTAACACTATATCATGGAAATGCTGCATACTCAAAGAAATCTGGTAATAATGAGGTCCACTCATTTTTCCTCCTCTCATTGCTTCCTCTGCAAGTTCTCTTGAAGTCTCTCACAAAGGCCTCTACATCTTCTCTATCTTTGCCAAAGAAAACTGGAAGTTTCCCCATCTTAACTCCTCACTATCTTTCTTTCCTCTCAAATTTTCTTTTCTTTTTCTCTTTTCCTTTCTCTCACTCCACAACTAATAAAGTATATACATGACTAACACCATATGAGAATAATCCACCCTAGAGAACACAAAAGGTTCAGGTTGCTCCAAGATTTCTAAAGCAACATCAAATCCTAGAGTGCATATTAATCAAACTCTTATGGATAGTTTATCCATAAGTTGAAAGATTATCTCCATCACTAATCTTAAGAACTAGCTGATGAAGGTGGTAGTATTTTTGTGGCTGTACTAAGACTCTCTCCAAGATCCTTCACCAAAGTCTCCAAAAGTGATTTTACTCTACTACACTCATGTTCTTTTGGAAGTCCTTCCACTCCACAAACCTCACACAATTCCTTGGTCTTAGATATTCTCCCTCCCAATCTTGGTGAACAAGGACCAACATGCAAACCCAGGTCAAGTTAGCCTCTCTTTTACCTCAATCTCTTGCTCTTAAAAATCAATGGACATGAACTTGCTTTATGTTCCTTCTTTCTACATAAAAAGCACTTAGACTCACTCTTTCTTCCAAGTGGTGTAGGTTTTTGGATCCTCTCAACACTCTCTTCAAGTTCTATTGTAAACTCTCTTTCCCTCCCCTACAATCACCTTAAACCCTTGGGGAACCTTTCATAGTCTCAATTTCCACTCTTGATGACCCTCCATGTTCTCACGATGAATCTGAACACTCAAATATGCTTTTTATTGCTCTCAAACTCCTTATGCATGAGATCTCAACTTTGTAGAATTGACCCTTCCTCACAATCTCACTCAAATATCTCAATTGGTATGTCACAATCCTCTAAAATTTTGCATACTTGATCATGATTTCAGGGCATCTCTTCTTGAAAAATTTTAGATCTTTTCATAGAGCCATTTGGCCTAGGCACCTTTCTATTCAACACACATATTTAAGATTTGGTCTGAAAATCACCCCCTCACTTTAAAAACTCATATGATCTTAATGATCTTAATGATCTTTTTTTAATTTTTGCATCAATAGGTAAGATACAATGCACTTAATTTTCTTGAAAATTTTCATCAAAATCCACTGAAAATTGAAGAAATAGTAGACTCTATACAATTTTCCAGAGAGCGTGCAATTGCGGGAGCAGTTTACCCTATCAACTTTAACAAATTCTAGCCCAATGCACATAGCAGCTCTCACAATAATTTCAAATGTGCTAACTGAAGGATAACCCAAGCTATCATGTGTAGAAATTTAAAGTTCCCAAACTTGAGATTTTGTCCAAAATCACCTTAATCTCCAAAATCTGCAATCCACCTCACACAATCTCTCCAAATCCTCTCAAGTGTACAAGATGTGCAAATCACCTCAAAGACATCATAATGAACTACAAGGTATACAAATAGGTCCAAATTCTCTAACATAAGTTTAGTCCTCTCCTCCCCTAAAGTTCTCTCCAAGTGAGCTCTCATAGCCTCCTTTTATCTAATATAGAATTGTACGCGGAACATTATCTTGCCTTCTAGAGAGGTCCCAATAATGGAACCAAAAATGTGAGCTGGCCTATCTCTCACTCGTGATGAACATCTGATGGCTATTATGGTAGCACACCATGGAGTAAGAAGGCAAGAAATCCAAACTCCATCATGCTCCTCCAAGGCTAACACTCCAAGACTCAAGATTACTAAATACTGGAGTAACTCAAGTTACTAGGCTAAAAGTCAAGTAAAGTCAAAAAGTATAAAGGAATATCCATCCACATGGTCATATTCTACTAAGCATGTGATCTTATCTTGACCCAACCACTAAATCAAGGATTCCTTCACATGGGCTATCCTTAGAATATAGAAGAATCCAAAATAAAAAGGCTTGCGGGCTCAAGAGTTCTCAACTCTTTGCTCAATGCCAAACACCTAAGAATAATATCAAGTCAACACACTAGAATCCAAAAGAATGGTGCTCATCTTTTCCACTTCCTCTAAAGTAAGGTCCCCTCTTTCTTAGCAATGACTAATTTTAGCTAATCATGACTAATGTAGAACCATCTTTTATCTTTATATAAAAAATATCTCTCAAGTACTTGTAATACCAAGCTAAATATCACAATACCACACACATGCACAAATGGGTATTACAACACACACATGGTATGAGTCTGTATACCAAAAGAGAGAGAGGAGAGATGGGCAAGAAGAGTCTTGGGCAAGTTTGACTTCAACACTCATTCAAAACTTTCTTCCAGATGAGAGTTATGAGAGATTGATGAGTGAGGTTACCTTTCTCAAGCAAGGAGATGGAGAGAGAGTGAGAGTCTATGTGGAAAGAGTGGAAAAGTTAGAGTCAGAAAGTGTGAGGATGATGTGGAGACTATTATGATTGGTATAGGAGCTATGCTCACCAAGAATTTTGTGGGAGGGTTCAGACCACAAATCAGAAGCAAGGTGAGATATGAGAAACCTTCTTCCAAGGTTGAAGCTATCAAGATTGCAATTCATATGGAGGAGATTTTAGAAGAGGATAAGAGTGATTTGGTGGTAAAGGAGGTTGTGCATCCCCCTCAAGGCTACAAGTATGGTTGAACTTCTGATACTTTGGTTGCAAGCATTGCACCACAAGTAGTACTTGTTCCAATTCTTGCACCTCCACCAAAGGATCCACTTCAATCATCACAGATCAACTTGTAGATCTCAAGATCAATGTAATGCAACTATGGTAGAAGAGAGAGGTGGATCAAATGTAGGGAGAGAGCCTAAGAGTTATGGAAACTATCCTTCCACTTCCTCTAAAGTAAGGTCCCCTCTATCTTAGCTATGACTAACTTTAGCTAATCATGACTAATGTAGAACCATCCTTTATCTCTATATAAATAACATCTCTCAAATACTAGTAATACCAAACTAAATATCACAATACTACAGACATCACAAATGGGTGTTACAAAACTACCACTACTAAAGCGTATTAGTAGACAACATACTTGTCTCTCACTAGATTGCCAACCCGGTCTATAGGAGGTTGTCTCCTCCCAATAGTCAATACTAAAACCCATGGGATATAACACTACTCCCCCAATTAGCACATCATATGACTCAACTATTGTTCCAATAGCTGGAGCTCTCACCAACAAGGTATTAGTTGGGTGATCAGGCTGAACCTAGACAACAAGCTCCCCACGTGTGATGTACTATGTTAAACCACCCCCTAGAGATGTCTGGATTTGAAATGGACACCTCTCTACATTGATCTTCTATAATTCCAGACCAACAACTATAGCCTTCCCCAACATAAGAGGATGCACACCAGAGTCAAATAAGACCCTTTGTGGTGTATAGACCTTCCCCAAAAGTCCCACCAAACCAAAAATCCCCATCTCGTTATCCAACATGACAACACTAGGTGTAAACCGCGCTTGCTCAAGGGCCGGTCGAGTTGGCAGCTCTTCCAATCTAGCCGTTGTTGCCTGCCATAAACCATTGGTTTTTGAGCGGATCCCATGCTCCTCAACCAAGTCAGCTCCATTATCAACCACCTCTACTCTAGTAGTAGGAATCACATCATCCCTACTCTCACAAATCATGGCAACCAATCTGAACACTTGGGCTGGGTCAACTCCTAATGTGCACATCTCACTAGTTGAAAATAAAGGATAGTGCATAATCAGTTGAGTTGCTCCCCAACATCGTGCTAGACTCAATCTGTGTAGTAGTAGGTGGCTGACTAGTAGGTAGTCCATTCATCCACCACATCACCACCTACCACACCTACACTAGGACATCTAGGAGCCATGGATGACTTGTGTAGGGCCTCAAAAGCATAAAAGACTAGGGAAGTCTAACCTATCTCCCAACCTCTCCTCTCTATAGATCCAACTCCACTGATGCTCCTCTAGGCTCTAGAGCACATATTGCACTCCTAGTCATTATTGCAAAGTCATCTACCTATGCTACTCCACACATGAAGTCCAGACCATCTCTATCACCAGCATATGAGGTGGAAGCCTCAACACCCGGATTTGATCTCCTTTGAGCTATGGCCATGCTAGTCAATTTATGCTCCAATTGCTCAATGTGAGTAGCCATGGTTATATCAAAAGCAAGAGTAGGTACTGCATGTTTACTAGGTGTGGATCCTCTACCACCACCTCTATTACCTTGTCCTCCATGATCTAGAGCTCCTCTACTACCTGCCATAGCAGCCCTAGAACTCCGTAACTCCGGGTGTAGGTCAAAGCATTGGTCACTAGTGTGACCAAATCTGTGGCAATGCTCACACTACCTTTGTGTTGGCTATGGTGCACCAGAGGTATCAGGTCCATTACCTTGAGAGCATTCTCTCCTATGATGAGGTCCACTACAAGTCCAACAAGCAACAACACTACTCATTGGCTACTGCTAACCCAAAAATGAAGGTAAGGGTCTAACTACATTAGGTCCTCTACTTGCTCCATAGGAACTAGGCTTCCCACCCCGTCCTCAAAAACCAACTGGACTTGGTGCACTTTGCTGCACTCTAGAAGAAGTGACAACTGTGGATGAGGTCTCCCTACCAAATCCAAATATCACCACTCTCTCCTCCACCATGTTAAGCTCAATACACTTAGCCAAACCAAAGACCATTGCCAAAGTAGGCAAAGTAGCATGTATCAATGTAGCATCACAACCTCTACATCATAACTCCTTGTCAAGTATCCCATACCAAAACATGACTTCTTGGGCCTCAGTAACTCTTTGAGTGAAACTAATCAGCTGCCTCATGCAAGTGTATGCATTGCATAGGCTCTCTCCAGCCTTCTGCTAGAACTCCTACAAGCTCTTTAGCTTGTTAATCTACACTCCTTGGTAGTTCTACCTCAAACACTATAAGAACTTCACCATGAGGTTAAACCCTGGTACCACACCACCTCTTGTAGTGGTACCTCCACTCCTAGTAGCATTATCTCCAGCTAGTGCACCTCCACTAGCTCCACCAATGCTACTCAAGCAAGAGCTTGTGAGTACTGCCAATCTACTCCTAGCAACCAAGCCTGAAGTGATAGAGATATAGTTTAGAGACCAATATTGTCTCCATAACTCAATCTCCTCCATGTGAGCTCTCTTGAACTCATGGTAATTGTCCATTGATAGACCTTCCAAATGTTGAAACAACTCCTTCCATGTCATGAAGGGTATGAACAAAGTTAGGTTCTGCATCTATTGTAGATCACACCAACTATCAAACTCATGGATGAAGTCATCCAACTCAATGGTACCCACTATACCAAAGTAACATCTAGGGCCTTTAGAGGCCCAATAAATCTCATCTATATCCTACAACAACAGTTTGAATACACCAAGTGCACTCTCAATTGAATTAGCTCCTGGTTCAAACTCCAACTCAAAGTCAATCTCCTCCCTCATTGGGCCCTAAGATATAGGCTGATACCAAGCTAATCATTAGTCATTATTAGCTAAAGTTAGTCATAGCTAAGATAGAAGGGACCTTACTTTAAAGGAAGTGGAAAAGATGAGCACCACTATCTTGGATTCTAGTGTGTTGAGTTTGGTATTATTCCTAGGTGTTTGGCTTTGAGGAAAGAGTTGAGAACTCTTGGGCCCGCAAGCCTTTTTGTTTTGGATTCTTCTATAGTCCAAGGATAGCCCATGTGAAGGAATCCTTGACTTAGTGGTTGGGTTTGTGAGCCAGCCTATCTCTCACTCACGATGAACCTTTGATGGCTATTATGGTAGCATACCATGGACTAAGAAGGCAAGGAACCCCAACTCCATCATACTCCTCCAAGGCTCAAGATATCGCTCACTAGAGAACTAAATCAAAGAGAGATAGTTGCAAATGAAAGGATGATGAGTACCTCCTCACACCTTGTTTATATACTTGTGAAATGGTTACGCACCAAAGTTACTAATTACTAGAGTAACTCAAGTTACTAGGCTAAAAGTCAAGTAAAGTCAAAAAGTATAAAGGAATATCTATCCACATGGGCATATTCCACTAAGCATGTGATCTTATCTTGACCCAACCACTAAGTCAAGGATTCCTTCACATGGGCTATCCTTGGACCATAGAAGAATCCAAAACAAAAAGGCTTGCGGGCTCAAGAGTTCTCAACTCTTTGCTCAAAGCCAAACACCTAAGAATATATCAAGTCAACACACTAGAATCCAAAAGAGTGGTGCTCATCTTTTCCACTTCCTCTAAAGTAATGTCCACTCTATCTTAGCAATGACTAATTTTAGCTAATCATGACTAATGTAGAACCATCCTTTATCTTCATATAAAAAATATCTCTCAAGTACTTGTAATACCAAGCTAAATATCACAATACCACACACATGCACAAATGGGTGTTACAGGTCAAGATAAGATCACATGCTTAGTGGAATATGCCTATGTGGATGGATATTCTTTTATACTTTTTGACTTTACTTGACTTTTAGCCTAGTTACTTGAGTTACTCCAGTAATTAGTAACTATGATGCGTAACTATTTCATAAGTATATAAACAAGGGGTGAGGAAGTACTCATAATCCTTTCATTTACAACTATCTATCTCTCATTGAGTTCTAATAAACAATGTCTTGAGTATTGGAGTGTTAGCCTTGGAGGAGTATGATGGAGTTGGGGTTCTTTGCCTTCTTAGTCCATGGTGCGTTACCATAATAGCCATCAGAGATTCATCCTAAGTGAGAGACAAGCCAACTCACAGTACTATAGGGCTATCTCCTTTAGAATCCCCAAAGAACTCCGTCGTGACAAGTAACCACAAACTGCCAACCGCAAACCGGAAGTATCCCACCAAGTGCCAGCACCACCAACCAAGCACCATTGATTGCCAACCCTAACGGAACACTACCCACTAATGTAATTCTAATTGAGACAACTACACTAGGAGAAAGGGTAACCTATAACCTACCATCATAACACACACTCTCACGGTCTATAGGTCATTGCCTCTTGCCTCACCAAAGAGAAACATAGATAGTTTGACTGGTCATCACTCCAACCTCACTATCGAGAGCACACCGGAGCACCAAATCTCTAAATTCATGGCACCTCATGCAAACACAATACATAAATAAGAAGTAGAGAATGGAGGGAGTCCAATCACAAGAAGGCTAAACAAAAACCCTCCATCTCATAAAGCAACACCAGATTGACTTTGGCACCATTTGGCATTTGACATAATTGGAGTACATATCTACTTCCTAAGTTAGGAGGATCACCAAAGAATGGGATCAAAGTTCTTCTCGCCAAAATTTGATGTAAACCCTTCACAAAATTTGACATAAATCCCTAAATTTGGCTGACCACTAAATCCTCTGTTAACTCTTCACTTGAGCCAAATTGGAAGAATCAATTTTATCCAATCTCTAATTCACAAGAGCGGGTTCACAACTCCATCTTCAATTTCACTTTCCGAGCTCAACTTGCACTAGATTGGTCTTGTGTTCAACTCTTGAGCTCAAAATCACAACTACCACTTGAAATCAACTTTCTCTAGCTCCAAATTTGGCCAGCACTTCCGCACACAATCGCTCTCACGGAAATCAGAACTGCGATCAAGGTACCACCATCCACCAAGCTTGGAGATACTACCACCACCCTCAGTTCATGCACCCAATTTCCCCCCAACTCTGCCTTCTTTGTTGTAATCAATTTGGTTACACAACTCAAATAACACTAAATCAGATTAGTACTTGATCTGTCACTCAATGATTTGCCAACAATTGGGCACTGATTACAGTCAAGCCATACTTACTTTAGCTAAGAGACTCCAGGTGATGTTTGCCAACTTTCTATCCACTCTAGTTAGGAACTCGAGTGCTCAACAACAGAGAAGTGAGCTCTTTGGAGCTACACTCCCAAGGTATACTCCTGATTTTGACCTAGGTCTCACACCAACGGTCCCACTCATGGCACACTTGACAGTGCAAAAGGTGCAAAGTGATAGTGGGCCCCACCATGTAAGCAGTACCCACAACACAAAATCTGACCGACGGCAAGTAGTCTATGAGTAACTGCCAAAATACCTCTAACTACTACCACTACTACTCCAATGTCCGAGCAATCTAGATGTGAAGCTACAAATGGCACAACTCCTAAGCTAGCAACTTAAAGCTATATGGTACTTGATGCTCTCTTGTATTTCTACTCCTACAATTTATACAAGTATTATTAGAGCATATAGTGCTGCAGTTGTGACATATCCCTATTTGACTCGAATCAGAGATATTCTGAAGTTTCTTAAGAACTATTGATGAGTTCCATGTGCTACAAGACGATCTTAGTCCTCCCTTTCTTGATCTCCCTTCGACCGGTTGTTTTGTCAAACTCTATGTGATACCTATATTACATAAAGTGAGCCTTGTCCTTAGCCTGATGTCTGAAAACATGATAGTAGCAGATACCAATTGCAACTCTTTCTTCTATCATTGCTCCCGTAGCGCCACAATACATTTTCTCGTTTAAGAAAGAAGTCGTATGTCTTTTGAAGTCTAAGTGAGATTCGCTGAACGGAGCTGCATTTACATAAGAGCCTGTGGCCTACACAAATATTTTCTCTAGAATTCAGCTTCAAGATAAGTGTAGAGTCTCGGACAGTGTCAGGCCCAGAACATATACTTTGCCTACAGTGATTTTTAATAGATGACCTACAGTCATTCTGCTCAGTATTGCAAGACAAATTAATTATGAGATCTGGCAATACTCCATTGCTCGTAAATGGCAAGTCCTCTTGTAGAAAGATAGCTCCTATTACACCATTTTGAGAGCGTCTTGATGTGAACTTACTTCCAACAATAGGAAACCTGTACAACATATTTCCTTACTCTTACAATTCTATTTCCTTCATCGGTTGTATCTCTAGTTACCTTGTCCACTACCAGATATAAATCTCTTTATTACAAGCTTATCTACCCTTCAACTTTTATAATAGTATGAGCTTGTAGGCAATATTATCTCCATCTTTACTTGCTGTCCTACTAGTACGACAAAGTTGTCATTGCGCAAGATATCTCCATTTGGGATATAAATGAGAGTCTCGTCTACATATTTGCTGTCTACAATCTTGACAATATCATTTGATACTTGGAAATAATAGTCCACTGTCCATCGCAAACTCGTTGAACAGCAAAGAGTCCTCCTGGTTATATTTCTCCAAAGTGAAAGGCCAACATGCCCAATAAACTAAATAAATAAACTAATAAACCCAAAGGAAAAGAAAAACTGAATACAAGCGCACAAAAAATCTCAAAAAAAAAGAAAAAAAACTAAAATAAAAAAGAAGAGCCCAAGACTACGGGAAGAAGGGCATAGGCATAGAGAAAAAAGTTCTATGTATAGTAACAAATTGTAGAAATATGTAAAATGAGCAAAATAGGAACCTATAACTGAACAGTGGGATAGACATCCTCCAAGGGTAATGTTTGACAAACTTGAGGGAGGGTCGTCAATGGAATGGGAGCACCCACTACTGATGCCCAATGATGAAGAATCAAAGCCTATGATCTCTATAGGGTGATTGAGACCATCTGCCAAATATAAGAGGTATGCATGGCAGATGAAAGCCAAGGTGCCTCTCCTCAAAGTGAGCCACGTGCCACCTCTTGAAGGAGTCCATCAAACTGATGATGAAGGTGGCCAAAACTCTCCATTGCTAGGGAGACAAAGATGTTAGAGGCAAGATGTGGGGCATAGTGGTCCTCCTTCCCATGGTGTCAATGATTGTTGTGACTCCTATTTGGATGATACCTTGTGCCAAAGATTTTGGTCAGAGTGGGTTCACCACAACCACATCATACAACAGTGGTAGGCCATCCTTGAAAGTGAGAATATCTATTTGCACCTTCTTGTGAGGTGGATCTGGTAGGACCATCCATTGCTCAATCTGAACTTGTGAGCAAGAAGAGCATAGGATTTGTGTTAATGCATCTTTAATGCAATCATCAACTCTAGTAGGCTCTCCTCTTATGGCACATTGTAAGATGTAGATGCACTCCATGTCAAATGTAGAACCATAGTGTGAGCCAGCCTATCTCTCACTTAGGATGAATAGATGAAAGATGAAAGGATGATGAGCACTTCCTCACCACTAGATTATGTACTTGTGAAAAAGTTACACACCAAAGTTACTTATTATTGGAGTAACTCAAGTTACTAGGCTAAAGTTAAATAAAGTCTAAAAGTCTAAAGGAATATACAAGCACATAGGTATAATCCCATGACTAGGTGGTCTTATCCTCACCTACCAACTAAGTCAATAATTCCTTCACATGGACTGTCCTTGGACTATAGAAAAGTCTGCACCAACAAGGCTTATGGGCCCAAGATTTCTCAACTCTTTCCTTGAAGTTAAATAACTAATAATAATACCAAGTCAATACACTTGATGATAAAATAGTGGTGCTAACTATTTTCCCTTTCTTTGAAATAGGGTCACCTTTAGCTTAGGTAGGACTAACTCTATAAATCATGACTAAAGTAGAAGTTTAACTAAACTCCATATAGATAATATTTCTCAACTACTTGCAATACCATACTTAATATCCCTATAGAGTATACATGCACAAATGGGTATCACACCATGGCATTGGTATGCCCAAGAGTATTGGATATGGAAGACCTAGCCAAAGCTAAAGGGCAATTGTGAACTCCTCTTATGTGAACCAAAAGTCCTCAATCAAAAGGGAAGCATGAAGGCAAGCTATGTATCTTTCCTACCACAAGAGAGCTAGCTATATTTGGTACAAGCACATTAGCAAGGCTTCTTGAAAGGGTATGAGGTTGCATACACTTATTGAACTCTACTTGAATTCCTAGTGTCTAGGAATACAAAGTTCACAAAGTGGGGAAGTGATGTTTATGCCAATCTTGGCAATAAATCACAAGGCAATCAAGGATATCTTTAGAAAGCAAGGATGCTTGAGTGAAGTGTAGTGATGGGTGGAAATAGAGATGGGTGCTCCTTGTGTAGAACCTATATACCAAAAGGAGAGCCACTAAGGCCCATGCTCCCAAGTAAGCTGCCAATGCAATAGCTTCTTGTGATATGATACTACATTCTCCTTTCTTATGAGAAGAGCTATTTGCAAGTGCCACCAATCATCTAATAAATAAAGGAGCATACAAGGTCCTAAGAGTGTAGAGAAGAATGGCATTATTGAAGGACTGTAGATGTGATAGGAGAACTGTTATGGGAGGATATGTATGTGCTAAATAGGATGCTCTTAAGACATAATGTCTCAAAAGGAAGGAGTAGGCTACCTATACATTCCCCAATTGGGAGAGTAAGTTAGCATGGGTAGTAGCTTGAATCAAAGTATTTGAGATATAAGAACAAAAAATCCTCATCTTTTGGGAGAGGACCAAAATACCTTGAAAGCTGTTATTGGGAATTGGAATCTTGATGGGAAGTCAAAGGAGGTGATGATTATATTTGTGATCCAAACTTTAGATTTATGAGTCTTAACTCATAAACCTAAGGTCTCAAAACTAAGTGTGAAAGCCTATATTACATAAACACATTCTCCAAGGGTCCAAGGTGTGGATATCATTTGATAGGATGGAAAAAGACACATGGGAAAAGCAGCTACAACCTCACACAAAGCTATGTAGTGAGTGATGGCAAATAATGGTCCTCTTAAAGGATCTATCTAGCAGTACCTTTTATAGATGCTAATTGAGTGAACTTCCCTATGGTAGTATAGTGGTTGTACAACATAGGTGTCTCAATGCCATAAAAAGTGCAACAAAAGGAATCAAGGAGGAAATTGATTCCTTTCTAAAAAAAGAGCTCAAAAAAAAGTTGGATGAGAAATGGTATTGAAGGTTTTTGAAACATCCACTTGGATGACTGCCCAATTGTAGTAAAGGTCCAAGGAAATCTAATGCTTGAAATAATTGTCTCATAACCTCTTGACATGGCTATTGAATATTGATTAGGAGACAATAAAGAAGAAAAGGAGTGGCAAAGATGAAGACAAATTGTATGTGACACTAAACACAAGAAAATATTTCCTATGGATACAAATCAAACACTTGATGTCTCCTTTGATTGAGCAAGGAGACAAGATGCACCATACAAAAAAGTAGCACTAGGGGGCACTAAACTCAATGCAAGATGTTGGTAGAAAGCAAAGAAAAAGAGAAATCTTGAGTTTGGTAGATTGGGGGAGAGATAATCTCATAAATGCTCAAAAACTAGTCTTTATGGGCCACTTGCTAAGAAAAAGAGAGTGGAATAAAGCAAGGGCAAAGAAGGACTCCACAAGCTGTAGCTTGTCAAACAGGTGGTAGCCATATGTGGATGATGGATGGAGATCCTATAAACCTAATAGAGAGTTGGTGGAGAAGGATGTTGGTCTAGAGGGTGAAAGTGTATGGACTGCTCATCAATACTTCCTTACTATCCTTACATCAAGGAAAACATAACCAATAATGCTCTAAAAGTAGAGTGTTATGGAGATTCTATGATCCATCTAACTACTACTTGTGCTTGGATGGTGTACTCCTATAAAGCAGCCAATGTTCTTATTAAAACCAATGAATCCAAGAAGCAATTTTTTTGATTTCTAGATGCACTCCCATGAGCAAGATGAAGCAAATTCCATTGAGGGAAGAGAGCTAGAATGGTCCAAGTAGAAACATCTCTCTCTTCATCATCTACCAAGGTAGCACATAAGAGTATGGAAAGCATGGAGCCCATTAGATAAGCATAGGCTTACCCCATCCACACATATACACCAAGATCTATATGCCTCTTTATGGATCTTGGTGTACATGTGTGGATGCGTAAGCCTAGTAGGAGTGTATAAAGAGTAGCCAAAGAGTGGAGCCAAGAGTAAGAGTCTAGTAGGACTTGTAATGAGAGGGCATCAAAGAAACAAAGCCAATGGTGTAAAAGTGAAGAGCAATTGTGAAGAGAGCCTATTTGCTACCAAAGGAGAATTGCAATTTTGCAAGCTCCATCACATACATGGACCATCTAGTATAAGAGATTTCAACTACAAGAACCCTCTATTACAAGAACTACCCATTAGTATAAGAACTCTTTGGAACAAGAACTGGTTAGTATAAGAACCCAATCTACAAAAATCTTTCAAATGTTTTTTCCTTCTCCACCTCTTACCTTCTTTGAGTGAATTTTTTTCTACACCTTCCACAATGCAACACATCTCTCTCACCTCCACTTAAAACATCAATGCTATAAGTAGTCAAAGTACCTCATGCACATGGATGCAATGCCAAATTGAGTAGTTATTTCTCTCTCACAAGCATTGATTGGTAGCATAGTAATCATCTAGTATTGTGAAGTGTTGAGAAATAGAGATTTGAGCCCAATCTTAGAAGAGGAAACAAAAAAGAGACAAAATAGAGCTAATTAAAGAAATTTATCTCAAATTTCAACCCTAGAGTATGTGACTCATTGAATATTCTCCCAAGTCACCTCCTCCTTGCATTTTCTCTGGTGGAAAGTGTCATTGCAATTTGTGGCATCTGAAGCAAGCACGCATTGTTAGTTATTGTAATTAGTAAATGCATAAAAAAACTTAGTCAAAACATTTGGGCTGCCCCAATGCATTAGGATCTTTTCCATCCACTAGAATTGTAGTCTCTATCCTAAAGCCATTTGAAACTAGCAGTGCAACTTGTCTTGGTAGCAAGTATTCAACAAAATAGTAGGTATTCAGCCAAGCAATCACATATTCTTGCGTTTTGCAATCTATCAAAGCTTCTTTGATGATCTTAATAATCCACCTACTTTTATAATCCACTCTTAGATTGGTCTCAACACATGACTTGCCCTTCTAATCATTCCCCTAACTCATGCAAATGCACCAATATGACACAACAACAATGACCACGTTCACTCCATTGTACTTTGATTGCATTTGACACTATGGTCATACATACTTATTTTTTAGCATAAGTTAACACCTTTGAATCAAAAATCATACTATTATGTTATGAGGAGCAAGAAGCATTGCTTGCTTGCTCATAGATGATTGAAAATCTATTTTGGATGACTGGTTGAAGTTTGCGCATGGAATCATAGATGCAAATAGTTCAAATATGAAAATGGATGTATCTCAATGAGAGTGAGATGATGGTTGATATCCATACTCTCTTAGTTGAAATAAAGCATTGCCATTAATCTTTCATCTCTATTATACCACTTTGATATCACATTGATATTACTATGGATTACACTTGATTGTGCTGGTGTGGGATATTACATCATGTAGTAGAATATAGTAGGTAATATAGACTCTACTTGATTATGATAAGATAGGATATTAGATTTGTGAGCCGGCTTGCATCTCACTTAGGATGAACCTCGAATAGCTATTAAAGTGGTGCACCATGGACTAATAAGGAAAGGAACCTCAACTCCATCACACTACTCCAAAGGCTAGAACTCCAAGGCACCTCCAAGACTCAAAACATTGCTCACTAGAGAACTCAATAAGAGAGAGATAGTTGCAAATGAAAGGATAATGAGTAGCTCTTCCTCCCTAACTTATGTACTTGTTAAAAATTTACACACCAAAGTTAATAATTACTAGAGTGACTCAAGTTACTTAGCTAAAAGTCAAATAAAGTCTAAATGTCTAAAAGAATATCCAAGCACATGGGAATAATCCTATGGGTAGGTAGTCTTATGTTCACCTACCAACTAAGTCAAGGATTCCGTCACATGGGCTATCCTTGGACTAAAGAAAAAGTCTGCACCAACAAGGCTTGTGGGCCCAAGCTCTCAACTCTTTCCTCAAAGTCAAATAACTAGGAATAATACCAAGTCAATACACTAGAAGGCAAAATAGTGGTGCTCACTCTTTTTCTTTCCTCTAGAATAGGATCACCTTTATCTAAGCTAGGACTATCTCTAGCTAATCATGACTAATGTACAAGCTTAGCTAATTTCCACATAGATAAGATTTCTCCAATATTTGCAATACCAAACTTAATATCCCTGTAGAGCATAAATGCATGAATGGGTGTGACAGATCAAGTTTTAACATATAGTAGCACAAGCTTTACATCATTTATCTATGGCTAGTTGCACTAACTCTTCTTAATGTTTATCACCCTTTTGAAAGGGATAGAGTACCATTAGAGGTTTTAGACTATCAACGTGAGGAGTCTTCATGTCTTGATAGATGGCTTCTTGCACATACATTGTGTAGCACATTGCACCTCTTTGCCAAAGGCTTGTTAGGGACAATTTATGAGAATCTTAGAGATTACTTCCAAGTAGATAACCCCTCTAGTTGTTTACCAAGTTGTTCCAAATGACTACCACTATAGCAAGGAGAGAGATTCCTACTATAGTTAGGTAGGTGCTAAATGCTATTTAACTTCTTGCTATGGAGAAGAATGCAAGAGTGCATTTGGACAATTGTATTAGAGATAACACCTCAATGCAAATAAGAGTTATTACACATAAAGGTTGTGAGGCTATATCTTTAGGGTTAGAACATTCCTAGATATTTACCCAAAGTGGGTTGTTCTATAAGTGCATATTAAGAATGATTTTAAAAATGTCTCATGTGCATCCTTCTTTAGAGAGCTCAAGGAAGTAGTGGACCCTTACAAGACTTATTCCTTTAACATAGTCCTTCTATGTTTCTCCTTATTCCCTTTATCACCAACATGGTCTCTCATTGAAAGGAGTCATTGTCTTGGAGTTGCTGTCTATAGACAACAAAGAGATCATTTAAAAGGACATTTATTTGCCATGGCCCACTTTAGAGCTCTCTTATCTACTAATTTGGCTATGCTAGTTTGTATATTTCCCTTCTTGTTAAACGATACACATATGGTGGGCCTTGTAGACTGGATTAGGAAAGCTTTTGACCACTTGACTTTTGAGCTTCATATGGTAAGGTTGAGAGTCAAAGTGTCAAAGTGTGGAGCTTGATTCCCTTTAGGTATCAGTCCTCACTTCTAGCTTTAAGAGGGATGTATCACATCTATAGATGGTATGCATATTCTTGAAATATGAAAAGGATCCAAGGATTTTATCATATGCTTCTTAGATGTTGCAGTTGTAGAGGATATTTTTCATGTGGATGATCTTCTCCCATTAAAAGTATCAATAGGTTGTATTTGGTTTAATCACCTTTAGTATTGCGCATCAATTTACATACCTACTTTATATCATTCTTCCTTCTTTGACCTTCATATCATGTTTGAGAGTTTTTGATAGCAAGATAATGGGAGTCTTTGGTTATATCATTGGACCAAGACATTTGAATGTGTGACAAGGGATTTAACACATAGACAAACATCTCTATCAATCTTGTGTAGAAGAGTGAGACCTACTATTTATAGAGGAGATGATCACTTTAGTGTTTTTTGGTAGTCGTGCTCTCTTGGAACATCTACTTTCCTCCTTTATTTGGTTGTGATAGACCAGTCTTGGAGATGTATGTGACCAAGGTAGAAGAGGGGTCCTTTTCTCTCCAAGTACTATTGTGGCAAACAGGAGATAGAACTCTAGAGGCTCAAGTTCTCCCACAGCATGAGTCAAGCTTATCTCTACATGCATAAGATAACCTTTAATCCTTTGCTTCCTTGCCTTTTGATTGGACCAGAGGTCTGAAATCTTTCTTAAAGGATCAATCAGTTCAACATACATTACATTCTCTCTTAATTGACTCATCCATTCCTTATGCTACTAGTGCATGTCTTTGGCTCTTGCTTTGGCAAGGATGCAAGCTCTTGGCTCCTAGCTCAACCATACATTAGGGCATTTTTGACTTGCACTAGCTACTTTCTCTACAACAATGAGGCTCTACCTAGGTTTGGGCTACCTATCTAAATCTTCATTACTCACGTGTGAGTATGGTACTACATTAGATGCAACAAGGGTCTATATAGCTTGGTGTCATTTTTGGAGGACAAAGGATAACTACCCATGATGTCATTAGGGATATAGTGTTTTCCATGGCATAAGAGAATGGATACCTCACGTGTGGGAGTATTGGTATTCTTTACAAAGGGCATGATTCAAGGCAAATTTGTATTTTGCCCAAGATGATGAAGTGACAATAACTGATGTTCTAATTATAGATCCCACATGTGATGCAATTTTAGAGGAGTTGATTGCACATTCCCTGGATGGGTGGCAAGCAAAGTTGTAACAACTAAGGTCTCCAAGTATAGGGGTATGCAGCAAGTCACCTTTTTGCTCCTCTAGTTTTGGAGTTATATAGAGACATGGATATGGTGTTTGACATATTTTGTCAAAGAATACATAAGAGCTTATCATAGTAGATTGTGGGGAGTACCACTCTCACTTTACTACTTCATAGCATATTGCATACAACATGTGTCTATTGTTCTATAGAGAGCATAGGTTGATGCAATGCGTAAGGGAGCAATTACACTAGGTAATGCTTTTTTGCTGCTCCGGTGCTATATACATCAAAAAATTTGTGCATGTGTTGTAGGACTAGGTGATGCTTTGCATGCACTATGTAGACTATACAATGTACATAGCTAAGATATCTTAGGTGCTATTGGACAAATTTCTCATCCTGATACCATTGGGCTGAACACTATTTTATTTAGTATGTTTTACCCTTGTATGCCTTGATATGTTATTCCCATCCTTCTTCTTTTCCTATGCGGTATCCTTTTCCTTCATTGTACTACTCTTGTGCACATCACTCATAGAGATATGATTACACCTTTGAGGCAAGGCTGTTAGGGCATGTTCTAAGAGGTCTGGCTACCTCTGGTCGTTTTAATATGGATCCCTCTATCAGAAGAATAAAAGACGTAAGCAAATGCAGTTGCAATGTTCATCCCTCTAGAGGATTTTATACTCCTAACCTTGACTTTTGATGTTCTTGTAACAGATATCCCCATTGATGAATATAGCATCTTTTCCACCTTACAATGGACTGGTGTAGCTCAATACATCACTATCATTGACACGAGGCGTTATGAACTTATGATGCATGTTGATGACAAACACTTTACAATACCTACATCAACACTTTAAGGTGTCTCACCAGATCTTATGTAGCCAAGCAGAGTTGGATGTATCTGTCTCATTACGGTACTTGTTCTGTCAGAGCTAACTTCAATCCTATTCTATGAGATAGAGAATCAAGAGGTGACTTTGATGACATTGCCTGAGATATTGTCCTTTTGTCGTCGCATGGTGAGTATCCATCCCACTTGCCTGTTTTGAAGTTACTTCGAGTATCCTTCAATACCTGTTTATTGCCAAGATCATGTACGCTTTGTTTTTTTGTTGATATTGCCTTTCATCTTGTGCTGATCGATGTTTCTTCTTTACGTATATGGATATGATGTCTGCTGGAGTATGTACGCGATTAAAGCTCAAGCAGTCACTGTCATCTTCTAGTCTAAGTGACAGTAAGGTTTTCTATGAACCTACAAGCCATTAGAAACAGCATTTTCACCTGTTTGTTGTTGTGAAAAACTTTAGCAACTTATCTGTATATTCTTTGTCATCACTATCAACTGCACACATCTCTGATTGTGATTCCATAAGAAATCTTGGTACTCGTTTAGGATGTCCTGTCCATGAAAGTATCATCTCCTTTGCTACGGCAAGCGACTTACCTAGAATTTTCATCAGAACAAATATATTGACGAGGTTGTCTCGTGATAGAGAGACTTGTAGTACTCCTTTGCCAATACATATCTCACCATGGCATCCAGGAAGCATCAGCTCACACTTCTCTCTTCGTGGCAGAAATAGAGAGGTAAAATTCTTCTCTTGACACATTAAGACCTTTCTTCTGCCTTCTAATGACAAATAATCCTTTTATAACAACATTTTCTTCTGATGGATTATAGCTTCTGATAGATTATATGGATTATAGATGGAACGGGAACACAGAGTAACACTGCATTCAGATGTATCCAATGTGTCATTTATAGTCTTGATAGCTCTACTAATTCAACGTTAACCTCATTAAAGATTTATTGCCATCTATTGTCATTTCTTTGATCATCTTAACAATGTCCAATATCAGCATAGTATCATATAGCTTAACAATGCATTCATCTAGTCCTATATCTTTTGTAAACATTGAGAAGTCCATTGCCAGATTCTTATTGAATTTGTTGCATAGACTAGTGGTATAGTATCAAGTTGTATATGCTTATGAGAATCTTCAATTGTGTGCTAATAGCAATTTGTGACATCTCTTACTAATGTTTGTACAATGCTTTGTAGATAGCTAGTGTTATTGTTGCTACTATTGCTATGTATACTCAAACTAAGACTGTTTCTCTCTCTCATTACTCTATGGTGGAGTTTGTGTGGATCTCATCACTATAAACTAAAAGCAAAGACAAAATCAATTGTCTTTAGGAACAATAGATTTTGCATACTGTTCAATGTGCTATGAAGAGCACATTATATGTCTTATCATCTAATATGATTGTTCTCCTATGGATTGCACAAGCCAATGCTCTCTATAGAGCAATGCACATACACTATCTACAATAAGCTACAAAGTAGGAAAGTGAGAATGATACCCTTTAATGCCTACAATGATAGGCTCTTGTACACTCTTTGACAAATGTCTCAAACACCATATCCATTTTTTCATATAACTCCAACGTTTTAGGAACAAAGAGATGACCTCACTACATACCTTTATACTTGGAGACCTTGTATGCTATCGCTCTACTTGCCGCCTATTGTAATATAAGTAGCCAGACATATTATCTGGAGATGAACAGTGGCTTGGTAACATCTAGAAGGATGTTATGTACAATGGGTTAGGTAGATCTGATAGAGGTGTTGCCAAAAGAGTACTTCTACTAATATAACAAAAGCCAAAAATAGGAAAAACTTAAGAGCCAATTTTGGAGGCCTAAATGGATGAATTAGACCTAAAAAATGGAGAGATTCCCTCTCCTTCCAACGGAAAAGGGCTACCTTCTCTCCCTATGATTTTTCTTGTTGAGAGCTTTCCAATAGTACCTCACCCATGTGATTCTGAGCTCCCTATAGGAATATTCCCTAAAGATTCCCTTTGGTCAACTGGATAGAACAAGGACTAACATGTCACACATCCAAACAACTAATCCAAGGATGGAGCTCAATGACAGGTCACCAATCCATGTATCTGATCCAAGGGTAGAGCTTCCTTTGACGGGATCCTCTTTGCTATATAATAAAGAGAAGGTGCTCCTTTGGAGCATTGGAGTATTGAGTCTGAAACTTGTGTTTTCTCTCTTGTATCTCTCTTGGAGAGTTCTCTTCTCCTTGTAGTATTACACCTATAAAAGGAGATGGGTAATCACCTTTTCCAAAACTATGTTGCATGTGAGATCTATAACCAAAATAGTTGCTATTATCACTTGATCGTCTTGGAGCAAATACAAGTCAACCTCTACTTTTGTTGTTTGGAAGCATATTAATACTTCCTCCAAGGGAGATATTTTCTCTCTTGCCATGGCAAACACTATATCTTTAATAGCATCATTGGTAGCTATCCTTTACACTCCAGAAGGGCATTGGGTCAGCTGGATCCCTATCGTATCTTGTGTAGAACCACACTCACAAGTAGATGAGTGAACCTAGGCAAAACCTCATTATTGTAGAGAAATTAGTTTGTGCAAGTTAGAATGCCATAATCATTAGTGGAGTTAGGATCCAAGGGTAAAAATATGCCCTAGTAACATGAGAAATGTATGAGTCAACTAACAGCAAATTTTTTACTTGTTGAAATTGTTGATCTATCTTGGAAAGCCACAAATATCTAGTCTAGTCAAAAGGTATGGGAGCAAAGAATGGAAGGGTATCTCAAACCTGTGTAGATAAGCAATCTATTATCTACTGAAATATCATTTGGAGAGAAAAAGTGATCTCTCTTGTACCTTGATCATATTGGTATTCAAGATTGGCCTATTAGCAACCACAAAACAAGAGAGTAGTAGAGGTGTTATGAGAGCCTAAATACTCATAAACACTATATATGTTATCTCATCTATAGATAGTAGACCTGACCTTCTATAAAATATTGGTAAAGTTGTTTGTGTACATGTCAAATCCTCTATTACACACTCAATGGTCTTTTTTCCAATGATATCACCAAAGACCAAAGACCGTGATAGAAAGGTCAAAGAAGGCAGAATTATACAAAGTAGGTAAGTTTATCCATCAACAATACTAGAGGAAAGTAAACCAAAATGCCACTTATGAATATTTTAATATAAGAAGGTCATCCTCATGAAAATATCCTCTACAAGAGTAGCATCTAAAAATTATGTGACAAAATCCTCAGGTCTGATTAGCACTCTAAGATACATAGGCCATATATAGATATGATGCACCCCTTCAAAAACTAGATATGAGGAAGGATACCTAAAGGAGACCATGCTTTACACCTTTGATATCTTGACACTTAAGTGTACAAGATGAAGCTTGACAATCAAGTGGTCAAAGTCCTACCTAATATGATCTAGAGGACCTATAATGTGCATATTGTGTGCCAAGGAAGGAAAATCACAACCTTACATGGATAAAGTGGTAGATAAAAGAGCTCAAGAGTAAGCCATGGCAAATAACAGTCCCCATAAGGGATCTTCTTCTTGTGTACCAAAAATTGATTGTATAATGTTGACTTCTTCTTATGAGAAACCATGCTCATAAAAGAAGGAAGAAGAATTGTAGAAGGACATTAAGAGAATAAAACTTGCCAAGGATCTACCAGTGTCCTTAAGCTCTCTAAAGATGGATGCATATGAGATGGTATTAAAATTATTCCCAACATCCACGTGTAGAACAAGCAAACTTTAGGGCTGTTGAGATGCCTAGAGATATACCCTCACAACCTCCCGGTGTAGCAACTCTAAATTGATCTGGACTAATTGTTATTGGAAGGGAGAACAATGGTATGACTAAAAAAATGCAAGAAGACCTCTCCAATAGCAATTGTCTAGTGCAATTGGTATCTTTCTCCATTATAAGAAGTTGACTAGCACCTAGTACTAATTGATGTAGAAATCTCTCTTATTATTATTACTACAACTAGCTAAAACAACTTAATAGAACCACTAGAGGGATTATCCACTTAGAAGCAATATCTAAGATGCTCATAAACCTTTCTAACAAACATCTTGATGAAAAGCATTGTTTCATGCACAATATATGTGAAAAAAGAAATCTATCAAGACATAGAGGATCCTTTGGCTAAATTTGATTTATGGCCTCTAATGGTACTCCCTTTGCTACTAAAAAAAAATAAACATAAAGAATAGATAGTCTTGTTAGTGGGACTAGTTATAGACAATGGGTGTAGGGCTTGTGTTGCTCTACTATACTCTCCAGCCTGACCCAATATCTACACCATTGTAATTGAGTGGAATATATTTTATCATGTGTTTGAACCTATCTCTTGCAACTTGTAACCCAAATAGACTCATTTTGGAAGGTAGTCCCATCCTACAATTGAAATCTGCAAAATCTAGCAGGCACTTATCCTTATCCTTAGCATGCATATCTCTCTCTAGTATAAAAACAACACCATCATGAGAGTAAGTGAAATAAAAGCCATGCTTACTTATTAAAGGAATCACATGCAAATTGATCAAGTGGTCATGAAAAACATGTTTAGAGTCATCATGGACTGGACAAGGAAACCTATAGAATATGCATGGACACAAAATACTAGTCTCAAATAGCCCTAAAATACAACCCACTTGAGATACTAACCACTCCCAAGACTCAATCAATATCTATGGAATGGCAAAAAGAGGGTTGAATGTAGTGTGTGTATTCTCTAGTATCAACTATATCAATATGTTCACTTGCCTCATGTGAGTCCAATCATAATCCTTTTGCATCTTTCTCACATGGTTTTTTACTCCTTGCAAGGTAAGAATTTATGACACACTAAGTATGATGTATCCAGGGCCATTCTAGTTTGTCCTAGTAACATAAGATGTTTGTCATAGTAACATAATATGCTCCTTTGTCATCCCCCCATACTTACAAAACCAAAACCTATACGCAACATACCTCATGAGTAAACCTAACCTCATAAATTCTACTTCATATCTCCATAATTTTCCAACCAAATTTGTATGGAACTAAAAAATGATAACTAAGAGATAAGAAGTAAAAATTTCTAGCCCAAACTCTAAATAAGTAAATGTCCTCATATGTTTGTATTGAATTATCCATGGTCTTCAAGACGGGTATCAATAAAACTAAAATTAGAAGATAAAGAAAATTGCATAATTACTTGTGTACTAATATGTTACTAGAGTACTAGTGTACTCTAAATATTTTTGTGATTTCTCCAATTTTTCTCTCTTTCTTTCTTATTGCCACATATCCCTTGCCACTTGAAACCTCTTTAATCATAAGCAAGTGGAACAAGTATAATGCAAGAGATATTATAACTTCACATCCAAACTTGAGTATTAATGAAGTATAAATTCTTGAAAATTTCTCTAATAATATCAAAGTAGAGAAAGACAAAGGCTTTGTACTACTCAACATATATTTGTCTCTTCAAAGAATATCTCTTATGAGTTTTAGAGCAAGAATAATAGAAAATTATTTTTTGCCACCATTCAATGCAAATTATGATAGAGATAAAATAAATATATTTTGTGCTTCTTCATATCCTTTTAAAGTAGAATGTGAATAAATTTTTGTTGTTAGTATGTGCATATTATTACCATAGAACTTTATGCATACAATATATGCAATAAAAGATATGATTTCAACATCCTTTGTGATGTATATGATGAGTAAGCAACTTAAGGAGATTGACGCTCCATGATTGTCTCACAACATCCAATATTTACATAGAGAATATTAATATAGAGACCTCAAGAAATATTTACTTTCTCTTATATATTGTGGTACCCACAATTTTTTGTTTTGGATAGTTTTAGGAAAATTTGAAGAAGAAGTACGCGGATAAAGCCTAAAGAGTGCTAAACTGGGAAGAAATAAGAAGAAGCAAGGGTTTGGAGTAAACCCAAAGTCAACCTTGGGTCAAGATCAAAAGAGACATGAAGACAAAGAAGAAGAAGGTGAGACTTTGTATTGGGCAGTGTGATCTGATCTGAAGAACCTGTAACAAACTTCTTCGGAGTTGGCCCAATCAAGAAAGTACGTGGGAAGAAGTAATGACCTT
This sequence comes from Lunularia cruciata, assembly GCA_948567375.1. Taxonomy (NCBI): domain Eukaryota; kingdom Viridiplantae; phylum Streptophyta; class Marchantiopsida; order Lunulariales; family Lunulariaceae; genus Lunularia; species Lunularia cruciata. The sequence continues at coordinate 24,083,956 of OX419755.1, read as the reverse complement.
GAGATCAAGAAGTTTTTGATAGTGATAGGAAACAACTTCACCGAATCGGAGACTAGAGAGGAGGAGCAACTGAAGAATGACCGATCAGGGCAGGATTATAAAATTTCAAGTTGTGTGAGGAAGTAGAGCAATGTCAAGTTGCTACCTGGTTCCTATTCAAAGTCGACCCAAAGTAATGCAAATTGTAAATCCGTAGGAAGAGGAGTGGGTTAGGATCTTGGGAACGATCTTCCATAAGAAGAAGGTGAGGAAGCACACGATGACCCCAAAAGTGAGTTTGTAGAGTGTGGTGAGGGAGCTTGCAATTCATAGGTTAGAAGTAATAGCATGAATTGAAGTCTTGACAAGACTTCATATCACGTTCCTGGCCTGGAACTGGAACTTCAATTTTCCAAGTTTCATGGTAGAAATTGCAACGAGCAATTGCAAGGATGGACCAAAGCATGAGGGGAAGAGAGGAAATCCAGTTTGATGGATAGAGGCGGATTGGAGAGTAGTTTTGGGAAGAGAAGCAGGAGAGATAGGAGCTTCCACCTTCTAGTGGAAGAGTGATGCTTCAGAAGAGATTGCCAAAGTGAGAAATTTGTTCAATCACCCTTGCACCAAGGATGGGTATAAGGTGGACAGTTATAGAGACCCCAAGCGGAGAGTGATTAGTAAGAGCAATGATGGCAATGTTTAAGCCAAAGCAAACCACCTATGTTACTATGCAATAGGCGGTGTTCTTTCACCAAATGTTTGCAAGAGAGGCAGTAGATTGGGCAAAATGTCTACATCAAAGAGTGGGGCATATGATTTTAGGGTGGAGAATGGATATGCCACTGCATTATTTTGTGCCCTTTGCAGCGCACTTTTATTTTGGATTTAACTTATTGACCTCAGAAGAAAGAAATTGAATGCGCTTGCACTTTCATCTGGATTTGCAGAAGGAGGCAAATGTAGATGAGCAATATTATATGGAGAGAGTGCAAGATGGGGATGAGTACCACAAGAAGAGTGGGAAGGAAAAAATTGAAGCAATTGACCTTCCAAGGGCTAGAAAGACAGCCAAGCCTGAGAGTCGTGTTGTGACAGTCCAGCCTTAGAAAGTGACAAAGCTTAACCCAATGGCGGTGATGGTGAAGATGAAGGAAGCCACGCCGGAATCGAAAGAAGAGTCGGAAGGAGAAACTAGATCAAAGGAAGAAATGTCAAGAGAAGAAGAGGAGTTCACACTACAAAGTGAAGAATTGAGCAATGATAGTGAAGGTGAGGCAGAGGTTCAGCAAACATAAAGGCCGATGGTTGAGGCAGGAAAGCCGAGTCCCAAAGTTTCTACGCCCTTGAATGGGGCGGTGAGAAGAAGAAGGGAGAGGAAGTTATGGCACACCCCAGACAGCCAAGGAGAAGAACGTTATGACTGTAGCTAAAGTGGGGCTTGGTAAAGTTACCATGGAAGAGGAGGAAAGCTCAGAGGAAGAAACTTTGAAAGTATAAAGATTGCGACTTTGGGGCAATGTGCAAGAAGTGGTTTGGTCGGAACCTAAAGGCCAAGCTGATGGCGAGAAGTGCAAAGGAGTGGAATATTTGTCGAAGGTAGTATGTCTGCTGTTGATGTTTTTTATAGCAGAAGAAGATGGAGATGGTGTGTGCCAATCTTGAGGTGCGGGATGAGTTGGCAGTAGTGAAGACCTGGAGTGCGGAAACCTTGTTGTTGCAAAGTAAGTTGACGATGGTGGAGATGGAAGCCAAAGAACTTTGGGTTGAGGAGGTTCTTTGGAGTAATCACTTTGAGGTGATGAGGGAGGATCTAGTAAAGAGTTGCGAGGAGGTGAAGGAGATGAACGTGTTGGTTGCAATGTTGAAGGGGGAAATTGCAGATGCCCGAGTAGAGTTAATCCACTCAAAAACAATTATAGCGGTGATGGAGCAAGAGTTGGAGAGTCTCAAGAAGAGGGCAGGGGAGAAAGATCAAGCCTAGTAGGAAGAGTTAGTGGAGCGCGGTGTCGTGTTGTGGTTTGCATAGGCCATAAAAAAGTGACTTATCATAGTTTATCTCTATGTTAGTGGGGTAAGTTATATGCTAGATCCGATGGATGAGATGTTGCCATGTGAGCTATCTATGTACATGAATGTGATTGGCCATGTGGGTTACAATCTTATCATGTTTACGGGCTTTGATGAATAAAGATGAGGGCAAGTTGAGAGACGGGTGTGTTTTAGTTTGGAGAGTCTCAAGGAGAGAAGGACGTTAGGAGTGAGAGTTCTAGCAGAGAACAAGTGTTAGAGCATCAGAGGAAGCATTCAAGCATGAGATGTCCCATGCTCCCAATCTGTCACTCACAAATCCTTTTCTCATCAAGCTTCAGATTTACACCGTGACGACTTATGGGATTGGTTGGTAGCACATTTCAAGGTGGTGTTTGAGGAGTCGGTGATGGGAAACCCGGATCCTTTCATCCTTCTGGTGCTTACTTATGAAAAGGTCTGGGACTTGACAATATATGTCCTTCTATAGTTGGAGAATGCCTAAATTTTTGCTCATAAGCTTCAAGGTGGAGTTGTGGGGTCCATTTGTCAAAAAGTAAAAAGACTAAAGGACAAATGTGCAAGAGCTTGGGTCCCAAGAGAAAAGTCTGGATTTTTTTGACCATCGAGGGAGTTCAAGGAGGCCATTTGGGGGAAGAAGGAGATGATTGGAAAGAGGAGATGATAGGATACAATTTGGAGATAGAAATCACACAATTTGAGCTGAGTATGAGAGGGATATGATGAATTGAGTCAAGGGGGGTTAAATTCATACCTGTAACAATATGGAGTTTAGCGACAAAGTCAGTCAGGTTCACGAAGTAGCACATAAGACAAATTAGCCTAGAATATTCTGGAAGTATCTAGGAAGCTTCTTGGGAAGCTTTCCGGTTAGCTTAGCTTGCACCTTAAGTAAGTAGCTTCTAGAAGGAAGCTTCTAGAAGCTTCAAACTAGCTTAGCTTGCACGCCAAGTAGGCGGCTTCTAGAAGGAAGCGTCTTGAGAAGCTTCCTAGTTAACTTGGCTTGCACTCTAAGAAAGCGGCTTGAGGAAGCTTCTTGAGAAGCTTCTCAAGGGCCTTGTATGCTACCTATAAATACCAAAGCCAAAGCTCATGCTAGGCATTTGGAGTTTTCTCTCATTCAAGTGTCCCAATGTGAGTTTCCATTCTCCTATTTCTCTCCTCGGTTTTGGTCCTTTACATTGGTATCAAAGCAAGAATGGGATGGATGGAATTTATGGACCACCAAATCTACTTCCGCCAAACCATTGGGACTTTCATGTCCAGATATTACCAAAGCATTGTTTCACACAATTCATCACCTCACGCTTTGGGCAAGATTTTCTACATATGATCACCGTGTCAGAGGAACCCTTGATACTTCCAGTTGTAACTTATGGAGAACGGTGGACGTGTTGTATCTATGTGTTAATCAACTAGATAAATTGAGGGTAGTGGAATAGAGTAGTAGCAATGGCGGCAATACCGGATGTTATCCTTGCAATGCAACAAAAAATTGAGCATCTTACTCGATTGTTGGATGAACAAGACCAGCAACGACGAGAACAGATAGACAGAGCGCCAATTCAAGATGGAGAAGATTGCATTTGATTTCCAAAACCCAAGGTGTTTGAAGGCAAGAATCTTCCAAGCACAGTGGAGAATTTTGTGTTTGACTGTGAACGTTACTTTGAAGCCACCAATCTTCAAGATGAGCGGAAACAAATTCTCTTGGCTTCTAGCCAGTTGGATGGCGTGGCAAAACTTTGGTGGCGATTCCGAGTAGAAAGAGCTGAACTACAAATTGTTACACCGATTTTGACATAGGCAGAATTCAAGGATGCAATACTTGGTCAATTTTAGACTATAAATGCCACCCGAGCTACATGAGATAAATTGGCGGAGTTGAGGCAGATTAGCTTAGTGAGAAGCTACATCACACAATTTTAGAATAGCATCATGCAAATTCTAGATATCCAAGAAGGTGAAGTTCTGGATCGATTTGTGCGAGGATTGAAGTCACGAACCAGATTGGAGGTGACCATGCGAGAGCCACAAAACATAGAAGAAGCCATGCAATTGGCTGAGCATTTTGATTCCTTAGTTGCGACAACTTGGTCTTGACCTCAACCTACACAAAACCTACCAGTACCACAAGTGGAAGAACCGGTACCAATGGAGATTGATGCTATCCAACAAAGACTACTTGGCATAGTAGATAGAGAAAGATTACAACAAAATGGAGGTTGCTTTTATTGTCGCCAAGTTGGACATCGCATTGCTGAATGTCCACTTAGGAATGGGTGACCTCGACAAGTTGCCCAAATGGAGTTTGTGGAACAGAATGATCAGGGAAACAAAGAATCCCAGTAGGAGATTTTGAGCCGCCTACTGGGAGCTTGATTAGTTCCAATGGGATTGAAGGCTCGACCTATGCAAGTTTGCTTCACTTGCAAGGTACGATATCTAATCGGGGTTGTAGGATTTTGGTTGATTTTGGAAGTTCAGAGAATTGCATATCTATGCAAGTAGCAAAGGAATTGGGTATTCCTATCAAGCCAGTGATTGGAAGTAGTTTGATGATGGATGGTAGAAAAGGTTATACATTCTGCACCTCGCATCCTGTTACCTTCAAGATTGGGAAGGAGTATTTGGAGTGTATGAGGTTTGTAGTGGCACCTCTACACTATGATATCATTTTGGTTCTACCTTGGCTTGAACGTCATAAGGTTCAATTTGATTGGACCCAACGTCAAATTCAAGTACAAAACAAAGGTAGGAATTTCCGATTAGGTTGTCTGGCATGTTTGAGTAAGACACCTAAGAATAGTTAGTCCCAAGATGGGAAGTTTGTTGAGAAGGTAGCCATAGAGCAAATCTGGAAGGGAGATGAGTCCCAAGATGGGAAGTTTGCCAAGAAGGCAACCATAGAGCAAGCTTGGAAGAGAGATGAGTCCCTAGAAGGGAAGTTTGTTAATGAAGCAACGATAGAGCAAGCTTTGGAGGAAGATAAGTCTGTATTCGCGGTGTGGATCAAGCCGATTGCACAAGAACAATTTGAGGAGGGCCAGGTGCCGCATCAAGCAACAGTTGATTGGATAGTTCATGAGTTTGCAGATGTGTTTCCGGATGATCTACCATAGGGATTACCCTCTGATCAAGGTATGCCCTTCAAGATCAAGTTATTGCCAAGGAGTACTCCAGTGAGTAGACCAATCTATCGGCTCTCACCAAAGGAGTTAGAGGAGTTGCGAACAACACTTATAGAGTTGTTGGAGAAGGATTTCATACGACATAGTACCTCTCCGTGGGGAGCACTGGTATTATTTGTTTCAAAGAAGGATGGAGGGCTTTGTTTCTGTATTGATTACCGTGGGCTCAATAAGCAAACCGTGAAGAATGCATATCCCTTGCCTCAGATCAATGACCTGCTTGATCAATTAAGTGGAGCACGCTACTTTTCCAAGCTAGATCTTTGTAGCGGCTATTGGCAAATTCCTATTGAAGGAGAGGACGTGCAAACGACTGCCATTCGTACAAGGTATGGACATTTTGAGTGGAGAGTTCTACCTTTTGGACTCACTAATGCTCTAGCAGTCTTCATGGATCAGATGCATCGGATGTTGGAGGGACTATTGGATCAGTTCGTGGTAGTGTTCTTAGATGATATCTTAATCTATAGTAGGACAGAGGCAGAACACATGAATCATGTGCGAGAAGTCCTAAAACAACTACAATAGTGGAAATTTTACTACAAGAAGTCAAAGTGTGCTTTTTGGCAAAAGGAGGTTACCTTCTTGGGTCATAAGATCTCATCAGAGGGGATCAAGTTGGAAGAAGAGAAGATCAAGGCCATTACTGATTGGCCTACCCCAAAGGATGCTACCGAAGTATGAGCATTCAATGGATTGGCCAGTTTTTACCGACGGTTCATCCACTATTATGCTCACATGGCTGCACCATTGACTGACCTCTTGGGAAAGAACTTGAGCTTCCAATGGACCACCAAGCATGAAGAAGCATTCCAGAAGTTAAAGCATATGGTGTCTTCAAGACCCATTCTTCAACCATATGATCCTCAACTACCTTGTGTGGTTGATTTTGATGCTTCTAACTTTGCAATTGGAGCTGTGTTGCAACAAGAATTTCCAGATGGACTACATCCTATTGCCTTTGTGTCTTGCCGACTAAATACAGCTGAAAGAAATTACTCTGCTTGAGATCGGGAACAATTTGCAATGGTATATGCCACCAAGGTATGGAGGCATTATCTCTTGGGGAAACAAGTGATCATGCGAACTGATCACAAGCCATTGTTGCAGACCTTACACCTAGAGCACATGAAGAGTCGACATCATTGATGGGAAGAGCAACTCCAATTGTTCAACATCAAACTTGAGTACAAACCAGGTCGGTTCCATGTCATCCTTGATGCTCTATCACAACAACCTGATTTGAAGTCTCTTCCTCTCATTGCGGTAGCAATTACGACGGTGTCAATTGATCCCAAGATTCATAACAAGTTTTGGTTAGCTCTACACAAGATCCCTTCTTCCAAATGGTACATGGTCGGCTAACAACAGGTGACAAGGAGTACAACACCTTCTCCTTCAAGGAAGGCCTTCTATTCCATGCGGACCGGATCTATGTTCTAGCCAAAGGTGATCTTTGACTTGTGTGCCTTCAAGAAGCCCATGATTTACCAATCATTGGTCATATGGGTGTAGACAAGACCTTGGGTACCCTCCAATGTCAATGGTGGTGGCCCAACATGACACAAGATGTTCAAGAATTTGTCCAATCGTGTGAGAGCTGCCAGTGTAACAAGGCCAGCAACTAGAAGCCGGGTGGACTCCTTCAACCGCTTGCCATTCCATCAGCTTGTTGGGAGCTTGGATACATGTGAGCTTGGATCTCATCACATCCTTGCCAAAGACAAAACAAGGACACACCGCCATCGTGGTGTTTGTGGATAAGCTTAGTAAGCAAATCCACTTGGCACCAACCTGTGATACCGTGGATGCTCCAACCTTAGCGCAAATCTACTTTGACAATGTCTTCAAGCATCATGAAATGCCATGCGTACTCATCTCCGACCGTGATCCTTGCTTTTCCGGGAAGTTTTGGCAAGCACTCTTTCAGATACTCGGCACCAAGCTTGCTTTGTCCACGGCCTATCATCCTCAAACTGATGGACAAACCAAACGTGCAAATCGTACATTGGAGGATATGTTGCATGCCTTTGTCAATGTCCACCATACCTATGGGGATGAATGTCTTGCCGCTGCCGAATTTGCCTACAACAATTCCAAACAGGCAAGCACCGGATTCTCTCCTTTCTTTCTCAATTTTGGCCAAGATCCGCTTGTTCCAGATTCTCTTCTTGCTCGCCTTCCATCTCAGGTTCCTCATACTTCCACATTCTTGACCACTATATCCCAATCTCTCCAACAAGCCAAGTCTCACCTCCTTGTTGCTCAGAATCGCCAAAAACAATATGCGGACCACCATCGTCGAGATCTCACCTTTGAAGTCGGTGATAAAGTCATGCTATCCTCTAGTAACCTCCCTCTCCCACTTGATACCCAAGTTCATAAACTTGCCCCTAATTGGATAGGACCCTTTGATATCACCCAAATTGTCTCTCCTGTTGCTTATCGTCTTGCCTTGCCTTGTCACATGCGTATCCATCCTGTCTTTCATGTTTCCAAGTTGAAACCCTTTGTTCCAAAACCCTCTTCCTTTTCCTCTCAAGTCCAACCTCCCCCTCTTCCTATCCCTATCAACGATCATGAGGAGTACAAAGTTGATCATATCCTTGCGCGTCGCCACATTCAACGAGGCTGTTGCCAACATACGGAGTACAAGGTCCTTTGGAAAGGATATCCCCTTCATGATGCCACCTGGGAACCTCTTTCTCACCTCCCCAATGCACAGACGGCCATCAGGAATTTGAAGCTTCACTGGCGATGAGGACATCACCAACTAGCAACGGGGGAATATGTAACAATATGGAGTTTAGCGACAAAGTCAGTCAGGCTCACGAAGTAGCACATAAGACAAATTAGCCTAGAATATTCTGGAAGTATTTAGGAAGCTTCTTGGGAAGCTTTCCGGTTAGCTTAGCTTGCACCTTAAGTAAGTAGCTTCTAGAAGCTTCAAACTAGCTTAGCTTGCACGGCAAGTAGGCGGTTTCTAAAAGGAAGCTTCTTGAGAAGCTTCCTAGTTAACTTGGCTTGCACTCTAAGAAAGCGGCTTGAGGAAGCTTCTTGAAAAGCTTCTCAAGGGCCTTGTATGCTACCTATAAATACCAAAGCCAAAGCTCATGCTAGGCATTTAGAGTTTTCCCTCATTCAAGTGTCCCAATGTGAGTTTCCATTCTCCTATTTCTCTCCTCGGTTTCGGTCTTTTACAATACCCAAGAGCACAAAGTAGTCAATTGAGGGAGCTTCTTGAAACATTTTCACTATCTATTAGTGGGATTGGAGAGTAGACAAATTGCTTACATTACTAAATGCAATAAAATCTAGTTTTGGGTCAATCTCAAATCAGATCTAATTGATTGAAGTTGAAGCTTATGGGATGTAACGTGTTGGAGAAGAGCTAATGATTAGGTTTGGAGTTTTGATCACTCCCCAAGTTATGGTTTGAATTTCCTTATGAAAATTTCCAGAGTTGTTGGTGGATAGAGTTTTCACCTCTATGTGGAGGTTTCATGTGAATTCTTTGAATAGAGAAATCAGAGTCTTGGATCAAGTGTACCTGGGTCCATAGAGCTCACAAGTTAGCCCAGCCTAGGAATTGATCCACATCTAGGGACTGGAGTTGGATTAGGCTACCAAAATTTGCAAGAACTTAGACAAGACATAGAAAATTTACACAAACAGCTATTGTGGAAAATTTGGTTGGTTCTAGATCTGTGAAGAGTGAGATCTGATGCAAAACATTCTATTGAAGATACTGTCATAAGCTCGGTAGAGCAATTTTATCTTTCATCTTGATTGGATATCAATTCTCCTATCTTATGACTATGATTGATGGTTTCAGGTTGCCAGAGTGTTTGTGAGGATCAAGTGTATTTTGGAATCAAAAATATGGGGAAAATTTGCCAAGAACCAGGAGCAAACCCTAAAAAGGGGATTTCAAAATTAGGGTGAAAGTTGCAAAACCCTGGCCAACTTTGAGAGCTTGTGAGGCAAGTTGTAGTGATCTGATTGATGTGCATTTTATATCATTGGAAAGCTTATCTCACAGAATTTCCATTGAATCCTAAGACACTTGAACCCAAGATATACAAAAATAGTTATTTTCATATGAGCTGCACAAAGTTTTCCCCATCAAAAAGACTTAAAAAATCCCCACATGGAGTAGAAATTTGTGGAGCTTTCAAGTACAGATGGGAGGAGCTTGGAGCATAGGTTGAAATGAGCTTGATTACAGAGCAAGAAGGCTTTGAAGCTCTTTTCCGACAAAAAGTACAGAGAGTTGTTGCCTTATTCTTGTGATTGGATCCTCTTTGTGCTTGTATGCCTATTTGTACGCCCAATTGGCTTGGATTGGTGTGCGGGCATTGTGCTTAGATTATTTCCTTCTAGGAGTGTTGTGTATTTCTCCTTGGTTATGTTGGAAGTGATGACCAACAAACCAAGAGTGCGTGTTGTGATGACAGGTTAGGTTGCCTGGTACTACCCTTCTCAATAGCAAGAATATTATTTATGAGAAAGGAGGGTTCCGATGATAGGATCACACGTGTGTTCAGTCAAGTCATTATGGGTTTACCTCAGGCCTCTGATCTGTAGTCTCCACAGCTAGGCACCCTGTGTGTTCCCAGAGAGAGAAAAGAAAAGTACGATAGTGGTAGAGAAGAAGATCTGTTGCAAGGATTGGGTAGCAAAGGAGCAAATCTTTGTGAATCAGAGGGAGAAGGAGCCATGGAAGGCCAAATTTGAAGACAAGCTCCAGATGTATAGTAGTGAATTGGAGGAAGAAAGGAAGAAGGAGAAGCTTGAGGTCGTAGGAGAAGCTGATGAGGTAGATGGAGTTGTCAATGAAATCAAGGCAATGCTGAGCATGTAAGTTGAAGGTAAACTTGAGAAGGCAAGATTGCATGAGCTGAAGTTATTGGTGCAAGAGACACGCAAGAGAAAGGCAAAGGACACGGAGTCGAATAATTTATTAATTTGTCTGCGAGAACGTGTAGATATGAAGATGTTAGAGGTAGGAGACAATGTGTGTCTCAAACTAGATCTTGTTAGAACAGAGTTAGATAAACTTCGTAGTGAAATACAAGAAGTACAAAGACCCGAAGTTGTAGAAGTAGGAGTACAAGTGTCTTCAAAGTTGCTCTATGAATCTTTAGAGAAAAGTGGGTCGAGAGATACCAACTTAGAAAGATTACCTGAGACCTCAATTGTAGTTTGTAGTGAAGAAATTGTAGAATTTGAAGAGTTAGGAGTAGGATTAGATAGACCCAAGGATGGTGATTATTGAGGGATCATCGGGTTTGGGAACCAAAGGTCAAGGTTGACATTGGATTGGAGTAGTAACAGTTGTGAGATCTGAAGAGGCAAATATGAAGAGGTGCATTATCATTTTGGATTTGTAGGTTAGGAAAGTTGTTGTAGAATGGTATAGTTGTTAGGTAATTGTCATTTGCTTCACTATTTAAGAGTGGCATTTGCAGTCATATGTTGTTCAATGCTCATAATTTCTAAGAATAGATAAAGTGAAGTGTTGTGAAGCAGTGCTCATTGCTTGAGCTCAATTCCAAGTATCAATTCTATGCTTGTGTTTGTGAGTGTTGGGAGAATTTCAAAGTGCAAATCAGTTGGATGTTAGATTCTGTAGCCTTGATCTTAAGTTTGTGTGTTTGATCTTGAGTGAAGTGCAATTGGAGCAATACCTTGACAGATTTGAGAGGAATTGTAGTGTTGGTAGTATTCTGCATTTGTGAGTGCAGTGCAAAGTTTATGTGAATCAATTTTGATTTAGGAAGTTGTGCCTTTAGTGGAGGGATGGAACACAATTTTGAGGCAAAGTTGTTTTGCAGTGAAGTGCCATTTTTGGGAGAGCTTGAATCATCACAATCAAGATTAATTGGAAAGATTTGTTGAAGTTGTGATTAAGGAGTGTTAATTTGTGACGAGACTACAAATCAATGCTTGTTACTCTCTTTTCGGTGTAGTTTCTACGTGAGAGATTAAAGACGCAACCAAGAAAAACTGAAGTTGTTACTTTGCTTCCTATTTGATCAATTCTGACTAGTATCTTTGTGGGAATAAACTTTACTTACTTGATTACCACAAAAGTGATATTTTCCGAGTTGTCACATGTTTTTTGGCACCGCTGCTGGGGATAAAATCTTGGAAGTGGAAGAATACAAAGCCAATTTTGAATTGGGGTGTTAAAACAATATGAATGTCTGCATTGAGAGAACAATGGGAAGAGAGAGTTCAAAGAGAAAGTTGCAGGGTGAAGAAGAAGAACGCCTGAAGATCCAATCCACTTTTGACAAAACTGAACACGAGGCGTTGGACTTTCAACTTCTTCACAAAGTGCAAGAAGCCCTATGAGAACTTGACCAAAGGAAACACAAAGGCAGTTGGCAAGGCTACTTTGCATCTCCATCTTCCAAGAAGAAGAAAGACTCGAGCGGGCAAACATATTCACTATGACCAAGTAGATCGACTTCCCCTAAAGCTGTAAAGGAAGTCACGTTTCTAAAGAACTTTGTTTGAGAAAAGATAGCACGGACACTAATGGAAGAAGAATGTCAACACCTTCTATGTACAATTCCTCGATTGTCTCAAAGGAATTTTGAAGAACACTCCAAAGGTTGAGCTTGAGTCTTCCGCTTGGGTTGAAGTCAACATACTTAGAGAAGAAATTGTTGAGGAAGACACTACTGTGAACTTGACTAATTGGAACCCCTAGGTTGACAACACGGTGTTGATACCAGCCAATCCCTTGGTTCCATCAAGTTCAAACTTACCCTAGCCGATCACACCAAGTCAAACAATGACTTTGTTACTTATCACCTGACACGCCTATCAAAACTACAAGGGGACAAAACAAGATGAAGATCCCGATGAATTCATCAAAGAATTTGAAGTCATCTCCTTTGATAACAAGGAACATGACTTGGCAGATTGACTGAGAATTTTCCCAAGTTTGCTCTGCAAGAAAGCTCGGAGCTGGTATACCCATGTAACCCAAAAGAGGTTCATATTGGCAGATTGGGCGGACTTGAGAAACAATTTCCTAGAACGCTTTCGGGAAGTTGATTATGACATAAGTGTCTTCACGGCGCTCAAAAATTTGGATAGAGGCAAGAAGGAGAAGTTGAGAGACTACTCTGAGTGGTTCATGGCACTTTTGAATAGAATCTTGAAGCAATTGGGTGTGGTGGGTTACTCTAATGCCCAAGCCATTACCTGGTTCTTAGGATGACTTTCACCAGAGATTCTGGTCTTTGCTAGGGAGAGGAATGTAACTTCCCTAGACAAGGTACTCAAACATGTCGCCCAATATGAGGCGGATCACTCTCACTCTGCCAACAATTGAAGAAATTGAGAGAAGGAAGGCAAGAAGCCCATAAGGGTAGCTTCTCACAGTACATCCCCTTCTTTGGAGGAATCCTCCACATCTTCAAGTTCTTCTTTGGAGTCCAAAGAAGAATCAAAGCCAAGAAGAATACAAAGACGTGGAGGTAAGAAACCATTGACACCTCTAGCAAAGAGTGTACATAAGGTTGATACCAAGCTAGATGCCCTCATAAAGGAGTTTTTGGATTTTAAGATCTAGATGATTGGGGCAAAGGACCAAAGGAAGCCTCCATCATTTGGCAGATCCAATGTATGGTGAACTGCATGTGGCAAGTCAAGCCATACAGATACAGAATGCAATACTTGTAATGCATTTCCAGTGCAGCAGATGGATTGGATTCTGAGATGGAATCAAGAGGAGGAAGAGGAAGCGGTGTACCAAACCCAAGAGGTACCGCCTCATGCAAGCACATCGTACCAAGGTCCGAGGTATGGACCAAGGGAGTATAACCCCAATGCTCCCTCATGAAGACCACCGATGAGCAACCAAAATAGACCTTAAAATGTTGCACTTGGAGCATGTTACAATTGTGGGTTGATGGGACATTGGTCTCCAAACTGTCCAGAGCCAAGACAAAAAATTGGGTATGTTCCCTTGTGTGGAAATTTTAAAGGATTGGGTCATACATGCAACCAATGCTCGCATCCACCAAACCTGAAGCCGCCTATAAAATATGTACAGACCCTGGCTAAGCGTGCTACGCTTCAAGCAAAGGGTGACACAAATGTAATTGTGTCACACTTGAGGAGGAGAGACCTCAAGAGGGAAGCCCGGCCTTGGAAGGAGAATGGCCAACCTCAAAATTTTGAAGGTTGAGACACGTGCAAAGTAAGAAGAAGTGTGATCCCAAACAACTAAGTACTGTGAGCCGGCCTGTCTCTCATTCAAAATGAACATTTGATGGCTATTATGGTAGCGCACCATGGACTAAGAAGGCAAGAAACCCCAACTCCATCATACTCCTCCAAGGTGAACACTCCAAGACTCAAGACATTGCTCACTAGAGAACTCAATGAGAGAGAGATAGTTGCAAATGAAAGGATGATGAGTACTTCTTCACCCCTTGTTTATATACTTGTGAAATAGTTACGTACCTGTGGTACCCACACTTTTCATTTTGGACGAGTTTTGAAGAAGAAGTGCCTTGCTGAAACCAAATTGAAACCAAATTGAAACCAAATGGAGAAGAAATGAGAGGAAATTTGTATTTTGATCAAGCCCGAGGAAGTAAACTTTGTGTCAGATGAAGATGGACTTAGCCAAGATTGAAAGAGGGCAGACCCGAAGGAGGAATGGAAATTACAGGTCAAAATTATTGCGGGGGCTATATCTCAATGTTCACAAGTCCAAATCAAGCGTGCTATATTTTGTTGGAAGCGTCACGTTTAGTGCTTTCCGTTGCCTCCAAAATTGCAAAGTTTGGAGGTTTGTAGAAGAAGTTAAAAGTATTTGAAGTTTTGGGAGTAGATGTACATAGTAAGTTAGTGTCTTCGGACTTGAGACTTTGGACTTTGGACTTGAGACTTTAGACTTTGGACTTGTGACTTTGGACTTCAGACTTTGGACTTTGGACTCTGCTTTACACAACTTTGGGTTAGAAGGCTGTTTGCCTCAAGACAAAGATGACTGTATTTGAGATAGTCGGACCTCAGAGTGCAACGAAGATGACTTCTGGAAAATTGTTAGAGGCATTAGAGAGAGTTAGGATAGAGAAAGAATAGATAGTTAGGATACCCATGACTTCAATTTTAGTTTTGATTGAAGATGGAACATGAATTGAAGGAGAAGTAGCAGTAGTGAATAAACCCGAAGTGCAAGATCAGACTATAAGTATCTTCGAGTCAGTAACATGAGTGATTAGGGGAAAGTGAGTTACAAATTGAAGACGTAGATAGTATACTCATGCTTTCAATTACAATTTGTGATGAGGATATAGTAGAATTAGCAAAGGAATTGATTGTAATTAGACCCGATGTTGCAAAAGTATGAATTCAGGTGTCATCGGACTTACTATTAGAGACATTAGAGAAGAGTGGGTCAGGAGATAAAGAGTTAGATAAGTCACTCCTCAGTGAAATTGTAGACCCTAGTGTAGAAGTAGTAGAATTAGTGCAAGAATTGGTAGAATTAGATATACCCAAAGAAGGAGAAGTAGTAGGAAGATCATCGGGTTTGGAAGCCGATGATGAGGTAGACATCGGATCAGTGTAAGTACTAATTTTGAGATAGGAAGAGGCAGATATGAAGAGATGGATTGTCAGTTTGGATCTATAGGTAGGAAGAGATGTTAAAAAGCGGTGCATAAGTAGGAAGAACAGCTGTTTGCTTCAGTATTTTAGTACTATGTTGTTCAGTATTCATATTTCTGAAGATAGATAAAGCAAAGTGTTGTTTCCAGTGCTTGTCGCTTGAGCTTAATTCTGATTGTCAATTCTATGTTTGTGTTTGTGAGTGTGTGGAGAATTCCGAAGTACAAGTTAGTGTGTCTATGGATGTTGGATTCTATAGCCTTGATCTTCATTCTATGTGTTTGATCCTGAGTGAAGTGCATCAGAGCAATGCCTTGACAAATCTGAGAGGAATTGTAGTGTTGGTAGTATTCTGCATTTGTGAGTGCAGCACAAAGTTGATGTGAAGCAATTTTGATCGAGGAAGTTGTGCCTTCAGTGGAGGGTGGAACACAATTCTGAGGCAAAATTGTTCTTCATAGTGAAGTGCCATCTTTGGAAGAATCTGAATCATCACAATCAAGAGTTGTTTGGACAGAATTTGCTATGTTGTGATTATGTGTGTGTGTATTTGTGACAAGTTGTCAAGATTGTGAGCTTGTTACTCTCTTCTAGGTGTAGTTTCTACCTGAGAGATAAAAGAAGAAATCAAGAAGAACTATATGTTACTATTTGACTATGTATTTGACCAATTCTAAATTGTATCTCTGCAAGAACTAACTTTACTTACCCGATTACCGCAAAAGTGATATTTGTCGGGTTGTCACAGTACCAAAGTTACTAATTACTATAGTAACTCAAGTTACTAGACTAAAAGTCAAGTAAAGTCAAAAAGTAAAAAGGAATATCTATTCACATGGGCATATTCCACTAGCATGTGATCTTATCTTGACTCAACCACTAAGTCAAGGATTCCTTCACATGGGCTATCCTTGGACTATAGAAGAATCCAAAACAAAAAGGCTTGCGGGCCCAAGAGTTCTCAACTCTTTCCTCAAAGCCAAACACCTAGGAATAATACCAAGTCAACACACTAGAATCCAAAATAGTGGTGCTCAACTTTTCCACCTCCTCTAAAGTAAGGTCCCCTCTATCTTAGCTATAACTAACTCTAGCTAAGCATGACTAATGTAGAACCATCCTTTATCTCTATATAAATAATATCTCTCAATTACTTGTAATACCAAGCTAAATATCACAATACCACACACATGCACAAATGGGTGTTACAGTAAGATCTCTTTGTCCTCACAAAAGGCAAAGAGGCTGCACCCAAAGTCAATCCTTTCTGCCAAGGAGGAAAAGATCCTTGCAAAAGCCAAAGCTAAAGCCTTGCAGAAAAAACTCAAGGAAGTGGTACTCAGGACCCAAGAACTGAGTTTGGAGGAGGAGACAAAGGCAAAGCCTCCAATTTTTCCGGTGGACATCTGATCCAAATTAAAGGATCTGATCCAAGCCAAAGTGGGCCAACTCAAGGAACCTCAGGTCAAGACCACTAGTACTCCCATCACCATCATGAAGCGCCCCAAAGTCAAATTTGAACGTGGAGAGATTTTGAATACAAAGCCAAAGGTGAAGATAATGAAATTAGGGGGAGTACCCCAATACAATATTGTAGCGGATTTGGTAGCCACAATTGCAAATGTCACATTTAAGCAATTGTGGGAAGACAATAAGTTCTAGAAGAGGCATATGAATTCTGCCCTCAAGAAAGTAAGGGCAATGTCTAAGAAAGACATACCTGCCATATATCATATTGAACAAGAGGATCTGAGATCTCTCGAGGTTGATGCAAAGATTGCAAGGTGCATGATCACATTACTACCCATTTATTTGGGTTACGGTGTGAATTTCATGACCAAAGATACTGCAAATTGGTTGGGGTATCATATGTTTGAGCCAACACCCCGAGTATTGAAATTTGTAGACCAAACCAAGAGACGGCCATTAGGCATGCTGTCAAACATTACCATGATCATTGGAAGGGTGCCCTTCAAGTTGAATTACATTGTGTTGCAACCAGTGACCAAAACTAGTTACCCACTGTTGATTGGAAGACCCTAGCTGTATAGTGCCCAAGTTGTGGTGGATTGGCACCAGCAGAAGCTACGGTTCAAGGACATTTTGTCCAAAGATCAAAAGCTGGTGACAGTGAGTTGGACAAAGGTTCTCCATCTAGGGGAAACAAGTTCATCAGAAGACGAGGATGAATCCAAAGACACCTCATCATTGTCCTCAAAAGACTCCGAAGACAAAGTCCAAGTCAAATACTTGGAATGTTATGAGGTAGACGTAGAAGACAACGACCTGTATGACCTTGCCTCGGGTGAACATGACTTGGAGGAAGGAGGTTTGATGGCAGCTCAACTTGGATTAAGCTGAGTAAGTCACGTTGAAGGAGTCATTAACCCCAATGATTGTCAAGATGTTGTCTTAACCGAAGGAAAATTTTTGAAAATTTCAAAGACAGTCACTTCAGAGGACCTGGCAGGATACACTGCCCTGTTTATAGAATTCAAAGATGTATTTGCCTGGTCTATTGATCAAATGCCAGGTATTCCATGTGAATTTGGAGAACACCGGATTTATTTGGTTGAAGGTGCAATTCCGGTTTGGCAGAGACAATACCACCTGAACCCGAAGTACTTGCCGTTGGTGAAAGATGAAATCGATAAGTACTTAGGGGCCAGAATCATCTTCCCTGTCTTAAGCAGTACATGAGTTTCCCCCATTGTCATTGTCCTGAAGAAGAAAACAGGGAAGATCCGAGTGTGCCAAGACTTCCGGAAGTTGAACGCAGTCACAAGGAAAGATCATCATCCCTTGCCTTTTACCGATACAATTTTAGATCAGGTAGCTGGTCATCCTTGTTATAGTTTTCTTGATGGATTTTCAGGGTACAATCAAGTATCCATTCGAGAAGAGGACAAGGATAAAACTACATTCACGACCGACTGGGGCACTTTCACTTACAATCAAATGCCCTTTGGGTTGTGTAATGCTCCCATTACTTTTGAGCAGATGATGAATTCAATCTTCAAAGATTTCCTGTGCAAATTTGTGGAAGTTTTCATTGATGACTTTTGTGTGTTTGGGCGAAGAGATGTACATTTAGATTACCTTCGCCAAACTTTTGAAAGGTGTCATTTTGCCGGCTTGTCATTACACCCGGAGAAATGCTTCTTTGCAATGAAGGAAGGAATTCTTCTGGGGCATCAAGTGTCAAGCCGAGGTATTGAAGTTGATGTTGAGAAGGTCAAGATAATCGCAGCTTTGGAATCCCCAAAGAACACCCGGGAGCTGAGAGCCTTCTTGAGACATGTTGGATATTACAGACGCTTTGTGTCAAACTATGCAGTGCTTGCTGCACCACTTACAAAGCTTATGAAGAAATCCAAAGACTATCTATGGGAAGCAAATCAAGAAGAAGCTTTCCAGGTGTTGATGAAGAAGCTGGTTGAAGCACCATTTATGAGGGCCCCAAATTGGGACGTCCCTTTTCATGTATATGTGGACACTTTGTCTATGGCCATTGGAGTCGTCTTAAGTCAGAAGGACGAAAAGAAGAAGGACTACCCGGTGTATTATGCCAGCCAACAACTTTCAATTTCCAAAAAAAACTATTTGATGACTGAAAGAGAAGCACTCGGAATGGTGTATGCTTGCAAGAAATTTTGCCATTATCTGTTGGGGTACAAGTTTGTCTTCTATGTTGACCATTACGCATTGCAACATTTGGTCAAGAAGGCAGATTTATCCGGGCAAATTGCAAGATAGATCTTGTTGTTACAAGAGTTCATGTATACTGTACAAGTAAGGAAGGGAGCTTTGCATTCAAATGCGGACTTCCTGTCCAGGTTAGAAACTCAAGACCAAGAGTGGGAAATTGACGATTGGTTCCCTAACAAAGAGTTGTATCACTTATCAGCAATGCGAAGTACAAGGTATGCAGCTGAATATCATTATCTGCATACTCTCCATTGTCATGAAGAGATAGACCCGGAGGAGAGGGCAGTCTTCCTTAGGAAAATGGGGCCATACCAGCTCAAACACAACATTTTATTTTAGATGGGCAAAGACAAAGTACTTCGGTGATGCTTGGAGTCATACAAAGTACAAGGAGTGATTGAATCTTTACACTCCAAAGCATCGGGAGGACACTATGCTCTGAAGAATACTGTAAAGAAAATTCTTTTGGCAGGTTATTGGTGGCCTACAATGTACAAAGACGTGCATGCTCATATCCAAAGCTGTGATGCTTGTCAGAGAACGGGGAAGCCGACGGCTACTTCTCAATGGCCTTTGAGACCAATTTTGCCTTTGGCTCCATTTGAGAAATGGGGGATTGATTTTGTGGGTCCCATTCAACCAGTGACCCGAGTCACAAGAAAGCAATACATTTTGGTTTGCACTGACTATGCTACCAAGATGGTCGAAGCTGAAGCAACTCATAGAGATGATGTTGAAACTGTGGCAAAATTCTTCTTTCAAAACATCATCTCCAGATATGAGTGTCCTTTGGAATTGGTCAGTGACCAAGGAACACATTTTTTGAACTCTATAATGGAGGCATTAACCAAGTACTTTCAGATTAAACATCGGAAGATGCCTCCTTATAACCCAAAAGCAAATGGCTTAACGGAAAAAGTGAATGGGTTACTTTGCAAAATTTTGAATAAGGTGACTTCCAATTATGCATATGACTGGGATACAAAATTACCAGCCGCGTTGTGGGCATACTGAACGACAAAAAAGATTACAACCAAACAAACTCCATACATATGGCTTGCATCCCATACTGCCTGTTGAATTTGAAGTACCGACATATCGGGTTCTTTGCAAAGAGTGAATGTTGGAAGAGGAAAGTCCGGATCTTCGGATTCATCAACTGATGTGGTTAGAAGAGAAAAGAGACAATGCAATTCAAACCACGAAAGAAGTACAAGCACAGAGGAAAGTCAGGTACGATAAGAGAATCAAGCCTGTAACTATATGTGAAGGCAATTTGGTTTTGTTATATGACAATCGCCGAATATGTTTTCTAGGCAAGTTGCATTTGAGATGGATGGGTCCCTATCGAGTTCTTCATCTTTACAAAAATGGGTCCATGCAGCTTGTAGACTTGGAAGGTAATCCTTTTGCCACTCGAGTAAACGGGTGGAGAGGTTGGAGATATTGGACCATAGACTCGGAAGTTTCTAAGACACCCGAGGTCTATGTTTGCGGGGACGCTCACATTTGAGGGAGGAGGTATGTGGTGCCCAAATTTTTTGTTTTTTTTTAAATAAAGAAGAAGAAGTGTATAGAGAAGTTGGATTGCGTCTGTATGGCCAAAGAAGGCGAAGAAAAGAGTCTTTGGGATGAAACCCGAAGTAAAGTGACTTTGGGTTATAAGGCAAAGTCATAAGGAAAAGTACTCATAAATGCCTTGTCAGCATACAACCCGAAGTAAGGTGTCTTTGTATCAGGGGAATCTCAAGTCAAGGCAAAGACAAGCTAACAACCTTTTGTCGAGGCGAGAAATTCAAGAAGGGACCGTTCAAAAAACCGGTGGCCCATACGTGCAAAGGTTGATTGACAGTGATAGGTGCATGCAGGAGGTGTGATTTCTTGGTAGAAACTCAAAGTGAAGAAAGATAAAGAAAGCGCAACTCTATAAAAATTGAACTCTCAATGACAAAATGTTGAGTAATTTTCCTTTGCTGTTGAGAAGTTGTCTTGCAGGTGATTGTGGGAAGGGAAAGAGAGTTGGAATCGCGTTAGTGTGTAAGGGAGAAGTCGCGAGAGTGAAATTGAGAGATAGTGAGAAGGCAGAAGAGATGGAAGGAGGAAAGAAGAACTCTGAATTTGCAGTGAGAAATCATGCAATTGGAGGTTAGATGTGATCGCTATGATCGAAGTCTTGAGCCGACTTCGGATCACTTTCTTGGCATGGAACTGGAATGTGAGCTTTCCAAGTTTCATGACAGAAATCATTGAGAGCAAGTGTCTCGATGGACCCGAGGAGGCAGGGAAGAGAGGAAATCCGGCTTGCTGGACAGAGTTGGATTGGAGACTCGTACTCGAGAAGGAAGCAGGCTCGGAGCAAGGGGCCACGTTCTTGGAGAAGGGAGAGATAGCTCAAGAAACTCAAGAGGTAAGAGATGCATTCTCGTCAAAGCAAACAAAGAATGGGTACAAAGTTGAGAGCTACAAAGACCCTATGAAGAGAGGAATTGTGAGTGCGCTAATGGCCATCCTGAAGCCGGAGAGAACCACGTATGTGATGAAACACCAAGCGGTGTTCTTTCACAAATTATTTGCAAGAGAACCGATCAATTGGGCGAGGTGTTTCCATGGTAGAACGAGACAAATGGTGTGGAATCTATGGGATAAATCGCCTCCACACTACATCATGCCGTTTGCATCATATTTCTACCTCGGGTTGAATTTGCTGAACTTGGCGGAGCAAACTTGGATGGTGTTGCACTTCCATCCTGATTTGAGAAAGGAGATCAATGTCAAGGAGCAGCAATACATTTTGCAAATCAAGAGCACCGATGACTACTATACAAAGACAGGGAAGAACATGGAGATCAAAGTGAGTACTCTGAACTCAAAGAAGAGAAGTTTGCAGGGTGAAGCCAAAGACACAAAGAAACCTTGGAAGACTAGGAGAGGCAACCCAAGGCGAGGTATGGTGGTGATCGAGTCGGAAGATGAAGACTCGGAAGGTGATGCTGAGCTCAAGACCAAAGACTCAGAACATGAAGAGGAGCCCGAGCTAATGCTACAGAGTGGAGATACAAGTAGCAATAGCGATGAAGGAGGAGAAATAACATCAGCACAAGCTGTTGCAAAAGAAGAAGTGCCGGCAGAAATTGAAGCCGAGGGCAACACACAGTTGGAAGACGAAGTAACTGAGCCCGAAGAGAAGAAGATTGTAGTAAAGAGATGAGTTTGCTCAAGACGTGAAGTGAAGTAAAAAGCAGGTCCGAGTACGGTGAAGGAAGAAGCACATGAAAGCTCAAGAAGTGAGGCGTCTATTCTGATACAACGACTGCAGAGAAGAAGGCGAGTATCGGGAGAAGAAGAGGTAAAGAAGGAGATCAGACTTAGTAAAAAAAGAGATAGAAAAACTTTGGAAAGATGTTAGAGTAAAACCTGAAGTAGATAACATAGAGTGCAGATGTCTTTGGAGTTAGAGATGGAGACATTGGAGAAGAGTGGGTCGAGAGATGAAGAGTTAGATAGATTACCCACTAGTGCAATTTGAGATCAAGAGAGAGAACTATTAGACTTGGTAGAAGAGGTAGAAGATATGAAACCCAAGGAAAGAGTAGTACGAAGTAAGATTACTTCGGGTTTGGGTTTGAAAGCCGAGGAAGAAGTAGACATTGGATTTGAGTAGTAACAATTTTGAGATTTGAAGAGGTAGATATGAAGAGGTGCATTGTCATGTCGGATCTGCAGGTTAGAAGAGTTGCGGTAGAACATTATAGTTGTTAGAACTGTCAATTTGTTCACTATTTAAGAGTGGCATTTGCAGTCACATGTTGTTCAGTGCTCATTAATTCTGAGAATAGATAAAGCAAAGTGTTGTGAAGTAGTACTTGTTGCTTGAGCTTGATTTTGAGTATCAACTTTGTGTCTATGTTTGTGAGTGTTTGGAGAAATTCGAAGTGCAAGTCAGTGTGTTTGTTGGATGTTGGATTCCATAGCCTTGATCTTCATACTGTGTGTTTGATCCTGAGTGAAGTGCAATCAAAGCAATGCCTTGATAGATCCAAGAGGAATTGTAGTGTTGGTAGTATTCTGCATTTGTGAGTGTAGTGCGAGGTTGATGTGAAGCAATTTTGATCGAGGAAGTTGTGCCTTCAGTGGAGGGTGGAACACAATTCTGAGGCAAAGTCGTTTTGCAGTGAAGTGCCGTTTTTGGGAGAGCCTAAATCATCACAATCAAGATTGTTTGGAAAGAATTGAAGAATTGTGTTGTGATTAAGAAGTGTGAATTTGTGACAAGACTGCGAGTCAGTGCTTGTTACTCTCTTCTGGGTGTGGTTTCTACCTGAGAGATTAAAGATGTGACCAAGAAGAACTACATTGTTACTGTTTGACTTTGTATTTGGAAATTTCTGACTCGTATCTCTACGGGAACAAACTTTACTTACCTGATTACTGCAAAAGTGATATTTGCCGGGTTGTCACAGTGACACTCTCTAGTCTCTATCCACCATAGCCAGGAACTCAAAGGCTCAACATCAAAGAAATGAGCTCTTCAGAGCTACACTTTGAAAGTATATCCTTGGACTCAAGCTAGGTTTGAAACCCTAACGGTCCCACTAATAGCATACCCAACGGTGCAAATGGTGAAAGTGACAGTGAGCCCCACCATGAAATCAATACCCTGAACACAAAATCTGACTGTCAGAATGTAGTCTATGGGTAATTGCTAAAATACCTCTAACTTCTTTCATTGCAACTCCAGTGTCCAAGCAATCTAGATGCAACACTACAAATGGCATGACAATTGTCATGCATATATACATTGCTACACAACATACACTATAGATGCATAACTCACACATAAGTCATACATAGACTCTAAAGTGCCACAATAGCCTCTCTTGTTGGCGGTTAGGTCCCTCTAACTCCAGATAGCCATCTACTCCAAATATATGGTATACCCTATGATGGGCAAAGATCAAGAGGCTGGGTGCTATCAAGCCCCATTGTTAGTCACCTATCTGCAATCTATACCATATAAAGGATGAACTAGCTATAAGTCAAGTACATCTAGGACATAACCATTGTCCCTAAGGAATCACCATGAAGGAAGGAGTCATACATGCCATATGCCATCCTCTCAAACACCTATCACACATTAATATAGTAGCAGCTCCACAAGAAGAGCCACATAACATACACCTCAAGCTTGTGTGTACAAGTGCCAAGCTTGGGTTCATAGTACCATCAATGTTTGGGAGGTGGCATGGCGCACAATTGCACACATGATCCTTCCAAAAAACACCATCACGTCCTTCTAACATAAGGACTCTAGATGGCAAAACCTTGTGCACTCTCAAGATAGTGCGGCCTATCAAAACATCAAGTGTCGTTGGTGCTATTTGGTATAGATATACAAAGTCACTTGGATGAAATTGATAGATTGAAGGTCTATAACCTCCTCCTCAAATAGTAGAATAATGTAAGGTATCCTTATGCTAAGCAATCACCAAGTTCTCAAAGACCATCAACATTACTTTCTGAAAGATCTCTGCCTGTTGAGAACATGCGCTCACTCAACATCTGGATCATCCAAGTCCAAGACTATAGTAGCATCTCAACAAATAGCTATAGGTAAATTTGGATCTCATCCATAGAGTAGAAAGTAAGGAGAGAAGGATGCTAAAGAGGCTTGCCAGCTGAACCGATAGCCCATGGCCAACCAAGGTAACTAAAGATCCCAATCTCCCAAGTGGCCTCTCTACAAACCATACTTCCGTAATCCTCTCTTCATTGTCTGAGCCACTCTCTCTACTAAGCCATCTGCCTCAGGGTGATCTTGGAAGGTTGTACAATGATTAATCAAAGCCTTGTCACACAAGACCTGAAACTCCCCCAAGAACTTTGTACCTTGATCAATCAAAACCTCAATTGGTGCACCAAAATGACTAAGAACTCGATTTAAGAATGAATAAGCCGTCCTTTAATTGGACTTGTTAGGAAGTGCCACCAACTCAATCCACTTGGAGAAGTGCTCCACCATCACCAAAATGTATCAATGATGTGTCATAGTCAACCATAAAGGTCCAACAAAGTCCAAACTCCAGTGGTAATCCAATCCCATGATAAGTAATGGGTGCAATTGTGGCATAGGAGCATTGAATGATGCTCTAACTTGATCACAAACCACACATCTAGCAACAATCTACTATACATTGGTTTGCATACCATGTCACCAATAATGACTTTGGAGTAAGTTATATGTCCGCTGTCGTGGGGAACGTTCGGTCTTGAGAGTGCGCCGAGCACATGGCTGCTTGTGCTTAGTTTTCTGAGGTTGACTCACCCTGAAGATTTTGTTTTATCCTTGACTTTCGTAAAACCAATCTTGTCATGCAAGGCTGGTGTTATGGTTTCTACCTCTGCTTGGTCTCATATCCTATTTTCTTGTCAGGTTCAAGCTATGGTTTGGGATCTGGCAGTTCATAGACCTAGGTCCGGTGGCCCTTTGATAAAATAAAATAAACAACAACTGAGTGATCTAACTGAACATAAATCCGGCACTCAGATCATTTAATTATGCTTTTCACCTGGACCAGACTGAGAGATCCTAGAATGGAGTTTCCTCAACTCTAGTCACAATTCATAACACAAATCTGCTTCCAAGACTCATTTCACATTTCGAAAATTCCTATCCTGGTCCAAAACATAGTCCTAAGGCTTCTCCAAAAGCCTTCAGCCCTTCAAGACTCCTTTCACATTTCGAAAATTCCTATCCTGGTCCAAAACACAGTCCTAAGGCATCTCCAAAATCTTTCAGCCCTTCAAAACTCCTTCACATTTCAAAATTTCTGTCCAGGTCCAAAACACAGCCCTCATGCATCTCCAAAAGCCTTCAGCCCTTCAAGACTCCTCTCACATTTTGGAAAGTTCTCTCCTGGTCCAAAACACAGCCCTCAGGCATCTCCAAAAGCCTTCAGCCCTTCAAGACTCCTTTCACATTTTGAAAATTCCTATCCTGGTCCAAAACACAGTCCTAAGGCATCTCCAAAAGCCTTCAGCCTTCAAGACTCCTTTCACATTTCGAAAATTCCTATCCTGGTCCAAAACACAGTCCTAAAGCATCTCCAAAACCTTCAGCCTTCAAGACTCCTTTCACATTTTGAAATTTCTCTACTGGTCCAAGCACAGCCCTGCACTCTCACATTTCGAAATTCCTCTCTTGGTCCAAGCACAACCCTGCACTCTCACACTTCAGAATTCCTCTCCTGGTCCAAGCACAGCCCTGCACTCTCACATTTCAGAATTCCTCACCTGGTCCAAACACAGCCCTGCACTCTCACATTTTGAAATTTCTCTCCTGGTCCAAGCACAGCCCTGCACTCTCACATTTCAGAATTCCTCTCTTGGTCCAAACACAGCCTGCACTCTCACATTTCGAAATTGCTCTCCTGGTCCAAGCTCAGCCCTGCACTCTCACATTTCGAAATTCCTCTCCTGGTCCAAGAACAGCCCTGCACTCTCACATTTCAGAATTCCTCTCCTGGTCCAAACACAGCATGCACTCTCACATTTTGAAATTGCTCTCCTGGTCCAAGCACAGCCTGCACTCTCACATTTTGAAATTGCTCTCCTGGTCCAAGCACAGACCTGCACTCTCACATTTCAGAATTCCTCTCCTGGTCCAAACATAGCTTGCACTCTCACATTTCGAAATTGCTCTCCTGGTCCAAGCAGAGCCTGCACTCTCATATTTCAAAATTCCTCTCCTGGTCCAAGCACAGCCCTGCACTCTCACATTTCAGAATTCCTCTCCTGGTCCAAACACAGCCTGCACTCTCACATTTCGAAATTGCTCTCCTGGTCCAAGCACAGCCTGCACTCTCACATTTTGAAATTGCTCTCCTGGTCCAAGCACAGACCTGCACTCTCACATTTCAGAATTCCTCTCCTGGTCCAAACATAGCCTGCACTTTCACATTTCAAAATTGCTCTCCTGGTCCAAGCACAGCCTGCACTCTCATATTTCGAAATTGCTCTCCTGGTCCAAGCACAGCCCTGCACTCTCACATTTCGAAATTCCTCTCCTGGTCCAAGCACAGCCCTGCACTTTCAAGCCCTCACATTCCTGCGAAAATTTCCTTCATGAAACACTTTCTGCCCTGCACTTTCAAGCCCTCACATTCCTGCAAAAATTTCCTTTCTGTCCCTGCACTTTCAAGCCCCTTCCTGTCCAACTCTAAAATTTCTCTCCTATGTGTGTGTTCCTCTGTCCAAACCCTCTAGCTTCTTGAGAATTTCTCCTCCTGCCAAACACCCTCCTGTCCAACTCAAAAATTTCTCTCCTGTGTGTGTTCCTCTGTCCAAACCCTCCAGCTTCTCGAGAATTTCTCCTCCTGCCAAACCCCCTCCTGTCCAACTCAAAATATTCTCTCCTGTGTGTGTTCCTCTGTCCAAACCCTCCAGCTTCTCGAGAATTTCTCCTCCTGCCAAACCCCCTCCTGTCCAACTCGAAAATTTCTCTCATGTGTGTGTTCCTCTGTCCAAACCCTCCAGCTTCTCAAGAATTTCTCCTCCTGCCAAACCCTCTCCTGTCCAACTTGAAATTTTCTCTCTTGTGTGTGTTCCTCTGTCCAAACCCTCCAGCTTCTCGAGAATTTCTCCTCCTGCCAAACCCTCTCCTGTCCAACTCAAAATTTCCTCTCCTGATTTTTCCTCTGTCCCTAAAAAGCCTTCCTGACTACTCCTTCATGATCATTCCAATCCCTTTCGATTCACTTCCTTCCTGCCCACCTTCTGTCCTCTGCCCCCAAACTCCTCCTGTCATTCCCAAAAAAAAAAAAACCCCCTTTCTCTCTCGAAACTCCTCTGTCCCTTTTCAAAAAAAAAACCCTACTCCTTTCTTCTCCCGAAAATTTCTGCCACTCCGCTCGAAATCCTCTGCCAAACCCTCTCGAAATCTTTTGGCATTTTGTGAAAACCCTCAGCCCTTCTCTGTCTCCTCACTTTCTCCCAAAACCAGGTAGCAAAACCACACCCGAGACATATTATCATAAATCCCTGTTCCTTACAACAAATAAAAGAGAAAAGAAAATTTATCACACCAAAAGCCTCAAGGGTACACGTGGGCTATTTTCCCGACAACATCGCTTTACTCCAAAATGTCCTAGCTCCTCATGAGCATGATAGACCAACTGTAGTCTTTGAGATTGAAGTAGTATTACTCTCACTTTACCATCCTCACATCCATGCAAAAGGTGTCTGCTATCCAATCTGAACTGTCTGGCTTGCTAAAGAACATGGTCTCTCTCCTTGGCCCCAACCGTGCCACCCACAACACCAGTGCAAAGATAGTTCATCACTAAGATATCATCATGAATGTCTTGCTAAACTGTACCAATATCTTCACTCTTTGAATTTATGACCTCAATAACTCCTCTTGTATGCATTGAGAGAGAAATCACCAAAGTCTCAACAAATATATAGAGAAAGGTAGATGCATGCCAACCTGCCACCATCTCCTTATTTGTCTAACCATGCCAACGTGCTCCTTTCTAATTTTGTTGGCAGGGACATCTACTCAACCCATCTGCATCATGGTTCACCACTCTAGGTATATGAATAACCTTGAAATCATACTCCTATAAAATCAGAGCACATTGTGCAAGCTTCCCTAAAAGCTTGTTGGACTCCATCAACCACTTTAATGTCTAATGATCAGTGATGAGAGTAAGGGGTTACCAAATAGGTAACATTGGAAATGTGCTATTGCCCAAATTGCTGCCAAGTAGTCCTCCTCATATGAACTATACTTTGCCTCCGCTAAATTGTTGGAGCAACTAGCACAAACCACCACAAACTCCTTCCTCTCATCATCATGTGGGGAGAGCACTGCTCCAAGCCCAACATACTTGAATCCGTGTGAACTTGAAATGGTCATCCTCTGATTGATCTCCTCAAAATAAGAGCAGATATCAATCTCTCCTTGAGCTCTACAAAAGCTCTCTCCAACTCATCTCCCCAACACCACTCCTATGTAAGCTTGGTCAGCTTTGTCAAGGCCTTGGCAATGGCACTAACTCCTCTAACATAACAATAGTAGAAGTTTGCCAATCCAAGGAATGCTTTCACTCTATTTAAATCCGGGTCAAGGAATACATGCAATAGCCTCCACCTTGGTCTGCTAAACACCAAGTCCTCTAGGGTAGATAGTGTGACCCAA
The DNA here is from genome assembly GCA_948567375.1 of Lunularia cruciata. Taxonomy (NCBI): domain Eukaryota; kingdom Viridiplantae; phylum Streptophyta; class Marchantiopsida; order Lunulariales; family Lunulariaceae; genus Lunularia; species Lunularia cruciata. The sequence goes on along the minus strand of OX419755.1, from coordinate 24,055,189 downwards.
ATACTCAACCTGCTCATTGAAAAACCTATATTTCCCAAGATGTAATTTGAGTTCATGAGATCTCAACCTCTCAAACACCTCCAACAAATGACTCTCATGCTCCTCTACAATAGTGCTACAGATAAAATGTCATCAATATAGCACCAAGCAAAATCCAATCCAAATAAGATCCTATCCATGACCCTCTGGAACTCAGCAAGAGCATTCTTTAACCCAAATGGTAAGAACCTCCACTAATATAACACATCCTTGTTGTGAGGATCAATAGCCCAAAATGCTATCTTGGACTTATCTTCCTCTCTGATCGGCGACCGGTGATATCTTGCTTGAACATCCAAAGTACTAAAGACCTTTGCATGCCCAATTGCATCAAAGATCTCCTCCGGTGTAGGCATGGCATATTGATCAGCCTTAGTCTATCGGTTGATAGGATGGTAATCTCCACACATCTGTGTATTTATGTAGTTGCTATGCATATCCTTCTTGGCTGGCATAACTATTGCTGATGCATAATCTCCATATGAAATCTCCACCAAACCAACCTCAAAAAGGTCACTACTCTGGCTCTGAATCAATGTCCTCTCCATATCACTATATCAATAAGGATGTCAAAAAATTAGTGTATCGCTAGTCTGCTCAATCCAAATACCAAGTCCCTTAGAGCACCCAAATCCTTCATAGTGAAGGCAAAACAACTTGTGTAGCTCCTCAAGAACCTCCAAACTCTTAGTCTTTCCTTGCCTATAAGCTTGGGTCCAAGATCTGGCTCCCAAGTATCCTTTATAATTGTAGTAGGAGTGGAAAACGTGCTAATTGGCTGCCACACTAGGCCCTTGGGAGCAATAGTGTCATGCTCCCAAGCACTAGAGGTCCCAACCTTAGTGTGAAAAACTCCCTCCACTTTGGCTACAAGCTCCACACGTCCTCTAGTAGCATCCAAAGTGGACCAAGGGTGTAATCCAAGTACCCCATGCTCACTTGGATGGACTCCAAGTAGACCACTCTCCCTTGTAGCTACCGGCTATGTCCCAAGAATACCATGTCTACTTGATCCATTGCCCCCAACATGTGCTTGAATTGTCTCAATAGACACATGGCTCACAAGTGTCTAAGTGGTGATGCCTATCAAGCACATCCTATGTTGCTCTACCAAGCCAAGGCTCATAATCCAAGTCAAATAGTTCAAGTCCATAGCCTGATCTAAAACCTTACGCCTAGATGCCTTTGACACTACTGGAACAATGGTAATATTGGTGCAAAAACCCATTGCCCGCTCTCTCTCATCGGCATTGGGTTCCACCAACTGCTATAAATGTGTGACAACCCGGCAAATATCACTTTTGCGGTAATTGGGTAAGTAAAGTTCGTTCCCGCAGAGATACGAGTCAGAAATGTCCAAATACGAAGCAAAGTAACAATTTCAGTTCTTCTTGGTTGCGTCTTCAATCTCTCAGGTAGAAACCACATCCAGAAGAGAGTAACAAGCACTGACTCTTGTCTTGTCACAAATTAACACTCCATAATCACAACTCCATCAAATCTTTCCAACCAATCTTGATTGTGATGATTCAGGCTCTCCCAAAAATAGCACTTCACTGCAAAACGACTTCGCCTTAGAATTGTGTTCCACCCCTCCACTGAAGGCACAACTTCCTTGATTGAAACTGCTTCACATCAACTTCGCACTGCACTCACAAATGCAGAATACTACCAACACTACAATTCCTCTCAGATCTGTCAAGGCATTGCTTCGATTGCACTTCACTCAGGATCAACACACACAGAATGAAGATCAAGGCTGTGGAATCCAACATCCAACAAGCACTCTGACTTGCACTTCAAATTTCTCCAAACACTCACAAACACAATTGCAAAGTTGATACTTGGAATCAAGCTCAAGCAACGAGCACTGCTTCACAGCACTTCGCTTTATCTATTCTCAGAAATAATGAGCACTGAACAACATAATACTGCGAACGCCACTCATAAATAGTGAAGCAATCGACAATTCTAACAACTACACCGTTCTACCACAACTGTTCTAACCTGCAGATCCAAAATGACAATGCACCTCTTCATATCTGCCCCTTCAAATCTCAAATCGGTTACTAATCCGATCCGATGTCTACTTCTTCCTCGGCTTTCAAACCTGAACCTGAAGTAATCTTACTTCCTACTATTCTTTCCTCGGGTTTCACAACTCCTATAGCTTCTACCAGATCCAGCAATTCTCTTTCCTGATCTGAAATTGCACTAGTGGGTAATCTATCTAACTCCTTATCTCTTGACCCACTCTTCTCTAATGTCTCTGATGGCAACTCCAAAGACATTTGGATTCCTATGTTATCTACTTCAGGTTTTGCCTTAACATCCTGCCAAAGCTTTTCTAACTCTATTTTCACTAAGTCTAATCTAATTGAAATATTGTCTTCTACTTCTAAGATCTTCCTATCTACACAAGTTCTGAGATTAATTAACAAGGCATTCAAATCAGTGTCCTTTGCTTGTCTTTGCCTCGTCTCCTGCACCAACAACTTCAACTCGTGCAGTCGCGCTTCTTCAATTCAAACGTTGGCTTCTGTACTTAACATTGTGTTCACTATGAGGACTATTTCCTTCAATGGCTCCAATCTTGTCTTTCGTTCTCGTTCCCAATCTGCAAGCCATTCCTCTCTGTACATCGCCAACTCTTCTTCAAACTTGGCCTTCACCGCCTCCTTCTCTTTCTCCTTCTGTACGACTTTCTCTTCCTGATTACGAAGTAATTCTCGTAATCTCTCTTCTTCTCTATACCGCACAGACAACTCTCTTTGCCAGAGTTGCTTCTTCTCCTCCATACTCTCCATCACTTGATCGAGCTCTTGGTCCTTTGATGCTACCCTCGCCATAGCATGGATAAGCTCTACTCTTGAATCAGCAAACTGCTGCTTCAAGATTTTGTGCTCCGCTACCTATCTCTCCCTTGCGATGTCACTCTTCCTTGCAAGATCTTCTTGATAACTCACTTCTCTCTTCAGGTCTTTGATAACCTGACTTCTCTCTACTGCTTCTGCTCACAGTACTTCTCTTTATTCCTCACCTCGGGTTACACTCTTCTTCAACTCCGAGTTTTCTTCTTCTAATCTTGATAAGACCTGTAAAACAATCTTTACCTCTGGACAAGTAGACTGCATCTCCTTCTTCTTCTATTCCAACTTCACCAACAGCGGGCACACTACTTCTTGCAGGTAATCTACTCCATTACTGGCAACTTCTTCCTCCCGTGGAGTAGTCTCTCTTCTCTCTTCGTGTTCTCCCGATACTCGCCTTCTTCTCTAGAGTCTTCGTATCAGAATCGACACCTCACTACCCGAGCTTTCTTCTACCTCTTCCTTCACTCTACTCGGCCCTACTTCACACTTTGCCTTACGTCTTGAGCAAACTCCTCGCTGTACTACGATCTTCTTTCCTCTGGCACCGGTACGTCGTCTTCCAGCGCCGCATTGTCTTCGGCTTCTACTTTGGCTTGCACTTCTTCTTTGTATGCTTCAGCCGCTGGTGCCGAGGTCATTTCTCCACCGTCTTCACTGTCACTGCTAGTATCTCCACTCTGCAGTGTCAGCTCAGGTTCCTCCTCACGTTCCGAGTCCTCCGTTTTGAGCTCGGCTTCTCCTTTTGAGTCTTCATCTTCTGACTCAATCACCACCATCCCTCGGCCCTTCTTCCTTGGGCCCATTGAGACACTTACTCTCGATGATTTCTATCATGAATCCTGGAAAACTTACGTTCCAGTTCCATGCCAGAAAAGTGATCCAAAGTTGGCTCAAGACTTCGATCCTCGCTACTACATCTATTCTCCGAATCGCATGATTTCTCACTGCAAATTCAGAGTTTTTCTTCCCTCCTCCCATCTCTTTTGCTTTCTTACTATCTCTTGATTTCTCTCTCGCGACTTCTCCCTTGCACACTAACCCGAGTACAACTCTATTTCCCTTCCCCCAATCACCTGCAAGACGACTTCTCAATGGCGAAGGAAAATTGCTCAACATTTCATCGTTGCAGTTTTGATTTTTATAGAGTTGCACTTCTTTGTCTTCCGTTGCTTTGAGTTTCTACCGAGAAATCACACCTCCTGCATGCACCTATCACTGTCAATCAACCTTTGCGCGTATGAGCCACCAGTTTTGAAATGGCCCCTTCTTGAATTTCTCGCCCCGATGAAAGGTTGTTAGACTGTCTTTGCCTCGGGTTGAGCTCCCCCCGATCCGAAGACAATTTACTTCGTATTGTATGCTGACATGGCATTTCCGAGTACTTCGCTTTATGACCCAAAGTCACTTTACTTTGGGTTTCATCCCGAAGACAATTTTCTTCGCCTTCTTTGGCCATACAGGCACAATCCGACTTCTCTATACACTTCTTCTCCTTTATTTTGAAAAAAACAAAAAATGTGGGCACCACAAAATGTGAGTCCCAAACCAATCCATGACCTCCCTCCCAAAAAGAATGAGAGCTTGGGAAACTCATGAGTGTGGGAAAAGTGGCTCTAGGCTGTCCAACTAGGTTCACCATTGCTATAGGTGACCTATCAGCCACTACCACCATTTGAGACTAACGCACAACATCCAAGATGTCATCAACAATGATGTGGTATAGTCGTTGAATCCCATCATAAGCACATTTGTAGAACCTCTCTAGGTAAGAGGTTCATCCACCAAAGACAAAGACAATGAGCCCGTGATCCCACTCTGGCTACATCTAACAAAATAATAGGTGTCATCCAAGAATGGACTTGATGTGTACTCACCACCACGTGGGTGCAAGAATCATCCATCAAAGGGACGTTCTCCAAAATGTAAGTTGGAGAAACGATCTAATGAACTTGGAGATGTCATAACATTGGTATTTGTACCTTGTCTATGTGCCCTTGATAATGCTATATGCCATATTTTCTCTATTTTATTAGGAGTAAGTATGCTCTTATAATTCTCAAAGAAGTGGTGTAGATTGCAAATTGTAGATAGATCTTCACATAGTCATGGGAGGTTGTGGTCTCATATTGAAAGAGGCTATTGCACCAATAACCTATTTAAGATCATGGACCCTAGTGGCTCTTTTATTGGCAAATAGTTTCTTATACAAGAATTGTCCTTTTTTGGCTTCTTTCATGACAATAGATTTATGCACCCATGCTTTCTAGACATTTCTTTGTTTTGCTTGTGACCTTCTACCAAGACTTGCATGCGCAACACTCTTCCTATTTTTGGACTTTGTATCCCCAAACTTTATGAAGATTTAGGCAAATCTTAGTGAATATACACACACTCACACCCTTTACAACATCTGCATTGATGTGCCTTAACATAATAGACTTAGGATTCTTTCTTGTAGAAGGAAAGGCTATTGTGCTTGGCTCCATGCCTCTCTATTTATTGAGTACATATGAAAGGATTTTACCACAACTATTTGCCTTTGATTATGACAATCATATCCAGCACTTTTAGGGCTAAGACTACTAGAATAGTGTGAAGCAGATTGTGCAACACACATGGAATCCATATTTTTATTGTGCCAAATATGGAGAACCCACTAGACTTTATAATGCTATTTGAGATGCAATGGGACCAAATCTTACAATTTACTTTTCTTAGGTTTAGATTGAGTGATGGTTAGACCTGCTAGGCCCACGTCCTTGGAGGGTAAAAGAAAATATTGTCTCATTCATAGATGGCCAATGTGCCTTATTTGATGTGTTGGTAGCAAAACCACTATGATCAAAGTTCTCAATAATAGCTAACATGCAAGCAAGAGCAACATTGATCATCACCACCAAGGAGAAGGAGAACCATAATAAACCATGGCTTGCATTCAATAACTTCATTTGGTTAGCATTGGAGGCTTTTTTTTGTCTTCATCATCAGTTTGATGGTCTTCATAAAGAGACAACATGAGACTTCTATAAAGAAGAGAAGCCATGTGTATCTTCCCAATCATTCTCACCTCCTACTTTTGCCAATGGACCTTTATCACCTTATAGAGCTTACAAGCATTGGTCTTTCATTGATGTGCAATGGCAATAAGAGCTCCCACCATGGCTAATGTCATGCTATTTGTAGCATTGCACTTAGATTGCTCAGACTCTAGAGTAGTAGTGTTGGTAGTTAGGAGTATTTTGGTAGTTACTCATAGAATTTTTGTTGACGGAGAGATTTTGTGTTTGGAATACTAACTACATGGTGCAGCCCACCGTCACTTGCACTGTCTGGACCATTGGGTGGGCCTTTAGCGAGACCGTTAGAGTTTGAGACCTAGCTCAAGTCTTGGGGGTATACTTTCAAAGTGTAGCTCTAGAGAGCTCACTTCTTTGATATTGAGCCCTTGAGTTCTTGGCTATGGTGGACAGAAGCCGGTGAGCATCACCTGGATTCTCTTAGATATAGTGGATGTGGTTTGATTGTTATCAATGCCCAATTGTTGGCAGGTCATTGAGTGACAAATCAAGTATTAATTTGATTGATTGTGATTCAAGTTGTGTAAACAAACTGATTACATCTGAGAAGTGAGGTTAGGGGGAAATTGGATGTAAGAATTGAGAGTGTTTGTGATATCTCCAAGACTCACTGATCATTGGTAGCTCGATCGGAGTTTAGGTTTTCCCTAGTGTGCAAAAGCTTGTTTAATTGATGTAGATTTGGCAATGATGCAAATAGTGTGCAGAAGCACTGGCCAAATTTCAAGCAAAGAGAAGAAATTTTTGAGCAATGGTTGTGATTTTGAGCTTAGGAGGTGAAAGCATGGGATCTGGTGCGAGTTGGGCTCATAAAGTAAAATTGAAGATTTTGGACAGATTTGGAGGAGTTTTGCCAGATTTGAAAAAAGACCTTGTTTGGTATTTAGAGGCTTCAAAGCATAGGGCTATGGGAGGCTACAAAGACCTAGAAGGGCCAGCAAGCCAGCTTGTTGGCATGAGGCTAGCTAGTTTAGAGTAGGTTTTGGTCATTATTTAGCAAAATGTGCACATCTTGCTAGATTGTATGTAACATGGTTTGACCCCTAGATCTTTGGTTCCTAGACTGGTGCCCTAGCCAATAAGTCCACACTCACTTGTTGTCCTAGTGATTTTTCTACTATTATCTATACATCTATAGTATTGGCTAGGAGAGATAATTTGATCTCATTCTTGGTAATCTTGGTAGCTTGGAAGTAGATAACTCATTTTATGTAAAATGCCAAATGGTTGCAAAGTCAATCCAATGTTGATTTATGAGATGGAGGGTTTTTGTTTAGCTTTCTTGTGATTGGACCTCCTCCATTCTTTGATTCCTATTTGTGCACTATGTTGGTATGAGGTGCCTTGACTTTAGAGCGTTGGTGCTCTGGTGTGCTCTTGGTAATGAGGTTGGAGTGATGACCAGTCAAACTACCTATGTTTCTCTTTGGTGAGGCAAGAAGTGATGACTGCAGACCATGAGAGTGCGTGTTGTGATGGTAGGTTATAGGTTTCTCTTTCTCCTAGTATAGTTTTTGTAGTTAGAGTTGCATTAGTTGAGCTCTATTTAGTTGGAGGTGTTGGCACTTGGTGGTGTTGGCACTTGGTGGGGTACTTGCGGAGGTTTTGGTTGCAAGTTGTAGCTCTTGGTTACTTTTTCACAACGAAGTTCTTTGGGGATTTTGGAGGAGATAGTGCTATAGTACGTAGTGGGTTTACTCGGAGTGGTGCTTGTAATTAGTCTATATCTCATGTCCTAGTGAGAGAGGAGATTAACTCTGAGTTGGAGTTTGACACAAGAGCTGATTCAATTGAGAGTGCACTTGGTGTGTCCGCACTATTGTTGTGGAACATGGACAAGATTTATGGGACCCAAAGGTCCCAAGCATTACTCTAGTATAATGGGTACCATTGAGTTGGATGAATTCATCTAAGAGTTTGATAGTTGGTGTGATCTGTACCAAATGCGGGGCCCAACTTTGTTCACACCCTTCATGGCATAGAAGGGTTTATTTCAACACTTGGAGGGTCTATTGATGGATGACTACCATGAGTTCAGGAGAGCTCACTTGGAGGAGATTGAGCTATGGAGATAGTATTGGTCTATGAACTATATTTCTATCACTTCAAGCATAGTTTCTAAGGGTAGATTGGAAATACCCACAAGTTATAGCTCTAGTAGCATTAGAGTGGATCTTTTGGAGATGGTGCTACTATGAATGGAGGTCCTATTACAAGAGGTGGTGTAGTATTGAAGTTTAACCCCATGGTGGAGTTCTTCTAATGTTTGAGGCAAAACTACCAAAGAGTGCGGATTGACAGTTTGTAGAGCTTGTAGAAGTTTCAATGGAAGGCTGGAGAGAGCCTACAAGAGACATACACTTGCATGAGATAGCTGATCAATTTTATTTAGGGAGGTACTGAGGCCCAAGTAGTCTAGTTTTGGTATGGGATATTGGACAAGGAGTTGTGATGTAGAGTTTGTGATGCTACATGCTACATGCTACTTTGCCTACTTTGGCAGTGGTCTTTGGTTTGGCTGAGCATATTGAGCTCAACATGATGGAGGAAAGAGTGGTGACATTTGGATTTGGTAGGGAGACCTCATCCACAATTGTTACTTCTTCTAGAGTGCACCACGCCATGCCGGTTTCTAAGGACAGGATGGATACCCTAAACCCTATGGAGTGAGTAGAGGGCATAGAGTGGCCAGACTCTTACCTTTGTTTTTGGGTCAACAATAGCCAATGAGTGGTGGTGTTACTTGTTGGGCTTGTGGGAGACCTCATCATAAGAGAGAGTGAACTTAGGGCAATAGACCTAATATCTCTAGTGCATCTCAGCCAACACAAAGATAGTGTGAGTATTGCCAAAGATTTGGTCACACAAGTAACTCATGCTTTGACCTACACCCAGAGTTACGGAGTGGTAGGGCTGCTATGGTAGGTGGTAGAGGAGCTCCAGGTCATGAAGGATGAGATGGTAGAGGTGGTGGTAGAAGATCCACACCTAGTAGAGGTGTTGTACCAGCCCTTACTTATGATACAACCATGGCTACTTGGATTGAGTAGTTGGAGCAGACATTGGTCAACTTGGCCATATGTAATACCAAGAGCTAGCCATATGATCTAGATGTGAAATTTGGTTTGGTAACATCTAGAATGATGTTATACTTGATGGTCAAAATAGATAAGATAGAAGTATCACCAAAAGACTACTTCTACTAATAGGGCAGAAACCAAAATAGACTTGAGAACCTTAGAACCAATAGCTAGACATATGATTTAAAGGTTGAAGAATTGGTTTGGTAACATCTAGAAGGATGTTACACATGATGGACTAAAAAGATTAGAAAGAGGTATCACCAGAAGGGAACTTCTACTAATAGAGTAGGAACCGAAATATGCCTGAAATCTTTGAAGGCAATTTTGGAGGCCTAAACGGATGAATTAGGCCTCAAAAATGTGCAAATCCCCCCCCCCAATAGAGGCAAGGCTAGCCTTTACTCCCCCTCTGCTTTGTCTAGTCAAGAGCTTTCCAATGGTACCTTCCTCACGTGATTCTGAGATTCCTACAAGAAGATTCCCTAAAAGACTCCCTCCGGTCAAAGCTTGTTTGACCAACTAGATAGGACCTAGACCAGACATGTCGCCCATCCAAGTAAGTAATCCAAGGGTGGAGCTTGCTGACATGTCATCTATCTATGTCCCTAATCCTATGGTAGAGCTTCCTTGGAGGAGATCCTCTTTGTCTATATAATAAAGAGAAGGTGCTCCTTTGGGGCATCAAATGTTTGAGTGTGAAATCTGTGTTTTCTCTCTTCTCTTGTCCTCGGAGTATTACACCATAGCTCAAAGGATATCAGATTTTGGTGTTAAGACTTCCACCTCATATGCGGGTGATAGAGACATCTTAGACTTCATGTGCAGAGCAGCATAGGTGGATGCATCTGCCCCAATGACTAGGAGTGCAGTACATGCTCCATAGTCTAGAGGAGCATCAGTGGAGATGGACCCACATAAAGGAGAGATGGGTAGACAGGTCATACTTCCTCAATCCTTTACACTCTCTAAGGTACTACAGACAACATCTATAGCTCCTAGACGTCATAGTGCAAGTGTGGTAGGTGGTCATGGGGTGCATGATGGACTACCTACGAGTTAACCACCTGTTACTATAAAAATTGAGTCTAGCACTATGTTGGGGTTAACTTAGCTGATTATGCACTTTCCATTATTCTCAGCCAATGACATGTGTACATCAGGAGTTGACCTAGCTCTAGTGTTTTGGTTGGCTGCCATGCTTTGTGATAGATAGTAAGGATGATGTGGTTCTTAGTACTAGAACAGAGGTGGTTGATAGTAGAGTTGACTTGGTTGAGGAACTGTGAGCCGGCCTGTCTCTCACTCAGGATGAACCTCTGATGGCTATTATGGTAGCGCACCATGGACTAAGAAGGCAAGGAACCCCAACTCCATCATACTCCTCCAAGGCTAACACTCCAAGACTCAAGACATTGCTCACTAGAGAACTCAATGAGAGAGATAGTTGCAAATGAAAGGATGATGAGTACCTCCTCACTCCTTGTTTATATACTTGTGAAATAGTTACGTACCAAAGTTACTAATTACCGTAGTAACTCAAGTTACTAGACTAAAAGTCAAGTAAAGTCAAAAAGTAGAAAGGAATATCCATTCACATGGGCATATTCCCCTAAGCATGTGGTCTTATCTTGACCCAACCACTAAAGCAAGGATTCCTTCACATGGGCTATCCTTGGACTAAAGAAGAATCCAAAACAAAAAGGCTTGCGGGCCCAAGAGTTCTCAACTCTTTCCCCAAAGCCAAACACCTAGGAATAATACCAAGTCAACACACTAAAATCCAAAATAGTGGTGCTCATCTTTTCTACTTCCTCTAAAGTAAGGTCCCATCTATCTTAGCTATGACTAACTTTAGCTAACCATGACTAATATAGCACCATCCTTTATCTCTATATAAATAATATCTCTTAAGTACTTGTAATACCAAGCTAAATATCACAATACCACACACATGCACAAATGGGTGTTACATTTACCCCCGGACTAAGTTTTCACTTTGTCCTCAAAGTGAAGGTCTCTCTACTTTCTATGGTACATCTTCAACTTATCATGGTTAATCCTATCAAAGTGTCTTCCTCCCAACTCCTTGAGATCATAGGTGTAATTGCCCCACACCTTCTCTACTATGAAAGGTCCAAAGTACTTAGGCAAAAACTTCTTTTGCACTCTCTTGAATCGAATGGAATCAAACAACATTACCCAATCACCTTCTTTGAAAGGCTCCACCTTCTTCTTGCCTTGCCTCTTGTCATAGCTCTCCTTTTGTTTCCTTTGGGCTTGCTCCACTCGAACCATAGCAACTGCTCTTGCCTCTTCCAACTCCATGAGTTGATCCTTCCTTGACTTCCCTGCATCACTTCCTTGTGCTTTCTTCAATCTCCTATGAATGCTTTGGAAGGTAGGAAGATCAAAGTGAATAGGTAAGGTAGACTCAATACCATACACCAATTGGAATGGAGAATATCCAGTGGAAGTCTTCATGGTTGTCCTATATTCCCACAAAACTGCATGAATCCTCTTGTCCCAATGATGTTTAGCCCCCTCCATTTCTGCATCTTTGGCCAACATCATGCACAAGGTCTGATTGGTTCTCTCTGCCAAGCCATTGGAATTTGGCTTATAGGATGTAGTTACTCTATGTGTGATAGAGAAATGTCGTAGCATGGCTGTAGTAATGCTTCCTGTAAACTCTCCTCCTCTATCAGAAACCAACTCCAAAGGGCATCCAAACCTAGTGATAATGCGTTCATAAAGAAATCTACCCACTTCATCTTCATTCTTGTCCCTCAATGGTCTAGCCTCAACCCACTTGGTAAGGTAATCAGTAACTACCACAATGTACCGATTGTTCCTTGGGGTTCTATTGAGAGGTCCTACAAAATCAATTCCCCACTTCTCAAAAGGTCTTAGCAATGGAATTGATCTAAGTGGTGGAGTGGATGTAGACTTTCTAGCAAAAGCTTGACAAACATGACAAGTTTTGCAATAATCAAGACAATCCTTGAAAATCCCTCTCCAATGGTAACCTGCATCTAGAATCTTGAAAGCAGTCACCTTTCCTGCAAAGTGTCCTCCACATACTAAACCTTCATGAAACTCCTTTATGAGTAGGATAGACTCTTCCTTACCCACTGCTCTTCGAAGTAGACCATCTGCTCCTTGGTGAAAAAGAATATCCTCCACCATTGTGTAAGGTCTAGATCTTGCTGCAAGGGCCTTCCTCTCCCTAGCATGCATCCCTTCTGGATAGTTACCTCTTGTCACAAAATCCACAATCTCCTTGTACTCCATTGGAATCTCTTGAGTGACTGAGATTGTCATGAGCTCCTCATCCGGGAAGGAATCATCTACTGGCTCATCTCCATCATGATCATAGGCTCTAGATAACAAATCAGCATTTGCATGTTTCTTTCCTGGCCTATCCTCAATTGTGTAGTCATACTCAGACAAGAGTATCATCCACCTTGCTAGTCTCCCTTCAACATTAGGCTTGTTGAAAATGTACTTCAAAGCCTTGTGATCCGTGACAATTGTGGCTTTCCCTCCAATCAAGTAGTGTCTAAACTTCTTGAGACCAAAGATCACTGCCAACCCTTCTCTCTCTGTGACAGAGTAGTTCTTCTCTGCTGAAACCATCTGCCTACTAGCATAAGCTATTGGATGATCATGCCCATCTTGGTCTAATTGACTAAGAGTGCATCCTATAGCTACATTAGAAGCATCAGTGTAGAGGATGAAAGGCTTACTCCAATCAGGTTTAGCAAGAATTGGAGCTACAACAAGGGATTGCTTGAGCTCCTCAAAAGCTTTGAGAGCCTCCTTGTCTTCCAAAATCACCATGTAATCTACACCCTTCTTCATGTAGATGGTCAATGCATAAGCCTTGTTGGAAAATGAGAAGATGAACCTCCTATAGTACCCAACCATTCCCAAGAATTGGCGTAACTTTGTCAAGCTTGAAGGGAATGGAAGGTCTGAGATTTTCCTCACCTTCTCAGGATCAACTGCTATTCCATCCTTGGAGATGATGTGCCCCAAAAGTAGACCTTCTTCACATCCAAAAATGCACTTCTCTGGGTTGAGTGATGCATTTGCCTCATCCAAGCGTTGCAAGACTTTGATTAGGTGCTCAAAGTGCTCCTCCTTGCTCCCATAGACACAAAAGTCATCAATGAAATCTCTCACAAATTTCCCAATGAAAGGTTCAAATACCTTGTTCATGAACCGTTGGAATGTGGCTGGAGCATTGCAAAGCCCAAAAGGCATGACCTTGAAAGCGTAAGTTCCCCAAGGTGTGGTGAATGTTGTGAGTTGTTGATGCTCTGGTGCAATCTTTATTTGGTTATATCCACTATAACCATCTCCAAAACTGTACCTCTCATGACCTGCAACCTCCTCCAAGATCTCATCAATGAATGGCAATGGGTAGTAGTCCTTCTTGGTAACAGCATTAAGCTTCTTGTAATCCACACATACCCGAAGCTTGCCATTCTTTTTCTTCACAATGACAATTGGAGACACCCATTCTGAATTCTCCACCTCAAAGATAAATCCAGCCTCCTTGAGCTTATCAATCTCCTCCTTCACAACCAAAGATATTGGTGGGCTAATGCGACGTTGCTTTTGGCGGATTGGTCTTGCATGTGACTCCACCTCTATCTTGTGCTCCTCCAAGGTGACTTCCTTCAAATCCTTGTAACTAAAAGCAAACACATGGATGAACTTGCGGAAAATCTCCTCAAATCTCACCTTCTCCTCCTTGGTAACATTTGGGCCATACTTGAGGGTAGATAACCTTCTCTCTACCTCCTCAAGTGTCAATGGTGATTTATCTGGGTCCATCAAAACCTCTGGCTTAGGTGCAAAATCCATAGCACACAAGGGATACACATCTGAATCAGATTCAGATTCATCTTCCTCCGTGGAAGTCTCCTCTTCCATGCTTGTGTCCACACCTGAAGCTCCTTCTTCAGAATCTGATTCCCAATAATTAGAAGATGGGGTATCTGAATTTTCCACACTTGATCACAACTCTAGGGCGTCCCTCCCTGCAAAATTTTAGATCTTTTCATCAAGCCATTTGGCCTAGACACCTTTCTATTCAGCACCCATATTTCAGATTTGGTCTGAAAACCACCCCCCTCACTTCAAAAACTCATAACGCACTGCGCAAAAATGATCTCTCTCTAATTTTTGTGGCACCAGGTAGGATACAATGCACTGAATTTTCTTGGAAATTTTCAGGACAATTCACTAAAAATTGAAGAAATGGCAGACTCTGTACAATTTTCTAGAGAGCATGCAGTTGCGGGAGCACTTTACCCTATCAACTTTCAAAAATTCTAGCCCAGTGCGCATAGAAGCTCTCTCAATAATTTCAAGTGTGCTAACTGAAAGATAACCCAAGCTATCATGTGTAGAAATCTCAAGTCCAGATCTCAAACTTGAGATTTTGCCCAAAATCACCTTAATCCCCAAAATCTGCAATCCACCTCACACAATCTCTCCAATTCCTCTCATGTGTACAAGATGTACAAAATCACCTCAAAGACATCATAATGAACTACAGGGTATACAAATGGATCTTGGTTCTCTAACATAAGTTCAGCCCTCTCCTCTCCTAATGTTCTCTCCAAGTGAGCTCTCATAGCCTCCTTCTGCCTAATGTAGAATTGGACGCGGAACATTATCTTGCCTTCTAGAGAGGTCCCGGCAACGGAACCAAAAATGTGAGCCGGCTTGTCTCTCACTCAGGATGAACCTCTGATGGCTATTATGGTAGCGCACCATGGACTAAGAAGGCAAGGAACCCCAACTCCATCATACTCCTCCAAGGCTAACACTCCAAGACTCAAGACATTGCTCACTAGAGAACTCAATGAGAGAGAGATAGTTGCAAATGAAAGGATGATGAGTACCTCCTCACTCCTTGTTTATATACTTGTGAAATAGTTACGTACCAAAGTTACTAATTACCGTAGTAACTCAAGTTACTAGACTAAAAGTCAAGTAAAGTCAAAAAGTAGAAAGGAATATCCATTCACATGGGCATATTCCCCTAAGCATGTGGTCTTATCTTGACCCAACCACTAAAGCAAGGATTCCTTCACATGGGCTATCCTTGGACTAAAGAAGAATCCAAAACAAAAAGGCTTGCGGGCCCAAGAGTTCTCAACTCTTTCCCCAAAGCCAAACACCTAGGAATAATACCAAGTCAACACACTAAAATCCAAAATAGTGGTGCTCATCTTTTCTACTTCCTCTAAAGTAAGGTCCCATCTATCTTAGCTATGACTAACTTTAGCTAACCATGACTAATATAGCACCATCCTTTATCTCTATATAAATAATATCTCTCAAGTACTTGTAATACCAAGCTAAATATCACAATACCACACACATGCACAAATGGGTGTTACAGAACATGTGATCCGCTCAGCGACCAATGGTTTATGGCAAGCAACAACAACTAGATTAGAGGAGTCACCAACTAGACTGGCCTTTGAGCGAGCACGGTTCACACCTAGGGTTGTCTTGTTGGATAACCAAAGGGGGATTTTTTGGTTGGTGGGACCTTTAGGGAAGGTCTATACACCATACAGAGTCTTACTTGACTCTGGTGCATAGCCCCTTTGTGGTACCCACATTTTTTGTTTTGGTTTGTTTTGTTAAAGTTTTGAAGAAGAAGTGTGTTGGTAAAGCCAAAGGAGGGCTAAACGGGGAAGAAATGAGAAGAATTGTGTGTTTGGCATAAACCTGAAGTTGACCTTGGATCAAGTCCAAGGGATCAGGGTGGAAAAGAGAGAAATACAAAGATGAGGACTTTGTATAGGGTAGCGCAACCTGATCTGAAGAATGTGTAACAAACTTCTTTGGGGTCTGCTAGTCAAGAAAGTGACTACTTCAGGACCAAGACGTTCTTGATAGTGACAAGAAACAACTTCACAAAATTGGTGAGTGGTGTGGAGCAACGACTGAAGAATGACCGATCAGTGAAGGACTATAAAATTGAGATTTTTATGAGGAAGCACTGCAATGTCTAAATGCTACCTTGTTCCTTTCCAGAGTTGACCTGAAGGAATGAAAATTTTTAATATGCAAGAAGAGTGGGTTAGAATCTGGAGTATGATCTTTCACAAGAAGAGAGTGAGGAACACACAAAAGTGAAAGTGAGTAAGCAGAGTGCGATCAGGAGTCTTGCAATGCATAGATTAGATGTAGTGGCAAGGATTGAGGTCTTATCAAGACTTTGCATCATGTTTCTGGCTTGGAATTGGAATTTTAGTTTTCCAAGTTTTATGACAAAGATCACCGCAAGTGATTGCAAGGATTGGCCAAAGCACAAAGGAAAGTGAGGGAATCCGGCTTGATGGACTGAGTTGCATTGGAGATTATAGGATAGAGAAGTAAGAGAAGGTAGGAGGTAGAGAGTCCTAGGTAGAGAAGCAGGAGAGGTAGGGAGTACCACCTTCTATTGGAAGTGTTATGCATCAAAAGAGACTACCAAGGTGAGGAATTCTTTTAATCAACCGCACACCAAGAATAGGTATAAAGTGGGTAGTTATAGAGACCCCATGTGGAGAGGGATTGTGAGCGTGATGATGGAAATGTTCAAGCTAGAGAAAACTACCTATGTCATGATGTTGCAGGCAATTTGCTTTCATCAGATGTTTGCAAGAGAAGCAATGAATTGGGCAAAGTGTTTGCATCCACAAATAGGGCAAATGATTATGGGTTGGAGAATGATATCCAACCACACTACTTTTTACCCTTTGCAGCTCACTTCTACTTTGGGTTGAATTTGTTGACTTTGGAGGAGAGAATAGAATGTAGTCGCACTTTCATCCAAATTTGCACAAGGAGGCAGATGCGGATGAATGGTATTACATGGAGCGGGTTTGAGAAGGAGATGAGTATTACAAGAAGAGTGGAAAGGAGAGGATTGTAGGAGTCAACATCCCCAAGCCAAGAAAGAGAGATAAATTTGAAGGACAAATTGTGTTAGTACAGTCGTAGAAGATGCAAAATCCTAATCCAAAGGCAATGTTGGTGAAGGTAAAGGAATCAACTCCAAAGGAGGAAGAATCAGAAGGAGAAATCAAGTCAAAGAGAGAAGTCTTGGGAGGAGAAGAAGAGTGCATACTACAAAGTGAGGAGTCGAGTAGTGGTAGTAAAGGCAAGGCTGAGGTTCAGCAACAAGAGGAAGAGTCATAAAAGCAGAGAAGACAAGTCCGGAGGTGCCTTCAATCAAGCAGGGATGCAAGAAGGAAGAAGAAGGTGTCTTGGTGTATCCAAGAAGTGCCAAAGGGAAGAGAAGTGCTCAAGTAGTTGACATTGGACCCAGTAGGGTTACCACTAAGGAGGAGGAGAGCTCGGAGGAAGAAACATTGAAGGTACAAAGTTGCATCTTTGGGGCAAGGTGCCAGTAGAGGAGTTACTTGCAGAGGGCAAAGATATCAAAGCCAATGATAGGCAATATGATAGAGTGGAGTATCTGTCAAAGGTAGTGTGTCCCTTATTGGTGTTTTTGCAGCAAAAGAAAGTAGAGATGGCAAGTGCTAACCTTGATGGGAAGGATGAATTAGCAGTTGTGACAAAGTGGAATGCTGAGATGTAAGCTAATGCAAGTAGAAATGGAAGCCAAAGAACTTTGGGTGGACGAAATTCTTTGGAGTCAGCACTCAAAAGCAATGAGGGAAGATTTGGTGAAGTGTCAAGAGGAAGTAAAAGAGAGGATGGTGTTGGTTGACATGCTGAAGGGCAAAATTGTTAATGCGCAAGTAGAGCTGATACATTCAAAGGCAAGTGTAGTAATGATGGAGTGAGAAGTGGAGAGTCTAAGGAAGAAGGCAGCCAATAAAGATCAAGCATGGCAGCGGGAATTATCAGAGCATAGTCTGAAGGAGAACAATTGCGATGATTATTGAGAGTGGCGGAAGATCAACTCGTGTTGAATTGACAAGAGAAGGAGGCAATGAAGGCTGAGTTTGAGGACAAGTTACAAATGTATTGCAATGACTTGGAGGAGGAAAGAAAGAAAGAGAAGGTAGAGCCAATGGTGGAATTGGATGTAGTGGGAGCAGTGGTAAGCAAGATGAATGCACTACTTAGCACTAAAGTTGAAGGGAAGTTGGAAGAAGCCAGAGTGCACAAGTTGAAGTTGTTGGTGCAAGAGATGAGGAAGAGGAAGGCAAAGGACACAAAGTTGAACAATCTGTTGATTCATCTATGAGATTGCATAGATAGGAAAATGTTAGAGGTAGGAGATAATGTCTGTCTCAAATTAAATCTTGTTAGAACAGACTTGGATAGACTTTGTAGTGAGGTAAAATTAGCCAAGAAGCCCAAAGTAGTAGAAGTAGGAGTACAAGTATCTTTGGATGAGTTACTTGAGATAGTAAAAAGGAATGGATTAGTAGATATTGATGTAGATGGAGTAGATAGGAGTGCAATTGTAGTTTGTAGTGAAGAAATAGTAGAAATAGTTAGGAGTGGAATTAAGTAGACCCAAAGAAGGAGAAATACTTGAAGGAATGTCGGGTTTGGAAGTAGAAGTTGAGGTGGACATCGGCTCGGATTAGTAACAAATTTGAGATATGAAGAGTTGTATTGTCATTTTGGATCTGTAGATTGGTCAAGTTGTTGTAGAATGGTATTTTTGTTAGTAACTATCAATTGCTTTACTATTTAAAAGAGGCATTCTTATTCTTATGTTGTTTAGTATTCATATTCCAGAGAATAGATAAAGCAAAGTGCAAAGTTTAGTGCTTGTTGCTTGAGCCTAATTTCCAATATTGATTCTGTGTTTCTATGTTTGTGAGTGTTGGGAGAATTTTGAATTGCAAGTTAGTGTGCTTGTTGGATGTTGGATTCTGCAACCTTGATCTTCATTTTGTGTTTGATCTTGAGCAAAGTGCAATCAAAACAATGCCTTGACAGATTTGAGAAGAATTGTAGTGTTGGTAGTATTTTGCATTTGTGAGTGCAGTGTTGAGTTGATGTGAAGCAATTTTGATCAAGGAAGTTGTGCCTTTAGTGAAGGGGTGGAACACAATTTTGAGGCAAAGGTGTTTTGCAACAAAGTAGTCATTTTTGGGAAGGACTGAATAATCACAATCAAGATTTGTTTGGACAAAATTGAATGAGTAGTGATTAAGGGGTGTTAATTTGTGACAAGACTGCAAGTTAGTACTTGTTACTCTCTTTTGCATGTAGTTTATACCTAAGAGATTAAAGACACAACCAAGAAGAACTACATTGCTACTTTGCATTGTATTTGACCAATTTTGAATCGTATCTCTGGGGGAACAAACTTTACTTATCTGATTATCGCAAAAGTGATATTTGCCAGGTTGTCACATCCTTATGTTGGAGGAGGCTATAGTTGTCAATTTGAAGTTACGAAAGACCAATAAGGAGAGGTGTCTATTTCAGATCCAAACATCTCTAGGAGGTGGTTCTACACAATACATCACATGTGGAAAGCTTGTTGTCTAGATTCAACCTGGTCATGTGATTGATAACTTTGTGGTGAGAGCTTAGGCTATTTTAACTATGGCTAGCTGAGTCATTTGATGTGTTAGTTGGGGGAGTAGTGTTGTATCCCATGGGTTTCAATTTTGACTATTGGGAGGAGACAACCTCCTATAGACCAGGTTGGCAGTCTGGTGAAGGAATAGTATATTGTCTACCAGTATGCTTCAATAGTGCCAATCTTGGCTCACTACAGTTTGGAACAATGGCGGCTTTAGTTTCAACTTTCAATGGTTT
Source organism: Lunularia cruciata (assembly GCA_948567375.1). NCBI lineage: Eukaryota > Viridiplantae > Streptophyta > Marchantiopsida > Lunulariales > Lunulariaceae > Lunularia > Lunularia cruciata. Next base: position 24,035,347 of record OX419755.1, on the reverse strand, counting down.
TGTTACTTGGCCTGGTGATTTATTGGAGGAGAACACCCATGCAGAGGATACTCTAATACAAAAGGAGATCACTTGGATTTGGAGTATGAGTGGGATCGTTCCATCCACCTTGGATGTTCCTTTGTGGAGTTAAGAAGAGGCATTGCAGTAGCATGAAAATCAATTGGTGCAACATGCTTGGAGTGGAGCCTTTGTACCACTAGGCGACTAGTGTGAGGTTGAGGCTCTAGAATTGATTACTTTGACACCTCTGGATATCACACTCATTGCCTGGCAATATCTAAATAAAGGGAGCATGCCTATTAGGGTTGTTTGGTGGGATTAGCATTAGACTAGCTATGGTACTATAAGCAGGTATACAAGTACATAGGTACTTGTATGTGGAGAAAGATGAGATTGCTAGATGAGTCTCTCTCCATCATGTGGCACACTTGGCCTATTGATATCCTGAGTTATTACTAATGTCAGCAATTAGGGGTTACCAAAAGGCCCTACCATCAACTATTTCCTTAATGGGGGCGCATGATTTGGAGAGACATCGGCCTGTTCATTTAGTGATTTTTGGATAGCCATGTTAGGGAGATATACGTGTTGGTCAAGGTTTAGGTCTTCAAGATCCTTGCTTTGGTGTGTTTTGTGAGATGTTATAAATATTGCAACATCTCCAAGTTCATTAGTTTGTTTCTCATACTTAACTTTGGAGAACATCCCTTTGATGGGTGATTCTTGCACTTGGGTGGTGGCAAGTACACATCAGGTCCATTATTGGATGAGACCTATTGTGTTTTAAGATGCAACTAGAGTGGGATCTGTGAGCCGGCCTGTCTCTCACTCAGGATGAACCTCTGATGGCTATTATGGTAGCGCACCATGGACTAAGAAGGCAAGGAACCCCAACTCCATCATACTCCTCCAAGGCTAACACTCCAAGACTCAAGACATTGCTCACTAGAGAACTCAATGAGAGAGAGATAGTTGCAAATGAAAGGATGATGAGTACCTCCTCACTCCTTGTTTATATACTTGTGAAATAGTTACGTACCAAAGTTACTAATTACCGTAGTAACTCAAGTTACTAGACTAAAAGTCAAGTAAAGTCAAAAAGTAGAAAGGAATATCCATTCACATGGGCATATTCCCCTAAGCATGTGGTCTTATCTTGACCCAACCACTAAAGCAAGGATTCCTTCACATGGGCTAACCTTGGACTAAAGAAGAATCCAAAACAAAAAGGCTTGCGGGCCCAAGAGTTCTCAACTCTTTCCCCAAAGCCAAACACCTAGGAATAATACCAAGTCAACACACTAAATCCAAAATAGTGGTGCTCATCTTTTCTACTTCCTCTAAAGTAAGGTCCCATCTATCTTAGCTATGACTAACTTTAGCTAACCATGACTAATATAGAACCATCCTTTATCTCTATATAAATAATATCTCTTAAGTACTTGTAATACCAAGCTAAATATCACAATACCACACACATGCACAAATGGGTGTTACATTTACCCCCGGACTAAGTTTTCACTTTGTCCTCAAAGTGAAGGTCTCTCTACCTTCTATGGTACATCTTCAACTTATCATGGTTAATCCTATCAAAGTGTCTTCCTCCCAACTCCTTGAGATCATAAGTGTAATTTCCCCACACCTTCTCTACTATGAAAGGTCCAAAGTACTTAGGCAAAAACTTCTTTTGTACTCTCTTGAATCGAATGGAATCAAACAACATTACCCAATCACCTTCTTTGAAAGGCTCCACCTTCTTCTTGCCTTGCCTCTTGTCATAGCTCTCCTTTTGTTTCCTTTGGGCTTGCTCCACTCGAACCATAGCAACTGCTCTTGCCTCTTCCAACTCCATGAGTTGATCCTTCCTTGACTTCTCTGCATCACTTCCTTGTGCTTTCTTCAATCTCCTATGAATGCTTTGGAAGGTAGGAAGATCAAAGTGAATAGGTAAGGTAGACTCAATACCATACACCAATTGGAATGGAGAATATCCAGTGGAAGTCTTCATGGTTGTCCTATACTCCCACAAAACTGCATGAATCCTCTTGTCCCAATGATGTTTAGCCCCCTCCATTTCTGCATCTTTGGCCAACATCATGCACAAGGTCTGATTGGTTCTCTCTGCCAAGCCATTGGAATTTGGCTTATAGGATGTAGTTACTCTATGTGTGATAGAGAAATGTCGTAGCATGGCTGTAGTAATGCTTCCTGTAAACTCTCCTCCTCTATCAGAAACCAACTCCAAAGGGCATCCAAACCTAGTGATAATGCGTTCATAAAGAAATCTACCCACTTCATCTTCATTCTTGTCCCTCAATGGTCTAGCCTCAACCCACTTGGTAAGGTAATCAGTAACTACCACAATGTACCGATTGTTCCTTGGGGTTCTATTGAGAGGTCCTACAAAATCAATTCCCCACTTCTCAAAAGGTCCTAGCAATGGAATTGATCTAAGTGGTGGAGTGGATGTAGACTTTCTAGCAAAAGCTTGACAAACATGACAAGTTTTGCAATAATCAAGACAATCCTTGAAAATCCCTCTCCAATGGTAACCTGCATCTAGAATCTTGAAAGCAGTCACCTTTCCTGCAAAGTGTCCTCCACATACTAAACCTTCATGAAACTCCTTTATGAGTAGGATAGACTCTTCCTTACCCACTGCTCTTCGAAGTAGACCATCTGCTCCTTGGTGAAAAAGAATATCCTCCACCATTGTGTAAGGTCTAGATCTTGCTGCAAGGGCCTTCCTCTCCCTAGCATGCATCCCTTCTGGATAGTTACCTCTTGTCACAAAATCCACAATCTCCTTGTACTCCATTGGAATCTCTTGAGTGACTGAGATTGTCATGAGCTCCTCATCCGGGAAGGAATCATCTACTGGCTCATCTCCATCATGATCATAGGCTCTAGATAACAAATCAGCATTTGCATGTTTCTTTCCTGGCCTATCCTCAATTGTGTAGTCATACTCAGACAAGAGTATCATCCACCTTGCTAGTCTCCCTTCAACATTAGGCTTGTTGAAAATGTACTTCAAAGCCTTGTGATCCGTGACAATTGTGGCTTTCCCTCCAATCAAGTAGTGTCTAAACTTCTTGAGACCAAAGATCACTGCCAACCCTTCTCTCTCTGTGACAGAGTAGTTCTTCTCTGCTGAAACCATCTGCCTACTAGCATAAGCTATTGGATGATCATGCCCATCTTGGTCTAATTGACTAAGAGTGCATCCTATAGCTACATTAGAAGCATCAGTGTAGAGGATGAAAGGCTTACTCCAATCAGGTTTAGCAAGAATTGGAGCTACAACAAGGGATTGCTTGAGCTCCTCAAAAGCTTTGAGAGCCTCCTTGTCTTCCAAAATCACCATGTAATCTACACCCTTCTTCATGTAGATGGTCAATGCATAAGCCTTGTTGGAAAATGAGAAGATGAACCTCCTATAGTACCCAACCATTCCCAAGAATTGGCGTAACTTTGTCAAGCTTGAAGGGAATGGAAGGTCTGAGATTTTCCTCACCTTCTCAGGATCAACTGCTATTCCATCCTTGGAGATGATGTGCCCCAAAAGTAGACCTTCTTCACATCCAAAAATGCACTTCTCTGGGTTGAGTGATGCATTTGCCTCATCCAAGCGTTGCAAGACTTTGATTAGGTGCTCAAAGTGCTCCTCCTTGCTCCCATAGACACAAAAGTCATCAATGAAATCTCTCACAAATTTCCCAATGAAAGGTTCAAATACCTTGTTCATGAACCGTTGGAATGTGGCTGGAGCATTGCAAAGCCCAAAAGGCATGACCTTGAAAGCGTAAGTTCCCCAAGGTGTGGTGAATGTGGTGAGTTGTTGATGCTCTGGTGAAATCTTGATTTGGTTATATCCACTATAACCATCTCCAAAACTGTACCTCTCATGACCTGCAACCTCCTCCAAGATCTCATCAATGAATGGCAATGGGTAGTAGTCCTTCTTGGTAACAGCATTGAGCTTCTTGTAATCCACACATACCCGAAGCTTGCCATTCTTTTTCTTCACAATGACAATTGGAGACACCCATTCTGAATTCTCCACCTCAAAGATAAATCCAGCCTCCTTGAGCTTATCAATCTCCTCCTTCACAACCAAAGATATTGGTGGGCTAATGCGACGTTGCTTTTGGCGGATTGGTCTTGCATGTGACTCCACCTCTATCTTGTGCTCCTCCAAGGTGACTTCCTTCAAATCCTTGTAACTAAAAGCAAACACATGGATGAACTTGCGGAAAATCTCCTCAAATCTCACCTTCTCCTCCTTGGTAACATTTGGGCCATACTTGAGGGTAGATAACCTTCTCTCTACCTCCTCAAGTGTCAATGGTGATTTATCTGGGTCCTTCAAAACCTCTGGCTTAGGTGCAAAATCCATAGCACACAAGGGATACACATCTGAATCAGATTCAGATTCATCTTCCTCCGTGGAAGTCTCCTCTTCCATGCTTGTGTCCACACCTGAAGCTCCTCCTTCAGAATCAGATTCCCAATAATCAGAAGATGGGGTATCTGAATGTGAGGTGTTGGTGGTGTTAGTCACAGGAACAGTGACTCTATGGTTTGATGGCCCAATCCTTAAGTACCCTTTGTGCCATCGATCAGTTGTGCGTGCTGCTCTCAACCATGGCCTCCCAAGAAGTAAGTCATAGCTTGAATCCTTCAAGACTTGGAAAGTCATGAGATTTTGAACTCCCATAACTGAAACTACCACCTTATCCATCACCCCTACTGGTCGAACTTGTTGCTTGTTTGCCATGCTCACCACAAATGTTGAAGGTCTTGAGGGTATCATACCCAACTTCTTCATCAACCTTTCTGACATGGCATTCACTGCTGATCCTCCATCAACCAATGCATCCTTGATGTTGTGACCATTCACACTCACATCAATCTTGGAGGCATATTCACAAGCCTCCCATGGTGCTGGCTTGGCATCCACCACCCCCATTGATACTGGAACTTTTGCCTTCTTCTTCTTTTTGCTCCTTGTAGAACTCAAACCACCTCTAAGCTCTTTTCTCAAGGTAGGGTTCAAAGCAATTAATTGGCCCACTGTGATGTTAGCCTTGTGACTACCAACATCCTCCAACACATTGTAGTTCCATTGTTGCTTTGAGATCAAGAAGTCCTCCATCCCCAACTTCTTCCTTGGAGTCTTTGTTGTTGATGGTGTTGAGGTGCGAGTGCTCCTAGTAGACATAGGAGTATCCTTGCTTGAAGTAAATCCTTGAGAAGAGTGAACATCCTCTGCAAAACGAGCTCTCTTCTTCTCTTGTGCCAAAAGCTCCAAATTAAGACCCTTGGAGTTTGAGCACTCTCCCTTCTCATACTTGCTCTCAACCACATCTATGGATGCTATCCCCTTACCTTTGTTGGGATTAGGAGCCACTTGGGTTTCACTACCTCCCTCTTTCCCTCTATTGGCTCCCTCATAACCCCTTCCTCCATGGTAAGTGGAATTTGGGCAATTCCTTTGGATATGGCCTCTTCCTCCACAACCAAAACAATTTCTATCATTGAAATTGTTGGCTGGTTGGCCTCCTCTATATGGATAGTTTCCATAACTCCTAGGTCCTCTCCCTACATTCTGATCCACCTCTCTCTTCTCCCATAGTTGCACCACATTGATCTTGAGATCCGCAAGTTGTTCTGTGATGGTTTGGAGTGGATCTTTTGGTGGAGGTGCAAGAATTGGAGCAACTACTACTTGTGGTGCAACCCTTGTCACCAAAGTATCAGAAGTTCCACCATACTTGTAGCCTTGAGGAGGATGCACAACCTCCTTCACCACCAAATCACTCTCATCCCCTTCCAAACTCTTCTCCATACGAATTGCGATCTTGATAGCTTCAACCTTGGAAGAAGGTTTCTCATATCTCACCTTGCTTCTAATTTGTGGTCTCAATCCTCCCACAAAATTCTTGGTGAGCATGGCCCCTATGCCAATCATTGTAGTCTCCACATCATCCCCACCCTTCCTCAACACTATGCGAAATCTGGACTCCAACTTTTCCACTCTTTCCACATAGACCCTCACTTTCTCTCCATCTCCTTGCTTGAGAAATGTAACCTCACTCATCAATCTCTCATAACTCTCATCAGGAAGAAAGTTCTCAATGAGTGCTGAAGTCAAAGTCTCCCAAGACTCCTCTTCCCCCTCTCTCCTCTCTCTCTTTTGGTATTCTGACTCATACCATGTAAGTGCTGCATCCTCAAAGAAATCTGGTAATAATGAGGCCCACTCATTCTTCCTCCTCTCATTGTTTCCTATGCAAGCTCTCTTGAAGTCTCTCACAAAGGCCTCCACATCTTCTCCATCCTTGCCAAAGAAAACCGGAAGTTTCCCCATCTTAACCCCTCACTATCTTTCTTTTCTCTTAATTTTTTTTTTCTCTTTTCTTTTCTCTCACTCTATTACTAATAGAGTATATACATGACTAACACCATCTGAGAATAATCCACTCTAGGGAACACAAAAGGTTCAGGTTGCTCCAAGATTTCTATAGCAACATCAAATCCTAGAGTGCATATTAATCTAACTCTCATGGATAGTTTATCCATAAGTTGAAAGATTATCTCCATCACTAATCTTGAGAACTAGCTGATGAAGGTGGTAGTACTTCTGTAGCTGTACTAAGACTCTCTCCAAGATCCTTCACCAAAGTTTCCAAAAGTGCTTTTACTCCACTACACTCATGTCCTTTTGGAAGTCCTTCAACTCCACAAACCTCACACAACTCCTTGGTCTTAGATCTTCTCCCTCCCAATCTTGGTGAAGAAGGTCCAACATGCAAACCCAAGTCAAGTAAGCCTCTCCTTTCCCTCAATCTCTTGCTCTCAAAGGTTAATGGACATGAACTTGCCTTATGTCCCTTCTCTCCACATAGAAAGCACTTAGACTCACTCTTTCCTCCAAGTGGTGTAGGTTTTTGGATCCTCTCAACACTCTCTTCAAATTCTATTGTAAACTCTCTTTTCCTCAAATCCACCCCTACAATCACCTCAAACCCTTTGGGAACCTTGCATAATCTCAATTTCCACTCTTGATGACCCTCCATGTTCCCAAAGATGAATCTAAACACTCAAACATGCTTTTTGTTGATCTCAAACTTCTCATGCATGAGATCTCCACTCTGCAGAATTGACCCTTCCTCACAATGTCACTCAAATCTCCCAACGAATATGTCACAGTCCTCTGAAATTTTCCACACTTGATCACAACTCTAGGGCATCCCTCCCTGCAAAATTTTAGATCTTTTCATCGAGCCATTTGGCCTAGACACCTTTCTATTCAGCACCCATATTTCAGATTTGGTCTGAAAACCACCCCCCTCACTTCTAAAACTCATAACGCACTGCGCAAAAATGATCTCTCTCTAATTTTTGTGGCACCAGGTAGGATACAATGCACTGAATTTTCTTGGAAATTTTCAGGACAATTCACTAAAAATTGAAGAAATGGCAGACTCTGTACAATTTTCTAGAGAGCATGCAGTTGCGGGAGCACTTTACCCTATCAACTTTCAAAAATTCTAGCCCAGTGCGCATAGAAGCTCTCTCAATAATTTCAAGTGTGCTAACTGAAAGATAACCCAAGCTATCATGTGTAGAAATCTCAAGTCCAGATCTCAAACTTGAGATTTTGCCCAAAATCACCTTAATCCCCAAAATCTGCAATCCACCTCACACAATCTCTCCAATTCCTCTCATGTGTACAAGATGTACAAAATCACCTCAAAGACATCATAATGAACTACAGGGTATACAAATGGATCTTGGTTCTCTAACATAAGTTCAGCCCTCTCCTCTCCTAATGTTCTCTCCAAGTGAGCTCTCATAGCCTCCTTCTGCCTAATGTAGAATTGGACGCGGAACATTATCTTGCCTTCTAGAGAGGTCCCGGCAACGGAACCAAAAATGTGAGCCGGCCTGTCTCTCACTCAGGATGAACCTCTGATGGCTATTATGGTAGAGCACCATGGACTAAGAAGGCAAGGAACCCCAACTCCATCATACTCCTCCAAGGCTAACACTCCAAGACTCAAGACATTGCTCACTAGAGAACTCAATGAGAGAGAGATAGTTGCAAATGAAAGGATGATGAGTACCTCCTCACTCCTTGTTTATATACTTGTGAAATAGTTACGTACCAAAGTTACTAATTACCGTAGTAACTCAAGTTACTAGACTAAAAGTCAAGTAAAGTCAAAAAGTAGAAAGGAATATCCATTCACATGGGCATATTCCTCTAAGCATGTGGTCTTATCTTGACCCAACCACTAAAGCAAGGATTCCTTCACATGGGCTAACCTTGGACTAAAGAAGAATCCAAAACAAAAAGGCTTGCGGGCCCAAGAGTTCTCAACTCTTTCCCCAAAGCCAAACACCTAGGAATAATACCAAGTCAACACACTAAATCCAAAATAGTGGTGCTCATCTTTTCTACTTCCTCTAAAGTAAGGTCCCATCTATCTTAGCTATGACTAACTTTAGCTAACCATGACTAATATAGAACCATCCTTTATCTCTATATAAATAATATCTCTTAAGTACTTGTAATACCAAGCTAAATATCACAATACCACACACATGCACAAATGGGTGTTACAGATCACGAGCTCATTGTCTTCATCTTTGGTGGATGAACCTCCTACCTAGAGAGGTTCTACAACGCGCTTATAATGGGATTCAATGACTATATCACATTATTGTTGATGACATCTTGGATGTTGGGTGTTAGTCTCAAATGGTGGTAGTGGTTGATAGGTCACCTATGGCAATGGTGAACCTAGTTGGACAGCCCAAAGCCACTTTTCCCACACTTATGAGTTTCCTAAGCTCCCTTGCTTTTTGAGAGGGAGGTTGTGGATTGGTTTGGAACTCACAATTATAGTAGTTGGTGGAGCCCAATGCCAATGAGAGGGAGAGGGTGATGGGTTTTTGCATTGGTATTACTGCTATTCCAATAGTGTTGGAGGCATCCAAGAATCAGGTGTTAGGTCCGGCTATGGACCTAAATTGTTTGACTTGGATTATGAGACTTGGTTTGGTAGAGCAGCCTAGGATATGCTTGATAGCCATCACCACTTGGACACTTGTGAGCTTTGTGGTTATCAAGACAATTCAGGCACATGTTAGGGGCAATGGATCAGGGGGGGCAAGGTATTCTTGGGACATAGCCAGTGGCTACTAGGGAGAGTGGTCTACTTGGAGTCCTTCCAAGTGAGCGTGGGCTACTTGGATTACACCCTTGGTCTACTTGGGATGCAGCTAGAGGATGTATGGAGCTTTCAGCCAGATCAGAGAGAGTTTTTCACATTGATGTTGGGACCTCTAGTGGTTGGAAGCATGACACTATTGCTTCCAAAGGTCTAGTGTAGCAACCAATCAGTATGTCTTCCACTCCTACAATAGTTACAAAGGATACTTGGAGCTAGATTTTGGAGCCAAGCTTACAAGAGAGAAAATATGAAGAGTTTGGAGGTTTTTGAGGAGCTATACAAGATTTCTTGGCTTCAATATAAAGGATTTGGATGCTCTAAAGGGACTTGGTATTTGGATTGAGCTTACTAGCTATACACCAGTTTTTTAATGTCCCTATAGATATAGTAACATGGAGCGAGCATTGATTCAGAGCTGGAGTAGTGACCTTTTTGAGGTTGGTTTGGTGAAGATCTCACATGGAGAGTATGCATCAACTACAATGATGCTAGCAAGAAGCATATGCATGGCACTACACAAATAGGTGGATGTGTTGAGATTATTGTCCTATTAACCAATAGACTAGGGCTGATTGGGATGCCATGCCTACAACATAGGAGATCTTTGATATGATTAGGCATGCAAAGGTATTTAGTACTTTGGATCTTTGAGTAGGATATCATCAATTGCCAATTAGAGAGGAGGATAAGTCCAAGATAACATTTTGGCCTATTGATCTTCATAACAAGGATGTGTTATATCTGTGGAGGTTCTTACCATTTGGGTTAAAGAATGCTCTTGCTAAGTTCCAAAGGGTCATGGATAGGATCCTAGTTGGATTGGATTTTGCTTGCTACTATATTGATGACATTTTGGTCCAAAGCACTACTATGGAAGAGTATGAGAGACATTTGTTGGAGGTGTTTGAGAGGTTGAGATCTCATGGACTCAAATAACATCCTAGGAAGTTCTTCCACAAGCAAGATGAGTATTTGGGTCTGTAACACCCATTTGTGCATGTGTGTGGTATTATGATATTTAGCTTGGTATTACAAGTACTTAAGAGATATTATTTATATAGAGATAAAGGATGGTTCTATATTAGTCATGGTTAGCTAAAGTTAGTCATAGCTAAGATAGAGGGGACCTTACTTTAGAGGAAGTAGAAAAGATGAGCACCACTATTTTGGATTTTAATGTGTTGACTTGGTATTATTCCTAGGTGTTTGGCTTTGAGGAAAGAGTTGAGAACTCGGGCCCACAAGCCTTTTTGTTTTGGATTCTTCTTTAGTCCAAGGATAGCCCATGTGAAGGAATCCTTGACTTAGTGGTTGGGTCAAGATAAGACCACATGCTTAAGGGAATATGCCCATGTGAATGGATCTTCCTTTCTACTTTTTGACTTTACTTGACTTTTAGTCTAGTAACTTGAGTTACTACGGTAATTAGTAACTTTGGTACCTAGCTATTTCACAAGTATATAAACAAGGGGTAAGGAGGAACTCATCATCCTTTCATTTGCAACTATCTCTCTCTCATGGAGTTCTCTAGTGAGCAATGTCTTGAGTCTTGGAGTGTTAGCCTTGGAGGAGTATGATGGAGTTGGGGTTTCTTGCCTTCTTTGTCCATGGTGCGCTACCATAATAGCAATCAGAGGTTCATCCTGAGTGAGAGACAGGCTGGCTCACATTTTTGGTTCCGTTGCCGAGACCTCTCTAGAAGGCAAGCTGTTGTGCATATATACATCTCTACACAACATACATCACTGTCAACATCATACACTATAGAAGCACAACTCACACGTAAGTCATACATAGACTCTAAAGTGCCACAATCAGATTGCTTAACACTTTCAACTCAACTCAACTCAGATCAATACTTGATTTGTCACTCTATAAACTGCCAACAATTGGGTACTGATTATAGTCAAGCCACACCCACTCAAGCATAGAGAATCCAGGTGACGCTCGCCGGCCTCTGTCCACCATAGCCAAGAACTCGAAGGCTCAACATCAGAGAAGTGAGCTCTCTGGAGCTCACTTCAAAACTATACTCCCATGGACTTGAGCTAGCACTGAAACCCTAACGGTCCCGCTGACGGCACACTCGATGGTGCAAAGTGACGGTGGGCCCCACCGTGAAGTCAGTACCCCAAACACAAAATCTAACCGTCGGAAAGTAGTCTCTGAGAAACTGCTAGAATAACTCTAACTACTATCATTGGAACTCCAGTGTCCAAGCATCTAGATGCGGAACTACAAATGGTGTGACAGTTGTCGTGTGTATATACATTGCTATACAACATACATTGCTATCAACATCATACACTATAGAAGCACAACTCACACGTAAGTCATACATAGACTCTAAAGTGCCACAATTGCCCCCCTAGCTGGCGGTTAGGTCCTTCTAACTCCAGATAGCCATCTACTCTAAGTATATGGTATACCCTCTAATGGGCAAAGATCAGGAGGCCAGGTGCTATGGAGCCCCATCGTTAGTCATCTGTCTACAATCTATACCATATCAAGAATGAACTAGCTATAGGTCAAGTACATCTAGGACATAATGACTGTTCCTGAGGAACCACCGTGAGGGGAGGAGTCATACATGCCATATGCCATCCTCTCAAATAGCTATCACACACTAACATAGTAGCAGCTCCACCAGAAGAGCCACATAACATACACCTCAAGCCTGCACGTACAAGTGCCAAGCTTGGGTCCATAGTACCATCAATGTTTGGGAGGTGGCATGGTGCACAATTGCGCACATGATCCTTCCAAACAACACCATCACGTCCTTCTAACACAAGGACTCCAAATGGCAAAACCTCACGCACTCTCAAGATAGTGCGGCCTATAGAAACATCAAGTGTCATCGATGCTATCTGTTGTAGATATACATAGTCGCCTAGATGAAATCGACAGATCAAGGGTCTATAACCTCCTCCTCAAATGGTAGCATAGCGTAAAGTATCTCTATGCTGAGCAATCGCCAAGTTCTCAAAGGCCATCGGCATCACTCTCCAAAAGATCTCTGCCCGCTGAGAACATGCACTCATCCATACATCGGGATCATCCAAGTCCAAAACTACAGTAGCATCTTGACGAATGGCTGCAGGTAAATCTGGATCTCGTCCATAGAGTAGAAAGTATGGAGAGAAGGATGCTAAGGAGGCTTCCCGGCTGAACCGATAGCCCATGGCCAACCAAGGTAACTGGAGATCCCAATCTCCCAAGTGGCCTCTCTGCAAACCATACTTTTGCAATCCTCTCTTCACCATCTGAACCACTCTCTCTGCTAAGCCATCTGCCTCAGGGTGATCTCGGGATGTAATACAATGATCAATCAAAGCCTTGTCACACAAGACCTGAAACTCTCCCAAGAACTCTATACCCTGATCAATCAAAACATCAGCAGGTGCACCAAAATGACTAAGAACTCGATCCAGGAATGAGTTAGTTGTCCCTTCACTAGACTTGTCAAGAAGTGCCACCAACTCAATCCACTTGGAGAAGTGCTCCACCAACACCAAAACATACCGATGATGTCTCATAGTCAGCGGTAAAGGTCCGGCAAAGTCCAAACTCCAACGGTAACTCAATCCCATGATAGGTAATGGGTGTAACTGTGGCGTAGGAGCATTGAATGATGCTCTAACTTGGTCACAAACCACACATCTGGCAACAAACTACTGCACCTTGGTCTGCATACCGCGCCACCAATAATGACTCTGAAGTAAGCTATATGTACGCTTTACTCCAAAATGTCCTAGCTCCTCATGAGCATGACGGACCAACTATGGTCTCTGTGATGGAAGTGGTACTACTTGCACTCTACCATCCTCTTATACATGCAAAAGGTGTCTACCCTCCAATCTGAACCGTCTAGCTCACTGAAGAACACAGTCTCTCTCCTTGGCCCCAACTGTGCCACCCACAACACTAGTGCAAAGATAGTCCATCACTAAAACATCATCATGAATGTCTCGCTGCACTGTACCAATATCTTCACTCTCTGGATATGTGACCTCAATAACTCCTCCTGTATGCGCTGAGAGAGATACCACCAAAGTCTCTTCAAATATACACAGAAAGGCCGATGTATGCCAACCTGGCACTATCTCCTCATCTGTCTCACCATGCCAACGTGCTCCGGTCTGATCTTGTTGGCTGGGACATGGGTTTTTACTCAACCCATCTGCATCACGGTTCACCACTCCAAGTTTGTGAACAACCGTGAAATCATACTCTTGTAAAATCAGAGCCCATCATGCAAGCTTCCCTGAAAGCTTGTCGGACTCCATCAACCACTTCAGCTGCTGATGATCAGTGATGAGAGTGCAGGGGTTACCAAATAGGTAACATCGGAAATGTGCTACTACCCAAACTGCTGCCAAGCACTCTCCCTCATATGAACTATACTTTGCCTCCGCTGAATTGTTGGAGCGATTAGCATAGGCCACCACAAACTCCTTCTCCTCATTATCATGCTGGGTGAGCACCGCTGCAAGCCCCAACATACTCCAATCAGTATGAACCTGAAATGGTCGTCCCCTGATCGGTCTCCTCAAAATAGGAGCAGATGTCAACCTCTCCTTGAGCTCTACAAAAGCTCTCTCCTGCTCATCTCCCCAACACCACTCCTGTGTTAGCTTGGTCAGCTTCGTCAAGGCCTTGGCAATGGCACTAAATCCTCTAACATAGCGGCGATAGAAGTTTGCCAACCCAAGGAATGCTTGCACTCTGCTCACATCCGTAGGCCAAGGAATATGTGCAATAGCCTCCACCTTGGTCTGCTGAACACCAAGTTCTCCGGGGTAGATAGTGTGACCCAAATACTCAACCTGCTTGTGGAAGAACCTACACTTCCCAGGATGTAATTTGAGTCCATGAGATCTCAACCTCTCAAACACCTCCAACAGCTGTCTTTCATGCTCCTCCACAGTAGTGCTATAAACCAAAATGTCATCAATATAGCACCAAGCAAAATCCAATCCAGCTAGGATCCTATCCATGACCCTTTGGAACTCAGCGGGAGCGTTCTTCAACCCAAATGGTAAGAACTTCCACTGATATAACACATCCTTGCCATGAGGATCAATAGCCCAAAATGATGTCTTGGACTTATCCTCCTCCCTGATCGGCAACTGATGATATCCCGCTCGAAGATCCAAAGTACTAAAGACCTTTGCATGCCCAATTGCATCAAAAATCTCCTCCGGTGTAGGCATGGCATACCGATTAGCCCTAGTCTGTCAGTTGATAGGACGGTAATCTCCACACATCGGCCTATCTGTATAGTTGCCATGCATATCCTTCTTGGTTGGCATCATTGTTGCTGATGCATACTCTCCATGTGAAATCTCTACCAAACTAGCCTCAAAAAGGTCACTACTCCGGCTCTGAATCAATGTCCTCTCTATCTCACTATATCGATAAGGACGTCAGAAAACTGGTGTGTTGCTAGTCAGCTCAATCCGTATCCTAGGTCCCTTCAGAGCACCCAAATCCTTCATACTGAAGGCAAAACAACTCGTGTGACTCCTCAAGAACCTCCAAACCTTCCGTCTTTCCTCTCTAGTAAGCTTGGGTCCAAGATCTGGCTCCCAAGTATCCTTTGTAACTGTAGTACGAGTGGAAGACATACTGACTGGCTGCTATACAGGGCCCTTGGGAGCAATAGTGTCATGCTTCCGACCACTAGAGGTCCCAACCTCTGTGTGAAAAACTCCCTCCACTCTGGCTGCAAGCTCCACACGTCCTCTAGCTGCATCCCATGTGGACCAAGGGTGTAATCCAAGTAGCCCACGCTCACTTGGATGGACTCCAAGTAGACCACTCTCCCTAGTAGCTACTGGATGTGTCCCAAGAATACCCTGTCCACTCGGTCCATTGCCCCCAGCATGTGCCTGAATTGTCTCGATAGGCACAGGGCTCACAAGTGTCCGAGTGGTGATGCCTATCAAGCGCATCCTATGCTGCTCTGCCAAGCCAAGGCTCACAATCCAGGTCAAATAGTTTAGGTCCATAGCCTGACCTAACACCTGACGCTTAGATGCCTCTGACACTACTGGAACAGCGGCAATACCAGTGCAAAAACCCATCACCCGCTCTCTCTCATCAGCATTGGGCTCCACCAAATGCTGTAACTGTGAGTCCCAAACAAGTCCAGGTCTTTCCTCTCGAAAAGCATGAGAGCTTGGGAAACTCATGAGTGTGGGAAATGCAGCTCTAGGCTGTCCAACTAGGTTCACCACTGCCATAGGTGACCTATCAGCCACTACCAGTGTCTGAGACTGACGTCCAGCATCCAAGATATCATCAACAAGAATGTGGTCTAGTCGCTGAATCCCATCATAACTACACTGTAGAACCTCTCTGGGTAAGAGGTTTGTCCACCAAAGACAAAGACGATGAGCCCGTGATCCCACTCTGGCTGCATCTAACAATACAGCAGGTCCCATCCATGAATGGACCGGATGTGTACTCGCCACCACTCTAGTGCAAGAATCACCCATCAATGGAACGTTCTCCAAAAGGTAAGCTGGAGAAACAGACTGATGAACCTGGAGATGTCGTAGTATCTGTAACATCTCCCAAAACACACCAGAACGAGGATCTTGAAGACCCAAACCGTGGCCCGCATGTGTATGTCCCTGACATGGCCATCTAGAAATCACCAAGTGAATAGGCCCATGTCTCTCTAGGTCATGCGCTCCTTGTAAGGAAATGTCTCCTGGTAAGGCCTTGTGGTAACCTCTGACTGCTGACATCGATAATAACTCCGGATACCGATAGGCCAAGTGTGCCACATGATGTAGAGAGACTTGCCTAGCGGTCTCATCTCTCTCTACATACAAGTACCTCTGTACTCGTATACCCACATGTAACACCGCAGCTAGTCCGGTGCTGATCCCACCAAACAACTCCAATAGACATATTTCCTCTACTGGATACTGCCAAGCAATGAGTGTGGTATCCAGAGGTGTCAAAGTCATCGCCTCTGGAGGCTCATCCTCACACTCATCCCCTGATGGTACAAAGGCTCCACTCCAAGCCTGCTGCACCAACTGATCTGCATGTTGCTGCAATGTCTCCTCTGAACTCCACAATGGAACATCCAAGGTGGATGGAACAATCCCACTTGTACTCCAAAGTTGAGTGATCTCCTCTGGTACTGGAGTATCCTCTGCATGGGCATTCCCCTCCAACAAGTCACCAGGCCAAGTAACTGCACCGCTGAAAGCTAAAATTGATGCTGCCATGGTCCCAGACTATAGTGAGCCAAGACTGCAACTACTAAGGCGTACTGGTAGGCGATATACTCGTCCTTCACCAGACTGCCAACCGGGTCTATAAGAGGCTGTCTCCTCCCAATAGTCAATGCTGAAACCCATAGGGTATAACACTGCTCCCCCAACTAGCACATCATATGACTCAGCTATTGTCGCAATAGCTTGAGCTCTCACCACCGAGCTATCAGTCGGATGACCAGGCTAAACCTGGACAACAAGCTCCCCACATGTGATGTATTGTGTCAAACCACCACCTAGAGATGTCTGGATCTGAAATGGACATCTCTCCACATTGGTCTTCCGTAACTCCAGACCAACAACTGCAGCCCTCTCCAACATAAGGAGCTGCACACCAGAGTCTAACAAGACTCTCTGTGGTGTAAAGACCTTCCTTGAAGGTCCCACCAAACAAAAAAATCCCCCTCTGGTTATCCAATAGGACAACACCAGGTGTAAACCGCGCTCTCTCAAAGGCCGGTCTAGCTGGCAACTCCTCCAGTCTAGCCGCTACTGCCTGCCATAAACCATTGGTTGCTGAACGAATCCCATGCTCCTCAACCAAGTCAGCTCCACTACCAACCACCTCTACTCTAGTAGTAGGAACTGCACCATCTCTACTCTCACACAATGTGGCAGCCAACCGGAACACTAGGGCTGGGTCAACTCCCAATGTAAGCATGTCACTGGCTGGAAACAAAGGACGCCGCATAATCGGCTGAGCCGCCCCCAACATCATGCTAGACTCAGTCTGTGTAGTAGTAGGTGGCTGACTAGCAGGTAGTCCATCATGTACTCCATCACCACCTACCACACCTGCACTGGGACGTCTAGGAACCATGGATGTCGTCTACAATGCCTCAGATAGCGTGAAAGACTGGGGAAGTCTGACGTGTCTCCCAACCTCTCCTCTCTATGGGTCCAACTCCACTGATGCTCCTCTAGGCTCTAGAGCACGTATTGCACTCCTAGTCACTGCTGTAGATGCATCCACCTATGCTGCTCCGCACATGAAGTCCAAAGCATCTCTATCACCAGCATATGAGGTGGAAGCCTCAGCACCCGAATCTGATCTCCTCTGAGCAATAGCCATACTAGCCAATCTCTGCTCCAACTCCTCAATCCGAGTAGCCATAGCTGTGTTAGAAGTAAGGGCAGGTACTACACCCCTACTAGGTGTAGATCCTCTACCACCACCTCTACCACCTTGTCCTCCATGAACTGGAGCTCCTCTACTACCTGCCATAGCAGCCCTACCACTCCGTAACTCCGGGTGTAGGTCAAAACACAGGTCACTAGTGTGACCAAATCTGTGGTAGTCCTCACACTGCCTCTGTGCTGGCTGTGATGCACCAAAGGTATCAGGTCCGCTGCCCTGAGTACACTCTCTCCTATGGTGAGGTCCACCACAAGTCCAACAAGCAACACCACCACTCACTGGCTATTGCTCACCCAAAAATGAGGGTAAGGGTCTAACTCCACTAGGCCCTCCACTCGCTCCATAGCATCTGGGATGTCCACCCTATCCTCAAAAACCAACTGGGCGTGGTGCACTCTGTTGTACTCTAGAAGAAGTCACAGCCGTGGATGAGGTCTCCCTACCAAATCCAGATGTCACCACTCTCTCCTCCACCATGTTGAGCTCAATACGCTCAGCCAAACCAAAGACTACTGCCAAAGTGGGCAAAGTAGCTTACAGCAACGTAGCTTCACGAACTCTACGTCGCAACTCCCTGTCCAGTATCCCATTCCAAAACTGGACTGCCTAGGCCTCAATAACTCCCTGAGTGAAACTAATCAGCCGCCTCATGCGAGTGTATGCCTCGCGTAGGCTCTCTCCAGCCTTTTGCTGGAACTCCTGCAAGCTCCTCAGCTTGTCAGTCCACACTCCCTGGTAGTTCTGCCTCAAACATAGGAAGAACTCCACCATGGGGTTAAACCCTGGTACCACACCACCTCCTGCAAGGGTACCTCCACTCGTAGTAGCACTATCTCCAGCTAGTGCACCTCCACTAGCTCCACCAACACTACTCGAGCTAGAACTCGTGGGTACAGCTGATCTACTCCTGGCCACCAAGTCTAAAGTGATGGAAACATAGTGTGGGGACCAATACTATCTCCATAACTCAATCTCCTCCAAATGAGCTCTCATGAACTCATGGTAATCATCCATCGGCGGACCCTCCAGATACTGAAACAACCCCTTCCATGCCATGAAGGGTGTGAACAAAGTCGGGTTCCGCATCTGCTGTAGATCACACCAACTATCGAACTCCTGGATGAAGTCATCTAACTCAATGGTACCCATTATACCAAAGTAACACCTAAGGCCTTTGGAGACCCCATAAATCTTGTCCATGTCCCACAACAATGGTGCGGACACACCAAGTGCACTCTCAACTGAATCAGCTCCTGTGTCAAACTCCAACTCAGAGTCAATCTCCTCCCTCACTGGGACCTGAGATACAGGCTGATACCGAGCACCCCTCCAAGTAAACCCACTGCGTGCTGCAGAGCTAACTCCTTTGGAATCTCCAAAGAACTCTGTCGTGACCACATAACTGCAACAGCAAACCCGAACCACCAACTGCAACCGCAAGTCACAACCACAAGTGCCCCACCAACTGCCAACACCACCACGTGCAAACACCAACTAGACACCACCCACTAATGTAACTCTAACCGAGATAACTACACTAGGGGAAAGGCAACCTGTAACCTGCCATCATAACACGCACTCTCACGGTCTGCAGGTCATCACTTCCTGCCTCACCGGAGAGAAACAAAGGTAGTCTGACTAGTCATCACTCCAGCCTCACCACCAAGAGCACACTAGAGCACCAACGCTCAAAAGTCAAGGCACCTCACACAAATAGGAAGTAGAGAATGGAGGGGATCCAATCACAAGAAATCTAAACAAAAACCCTCCATCTCATAACACAACACGGGACTGACTCTGCCACCATTTGGCATTTGACATAAGAGCTGTTCGTATCTAAGTCCTAAGCTACCAGGATCACCAAGAATGGGATCAAACTGCCTCTCCTAGCCAAAGCTACATGCGTATAGATAACAGTGGCGCAATCACTAGGACAACAAGTGAGGGTGGACCAGTTGGCTAGGGCACCAGTCTAGGAACAAGAGATCTAGGGGTCAAACCCTATTGCGCACAATCTAGCAAGAAAGGCAGATTTTGCTAACCAATGACCAAGATCTACTCTAAACTAGCTAGCCTCATGCCAGCAAGCTGGCTTGCTGGCCCTTCTAGGCCTTCGTAGCCTCTCATAGCCCACAGCCCTATGCCTCTAAACGCCAAAATTCAGCCAAATGAGGCCTTTCTTGTTGCCACTTCGAAACCTCCTCCAAAATTGGCAAAACTTCTCCAAATCTGGCCCAAAATCTGACGTAAAATCTGACGTAAACCCTAAAGATGGCTGTCCGCCAAATCCCCCGCTAACTTTCCACTCGAGCCAAATTGACAAAACGGGTTTCACAATCAAAACGGGTTTCACAATAGCCAAATCACAATTTCATGAGAAGAGCTTCCCAACTCTACCTTCAATTTGACTTTCTGAGCCCAACTCGTAGCAAATTGGTCATGCCTTCACCTCTTGAGCTCAAAATCACAACACTGCTCAAAAATTGCTCCTTCTTTGCTTGAAATTTGGCCAGCGCTTCCGCACACCGTCCGCCTAACTGCCAAATCTGCATCACTTGAACGAGCTTCTGCACACTAGGGAAACACAAAACTTGAATTGAGCTACCACGATCCACCAAGCTTGGAGATACCACCAACACTCAACGTTCCTGCACCCGATTTCCTCTTGACTTCACTTCTCTGATGTAATCAGATTGCTTAACACTTTCAACTCAACTCAACTCAACTCAGATCAGTACTTGATCTGTCACTCTATAAACTGCCAACAATTGGGCACTGATTACAGTCAAGCCACACCCACTCAAGCATAGAGAATCCAGGTGACGCTCGCCGGCCTCTGTCCACCATAGCCAAGATTTCAAAGGCTCAACATCAGAGAAGTGAGCTCTCTGGAGCTCACTTCAAAACTATACCCCCATGGACTCGAGCTAGCACTGAAACCCTAACGGTCCCGCTGATGGCACACTCGACGGTGCAAACGATGCAAAGTGACGGTGGGCCCCACTGTGAAGTCAGTACCCCAAACACAAAATCTAACCGTCCGAAAGTAGTCTCTGAGAAACTGCTAGAATAACTCTAACTACTATCATTGGAACTCCAGTGTCCAAGCATCTAGATGCGGAACTACAAATGGCGTGACAAAGATAATGTTCCGCGTTCAATTCTGCATTAGACAAAATGAGGCTATGAGAGCTCACTTGGAGAGAACATTAGGAGAGGAGAGGGCTGAACTTATGTTAGAGAACCAAGATCCATTTGTATACCCTGTGGTTCATTATGATGTCTTTGAAGTGATTTTGTACATCTTGTACACATGAGAGGATTTGGAGAGATTGTGTGAGGTGGATTATAGATTTTGGGCAAAATCTCAAGTTTGAGATCTGGATTTGAAATTTCTACACATAATAGCTTAGGTTATCTTTCAGTGAGCACACTTGAAATTATTGTGAGAGTTACTGTGCGCACTGGGTTAGAATTTTTGAAAGTTGATAGGGTAAACTGCTCCTGCAACTGCATGCTCTCTGGAAGTGCAATGTATCCTACTTGCTGCCACAAAAATTAGAGAGAGATTATTCTTGAGCAGGGAGTTATGAGTTTTGAAGTGAAGGGGGGGGTGGTTTTCAGACCAAATCTGAAATATATGTGTTGAATGAAAAGATGTCTAGGTCAAATGGCTTGATGAAAAGATCTGAAATTTTGCAGGGAGAGACACCTTGGAGTTTTAATCACGTGTCAAAAAATTCAGAGGATTGTCACATACAAGTTGAGAGGTCTGAGTGAAATTGTGAGGAAGGGTCAATTCTGCAGAGTGGAGATCTCATGCATGAGGAGTTTGAGAGCAACAAAAAGCATGTTTGAGTGTTTAGATTCGTCTTGGGAACATGGAAGGTCACCAAGAGTGGAAGATGAGACTATGCAAGGTTCTCCAAGGGTTTGAGGTGATTGTAGGGGTGGATTTGAGGAAAAGAGAGTTTACAATAGAATTTGAAGAGAGTGTTGAGAGGATCCAAAAAACTACACCACTTGGAGGAAAGAGTGAGTCTAAGTGCTTTCTATGTGGAGAGAAGGGACATAAAGCAAGTTCATGTCCATTGACTTCTGAGAGCAAGAGATTGAGGCAATGGAGAGGCTTACTTGTCTTGGGTTTGCATGTTGGACCTTCTTTACCAAGATTGGGAGGGAGAAGATCTAAGACCAAGGAGTTGTGTGAGGTTTGTGGAGTTGAAGGACTTCCAAAAGGACATGAGTGTAGTGGAGTAAAATCGCTTTTGGAGGCTTTGGTGAAGGATCTTGGAGAGAGTCTTAGTACAACTACAAAAATACTACCACCTTCATCAGCTAGTTCTCAAGATTAGTGATGGAGATAATCTTTCAACTTATGGATAAACTATCCATGAGGGTTCAATTAATATGCACTCTAGGATTTGATGTTGCTATAGAAATCTTGGAGGAACCTGAGCCTTTTGTGTCCCCTAGGGTGGATTACTCTCAAATGGTGTTAGTCATGTACATACTCTATTAGTTATGGAGTGAGAGAAAAGAAAAGAAAAAAAATTGAGAGAAAGAAAGATAATGAGAGGTTAAGATGGGGAAACTTCCGGTTTTCTTTGGCAATGATGGAGAAGATGTGGAGGCCTTTGTGAGAGACTTCAAGAGAGCTTGCATAGGAAACAATGAGAGGAGGAAGAATGAGTGGGCCTCATTATTACTAGATTTCTTTGAGGATGCAGCACTTACATGGTATGAGTCAGAATACCAAAAGAGAGAGAGGAGAGATGGGCAAGAAGAGTATTGGGAGACTTTGACTTCAACACTCATTGAGAACTTTCTTCCTGATGAGAGTTATGAGAGATTGATGATTGAGGTTACCTTTCTCAAGCAAGGAGATGGAGAGAAATTGAAGGTCTATGTGGAAAGAGTGGAAAAGTTAGAGTCCAAATTTTGTATAGTGTTGAGGAAGGGTGGAGATGATGTGGAGACTACTATGATTGGCATAGGGGCCATGCTCACCACAAATTTTGTGGGAGGGTTGAGACCACAAATTAGAATCAAGGTGAGATATGAAAAACCTTCTTCCAAGGTTGAAGCTATCAAAATCGCAATTTGTATGGAGGAGAGTTTGGAAGGAGATGAGAGTGTTTTGGTGGTGAAAGAGGTTGTGCATCCTCCTCAAGGCTACAATTATGGTGGAACTTCTGATACTTTGGTGGCAAGGGTTGCACCACAAGTAGTAGTTGCTCCAATTCTTGCACCTCCACCAAAGGATCCACTTCAAACCATCACAAAACAACTTGTGGATCTCAAGATCAATGTGGTGCAACTATGGGAGAAGAGAGAGGTGGATCAGAATGTAGGGAGAGGACCTAAGAGTTATAGAAACTATTTATATAGAGGAGGTCAACCAGCCTACAATTTCAATGATAGAAATTGTTTTGGTTGTGGAGGAAGAGGCCATATCCAAAGGAATGGAGGAAGAGGTTATGAGGGAGCCAATAGAGGGAAAGAGGGTGGTAGTGAAACCCAAGTGGCTCCTAATCCAAACAAAGGTAAGCGGATAGCATCCATAGATGTGGTTGAGAGCAAGTATGAGAAGGGATAGTACTCAAACTCCAAGAGTCTTAATTTGGAGCTTTTGGCACAAGAGACGAAGAGAGCTCGTTTTGCAGAGGATGTTCACTCTTCTCAAGGATTTACTCCAAGCAAGGATACTCCTATGTCTACTAGGAGCACTCGCACCTCAACACCATCAACAACAAAGACTCCAAGGAAGAAGTTGGGAATGGAGGATTTCTTGATTTCAAAGCAATAATGGAACTACAATGTATTGGAGGATGTAGTCACAAGGCTAATATCACAATGGGCCAATTGATTGCTTTGAACCCTACCTTGAGAAAGGAGCTTAGAGGTGGTTTGAGTTCTACAAGGAGCAAGAAGAAGAAGAAGGCAAAAGCTCTAGTATCAATGGGGGTGGTGGATGCCAAGCCATCACCATGGGAGGCTTGAGAATATGCCTCCAAGATTGATGTGAGAATGAATGGTCACAACGTCAAGGATGCATTGGTTGATGGAGGATCAGCAGTAAATGCCATGTCAGAAAGGTTGATGAAAAATTTGGGTATGATACCCTCAAGACCTTCAACATTTGTGGTGAGGATGGCAAACAAGCAACAAGTTTGACCAGTAGGGGTGATGGATAAAGTGGTAGTTTCAGTTATGAGAGTTCAAAATCTCATGACTTTCCAAGTCTTGAAGGATTCAAGCTATGACTTACTTCTTGGAAGGCCATGGTTGAGAGCAGCATGCACAACTGATAGATGGCACAAAGGGTACTTGAGGATTGGGCTATCAAACCATAGGGTCACAATTCCTGTGAGTAACACCACCAACACTTCACATTCAGATACACCATCTTCTGATTATTGGGAATCAGATTTTAAAGAAGGAGCTGTAGGTGTAGACACAAGCATGGAGGAGGAGACTTCCACGGAGGAGGATGAATCTAAATCTGATTCAGATGTGTATCCCTTGTGTGCTATACATTTTGCACCTAAGCCAGAGGTTTTGAAGGACTCAGATAAATCACCATTGACACTTGAGGAGGTAGAGAGAGGTTAGCTACGCTCAAGTATGGCCCAAATGTTACCAAGGAGGAGAAGGTGAGATTTAAGGAGATTTTCCGCAAGTTCATCCATGTGTTTGCTTTTAGTTACAAGGATTTGAAGGAAGTCACCTTGGAGGAGCACAAGATAGAGGTGGAGTCACATGCAAGACCAATCCACCAAAAGCAATGTTGCATTAGCCCACCAATATCTTTGGTTGTGAAGGAGGAAATTGATAAGCTCAAGGAGGCTGGATTTATCTTTGAAGTGAAGAATTCAGAATGGGTGTCTCCAATTGTCATTGTGAAAAAAAAAATGGCAAGCTTCAAGTATGTGTAGATTACAAGAAGCTCAATGCTATTACAAGGAAGGACTACTACCCATTGCCATTCATTGATGAGATCTTGGAGGAGGTTTCAGGTCATGAGAGGTACAGTTTTGGAGATGGTTATAGTGGATATAACCAAATCAAGATTGCACCAGAGCATCAACAACTCACCACATTCACCACACCTTGGGGAACTTATGCTTTCAAGGTCATGCCTTTTGGGCTTTGCAATGCTCCAACCACATTTCAATGGTTCATGAACAAGGTATTTGAACCTTTCATTGGGAAATTTGTGAGACTTCATTGATGACTTTTGTGTCTATGGGAGCAAGGAGGAGCACTTTGAACACCTAATCAAAGTCTTGCAACACTTGGATGAGGCAAATGCATCACTCAACTCAAAGAAGTGCATTTTTGGATGTGAAGAAGGTCTACTTTTGGAGCACATCATTGCTAAGGATGGAATACCAATTGATCTTGAGAAGGTGAGGAAAATCTTAGACCTTCTATTCCCTTCAAGCTTTACAAAGTTATGCCAATTCTTGGGGATGGTTGGATACTATAGGAGGTTCATCTTCTCATTTTCCAACAAGGCTTATGCATTGACCATCTACATGAAGAAGGGTGTAGATTACATGATGATTTTGGAGGACAAGGAGGCTCTCAAAGCTTTTGAGGAGCTCAAGCAATCCCTTGTTGTAGCTCCAATTCTTGCTAAACGTGATTGGAGTAAGCCTTTCATCCTCTACACTGATACTTCTAATGTAGCTATAGGATGCACTCTTAGTTAATAAGACCAAGATGGGCATGATCATCCAATAGCTTATGCTAGTAGGCAGATGGTTTCAGTAGAGCAGAACTACTCTGTCATGGAGATAGAAGGGTTGGCAGTGATCTTTGGTCTCAAGAAGTTTAGACACTACTTGATTGGAGGGAAAGCCACCATTGTCACAGATCATAAGGCTTTGAAGTACATCTTCAACAAGCCTAATGTTGAAGGGAGACTAGCAAGGTGGATGATACTCTTGTCTGAGTATGACTACACCATTGAGGATAGGCTAGGAAAGAAACATGCAAATGCTGATTTGTTATCTAGAGCCTATGATCATGATGGAGATGAGCCTGCAGATGATTCCTTCCCGGATGTGGAGCTCATGACAATCTCACTCGCTCAAGAGGTTCCAATGTAGTACAAGGAGATTGTGGATTTTGTGACAAGAAGTAACTATCCAAAAGAGATGCATGCTAGGGAGAGGAAGGTCCTTGCAGCAAGATCTAGACCTTACACAATGGTGGAGGATATTCTTTTTCACCAAGGAGCAGATGGTCTACTTAAAGAGCAATGGGTAAGGAAGAGTCTATCCTACTCATAAAGGAGTTTTATGAAGGTTTAGTATGTGGAGGACACTTTGCAGGAAAGGTGACTGCTTTCAAGATTCTAGATGCAGGTTACTATTGGAGAGGGATTTTCAAGGATTGTCTTGATTATTGCAAAACTTGTCATGTTTGTCAAGCTTTTGCTAGAAAGTCTACATCCACTCCACCACTTAGATCAATTCCATTGCTAGGACCTTTTGAGAAGTGGGGAATTGATTTTGTAGGTCCTCTCAATAAAACCCTAAGGAACAATTGGTACATTGTGGTAGGTACTGATTACCTTACCAAGAGGGTTGAGGCTAGACCATTGAGGAACAAGAATGAAGATGAAGTGGGTAGATGTCTTTATGAATGCATTATCACTAAGTTTGGATGCCCTTTGGAGTTGGTTTCTGATAGAGGAGAAGAGTTTACATGAAGCATTACTACAGCCATGCTATGACATTTCTCTATCACACATAGAGTAACTACATCCTATAAGCCAAATTCCAATGGCTTGGTAGAGAGAACCAATCAGACCTTGTGCATGATGTTGGCCAAAGATGCAGAAATGGAGGGGGCTAAACATCATTAGGACAAGAGGATTCATGCAGTTTTGTGGGAGTATAAGACAACCATGAAGACCTCCACCAGATATTCTCTATTTCAATTGGTATATGGTATTGAGTCTACCCTTCTTATTCACTTTGATCTTCCTACCTTCCAAAGCATTCATAGGAGATTGAAGAAAGCGTAAGGAGGTGATGCAGAGAAGTCAAGGAAGGAACAACTCACGGAGTTGGAAGAGGCAAGAGCAGTTGCTATAGTTTGAGTGGACCAAGCCCAAAGGAAACAAAAGGAGAGCTATGACAAGAGGCAAGGCAAGAAGAAAGTGGAGCCTTTCAAGGAAGGTGATTGGGTAATGTTGTTTGATTCCATTTGATTCAAGAGAGTGCAAAAGAAGTTTTTGCCTAAGTACTTTGGACCTTTCATAGTGGAGAATGTGTGGAGCAATTATACCTATGATCTCAAGGAGTTGGGAGTAAGACATTTTGATAGGATTAACCATGATAAGTTGAAGATGTACCATAGAAGGTAGAGAGACCTTCACTTTGAGGACAAAGTGAAAACTTAGTCCGGAGGTAAATGTAACACCCATTTGTGCATGTGTGTGGTATTACGATATTTAGCTTGGTATTACAAGTACTTAAGAGATATTATTTATATAGGGATAAAGGATAGTTCTATATTAGTCATGGTTAGCTAAAGTTAGTCATAGCTAAGATAGAGGGGACCTTACTTTAGAGGAAGTAGAAAAGATGAGCACCACTATTTTGGATTTTAATGTGTTGACTTGGTATTATTCCTAGGTGTTTGGCTTTGAGGAAAGAGTTGAGAACTCTTGCACCTACAAGCCTTTTTGTTTTGGATTCTTCTTTAGTCCAAGGATAGCCCATGTGAAGGAATCCTTGACTTAGTGGTTGGGTCAAGATAAGACCACATGCTTAAGGGAATATGCCTATGTGAATGGATATTCCTTTCTACTTTTTGACTTCACTTGACTTTTAGTCTAGTAACTTGAGTTACTACGGTAATTAGTAACTTTGGTATGTAACTATTTCACAAGTATATAAACAAGAGGTGAGGAGGTACTCATCATCTTTTCATTTGCAACTATCTCTCTCTCATGGAGTTCTCTAGTGAGCAATGTCTTGAGTCTTGGAGTGTTAGCATTGGAGGAGTATGATCGAGTTCGGGTTCCTTGTCTTCTTAGTCCATGGTGTGCTACCATAATAGCCATCTGAGGTTCATCCTGAGTGAGAGACAGGCCGACTCACAAGTCACACTTTCTATCATGGAGGACTTGGTGTTTAGTAGACCAAGGTGGAGGCTAGTGTGTGTTTTCCTTGGCCTACGAATGTGAGCACAATGCAAGCATTCCTTGGGTTGGCAAACTTCTATCACTGCTATATTAGAGGATTTAGTGCCATTGTCAAGGCCTTGACAAAGCTAACAAGGCTTACACAAGAGTGGTGTTGGAAAGATGAGCAGGAGAGAGCTTTTATAGAGCTCAAGGAGAGGTTGACATTTGCTCCTATTTTGAGGAGACCGATCAGAGGACAACCATTCCAGGTTCACATTGATTGGAGTATGTTAGGGCTTGGAGTAGTGCTCACCCAACATGATGATGAGGAGAAGGAATTGGTGGTGGCCTATGCTAGTTGCTCTAACAATTCAGCGGAGGTGAAGTATAGTTCATATGAAGGAGAGTGCTTGGTAGCAATTTGGGCAGAAGCACATTTCCAATGTTACCTATTTGGTAACCCCTTTACTCATCACTAATCATCAACCACTAAAGTGGTTGATGGAATCCGACAAGCTTTCACGGAAGCTGCACAATGGGCTCTGATTTTACAAGAGCATGATTTCATGGTGCCATAGAGGTCACTTGAGAGATTGGGATCTCCAGTTACCTTGGTTGGCCATGGGCTATCGGTTCAGCCAGCAAGCCTCCTTAGTATCCATCTCTCCTTACTTTCTACTCTATGGATGAGATCTAGATTTACTCGCAACCATTTGTTGAGATGCTATTATAATTTTGGACTTGGATGATCCAGATGTATGGATGCATGCATGTTCTCAATGTGCAAAGATCTTTTAGAGAGTGATGCCAATTGCATTTGAGAACTTGGTGATTGCTTAGCATAGGGATACCTTACAATATGCTACCATTCAAGGAGAATATTATAGACCCTCAAACTCTAAACCCATCTAGGTGACTATGTATATTTATAGCATCATTGGCAACATCGACAACACTTGATGTTTCCACTAGCCACACTATCTTGAGAGTGCATGAGGTTTTTCCATCTAGAGTCCTTGTGTTGGAAGGACATGATAGTGTTTTGGTACCCACATTTTTTTTTTGGTTATATTTTGAAGAAGAAGTGTACAGTTGAAGTCATATTGAACCTGAATGGCATTAAAAGAAGGAGAATCGTGTCTTTAGATTGAAACCCAAAGTAAAGTGACTTTGTGTTAAGAAAGAAGGACTCAGATTGGATTTGTCATGGAGAAACCTGAAGTAAGAAAAATTTGCCTTGGAATGATCAACCCGATGCAAAGTCAATGTAACAACTTTCCTTTGGGTTACCAACCAAGAAAGTACAAGTAAGAAAATAGCTAAGGCATGAATGACTAAACTTGATAGTGCCAAGAGGAACTCATGCAAAACGTGTGATTATCAATGAAGAGTGATGGAAGAACAACCATCTAATGAAGAACTATAAAATCAAGACTTTATTGAGGGGATTTCAAAATGTCCTACAAGTATCCTAAGCCATTGAAAAGTCAACCCAAGGATTTCCTATAGCAAAGCCATTTGATAATTTGATGTTTAACAATCTTGCGGGAGTGAGGATCTCAAGACCAGGAGAGGGTAGAATTATCTTCTAGCTACCACAAGTGAGAGATTGCATGATGCCAACAAAGGGCAAGAAGAATCAATCACTTGCAATGAGGAATCTTGTGATTTGGAGATTATATATGATAGCACGGATTGAAGTTTTGAGTAGACTTTGGATTACTTTTTTGGCTTAGAATTGGACCTTGAGTTTTCCAAGGTTCACGACAAAAATAGCTATTTGAATTGTGAGGAGGGACTTGAGACTGAAGGAAAGAGAGGCAATACGGCTCAATGGACAAATTCAGATTGGATATTTGTTTTGGGGAGAGAGGCTGGTGAAGAAACTAGGGCTACGTTCCTTGGGAAAGGAGAGTTTGCAGAGGAGACTAAAGAAATACACAATTCCTTCATTGCGCCACGTACAAAGAATGAATATAAAGTTAATACCTATCAAGATCCAATGAGGCAAATTATTGTCAGGGCAATGATGGTGCTCTTCAAGCCAGATTGAACTACATACATAATGAAGCACTAGGTGGTATTTTTCCGTCAGATGTTGCAAGAGCACCAATGAATTGGGCAAAGTATTCTCACCAAAGAATGTAGTAGATTGTGTGGTTTTGGAGAGATTGTTCTGCTCCTCACTATTTGGTGCCATTTTCTACACATTTCTACTTTGGGTTGAACCTAATGAAGGAGGCGGAGTAGAGAAAGGTGGTGTCTCACTTTCATCTAGATTTACAAAAATAAGCGGATGAAAAAGAGTAGAAGTACATCCAACATATCCAAAGTATTGATGAGCACTATGCAAGAACATGCAAACATATGAAGGAAGTAGTAAATATACTAAAGACAAAGACGAGAAGTCATCTTGTGGAGATGGTATCACCTATTTAGCCTCAAACAATGAGAAAGGTGAACCCAAAGCACAACATTGTGGTAATTGATGAGTCATTGTGAGTAGAAGAATCAAAAGGCAAAGCCTAGTATAGGTAAGAAGACTTAGGAGAAGAAGGAGAACCAGAGCTTATGCTGTAAAGTGAAGGGTTGAGCAGAGTGGAAGTGAGGATGAGCCAGAAGTTCAGCAACGAGAGAGAATGATGCTAACGATGAAGATTGAGAGTTCCATGCCGCAATGTGCATGGGAGGAGGAGATATTCCATGTTTAGAATTTTTGCGGATGGAGATTGAAGAAACTCAAGAAGCCAAGCCAAAGTTGGGGTTCCAAAAAGGGAGGAGATCAAAGAGAAGTGTACCTAATGCAATTGTAGAAATGAGCAAAGCAAGCCTAGTAGATGAAAAAAGCTTAGATGAGATGCCTTTGAGAGTGAGATAGTTGAGACTTTGGAGTAAAGCTCCAATAGAAGAAGTGAAGAGTATAGAGCCCATAGACCCAGAAACTACAAG
Source organism: Lunularia cruciata (assembly GCA_948567375.1). Lineage (NCBI taxonomy): Eukaryota > Viridiplantae > Streptophyta > Marchantiopsida > Lunulariales > Lunulariaceae > Lunularia > Lunularia cruciata. The sequence continues at coordinate 24,004,567 of OX419755.1, read as the reverse complement.
ATCCTTTGATGAGGTAGAGTACTTGTCAAAGATTGTCTGTCCATTGTTGTTGTGGTTGACAAAGAAGAGAGAAGAGTTGAGAGGAAGTCATGTAGAGTTGAAAGATGAATTGAAAGTAGTATAATACATGAGTGAAAAAATTTTGGAGTTAAGAAGGAAGTTAATCCAAGGAGAAAGGGAAGTAGAAGAACTTTGGATTGAAGTAGAACTCAAGAGGAAGAAGATTGAGAGCTTGGCTGAAGATTTTGTAAAGAGAGGCAAAGCAATGGAAAAGAAAGATAAAGATCAAAGGAAGCAGATGGCAAAGACTAAGACCTTGAAGGCAAAAGTGCATGATGCGTGAGTGGAATTTATTCATTTGAAGGCTATGGCAGCAGTCATGGAACAAGAGTTGAAGAGTTTGAAGACAAGTGTGGCAGAGAAAGATTGAGCTTGGCAAAGAGAATTAATTGCAAGAAATCATGAGGAGGAAAATCTGCATGGGTTGATTAGAGGAATGGAAGTGCAACTCAAAAAAAATGCAAAGGAGAAGGAAGCATTAAAAGCCAAGTTGGAAGATGAGGTGAAGATGTATAGGGAGGAATTGCAAGTGGGAAGAGAGAAATTGAAGATACTCAGGCCGGAGATAGTTGAGGAAGTAGTAGTGAGAGTGAAGGCAATGTTGAGCACAATATCAAAAGTTCAATTGGAGGAAGCAAGACTACATGAATTGAAATTGCTAATGCAAGAGACAACGAAGAACAAAGCAAAGGATGTAAATTTGAATAAGTTATTGATTAGTTAATGGGAGAGAGTAGATAGGAAGATGTTGGAGGTAGGAGAGAATGTTTGTCTCAGATTAGATGTAGTAAGAAAGGAGTCAGATGAGATTTGGAATCCAAAGAAGAACATCCAATGTGAAGTAAGGAAGGTAGGAATGCAAGTTACTTTAAATGAGCTTTCTAAGTTGTTAGAGAGAAGTGGGTTGACAAATAAAGATGTAGATAGATTACCCATGAGTGCAATTGCAGTTCATAATGATGTAGAAGAAAGAGTAAAAGATGTAGCAGTATTAGATAGACCCAAAGAAGGGGAAATTTGTGAAGTAGAATTAGGTTTGGAAGCCAAAGTTGAGGTTGACATTGGATTGGAATAATAACAAATTTTAGATTTGAAGAGGCAAACATAAAGAAGTGCATTGTCATTTTGGATATACAAGTTGGTAAAGTTGTTTGGAAATGGTATAGTAGTAAGCTAACTATCAAAACGCTTAGCCTTTTTAAAGGAGGCATTTGCAGTGCTTTGTTGTTCAGTATTTATATTTTTCAAAGTTGATTAAGTGAAGCTATAAATCAATGCTCATCATTTCAGCTTAATTCCAAGTATCAATCCAATGTGTGTGTTTGTGAGTGTTTGGAGAAATTTGAAGTGCATGTCAATGTGTTTGTTGGATGTTGGATTCCATAGCACTGATCTTCATTCTGTGTTTGATCTTGAGTGAATTGTAATCAAAGCAATGCCTTGACAAATTTGAGAGGAATTGTAGTGTTGATAGTATTCTGCATTGGTGAGCGCAATCCAAGGTTGATGGAAAGCAATTTTGATTGAGGAATTTATGCCTTCAATGGAGGAGTGGAACATAATTTTGAGGCAAGATTGTGTTGTAGTGAAGTAGCCTTCTTCAAGAAAATCTAAATCATCACAATCAAGATTTGTTTGGACAGAATTTGGTGGAGTTGTGATAATGGAGTGAGGTTTTGTGACAAGATTGCAAGTTAGTGCTTGTTACTCTCTTTTGGGTGTGGTTTCTACTTGAGAGATTAAAGACACAACCACAAAGAACTGAATTGTTACTTTTTACTTTGTATTTGGCCATTTATGACTCGTGTCTCTATGGGAATGAACTTTATTTACATGATTACCATAAAAGTGATACTTGTTGGGTTGTTATAAGTGTTGTTTGGAAGGATCATGTGCAAAATTGTGTGCCATGCTACCTCCTAAACATTGATGGTACTATGAACCCAAGCTTGGCACTTATACAAGTAGGCTTGAGGTGTATGTTATGTGGTTCTTCAAGTGGGATTGCTACTATGTTATTGTGTGAAAGATGTTTGAGAGGATGGCATCTAGTATGTATGACTCCTCCCCTCACAGTGGTTCCTCAAGGACAGTGGTAATGTCCTAGATGTACTTGTACCTATAGCTAGTTCATCTTTTATATGGTGTAGATTACAAGTATGCGACTAGCAATGTGGCTTGATAGCACCCGGCCTCTTGATCTTTTGCCCACCATAAGGTATACCATATACTTGGAGTAGATGGCTATCAAGAGTTAGAGGGACCTAACTACCAGCTAGGGGGCGATTATGATACTTTAGAGTCTATGTATGACTTATGTGTGAGTTGTGCTTCTATAGTATATGATGTTGATAGTGATGTATGTTGTGTATCAATGTATATATGCACGACAATTGTCATACCATTTGTAGCATCGCACCTACATTGCTTGGACTCTAGAGTAGTAGTGTTGGTAGTCATGAGTATTTTGGTAGTTACTCATAAACTACTTGTTGACAGATTTTGTGTTTAGGGTACTGACTACATGGTGGGGCCCATTGTCACTTGCATCATTTGGACCGTCGAGTGTGCCATCAGCAAGACCATTAGGGTTTGAGACCTAGCCCAAGTCTAGGGAGTATAATTTTGAAATGCAACTCTATAGAGCTCACTTCTTTGATGTTGAGCCTTGGAGTTCTTGGCTATGGTAGACAAAAGCTAGTGAGCGTTACTTGGATTCTCTTAGCTAGAGTGGATGTGGCTTGACTATAATCAATGCCTAGTTATTGGCAGATCATTGAGTGACAGATCAAGAACTGATCTGATTGAGTGTGATTCAAGTTGTGTAAATGAACTAATTATTGTGGTACTTTTGAGTCCATGCATGACTTATGTGTGAGTTGTGCTTTTTAATATTAAGTGATGTTGCTAGTGATGTATGTTGTGTAGTGATGTACATATGCACAACACTAACCCATCCCTCTCTATCACAAAATAAACCTTTGGAAGACCTTTATCACACAATTAAGCTATAAATTACTTTATTTATTTTTCCATGTTGGCTATGGGGCAATTGTTACTCCTTGGCTCTTACAATTGCAATACAATTGAGATTTGTCACGCAATTTGTAGTGTCACATCTGGATTGCTTGGACATTGGAGTTGCATTGATAGTAGTAAGAGGTATTTCAATAGTTTCTTATAGATTACTTTCTGACGGTCAAATTTTGTGTTCGGGGTACTGACTTCACGGTGAGCCCATTATCACTTTGCACCATTTGCACCATCAAGTGTTCCATCATTGGGACCGTTAGGGTTCCAAACCTAGCTCAAGTCCAGAGGTGTGGTGCCCACATTTTTTGTTTTTTTCAAAATAAAGGAGAAGAAGTGTATAGAGAAGTCGGATTGCGCCTGCATGGCCGAAGAAGGCGAAGAAAATTGTCTTTGGGATGAAACCCAAAGTAAAGTGACTTCGGGTCATAAGGCGAAGTACTCAAAAATGCCCTGTCAGCATACAATACAAAGTAGATTGTCTTCGGATTGGGGGGAGCTCAACCCAAGGCAAAGACAGTCTAACAACCTTTTGTGGGGGTGAGAAATTCAAGAAGGGGCCGTTTCAAAACTGGCGGCTCATACGCGCGAAGGTTGATTGACAATGACAGGTGCATGCCGGAGGTGTGATTTCTCGGTAGAAACTCGAAGTGACGGAAGACAAAGAAGTGCAACTCTATAAAAATCAGAACTGCAATGATGAAATGTCGAGCAATTTTCCTTCGCCGTTGAGAAGTCGTCTTGCAAGTGATCGGGGGAAGGGAAATAGAGTTGTACTCGGGTTAGTGCGCAAGGGAGAAGTCGCGAGAGAGAAATCAAGAGACAGTAAGAAAGCAAAAGAGATGGGAGGAGGGAAGAAAAACTCTGAATTCGTAGTGAGAAATCATGCGATTCGGAGAATAGATGTAGTAGCGAGGATTGAAGTCTTGAGCCGACTTCGGATCACTTTTCTGGCATGGAACTGGAACGTAAGTTTTCCATGATTCATGACAGAAATCATCGAGAGTAAGTGTCTCGATGGGCCCAAGGAAGAAGGGAAGAGAGGAAATCCGGCTCGCTGGATAGAGTTGGATTGGAGACTTGTACTCGAGAAGGAGGCAGGTTCGGAGCAGGGAGCCACGTTCTTGGGGAAAGGAGAGATAGCCCAAGAAACGTAGGAAGTGAGAGATGCCTTCTCGTCGAAGAGGACAAAGAATGGGTACAAAGTTGAGAGCTACAAAGACCCTATGAGGAGAGGAATTGTGAGTGCACTAATGGCCATCCTGAAGCCGGAGAGAACCACTTATGTGATGAAGCACCAAGCGGTGTTCTTTCACAAGTTATTTGCAGGAGAACCAATCAACTGGGCAAGGTGCTTTCACGGAAGAACGAGGTAGATGGTGTGGAATCTATGAGATAAGTCGCCTCCACACTACATCGTACCATTTGCAGCACATTTCTACCTCGGGTTGAATTTGCTCAATTTGGCGGAGCGCAATAGAATGGTGTCTCATTTCCATCCTGACTTGAGAAGAGAAGTCGACGCGGAGGAGCAGCAATACATTCTCCAAATCCGGAGCACGGACAACTACTATGCGAAGACAGGGAAAAATGTGGAGGTCGTGGTAAGTACCCCGACGAAGAAGAGAACTCGGCAAGCAGAAGCCGAAGAAAACAAGAAACCTTGGAAGATGCAGAAAAATAACCCGAGGCGAGGGATGGTGGTGATTGAGTCAGAAGATGAAGACTCAGAAGGAGAAGCCGAGCTCAAAACGGAGGACTCACAACGTGAGGAGGAACCTGAGCTGACACTGCAGAGTGGAGATACTAGCAGTGATAGTGAAGACGGTGGAGAAATGACCTCGGCACCAGCGGCTGAAGCATACGAAGAAGAAGTGCAAGCCGAAGTAGAAGCCAAAGACAATGCGGCGCTGGAAGACGACGTACCGGTGCTAGAGGAGGAGAAGATCACAGTACAGCGAGGAGTTTTCTTGAGACGTAAGGCAAAGTGTGAAGCGGGGCCAAGTAGAGTGTAGGAAGAGGTAGAAGAAAGCTTGGGTAGTGAGGCGTCGATTCCGATACGAAGACTCCAGAGAAGAAGGCGAGTATCGGGAGAACATGAAGAGAGAAGAGAGACTACTCCACGGGAGGAAGAAGTTGCCAGTAATGGAGTAGATTACCTGCAAGAAGTAGTGTGCCCGCTGTTGGTGAAGTTGGAATAGAAGAAGAAGGACATGCAATCTACTTGTCTAGAGGTAAAGACTGTTTTGCAGGTCTTATCAAGATTAGAAGAAGAAAACTCGGAGTTGAAGAAGAGTGTAACCCGAGGTGAGGAAGAGAGAGAAGTACTACGAGCAGAAGCAGTAGAGAGAAGTCAGGTAATCGAAGACCTGAAGAGAGAAGTGAGTTATCAAGAGGATCTTGCAAGGAAGAGTGACATTGCAAGGGAGAGATAGGTAGCGGAGCACGAAATCTTGAAGCACCAGTTTGCTGATTCAAGAGTAGAGCTTATCCATGCTATGGCAAGGGTAACATCAAAGGACCAAGAGCTCGATCGAGTGATAGAGAGTATGGAGGAGAAGAAGAAACTCTGGCAAAGAGAGTTGTCTGTGCGGTATGGAGAAGAAGAAAGATTACGAGAATTACTTCGTAATCAGGAAGAGAAAGTCGTATAGAAGGAGAGAGAAGGAGGCGGTGAAGGCCGAGTTCGAAGAAGAGTTGGCGATGTACAGAGAGGAATGGCTTGCAGATCGGGAACGAGAACGAAAGACAAGATTGGAGCCATTGAAGGAAATAGTCCTCAGAGTGAACGCAATGTTAAGTACAGAAGAATTGAAGAAGCGCGACTGCACGAGTTGAAGTTGTTGGTGCAGGAGACGAGGCGAAGACAAGCAAAGGACACTGATTTGAATGCCTTGTTAATTAGCCTCAGAACTCGTGTAGACAAGAAGATCTTAGAAGTAGAAGACAATATTCAATTAGATTAGACTTAGTGAAAATAGAGTTAGAAAAGCTCTGGCAGGATGTTAAGGCAAAACCCGAAGTAGATAACGTAGGAATCCAAATGTCTTTGGAGTTGCCATCAGAGACATTAGAGAAGAGTGGGTCAGGAGATAAGGAGTTAGATAGATTACCCACTAGTGCAATTTCAGATCAAGAAAGAGAATTGCTAGATCTGGTAGAAGCTATAGGAGTTGTGAAACCCGAGGAAAGAATAGTAGGAAGTAAGATTATTGCAGGTTCAGGTTTGAAAGCCGAGGAAGAAGTAGACATCGGATCGGATTAGTTACCGATTTGAGATTTGAAGGGGCAGATATGAAGAGGTGCATTGTCATGTTGGATCTGCAGGTTAGAACAGTTGTGGTAGAACGGTGTAGTTGTTAGAACTGTCGATTGCTTCACTATTTATGAGTGGCATTCGCAGTATTATGTTGTTCAGTGCTCATTATTTCTGAGAATAGATAAAGTGAAGTGCTGTGAAGCAGTGCTTGTCGCTTGAGCTTGATTCCGAGTATCAACTTTGCAATTGTGTTTGTGAGTGTTTGGAGAAATTTGAAGTGCAAGTCATAGTGCTTGTTGGATGTTGGATTCCACAACCTTGATCTTCATTCTGTGTGTTTGATCCTGAGTGAAGTGCAATTGAAGCAATGCCTTGACAGATCTGAGAGGAATTGTAGTGTTGGTAGTATTCTGCATTTGTGAGTGCAGTGCGAAGTTGATGTGAAGCAATTTCGATCGAGGAAGTTGTGCCTTCAGTGGAGGGGTGGAACACAATTCTATGGCGAAGTCGTTTTGCAGTGAAGTGCCATTTTCGGGAGAGCTTGAATCATCACAATCAAGATTGTTTGGAAAGATTTGATGGAGTTGTGATTATGGAGTGTTAATTTGTGACAAGACTACGAGTCAATGCTTGTACTCTCTTCTGGGTGTGGTTTCTACCTGAGAGATTAAAGACGCAACCAAGAAGAACTAAAATTGTTACTTTGCTTTGTATTTGGACATTTCTGACTCGTATTACACCCTTGGTCCACTTTGGATGCTACTAGAGGACGTGTGGAGCTTGTAGCCAAAGTGGAGGGAGTTTTTCACACTAAGGTTGGGACCTCTAGTGCTTGGGAGCATGACACTATTGCTCCCAAGGGCCTAGTGTGGCAGCCAATCAGCACGTTTTCCACTCCTACTACAGTTATAAAGGATACTTGGGAGCCAGATCTTGGACCCAAGCTTATAGGCAAGGAAAGACTAAGAGTTTGGAGGTTCTTGAGGAGCTACACAAGTTGTTTTGCCTTCACTATGAAGGATTTGGGTGCTCTAAGGGACTTGGTATTTGGATTGAGCAGACTAGCGATACACTAATTTTTTGATGTCCTTATTGATATAGTGATATGGAGAGGACATTGATTTAGAGCTAGAGTAGTGACCTTTTTGAGGTTGGTTTGGTGGAGATTTCATATGGAGATTATGCATCAGCAATAGTTATGCCAGCCAAGAAGGATATGCATAGCAACTACATAAATACACAAATGTGTGGAGATTACCATCCTATCAACCGATAGACTAAGGCTGATCAATATGCCATGCCTACACCGGAGGAGATCTTTGATGCAATTGGGCATGCAAAGGTCTTTAGTACTTTGGATCTTCAAGCAAGATATCACCGGTCGCCAATCAGAGAGGAAGATAAGTCCAAGATAGCATTTTGGGCTATTGATCCTCACAACAAGGATGTGTTATATTAGTGGAGGTTCTTACCATTTGGGTTAAAGAATGCTCTTGCTGAGTTCCAGAGGGTCATGGACAGGATCTTATTTGGATTGGATTTTGCTTGGTGCTATATTGATGACATTTTATCTATAGCACTATTGTAGAGGAGCATGAGAGTCATTTGTTGGAGGTGTTTGAGAGGTTGAGATCTCATGGACTCAAATTACATCTTGGGAAATATAGGTTCTTCAATAAGCAGGTTGAGTATTTGGGTCACACTATCTACCCTAGAGGACTTGGTGTTTAGCAGACCAAGGTGGAGGCTATTGCATGTATTCCTTGACCCGGATTTAAATAGAGTGAAAGCATTCCTTTGATTGGCAAACTTCTACTATTGTTATGTTAGAGGAGTTAGTGCCATTGCCAAGGCCTTGACAAAGCTGACCAAGCTTACATAGGAGTGGTGTTGGGGAGATGAGTTGGAGAGAGCTTTTGTAGAGCTCAAGGAGAGATTGATATCTGCTCTTATTTTGAGGAGATCGATCAGAGGACGACCATTTCAAGTTCACACTGATTCAAGTATGTTGGGCTTGGAGCAGTGCTCTCCCTACATGATGATGAGAGGAAGGAGTTTGTGGTGGTTTGTGCTAGTTGCTCCAACAATTTAGCGGAGGCAAAGTATAGTTCATATGAGGAGGACTACTTGGCAGCAATTTGGGCAATAGCACATTTCCAATGTTACCTATTTGGTAACCCCTTACTCTCATCACTGATCATTAGACACTAAAGTGGTTGATGGAGTCCAACAAGCTTTCAAGGAAGCTTGCACAATGTGCTCTGATTTTATAGGAGTATGATTTCAAGGTTATTCATATACCTAGAGTGGTGAACCATGATGCAGATGGGTTGAGTAGATGTCCTTGCCAACAAAATTAGAAAGGAGCACGTTGGCATGGTTAGACAAATGAGGAGATGGTGGCCAGTTGGCATGCATCTACCTTTCTCTATATATTTGTTGAGACTTTGGTGATTTCTCTCTCAACGCATACAAGAGGAGTTATTGAGGTCATAAATTCAAAGAGTGAAGATATTGGTACATTTCAGCAAGACATTCATGATGATATCTTAGTGATGAACTATCTTTGCACTAGTGTTGTGGGTGGCACGGTTGGGGCCAAGGAGAGAGACCATGTTCTTTAGCAAGCCAGACAGTTCAGATTGGATGGTAGACACCTTTTGCATGGATGTGAGGATGGTAAAGTGAGAGTAATACTACTTCAATCTCAAAGACTACAGTTGGTCTATCATGCTCATGAGGAGCTAGGACATTTTGGAGTAAAGCAGACATATAACTTACTCCAGAGTCATTATTGGTGACATGGTATGCAAACCAATGTATAGTAGATTGTTGCTAGATGTGTGGTTTGTGATCAAGTTAGAGCATCATTCAATGCTCCTATGCCACAATTGCACCCATTACTTATCATGGGATTGGATTACCACTGGAGTTTGGACTTTGTTGGACCTTTATGGTTGACTATGACACATCATTGATACATTTTGGTGATGGTGGAGCACTTCTCCAAGTGGATTGAGTTGGTGGCACTTCCTAACAAGTCCAATTAAAGGACGGCTTATCCATTCTTAAATCAAGTTCTTAGTCATTTTGGTGCACCAATTGAGGTTTTGATTGATCAAGGTACAAAGTTCTTGGGGGAGTTTTAGGTCTTGTGTGACAAGGCTTTGATTAATCATTGTACTACCTTCCAAGATCACCCTGAGGCAGATGGCTTAGTAGAGAGAGTGGCTCAGACAATGAAGAGAGGATTACGGAAGTATGGTTTGTAGAGAGGCCACTTGGGAGATTGGGATCTTTAGTTACCTTGGTTGGTCATGGGCTATTGGTTCAGCTGGCAAGCCTCTTTAGCATCCTTCTCTCCTTACTTTCTACTCTATGGATGAGATCCAAATTTACCTATAGCCATTTGTTGAGATGCTACTATAGTCTTAGACTTGGATGATCCAGATGTTGAGTGAGCGCATGTTCTCAACGGGTAGAGATCTTTCAGAAAGTAATGTTGATGGTCTTTGAGAACTTGGTGATTGCTTAGCATAAGGATACCTTACATGATTCTACTATTTGAGGAGGAGGTTATAGACCCTCAATCTATCAATTTCATCCAGGTGACTTTGTATATCTATACCAAATAGCACCAACAACACTTGATGTTTTGATAGGCCGCACTATCTTGAGAGTGTACAAGGTTTTGCCATCTAGAGTCCTTATGTTAGAAGGACGTGATGGTGTTTTTTGGAAGGATCATGTGTGCAATTGTGCGCCATACTACCTCCCAAACATTGATGGTACTATGAACCCAAGCTTGGCACTTGTACACGCAAGCTTGAGGTGTATGTTATGTGGCTCTTCTTGTGGAGCTGCTACTATATTAATGTGTGATAGGTGTTTGAGAGGATGGCATATGGCATGTATGACTCCTTCCTTCATGGTGATTCCTTAGGGACAATGGTTATGTCCTAGATGTACTTGACCTATAGCTAGTTCATCCTTTATATGGTATAGATTGCAGATAGGTGACTAACAATGGGGCTTGATAGCACCCAGCCTCTTGATCTTTGCCCATCATAGGGTATACCATATATTTGGAGTAGATGGCTCTCTGGAGTTAGAGGGACCTAACCGCCAACAAGAGAGGCTATTGTGGCACTTTAGAATCTATGTATGACTTATGTGTGAGTTATGCATCTATAGTGTATGTTGTGTAGCAATGTATATTGTGTATCAATGTATATATGCATGACAATTGTCATGCCATTTGTAGTGTTGCATCTAGATTGCTTGGACACTGGAGTTGCAATGAAAGAAGTTAGAGGTATTTTAGCAATTACCCATAGACTACTTTCTGACAGTCAGATTTTGTGTTTAGGGTATTGATTTCATGGTGGGGCTCACTGTCACTCTCACCATTTGCACCGTTGGGTATGCTATTAGTGGGACTGTTAGGGTTTCAAACCTAGCTTGAGTCCAAGGATATACTTTCAAAGTGTAGCTTTGAAGAGCTCATTTCTTTGATGTTGAGCCTTTGAGTTCCTGGCTATGGTAGATAGAGACTAGAGAGTGTCATTGTGACAACCCGGCAAATATCACTTTTGCGGTAATCAGGTAAGTAAAGTTTGTTCCCATAGAGATACGAGTCAGAAATTTCCAAATACAAAGTCAAACAGTAACAATGTAGTTCTTCTTGGTCACATCTTTAATCTCTCAGGTAGAAACCACACCCAGAAGAGAGTAACAAGCACTGACTCGCAGTCTTGTCACAAATTCACACTTCTTAATCACAACACCTTCAATTCTTTCCAAACAATCTTGATTGTGATGATTCAGGCTCTCCCAAAAACGGCACTTCACTGCAAAACGACTTTGCCTCAGAATTGTGTTCCACCCTCCACTGAAGGCACAACTTCCTCGATCAAAATTGCTTCACATCAACCTTGCACTACACTCACAAATGCAAAATACTACCAACACTACAATTCCTCTTGGATCTATCAAGGCATTGCTTTGATTGCACTTCACTCAGGATCAAACACACAGAATGAAGATCAAGGATGTGGAATCCAACATCCAACAAGCACACTGACTTGCACTTTGAATTTCTCCAAACACTCACAAACATAGACACAAAGTTGATACTCAAAATCAAGCTCAAGCAACGAGCACTGCTTCACAACACTTTGCTTTATCTATTCTCAGAATTAATGAGCATTGAACAACATGTGACTGCGAATGCCACTCTTAAATAGTGAACAAATCGACAATTCTAACAACTATACCGTTCTACCGCAACTCTTCTAACCTACAGATCCAAAATGACAATGCACCTCTTCATATCTACCTCTTCAAATCTCAAAATTGTTACTACTCAGATCCAATGTCTACTTCTTCCTCGGCTTTCAAACCCAAACCCGAAGTAATCTTACTTCCTACTACTCTTTCCTCGGGTTTCATATCTTCTACCTCTTCTACCAAATCTAATACTTCTCTTTCTTGATCTGAAATTGCACTAGTGGGTAATCTATCTAACTCTTCATCTCTTGACCCACTCTTCTCCAATGTCTCCATCTCTAACTCCGAAGACATCTGCACTCTATGTTATCTACTTCGGGTTTTGCTCTAACATCTTTCCAAAGTTTTTCTATCTCTATTTTTACTAAGTCTAATCTAATCAAAATGGTGTCTTCCACCTCTAAGATCTTCTTGTCTACACCAGTTTTGAGACTAATTAACAAGGCATTCATATCTGTATCCTTTGCCTGTCTTTGCCTTGTCTCTTGCACCAACAATTTCAACTCGTGCAGCCTCGTCTCTTCAATCCAAATGTTGGCCTCTGTACTTAGCATTGCATTCATCCGGAGAACTATCTCCTTCAAAGGCTCCAATCTCATCTTCCGCTCTCATTCTCGATCTGCAAGCCAGTCCTCCCTATACATTGGCAATTCTGCTTCAAACTCGGCTTTCACCGTCTCCTTCTCCTTCTCCTTCTGTACAACTCTCTCCTCCTGATTACAAAGTAACTCTTGTAATCTCTTCTTCTCTATATTGTGCTGCCAACTCTCGTTGCCAAAGTTGCTTCTTCTCCTTGACACTCTCCATCACCCTATCAAGCTCCTGATCCTTTGCAGCTACTCTTGCCATAGCATGGATAACCTCTACTCTTGAATCAACAAATTGCTGCTTCAAGATTTAGTACTCAGCTACTTGTCTCTCCTTGGCTATGTCACTCTTCTTCACAAGATCCTCTCGATAATGCACTTCTCTCTTTAGGTCTTCAATTACCTGACTTCTCACTACTGCCTCCGCTTGCAATACTTCTCTTTCCTCCTCACCTCGGGTTATACTCTTCTTCAACTTCGAGTTTTCTTCTTCCAGTATTGCTAATACCTGCAATACAGTCTTCACCTCTGGACAAGTCGACAACATCTCCTTCTTCTTGTACTCTAGCTTCACCAACAGAGGACACACAACTTCTTGTAGGTACTCCACTCCATCACTGGCAACTACTTCAACCTGTGGAGTGATCTCCTTCTTTACCTCTTCTTCTCATGATACTCGCTTTCTTCTCTGCAATTGTCGTACCGGAATAGACGCCTCACTTCCCAAGCTTTCATGTGCTTCTTCCTTCACCGTACTTGGACCTGCTTCATACTTCACTTCACGTCTTGAGCGAACTCATCTCTGCACTACAATCTTCTTCTCTTTGGGCTCAGTTACTTCATCTTCCAACTGTGTGTTGTCCTCGGCTTCAATTTCTGCCGGCACTTCTTCTTTTGCAACAGTTGGTGCCGATGTCATTTCTCCTCCTTCATCGCTATTGCTACTCGTATCTCCACTCTGTAGCATTAGCTCGGGCTCCTCCTTGTGTTTTGAGTCTTCGGTCTTGAGCTCGGCATCACCTTCCGAGTCTTCATCTTCCGACTCGATCACCACCATACCTCGCCTCGGGTTGCCTCTCCTGGTCTTCCAAGGTTTCTTTGTGTCTTTGGCTTCACCCTGCAAACTTCTCTTCTTTGAGTTCGGAGTACTCACTTTGATCTCCACGTTCTTCCTTGTCTTTGTATAGTAGTCATCGGTGCTCTTGATTTGCAAAATGTATTGCTGCTCCTCAACATTGACCTCCTTTCTCAAATCAGGATGGAAGTGCAACACCATCCAAGTTTGCTCCGCCAAGTTCAGCAAATTCAACCCGAGGTAGAAATATGCTGCAAGCAGCATGATGTAGTGTGGAGGCAATTTATCCCGCAGATTCCACACCATTTGTCTCGTTTCACCATGGAAACACCTCGCCCAATTGATCAGTTCTCCTGCAAATAACTTGTGAAAGAACACCGCTTGATGTTTCATCACATACGTGGTTCTCTCCGGCTTTAAGATGGCCATTGGTGCACTCACAATTCCTCTCTTCATAGGGTCTTTGTAGCTCTCAACTTTGTTTCCATTCTTTGTTTGCTTTGACGAGAATGCATCTCTCACCTCTTGAGTTTCTTGAGCTATCTCTCCCTTCCCCAAGAACGTGGTCCCTTGCTCCGAGCCTGCTTCCTTCTTGAGTACGAGTCTCCAATCCGACTCTGTCCAGCAAGCCGGATTTCCTCCCTTCCCTTCCTCCTCGGGTCCATCAAGACACTTGCTCTCGATGATTTCTGTCATGAAACCTGGAAAGCTCACATTCCAATTCCATGCCAAGAAAGTGATCCAAAGTCGGCTCAAGACTTTGATCCTAGCGATCACATCTAACCTCCAATTGCATGATTTCTCACTGCAAATTCAGAGTTCTTCTTTCCTCCTCCCATCACTTCTGCCTTCTCACTATCTCTCAATTTCACTCTCGCGACTTCTCCCTTACACACTAACGCGATTCCAACTCTCTTTCCCTTCCCACAATCACCTGCAAGACAACTTCTCAATGGCGAAGGAAAATTACTCGACATTTTGTCGTTGCAAGTTCAATTTTTATAGAGTTGCGCTTTCTTTGTCTTTCTTCACTTTGAGTTTCTACCAAGAAATCACACCTCTTGCATGCACCTATCACTGTCAATCAACCTTTGCACGTATGGGCCACCGGTTTTTTGAACGGTCCCTTCTTGAATTTCTCGCCCTGACGAAAGGTTGTTAGCCTGTCTTCGCCTTGACTTGAGATTCCCCCGATATGAAGACACCTTACTTCGGGTTGTATGTTGACAAGGCATTTTTGAGTACTTTGCCTTATGACCCAAAGTCACTTTACTTTGGGTTTCATCCCAAAGACTCTTTTCTTTGCCTTCTTCGGCCATACAGACGCAATCCGACTTCTCTATACACTTCTTCTTCTTTATTAAAAAAAATCAAAAAATGTGGGCACCGCATACCTCCTCCCTCAAATGTGAGCGTCCCTGCAAACATAGACCTTGGGTGTCTTAGAAACTTCCGAGTCTACGGTCCAATATCTCCAAACTCTCCACCCGTTTACTCGAGTGGCAAAAGGATTACCTTCCAAGTCTACAAGCTGCATGGACCCATTTTTGTAAAGATGAAGAACTCGATAGAGACCCATCCATCTCAAATGCAACTTGCCTAGAAAACATATTCGGCGATTGTTATATAACAAAACCAAATCCCCTTCACATATAGTTACAAGCTTGATTCTCTTATCGTGCCTGAATTTCCTTTGTGCTTGTACTTCTTTCATGGTTTGCATTGCATTGTCTCTTTTCTCTTCTAACCACATCAGTTGATGAATCCGAAGATCCGGACTTTCCTCTTCTGACATTCGTTCTTTGCAAAGAACCCGGTATGTCGGTACTTCAAATTCAACAGGCAGTATGGGATGCAAGCCATATGTCAAGAAGTATGGAGTTTGTTTGGTTGTAATCTTTTTTGTTGTTCAGTATGCCCACAACGCAGCTGGTAATTTTGTATCCCAATCAAAGGCATAATTGAGAGTCACCTTATTCAAAATTTTGCAAAGTAACCCATTCACTTTTTCCGTTAAGCCATTTGCTTTTGGGTTATAAGGAGGCGTCTTCCGATGTTTAATCTGAAAGTACTTGGTTAATGCCTCCATTACAGAGTTCAAAAAATGTGTTCCTCGGTCACTGACCAATTCCAGAGGACACCCATATCGGGAGATGATGTTTTGAAAGAAGAATTCCGCCACAATTTTAGCATCATCTCTGTGAGTTGCTTTAGCTTCGACCATCTTGGTAGCATAGTCAGTGCAAACCAAAATGTATTGCTTTCTTGTGACTCGGGTCACTGGTTGAATGGGACCCACAAAATCAATCCCCCATTTCTCAAATGGGGCCAAAGGCAAAATTGGTCTCAAAGGCCATTGAGAAGTAGCCGTCGGCTTCCCCGTTCTCTGACAAGCATCACAGCTTTGGATATGAGCATGCACGTCTTTGTACATTGTAGGCCACCAATACCCTGCCGAAAGAATTTTCTTTATAGTATTCTTCAGAGCATAGTGTCCTCTTGATGCTTTGGAGTGTAAAGATTCAATCACTCCTTGTACTTCGTATGACTCCAAGCATCACCAAAGTACTTTGTCTTTGCCCATCTAAAATAAAATGTTGTGTTTGAGCTGGTATGGCCCCATTTTCCTGAGGAAGACTGCCCTCTGCTCCGGGTCCATCCCTTCATGACAATGGAGAGTATGCAGATAATGATATTCAGCTGCATACCTCGTACTTCGCATTGCTGATAAGTCATACAACTCTTTGTCAGGGAACCAATCGTCAATTTCCCACTCTTGGTCTTGAGTTTCTAACCTGGACAGGAAGTCCGCATTTGAATGCAAAGCTCCCTTCCTTACTTGTACAATATACGT
The DNA here is from genome assembly GCA_948567375.1 of Lunularia cruciata. NCBI lineage: Eukaryota > Viridiplantae > Streptophyta > Marchantiopsida > Lunulariales > Lunulariaceae > Lunularia > Lunularia cruciata. Next base: position 23,988,413 of record OX419755.1, on the reverse strand, counting down.
GAACTCTTGTAACAACAAGATCCATCTTGCAATTTGCCCGGATAAATCTGCCTTCTTGACCAAATGTTGCAATGCGTAATGGTCAACATAGAAGACAAACTTGTACCCCAACAGATAATGGCAAAATTTCTTGCAAGCATACACCATTCCGAGTGCTTCTCTTTCAGTCATCAAATAGTTTTTTTCGGAAACTGAAAGTTGTCGGCTGGCATAATACACCGGGTAGTCCTTCTTCTTTTCGTCCTTCTGACTTAAGACGACTCCAATGGCCATAGAAAAAGTGTCCACATATACATGAAAAGGGACGTCCCAATTTGGGGCCCTCATAAATGGTGCTTCAACCAGCTTCTTCATCAACACCTGGAAAGCTTCTTCTTGATTTGCTTCCCATAGATAGTCTTCGGATTTCTTCATAAGCTTTGTAAGTGGTGCAGCAAGCACTGCATAGTTTGACACAAAGCGTCTGTAATATCCAACATGTCCCAAGAAGGCTCTTAGCTCCTGGATGTTCTTTGGGGATTCCAAAGCTGCGATTATCTTGACCTTCTCAACATCGACTTCAATACCTCGGCTTGACACTTGATGCCCCAAAAGAATTCCTCCCTTCATTGGAAAGAAGCATTTCTCCGGGTGTAATGACAAGCCGGCAAAATGACACCTTTCAAAAGTTTGGCAAAGGTAATCTAAATGTACATCTCTTTGCCCAAACACACAAAAGTCATCAATGAAAACTTCCACAAATTTGCGCAGGAAATCTTTGAAGATTGAATTCATCATCTGCTCAAAAGTAATGGGAGCATTACACAACCCAAAGGGCATTTGATTGTAAGTGAAAGTGCCCCAGTCAGTCGTGAATGTAGTTTTATCCTTGTCCACTTCTCGAATGGATACTTGATTGTACCCTAAAAATCCATCAAGAAAACTATAACAAGGATGACCAGCTACCTGATCTAAAATTGTATCGGTAAAAGGCAAGGGATGATGATCTTTCCTTGTGACTGCGTTCAACTTCCGGAAGTCTTGGCACACTCGGATCTTCCCTGTTTTCTTCTTTGGGACAATAACAATGGGGGAAACCCATGTACTGCTTAAGACAGGGAAGATGATTCCGGCCCCTAAGTACTTATCGATTTCATCTTTCACCAACAGCAAGTACTTCGGGTTCAGGCGGTATTGCCACTGCCAAACCAAAACTGCACCTTCAACCAAATCAATCCGGTGTTCTCCAAATTCTCGTGGAATACCGGGCATTTGTTCAATAGACCTAGCAAATACATCATGGAATTCTATAAATAGGGCAGTGTCCTGCCAACTCCTCCGAAGTGACTGTCTTCGAGATTTTCAAAATTTTTCCTTCAATTAATAAAACATCTTGACAGTCATCGGGGTCGATGACGCCTTCAACGTGGCTTACTCAGCTTAACCCAAGGCGAGCTGCCATCAAACCCCCTTCCTCCAAGTCAGGTTCACTTGAGGCAAGGTCATATGGGTCTTCGTCTTTGACATCCACCTCGTAGCATTCCAAGTAATTAACTTGGACTTTGTCTTTGGATTTGTCTGAGGACGAAGACGATGAGTCTTCAGATTCGTCTTCCTCTTCCAACAAACTTGTTTCCCCGAGGTGGGGAACTTTCGTCCAACTCACAATCACCAGCTTCTGATTTTTGCACGAGATGTCCTTGAATCTTAACTTCTGCTGATGCCAATCCACCACAACTTGGGTGCTATACAACTAGGGTCTTCCGATCAATAGAGGGTAACCAATCTTTGTCATTGGTTGCAACACGATGTAGTTCAACTTGAAGGGTACCCCTCCAATGATTGTAGTGATGTTTGACAGCATGCCCAAAGGCCGTCTCCTGGTTTGGTCTACAAACTTCAACACTCGGGGTGTTGGTTCAAATGTGTGATACCCGAGTCGATTTGCAGTATCTTCGGTCATGACGTTCACACCGGACATAGAGTCAATGGGTATCAATGTGATCATGCACCCTGCAATCTCTACGTCTACCTCGGGAGATCCTAAATCTTCTTGTTCAATACGATAGATAGCAGGTAGGTCCTTCTTTGACATCGACCTCACCTTCTTGAGTGCCAAATTCAGCTCCCTCTTGTACAGCTTGTTATCTTCCCACAATTGCTTGAATTTAAGGTTGGCATTTGTGGCTGCCAGATCTGCTACAATATTGTATTGGGGAACTCCTCCCAATTTGACCGTCTTTGCATTTGGCTTTGGGTCTGAAGTCTCTCCATGTTCCCTCTTGACTTCAAGACACTTCAAAATGGTAATGGGCTTGCTAATGGCCTTAACCCGAGGTTCCTTGGGTTGGCCCACCTTGGCTTGCATCAAACCCTTTACTTTGGATCGGATGTCCACCGGAAAAACTGGAGACTTTGTCTTTGTCTCCTCTTCCAAACTCAATTCTCGAGTCCTGAGTAGTGCCTCCTTTAGTTCTTTCTGCAAGGCTTTAGCTTTGGCTTTTGCGAGGATCTTTTCCTCCTTGGCAGAAAGAATTGCCTTTGGGTGCAATCTCTTTGCCTTTCTGGAAGACAACAAGGTCGTACTCAGTTCTTCGGGATCACGCTTCTTCTTGTTGGAGCGTGTGTCAACTTTCAAAATTTCAAGGTCCAGCCATTCTCCTTCCGAGGCCGGACTCCCTTCTTGAGGTCTTTCTTCCTCAAGAGTGACACAATTTACATTAGTATCCCCCTTTGGCTGAATTGTTGCATGCTCAGCAGGGGTCTATACATACTTTACATATGGCTTCGGGTTCGGTGGGTGAGGACATTGGTTACCCGTATGCCCCGATCCTTTACAATTTCCGCACAAGGGAACATACCCAATTTGCCTTCTTGGCTCGGGACAGTTTGGAGACCAATGTCCCATCGAGCCACAATTATAATAGGCTTCGGGTGCAACATTCTGAGGGCAATTGTGGTTGCTCATCGGTGGTCTTTGTGGAGGAGCATTGGGGTTATACTCCCTTGGTCCAAACCTTGGACCTTGGTACGATGTGCTTGCTTGAGGCTGTACGTCTTGTGTTTGGTACACAACCTCTTTGTCCTCTTCTTGGTTCCATCCCGGAACCCAATCAATTTGCTGCACCAGGAATGCATTGCGAGTATTGCATTCTGTGTTTGCATGGCCTGATTTGCCACATGCGGTGCACCATACATTTGATCTCCCAAATGATGGGGCCTTCCTTTTGTCTTTGGCCTCAATCATCTGGATCTTGAAATCTGAAAACTCCTTGATGAGGGCATCCAGCTTGGTATCCGCCTTATTTACACTCTTCGCTGGAAGAGTCACTGGTTTCTTGCCCCCACGTCTTCTGACTCGTCTTGGCTTTGATTCTTCTTTGTATTCCAAAGAAGAGCTTGAAGACGTGGAGGACTCATCCGAAGAAGGGGATGTGTTGCGTGAAGCTCTCCTTTTGGGCTTCTTGCCTTTCTTCTCCCGATTTCTTTGGTTACCGGTGGAGTGAGAGTGGGCCGCCTCGTAACAAGCAACATGTTTGAGTACTTTGTCAAGGGAAGTTACATTCCTCTCCTTGCAAAGATTTGTATCTCTGGTGAAAGTCCTCCAAGGAACCAGGTAATGGCTTGGGCATCGGAGTAACCCACTACCCCTGATTGCTTGGGAACTCGGTTCAATAGTGCCATGAACCGCTCAGAGTAGTCTCTCAACTTCTCCTTCTTGCCTTGGTCTAAATTGTTGAGTGCCGCAAAGACACTTGTGTTGTAATCAACCTCCCGGAATCGTTCCATGAAGTTGTTTCTCAAGTCTGCCCAGTTTGCTGGTACGAACCCCTTTTGGGTCACATGGGTGTACCAGCTCCGAGCTTTCTTTCGGAGCAAACTTGGGAAAATTCTCAGTCAATCTGCCGAGTCATGCTCCTTGTTAGCAAAGGAGATGACTTCAAATTCTTTGATGAATTCATCGGGGTCTTTGTCTTGTTCTGTCCCCTTGTACTTCTGATAGGCGCGTCGGGTGACAGGCAACAAAGTCATCATTTGATGCACTGGGATCAATTGAGGTAGTGTTGAACTTGATGGAACTGAAGGATTGGCTGGTATCGATGCCGTGTTGTCAGCCCAGGGGTTCCAATTTGTCAAATTCAAGGTAGGGTCTTCTTTGACAATTTCTGCTACGAGGGTGTCAACTTCAACCCGAGTGGAAGATCCAGGATCAACACCTTTGTTTGGTTCTTCAAAATTCCTTCGGGACAATTGAGGAATCATTTGTAAAAGATGTTGACACTCGTCTTCAGTAAGTGTTCATGTTGTCTTTTCTTGCACAAAGTTCTTCAAGGACACAACTTCCTTTACAGCTCTAGGGGAAGTCGGTGTATTGGGCCGCAATGCATATGTTTGCCCACTCGATTCTTTCTTCTTCTTGGACAAAGAGGGAGATGCAAAGTAGCCTTGTCAACCACCTTCGCATTTCTTGTGGTCAAGTTCTCGTAGGGCTTCTTGCACTTCTTGAAGGAGTTGGAAGTCCAACGCCCCTTGTTTGGTTTCATCAACAGTGGATGGGACGTTCAGACATTCATCTTCTTCACGCTGAAGTGCTCGTCTTTGAGCTCTCTCTTCTTGTTGTTCTCTTGATGTGGACATTCATATTGCGTTGATACCCAGTTTCAAATTTGGCTTTGTATTCTTCCACTTCCAAGATTTGTATCCCCGGCAGCGGCGCCAAAAATCATGTGACAACCCGGCAAATATCACTTTTGCGGTAATCAGGAAGTAAAGTTTGTTCCCATAGAGATACGAGTCAAAAATTTCCAAATACGAAGTCAAACAGTAACAATGTAGTTTTTCTTGGTCATATCTTTAATCTCTCAGGTAGAAACCACACCCAGAAGAGAGTAACAAGCACTGACTCGCAGTCTTGTCACAAATTCATACTTCTTAATCACAACACCTTCAATTCTTTCCAAACAATCTTGATTGTGATGATTCATGCTCTCCCAAAAACGGCACTTCACTGCAAAATGACTTCGCATCTGAATTGTATTCCACCCCTCCACTGAAGGCACAACTTCCTTGATTGAAATTGCTTCACATCAACCTCGCACTGCACTCACAAATACAGAATACTACCAACACTACAATTCCTCTCAGATCTGTCAAGGCATTGCTTTGATTGCAGTTCATTCAGGATCAAACATACAGAATGAAGATCAAGGCTGTGGAATCTAACATCCAACAAGCACACTAACTTGCACTTCAAATTTCTCCAAACACTCAAACAAACATAGACACAAAGTTGATACTCAAAATCAAGCTCAAGTGACAAGCACTGCTTCACAACACTTTGCTTTATCTATTCTCAAAATTAATGAGCACTGAACAACATCTGACTGCAAATGCCACTCTTAAATAGTGAACAAATCGACAATTCTAACAACTATACCGTTCTATCGCAACTCTTCTAACCTACAGATCCAAAATGACAATGCACATCTTCATATCTACCTCTTCAAATCTCAAAATTGTTACTACTCCAATCCGATGTCTAGTTCTTCCTCGGCTTTCAAACCCGAACCCGAAGTAATCTTACTTCCTACTACTCTTTCCTCGGGTTTCATATCTTCTACCTCTTCTACCAAATCTAATAGTTCTCTCTCTTGATCTGAAATTGCACTAGTGGGTAATCTATCTAACTCTTCATCTCTCAACCCACTCTTCTCCAATGTCTCCATCTCAAACTCCAAAGACATCTGCACTCCTATGTTATCTACTTTGGGTTTGCTCTAACATCTTTTTGAAGTTTTTCTATCTCTATTTTTACTAAGTCTAATCTAATCGAAATGTTGTCTTCTACCTCTAAGATCTTCCTATCTACATGAGTTCTGAGACTAATTAACAAGGCATTCATATCTGTATCCTTTGCCTATCTTTGCCTCGTCTCCTGCACCAACAATTTCAACTCGTGCAGCCTCGTCTCTTCAATCCAAACGCTGGCCTCTGTAGTTAGCATTGCATTCATCCGGAGAACTATCTCCTTCAAAGGCTCCAATCTCATCTTCCGCTCTCATTCTCGATCCGCAAGCCAGTCCTCCCTGTATATTGCCAATTCTGCTTCAAACTTGGCTTTCACTGTCTCCTTCTCCTTCTCCTTCTGTACAACTCTCTCCTCCTGATTACAAAGTAACTCTCGTAATCTTTCCTCTTCTCTATATCGTGCTGCCAACTCTCATTGCCAAAGTTGCTTCTTCTCCTTGACACTCTCCATCACCCTATCAAGCTCCTGATCCTTTGCAGCTACTCTTGCCATAGCATGGATAACCTCTACTCTTGAATCAACAAATTGCTGCTTCAAGATTTCGTACTCAGCTACTTGTCTCTCCTTGGCTATATCACTCTTCTTCACAAAATCCTCTTGCTATTGCACTTCTCTCTTCAAGTCTTTAATTACCTGACTTCTCACTACTGCCTCTGCTTGCAATACTTCTCTTTCCTCCTCACCTCGGGTTATACTCTTCTTCAACTCCGAGTTTTCTTCTTCCAATATTGCTAATACCTGCAATACAGTCTTCACCTCTGGACAAGTCGATTGCATCTCCTTCTTCCTATACTCTAGCTTCACCAACAAAGGACACACAACTTCTTGCAGGTACTCCACTCCATCAATGGCAACTACTTCAACATGTGAAGTGATCTCCTTCTTTACCTCTTTTTCTCCTGATACTTGCCTTCTTCTCTATAGTCGTTGTATCAAAATAGACACCTCACTTCCCGAGCTTGCATGTGCTTCTTCCTTCACCGTACTTGGACCTGCTTCGTACTTTGCTTTACGTCTTGAGCGAACTCCTCTCTACACTATGATCTTCTTCACTTTGGGCTTAGTTACTTCGTCTTCCAACTGTGTGTTGTCCTTGGCTTTGATTTCTGCTTGCACTTCTTCTTCTTCTGTAGCAACTAGTGCCAATGTCATTTCTCCTCCTTCATTGCTATCGCTACTTGTATCTCCACTCAGTAGCGTTAGCTCGGGCTCCTCCTTGTGTTCCGAGTCTTTGGTCTTGAGCTCGGCATCACCTTCCGAGTCTTCATTTTCCGACTCAATCACCACCATACCTCGCCTTGGGTTGCCTCTCCTGGTCTTCCAAGGTTTCTTTGTGTCTTTGGCTTTACCCTGCCGACTTCTCTTCTTTGAGTTTGGAGTACTCACTTTGATCTCCACGTTCTTCCCTATCTTTGTATAGTAGTCATCGGTGCTCTTGATTTGCAAAATGTATTGCTGCTCCTCGACATCAACCTCCTTTCTCAAATGAGGATGGAAGTGCGACACCATCCGAGTTTGCTCTGCCGAGTTCAGCAAATTCAACCCAAGGTAGAAATGTGCTGCAAACGGCACGATGTAGTGTGGAGGCGATTTATCCCGTAGATTCCACACCATTTGTCTTTTTCTACCATGAAAACACCTCGCCCAATTGATCGGTTCTCCTACAAATAACTTGTGAAAGAACACCGCTTGGTGTTTCATCACATACGTGGTTCTCTCCGGCTTCAGGATAGCCATCAGTGCACTCACAATTCCTCTCTTCATAGGGTCTTTGTAGCTCTCAACTTTGTACCCATTCTTCGTCCGCTTTGACGAGAATGCATCTCTCACCTCTTGAGTTTCTTGAGCTATCTCTCCCTTCTCCAAGAATGTGGCTCCCTGCTCCGAGCCTGCTTCCTTCCCGAGTACAAGTCTCCAATCCAACTCTATCCAGCAAGCCGGATTTCCTCTCTTCCCTTCCTCCTCGGGTCCATCGAGACACTTGCTCTCGATGATTTTTGTCATGAAACCTGGAAAGCTCACATTCCAGTTCCATGCCAAGAAAGTGATCTGAAGTCAACTCAAGATTTGATCCTATTGTTCACATCTAACTTCCAAATTGCATGATTTCTCACTACAAATTTAGAGTTCTTCTTTCCTCCTTCCATCTCTTCTGCCTGCTCACTCTCTCTCAATTTCAATCTCACGACTTCTCCCTTACACACTAATGCGATTCCAACTCTCTTTCCCTTCCCATGATCACTTGCAAGATGACTTCTCAACGGCAAAGGAAAATTACTTGACATTTTGTCGTTGCGAGTTCAATTTTTATAGAGTTGTGCTTTCTTCATCTTTCTTCACTTCGAGTTTCTACCGAGAAATCACACCTCCTGCATGCACCTGTCATTGTCAATCAACCTTTGCGCGTATGGGCCGCCGGTTTTTTGAACGGTCCCTTCTTGAATTTCTTGCCCCGATGAAAGGTTGTTAGCCTATCTTTGCCTCGGGTTGAGCTTCCCCCAATACAAAGACACCTTACTTCGGGTTGTATGCTGACAGGGCATTTCCGAGTACTTTGCCTTATGACCCAAAGTCACTTTACTTCGGGTTTCATCCCGAAGACTCTTTTCTTCACCTTCTTCGGCCATATAGGCGCAATCCGACTTCTCTATACACTTCTTCTTCTTTATTTTGAAGAAAACAAAAAATATGGGCACCACAATCACCTGAATTCTCTTAGCTAGAGTGGGTGTGGCTTGATTGTAATTAGTGCACTATTGTTGGCCATTTATAGAGTGACAGATCAAGTACTGGTCTAAGTTGAGTTGATTTGAGTGCTGTAACAAACTGATTATTGTGGCACTTTAGTGTCTATGTATGACTTATGTGTGAGTTATGTGTCTATAGTGTATGATGTTGACAGCAATTTATGTTGTGTAGTGATGTATATATGCACAACACAATTCCTTTGAGAAGACATTTCAAACTTTCCTTTAAACTTTCCAAAGACTTGTGCTAAAGCACCCAAGTCAAGATGGAGAACATATGAAGTAGAAGAAACTCTAAGGGCGGGTAAGTACATGCCAAATATGATGCTTTAGGTACATAAAATCTCATCTCATAAGGATGAGGTTTAGTATGCCACTTGTGTGTTCCTCAACCAAGGGAGTATATTAGTTTGTGCTATAGCTGGACCAAGATGTCTAAGATAAATAAGTTGCAAAAGTCATTTCTCCAAAAGATTCTCCTCTAGGAGAAAATGAATATTTCCCTCAAACCTCCTATCAGGAATTGGAATCTTGGTGGGAAGGCCATGGGAGTAAGTACTACACATGCACTCCAAACCTTACATTTATGAGTCTGGACTCATAAACTTGAGGTATCTAGGCTAAGTGTGAACCTTACATTGCTTGAATTGCATCCATTAAAGGGTCTAATATAGATATCAATATCATTTTAAAAGGATGGAAAGAGACACAAGTGAAAAGTGGTTGTTACCTCTTGCAAAGTTGTGTAGTGAGATAAGGGAAATAATGGCACTCTAAGGATCTCCTTGGCATGTTCCCTTGGTAGATGCTAGGTACATGAACTCCCATATAATATAATGTTGGCTATACATAAAAGGTTCTCAATGTCATAGAAAATATGTACAAAAGGAATCAAGGAGTAGACCTAATCACCTACCAAACAAAGAACTCAAAATAAAGTTGCACAAGAAATGGTATTGGATATATTTGAGACATCCACTTAGATAACCATCTAATTGTTATGGATGTCAAGGCCCACAATAACCATCTTCCAACCACCTAGAGCCATCAAATATTGACATGGGAACAAGGAGAATGAAAACAAGAGACAAAGTTGTCCAATGCAATAAAGAATATGATAAGGGACATTGTTATAGGTCATAACATAAACAACACTTTACTATTTTTTGAATCATTACAAAAGATCATTTACAAATGGCTCCTTGGAAAGTGACTACGTGTGGGATATGAAATGATATGTGGTACATGTGATGTGAATAGGATCAATATACCTGATGTAGATGAGAATAATGAGGATGTATGTACTATTCTTAATAATATTAGAAATAAATGCAAAATAATAGTAAAGATTTTTTCAATGATGGAAGACCATTACTTCTAATTGTAGAGAGTGGATCTAAGGGAAGCCTTATCAAACTAAGGTAGATGGTACTGTTAGTAGGCCAACAATGGATAAGAGGAGAAAGACCAAAGAGTGTACTTCTAGATTACAGAATGCTAGTGTTGAGCATTAATTCCTTTCACATGTGAAAAAAGAGAAAGAGCATGATTTTTTTGGTGGGTTCTATGTGTGGTATACATGCTATATGTAGTTTGTATGCATGCCATACCTATTCATGTGGTTCACAATTTGAAACCTACATTAATTCCTTTCATATGTGAAAGAAGAAAAAGAGCATGACTTTTTTTCTTGGGTGGCTACCATGAATGTAGTTCAATGTGGTATGCAATTTTTATTATGAGCCCGCCTATCTTTCAATATGGATGAACCTCAATAGCTATTATGCGAGCATACCATGGACTAAGAAGGAAAGGAACCCCAACTCCATCATAATCTTCTAAGGTTAACACTCCAAGACTCAAATTATTGCTCACTAGAGAACTCAATGAGAGAGAGAGAGATAGTTGTAAATGAAAGGATGATGAGAACCTCCTCAATCCTAGTTTATATATTTAGGAAATAGTTATGCACCAAAGTTACTAATTGCTGGAGTAACTCAAGTTACTAGGTTAAAAGTCAAATAAAGTCTAAAGTCTAGAGGAATATCTATACTAATGGGAATATTCCCCTAAGTATATGGTCTTACCTTGACCCAACCACTAAGTCAAGAATTCCTTCACATGGACTATGTTTGGACTATAAAATAATCCAAAGTAAAAAGGCTTGTGGGTTCAATAGTTCTCAACTCTTTCCTCAAAGTTAAACACCTAGGAATAATATCACGTCAATACATTAGAATCCAAAATAGTGGTGCTCATCTTTTAGATTTCCTCTAAACTAAGATCTCCTTTATCTTAGCAATGACTAACTTCAGGTAATCATGACTAATGTAGAACCATATTTTATTTAAGTACTTGTAATACCAAACTAAATATCACAATAACACATACATACACAAATAGGTGTTACACTTAACCCCATACTAAGATTTCATTTTGTCCTTGGAGTGAAAATCTATCTACCTTTTATGATACATCTTCAACTTATCATAGTAAATCCATCAAAGTTTCTTCCTCCCAACTCCTTGAGATCATAGGTGTAACAATATGGAGTTTAGCAACAAAGTTAGTCGGGCTTACGAAGTAGCACTTACGACAAATTAGCCTAGAATATTCCAGAAGTATGTAGGAAGCTTCTTGGGAAGCTTCCTAGCTAGCTTAGCTTGCACCTCAAGTAAGTAGCTTCTAGAAGGAAGCTTCTAGAAGCTTCCAACTAGCTTAACTTGCATGCCAAGTAGGCGGCTTCTAGAAGGAAGCTTCTTGAGAAGCTTCCTAGTTAACTTGGCTTGCACTCTAAGAAAGCGGCTTGAAGAAGCTTCTTGAGAAGCTTCTCAAGGGCCTTGTATGCTACCTATAAATACCAAAGCCAAAGCTCATGCTAGGCATTCAGAGTTTCTCACATTCAAGTGTCCCAATATGAGTTTCCATTCTCCTATTTCTCTCCTTGGTCTTGGTCTTTTACATTGGTATCAGAGCAAGAATGGGATGGATGGAATTTATGGACCACCAAATCCACTTCCACCAAACCATTGGGATTTTCATCTCCAAATATTACCCAAGCACCGCTTCACACAATTCATCACATCACGCTTTGGGCAAGATTTTCTACATATGATCATTGTGTCTGAGGAACCCTTGATACTTCTGATTGTCACTTATGGAGAAAGGTGGACGTGTTGTATCTATGTGTTGATCAATTAGATAAATTGAGAGTAGTAGGATAGAGGAGTAGCTATGGCGGCAATACCGGATGTTATCCTTGTGATGTAGCAACAAATCAAGCACCTTACTCGATTATTGGATGAACAAGACCAACAACAAACAGAACATATAGAGAGAGCGCCAGTCCAAGATGAAGAAGATTGTATTTGATTTCCAAAACCCAAGGTGTTTGAAGGCAAGAATCTTCTGGGCACAATGGATAATTTTGTGTTTGATTGCAAACGTTACTTTGAAGCCACCAATCTTCAAGATGAGCAAAAACAGATTCTCTTGGCTTCTAGCCAATTGGATGGTGTGGCAAAACTTTGGTGGCAATTCCAAGTGGAGTAAGCTGAATGACAGATTGTTGCACCAATCTTGACATGGACAGAATTCAAAGATGCAATACTTGCTCGATTTCAAACTATAAATGCCACCCAAGCCGCACAAGATAGTTTGATAGAGTTGAAGCAGATTGGCTTAGTAAGAGGCTACATTACACAATTTTAGAACATCATCATGCAAATTCCAGATAGACAAGAAGGAAAAGTTCTAGATCAATTTGTGCGGGGATTGAAGTCACAAACCAAATTAGAGGTGACCATGTAAGGACCACAAAACGTAGAAGAAGCCATGCAATTGGCTGAGCATTTTGATTCCTTGGTTGCAACAACTTGGTCTTGACCTCAACTTACACCAAGCTTACCAATACAATACACATGGGTGGAAGAACCAACACCAATAGAGATTGATGCTATTCAACGGAGACCACTTGGTGCAGCAGATAGAGAAAGATTGTGACAAAATGGAGGTTATTTTTATTTTTGCCAAGTTGGACATCGCATTGCTCAATGTCCACTTAGGAATGGGCAACCTTGACAAGTTGCCCAGATGGAGTTTGTGGAACCGAATGATCAAGGAAACAAAGAATCCTTGTAGGAGATTTTGAGCCGCCTACTAAGAGCTTGATTAGTTCCAATCAGATTGAAGGCTCAACCTATGCAAGTTTACTTTGCTTGCAAGGTATGATATCTAATCACAGTTGTAGGATTTTGGTTGATTTTGGAAGTTTAGAGAATTGCATGTCTATGCAAGTAGCAAGGGAATTGGATATTCCTATCAAGCCAATGATTGGAAGTAGTTTGATGATGGCGGATGGTAGAAAGGGTTTTGCATTCCGCACCTCTTATCATGTTACCTTCAAGATTGGGAAAGAGTATTTGGAATGTATGAGGTTTGTAGTGGCATCTCTACACTATGATATCATTCTGGGTCTACCTTGGCTTGAACATCATAAGGTTCAATTTGATTGGACCCGATGCCAAATTCAAGTACAACACCAAGGTAAGAATTTTTGATTAGGTTGTCTAGCACCTCTGAGTAAGACACCTAAGAATAGTCAGTCCCAAGATGGGAAGTTTGTCAAGAAGGTGGCCATAGAGTGAACCTTGAAGGGAGTGGAGTCCCAAGATAGGAAGTTTGGGAAGTTTGCCAAGAAGGCAACCATGGAGCAAGCTTAGAAGAGAGATGAGACCCTGGAAGGTAAGTTGGTTAGTAAAGCAGCCATAGAGCAAGCTTTGGAGGAAGATAAGGCTGTATTCGCGGTGTGGATCAAGCCGATTGCACAAGAACAATCAGAGGAGGGCCAAGAGCCTCATCAAGCAATGGTTGATCGGATAGTTCAAGAGTTTGTAGACGTGTTTCCGGATGATCTGCCAAAGGGATTACCCTCCAATTGAGGTATGCCCTTCAAGATCAAGTTGTTTCCAGGGAGTACTCTAGTGAGTAAACCAATCTTTTGGCTCTCACCAAAGGAGTTGAAGGAGTTGCAAACAACACTTACAGAGTTGTTGGGGAAGGACTTCATACAACATAGTACCTCTCCTTGGGGAGCACCGGTACTATTTGTTCCAAAAAGGATAGGAGGACTTCATTTTTGTATTCATTACCATGGGCTCAATAAGCAAATTGTGAAGAATGCATATCCCTTGCCTTGGATCAATGACTTGCTTGATCAACTAAGTGGAGCACGCTACTTTTCCAAGTTGGATCTTTGTAGGGGCTATTGGCAAATTCTTATTGATAAAGAGGATGTGCAAAAGACTACCTTTCGTACAAGGTATGGGCATTTTAAGAGGAGAGTTTTACCTTTTGGACTCACTAATGCTCCAGCAGTCTTCATGGATCAGATGCATTGGTGTTGGATGGACTATTGGATCAGTCCTTGGTGGTGTTCTTAGATGATATCTTAATTTATAATAAGACAAAGGAAAAACATATGAATCATGTATGAGAAGTCCTAAGATGACTACGACAATGGAAATTTTATACGACAATGCAAGAAGTCAAAGTGTACCTTTTGGTAGAAGGAGGTTACCTTCTTGGGTCATAAGATCTCATCAGAGGGGATCAAGATGGAAGAAGAGAAAATCAAGGCCATTACTGATTGGCCTACCTCAAAGGATGCTATAGAAGTATGGGCATTCAATGGATTGGCTAGTTTCTACTGGCGGTTCATCCATTATTATGCTCATGTTGCTGCACCATTGACTGACCTCTTGGGAAAGAACTTGAGCTTCCAATGGACCACCAAGCATGAAGAAGCATTCCAAAAGTTAAAGCATATGGTGTCTTCAAGACACATTCTTCAACCATATGATCCTCATAGAACCATATGAGTACAAGGTCCTTTGGAAAGGATATCCCCTTCATGATGCCACATAGGAACCTCTTTCTCACCTCCAAAATGCATAGACGGCCATCCAAGAATTTGAAGCTTCATTGGCGACAAGGACGTCACCAACTAGCGGCGAGGGAAAATGTAACAATATGGAGTTTAGCGACAAAGTTAGTCAGGCTTATGAAGTAGCACATAAGACAAATTAGCCTAGAATATTTTGGTAGTATCTTGGAAGCTTCTTGGGAAGCTTCCCGGCTAGCTTAGCTTGCTCCTCAAGTAAGTAGCTTTAGAAAGAAGCTTCTAGAAGCTTCCAACTAGCTCAGCTTGCATGCTAAGTAGGCGGCTTCTGGAAGGAAGCTTTTTGAGAAGCTTCCTAGTTAACTTGGCTTGCACTCTAAGAAAGCGGCTTGAGGAAGCTTCCTAATTAACTTGGCTTGCACTCTAAGAAAGCGGCTTGAGGAAGCTTCTTGAGAAGCTTCTCAAGGGCCTTGTATGCTACCTATAAATACCAAAGCCAAAGCTTATGCTAGGCATTCAGAGTTTCTGTTGTGCGTATATACATTGCTACACAACATACATCGCTATCAACATCATACACTATAGAAGCACAACTCACAAAAAAGTCATACATAAACTCTAAAGTGCCACAATAATCAGATTGCTTAACACTCTCAACTCAACTCAACTCAGATCAGTACTTGATCTGTCACTCTATAAACTGCCAACAATTGGGCACTGATTACAGTCAAGCCACACCCACTCAAGCATAGAGAATCCAGGTGACGCTCGCCGGCCTCTATCCACCATAGCCAGGAACTCGAAGGCTCAACATCAGAGAAGTGAGCTCTCTGGAGCTCACTTTGAAACTATACCCTCCTGGACTCGAGCTAGCACTGGAACCCTAACAGTCCTGCTGACGGCACACTCGACGGTGTGAACGGTGCAAAGTGACGGTGGGCCCCACCGTGAAGTCAGTACCCCGAACACCAAATCAGACTGTCGGAAAGTAGTCCCTGAGAAACTACTAGAATAACTCTAGCTACTATCACTGGAACTCTAGTGTCCAAGCAGCTAGATGCGGAACTACAAATGGCGTGATAGCTGTCGTGAGTATATACATCGCTACACAACATACATCGCTGTCAACATCATATAGTATAGAAGCACAACTCACACATAAGTCATACATAGACTCTAAAGTGCCACAATCGCCCCCCTAGCTGGCGGTTAGGTCCCTCTAACTCCAGATAGCCATCTACTCTAAGTATATGGTATACCCTCTAATGGGCAAAGATCAGGAGGCCGGGTGCTATGGAGCCCCATCATTAGTTGCTTGTCTGCAATCTATACCATATAAAGAATGAACTAGCTATAGGTCAAGTACATCTAGGACATAACCACTGTCCTTGAGGAACCACTATGAGGGGAGGAGTCATACATGCCATATGCCATCCTCTCGAACAGCTATCACACACTAACATAGTAGCAGCTCCACCAGAAGAGCCACATAACATACACCTCAAGCTTGCACGTACAAGTGCCAAGCTTGGGTCCATAGTACCATCAATGTTTGGGAGGTGGCATGGCGCACAATTGTGCACATGATCCTTCCAAACAACACCATCACGTCCTTCTAACACAAGGACTCCAGATGGCAAAACCTTGTGCACTCTCAAGATAGTGCGGCCTGTAGAAACATCAAGTGTCATCGGTGCTGTCTACTGTAGATATACATAGTCGCATGGATGAAATCAACGGATCAAGGGTCTATAACCTCCTCCTCGAATGGGAGCATAGCGTAAAGTATCTCTATGCTGAGCAATTGCCAAATTCTCAAAGGCCATCGGCATCACTCTCCGAAAGATCTCTGCCCGTTGAGAACATGCGCTCATACATACATCGGGGTCATCCAAGTCCAAAACTACAGTAGCATCTCGACGAATGGCTGCAAGTAAATCTGGATCTTGTCCATAGAGTAGAAAGTATGGAGAGAAGGATGCTAAGGAGGCTTGCCGGCTGAACCGATAGCCCATGGCCAACCAAGGTAACTGGAGATCCCAATCTCCCAAGTGGCCTCTCTGCAAACCATACTTTCGCAATCCTCTCTTCACCATCTGAACCACTCTCTCTGCTAAGCCATCTGCCTTAGGGTGATCTCGGGATGTAGTACAATGATCAATCAAAGCCTTGTCACACAAGACTTGAAACTCTCCCAAGAACTCTGTACCCTGATCAGTCAAAACCTCAGCTGGTGCACTAAAAGGACTAAGAACTCGATCCAGGAACGAGTAAGTTGTCCCTTCACTAGACTTGTCAAGAAGTGCCACCAACTCAATCCACTTGGAGAAGTGCTCCACCATCACCAAAACATACCGATGATGTCTCACAGTCAGCAGTAAAGGTCCGGCGAAGTCCAAACTCCAACGGTAACCCAATCCCATGATAGGTAATGGGTGTAACTGTGGCGTAGGAGCATTGAATGATGCTCTAACTCAGTCACAAACCACGCATCTGGCAACAAACTGTTGCACCTCGGTCTGCATACCGCGCCACCAATAATGACTTTGAAGTAAGCTATATGTACACTTTACTCTAAAATGTCCTAGCTCCTCATGAGCATGACGGACCAACTGTGGTCTCTGTGATGGAAGTGGTACTACTCGCACTCTACCATCCTCCCATACACGCAAAAGGTGTCTACCCTCCAATCTGCACCGTCTGGCTCACTGAAGAACACGGTCTTTCTCCTTGGCCCCAACTGTGCCATCCACAACACCAGTGCAAAGATAGTCCATCACTAAGACATGATCATGAATGTCTCGCTGAATTGTACCAATATCTTCACTCTCTAGATCTGTGACCCCAATAACTCCTCCTGTATGCGCTGAGAGAGATACCACCAAAGTCTCTGCAAATATACACAAAAAGGCCGATGCATGCCAACCTACCACCATCTCCTCATCCATCTCACCTTGCCAACATGCTCCGGTCTGATCCTGCTGGCTGGGACATGGGTTTCTACTCAACCCATCTGCATCACGGTTCACCACTCCAGGTCTGTGAACAACCATGAAATCATACTCCTGTAAAATCAGAGCCCATCGTGCAAGCTTCCCTGAAAGCTTGTCGGACTCCATCAACCACTTCAGCGGCTGATGATCAGTGATGAGAGTGAACGGGTTACCAAATAGGTAACATCGGAAATGTGCTACTGCCCAAACTACTGCCAAGCACTCTCCCTCATATGAACTATACTTCACCTCCGCTGAATTGTTTGAGCGACTAGCATAGGCCACCACAAACTCCTTCTCCTCATCATCATGTTGGGTGAGCACCGCTCCAAGCCCCAACATACTCCAATCAGTGTGAACCTGAAATGGTCGTCCCCTGATTGGTCTCCTCAAAATAAGAGCAGATGTCAACCTCTCCTTGAGCTCTACAAAAGCTCTCTCCTGCTCATCTCCCCAACACCACTCCTGTGTAAGCTTGGTCAGCTTCATCAAGGCCTTGGCAATGGTACTAAATCCTCTAACATAGCGGCGATAGAAGTTCGCCAACCCAAGGAATGCTCGCACTTTGCTCACATCCGTAGGCCAAGGAATACGTGCAATAGCCTCCACCTTGGTATGCTGAACACCAAGTCCTCCGGGGTAGATAGTGTGACCCAAATACTCAACTTGCTCATGGAAGAACCTACACTTCCCAGGATGTAGTTTGAGTCCATGAGATCTCAACCTCTCAAACACCTCCAACAACTGTCTCTCATGCTCCTCCACAGTAGTGCTATAAACCAAAATGTCATCAATATAGCACCGAGCAAAATCCAATCCAGCTAGGATCCTATCCATGACCCTCTGGAACTCAGCGGGAGCATTCTTCAACCCAAATGGTAAGAACCTTCACTGATATAACACATCCTTGCCGTGAGGATCAATAGCCCAAATTGTTGTCTTGGACTTATCCTCCTCCCTGATCGGCAAGTGATGATATCCCGCTTGAAGATCCAAAGTATTGAAGACCTTTGCATGCTCAATCACATCAAAAATCTCCTCCAGTATAGGCATGGCATACCGATCAGACTTGGTCTGTCGGTTGATAGGACGGTAATCTCTACACATCCGCCTATCTGTATAGTTGCCATGCATATCCTTCTTGGCAGGCATCATTGTTGCTGATGCATACTCTCTATGTGAAATCTCCACCAAACCAGCCTCAAAAAGGTCACTACTCTGGCTCTGAATCAATGTCCTCTCCATATCACTATATCAATAAGGACGTTGGAAAACTGGTGTGTCGCTAGTCAGCTCAATCCGTATACCAAGTCCCTTCAGAGCACCCAAATCCTTCATACTCAAGGCAAAACAACTCGTGTGACTCCTCAAGAACCTCCAAACCTTCCGTCTTTCCTCTCCAGTAAGCTTGGGTCCAAGATCTGGCTCCCAAGTATCTTTTGTAACTATAGTAGGAGTGGAAGACGTACTGACTGGCTGCTACACTGGGCCCTTGGGAGCAATAATGTCATGCTGTCGACCACTAGAGGTCCCAACCTCTATGTGAAAAACTCCCTCCACTCTGGCTGCAAGCTCCACACGTCCTCTGGCTGCATCCCATGTGGACCAAGGGTGTAATCCAAGTAGCCCAGGGTCACTTGGATGGACTCCAAGTAGACCACTCTCCCTAGTAGCTACTGGATGTGTCCCAAGAATACCATGTCTACTTGGTCCATCGCCCCCAGCATGTGCCTAAATTGTTTTGATAGGCACAAGGCTCACAAGTGTCCGAGTGGTGATGCCTATCAAGCGCATCCTACGCTGCTTTGCCAAGCCAAGGCTCACAATCCAGGTCAAACAGTTCAGGTCCATAGCCTGACCTAACACCTGACGCCTGGATGCCTCTAACACTACTAGAACAGCGGTAATACCGGTGCAAAAACCCATTGCTCGCTCTCTCTCATCAGCATTGGGCTCCACCAACTGCTATAACTGTGAGTCCCAAACAAGTCCAAGTCCTCCCTCTCGAAAAGCATGAGAGCTTGGGAAACTCATGAGTGTGGGAAATGCAGCTCTAGGCTGTCCAACTAGGTTCACCACTGCCATAGGTGACCTATCAGCCACTACCCTTGTCTGAGACTGATGTCCAGCATCCAAGATATCATCAACAAGAATGTGGTCTAGTCGTTGAATCCCATCATAACTACACTGTAGAACCTCTCTGGGTAAGAGGTTTGTCCACCAAAGATGAAGACGATGAGCCCGTGATCCCACTTTGGCTGCATCTAATAATACAGCAGGTCCCATCCAAGAATGGACCTGGTGTGTACTCGCCACCACTCTAGTGCGAGAATCACCCATCAAAGGAACGTTCTCCAAAAGGTAAGCTAGAGAAACAGACTGATGAACCTAGAGATGTCGTAGTATTTGTAACATCTCCCAAAACACACCAAAACGAGGATCCTGAAGACCCAAACCGCGGCTCGCATATGTATGTCCTTGACATGGCCATCCAGAAATCACCAAGTGAATAGGCCCATGTCTCTCTAGGTCATGAGCCCCCAGTAAGGAAATGTCTCTTGGTAAGGCCTTCTGGTAACCTCTGACTGCTGACATCGGTAATAACTCCGGATACCGATAAGCCAAGTGTGCCACATGATGTAGAGAGACTTGCCTAGCAGTCTCATCTCTCTCTACATACAAGTACCTCTGTACTCGTATACCCGCCTGTAACACCGCAGCTAGTCCGGTGCTGATCCAACCAAACAACTCCAATAGACATATCCCCTCTACTGGATACTGCCAAGCAATGAGTGTGGTATCCAGAGGTGTCAAAGTCATCGCCTTTGGAAGCTCATCCTCACACTCATCTCCTGATGGTACGAAGGCTCCACTCCAAGCCTACTGCACCAACCGATCTGCATATTGCTGCAATGCCTCCTCTGAACTCCACAATGGAACATCCAAGGTGGATGGAACAATCCCACTCGTACTCCAAAGCCAAGTGATCTCCTCTGGTACTGGAGTATCCTCTGCATGGGCGTCCCCCTCCAACAAGTCACCAGGCCAAGTAACTGCACCGTTGAAAGCCAAAACTGATGTTGCCATGGTCCCGGACGGTAGTGAGCCAAGACTGCCACTACTGAAGCGTACTGGCAGGCGACATACCCGTCCCTCACCAGACTGCCAACCAGGTCTATAAGAGGCTGTCTCCTCCCAATAGTCAATGCTGAAACCCATAGGGTATAACACTGCTCCCCCAACTAGCACATCATATGACTCAGCTATCATTGCAATAGCCTAAGCTCTCACCACCGAGCTATCAGTCGGATGACCAGGCTGAACCTAGACAACAAGCTCTCCACGTGTGATGGACTGTGTCAAACCACCACCAAGAGATGTCTGGATCTGAAATGGACACCTCTCCACATCGGTCTTCCGTAACTCCAGACCGACAATTGCAGCCTTCCCCAACATAAGGGGCTGCACACCAGAGTCTAACAAGACTCTCTATGGTGTATAGACCTTCCTTGAAGGTCCCACCAAACAAAAGATCCCCCTCTGGTTATCCATTAGGACAACACCAGGTGTAAATCGCACTCTCTATAAGGCCGGTCTAGCAAGCAACTCCTCTAGTCTAGCCGTTGCTGCCTGCCATAAACTACTGGTCGCTGAACGGATCCCATGCTCCTCAACCAAGTCAGCTCCACTACCAACCACCTCTGCTCTAGTAGTAGGAACTGCACCATCCCTACTCTCACACAACGTGGCAGCCAACCGGAATACTGGGGCTGGGTCAACTCCCAATGTAAACATGTCACTGGCTGAAAATAAAGGATGCCGCATAATCAGCTGAGCCGCCCCCAACATCATGCTAGACTCATTCTGTGTAGTAGCAGGTGGTTGACTAGCAGGTACTCCATCAGGTACTCCATCACCACCTACCACACCTACACAAGGACGTCTAAGAACCATGGATGTCGTCTGTAATGCCTCAGATAGCATGAAAGACTGGGGAAGTCTGACCTGTCTCCCAACCTCTCCTCTCTGTGGGTCCAACTCCACTGATGCTCCTCTAGGCTCTGGAGCACGTACTGCACTCCTAGTCACTGCTGCAGATGCATCCACCTGTGCTACTCCGCACATGAAGTCCAAAGCATCTCTATCACCAGCATATGAGGTGGAAGCCTCAGCACCCGAATCTGATCTCCTCTGAGCAATAGCCATACTAGCCAATCTCTGCTCCAACTGCTCAATCTGAATAGCCATAGTTGTGTTAGAAGTAAGGGCAGGTACTGCACCCCTACTAGGTGTAGATCCTCTACCACCACCTCTACCACCTTGTCCTCCATGAACTGGAGCTCCTCTACTACCTGCCATAGCAGCCCTACCACTCCGTAACTCCGGGTGTAGGTCAAAACACCGGTCACTAGTGTGACCAAATCTGTGGCAGTGCTCACATTGCCTCTGTGCTGGCTGTGATGCACCAGAGGTATCAGGTCCGCTGCCCTAAGTACACTCTCTCCTATGGTGAGGTCCACCACAAGTCCAACAAGCAACACCACCACTCACTGGCTGCTGCTGACCCAAAAATGAGGGTAAGGGTCTAACTCCACTAGGCCCTCCACTCGCTCCATAGGATCTGGGCTGTCCACCCTGTCCTCAAAAACCAATTGGGCATGGTGCAATCTGCTGCACTCTAGAAGAAGTCATAACCGTGGATAAGGTCTCTCTACCAAATCCAGATGTCACCACTCTCTCCTCCACCATGTTGAGCTCAGTATGCTCAGCCAAACCAAAGACTACTGCCAAAGTGGTTGAAGTAGCCTGCAACAACGTAGCATCACGAACTCTACGTCGCAACTCCCTGTCCAGTATCCCATACCAAAACTGGACTGCCTAGGCCTCAGTAACTCCCTGAGTGAAACTGATCAGCCGCCTCATGCGAGTGTATGCCTTGCGAAGGCTCTCTCCAGCCTTCCGCTGGAACTCTTGCAAGCTCCTCAACTTGTCAGTCTGCACTCCCTGGTAGTTCTGCCTCAAACATAGGAAGAACTCAACCATGGGGTTAAACCCCGGTACCACACCACCTCTTGCATCGGTACCTCCACTCGTAGTAGCACTATCTCCAGCTAGTGCACCTCCACTAGCTCCACCAACACTACTCGAGCTAGAACTCGTGGGTACAGCCAATCTACTCTTGGCCATCGAGCCTGAAGTAATGGAGACATAGTGTGGAGACCAATACTGTCTCCATAACTCAATCTCCTCCAAATGAGCTCTCCTGAACTCATGGTAGTCATCCACCAGCGGACCCTCTAGATGCTGAAACAACCCCTTCCATGCCATGAAGGGTGTGAACAAAGTCAGGTTCCGCATCTGCTGCAGATCACACCAACTATCAAACTCCTGGATGAAGTCATCCAACTCAATGGTACCCACTGTACCAGAGTAATGCCTAGGGCCTTTGGAGGCTCCATAAATCTTGTCCATGTCCCACAACAACGGTGCGGACACACCAAGTGCACTCTCAATTGAATCAGCTCTTGTGTCAAACTCCAACTCAAAGTCAATCTCCACCCTCACTGGGACCTGAGATACAGGCTGATATCGAGCACCACTCCGAGTAAACCCACTGCGTACTGCAGAGCTAACTCCTTTGGAATCTCCAAAGAACTCCGTCATGACCACGTAACTACAATAGCAAACCCAAACCACCAACTACAACCGCAAGTCGCAACCGCAAGTGCCCCACCAACTGCCAACACCACCACGTGCCAACACCAACTAGACACCACCCACTAATGTAACTCTAATTGAGATAACTACACTAGGGGAAAGGCAACCTGTAACCTGCCATCATAACACGCACTCTCACGGTCTGCAGGTCATCACTTCTTGCCTCACCGGAGAGACAAAAAGGTAGTCTGATTGGTCATCACTCTAGCCTCACCATCGAGAGCACACTAGAGCACCAACGCTCAAAAGTCAAGGCACCTCACACAAACGTGGTGCACAAACAAGAAGTAGAGAATGGAGGGGATCCAATCAAGAAATCTAAACGAAAACCCTCCATCTCATAACACAACACGGGACTGACTCTGCCACCATTTGGCATTTGACATAAGAGCAGTTCGTATCTAAGTCCTAAGCTACCAGGATCACCAAGAATGGGATCAAACTGCCTCTCCTAGCCAAAGCTACATGTGTATAGATAACAATGGCGCAATCCCTAGGACAACAAGTGAGGGTGGACCAGTTGGCTAGGGCACCAGTCTAGGAACAAGAGATCTAGGGGTCAAACCCTGTTGCGCACAATCTAGCAAGAAAGGCAGATTTTGCCAACCAATGACCAAGATCTACTCTAAACTAGCTAGCCTCACGCCAGCAAGCTGGCTTGCTGGCCCTTCTAGGCCTTCGTAGCCTCTCATAGCCCACAGCCCTATGCCTTGAAGCCTCTAAACTCTGAAATTCAGCCAAATGAGGCCTTTCTTGTTGCCACTTTGAACCTCCTCCAAAATTGGCGAAACTTCTCTAAATCTGTGAAAGTACTCCAAACTAGCGAAACTCCTCCAAATCTGGCCAAACAGCAAAAACTCCTCCAAATTTGGCCCAAAATCTGATGTGAAATCTGACATAAAATGTGACGTAGACCCTAAAGATGGTTGTCCGCCAAATCCCCCGCTAACTTTCCACTCGAGCCAAATTGACAAAACGGGTTTTTCCAAATCACAATTTCATGAGAAGAGCTTCCCAACTCCACCTTCAACTTCACTTTCTGAGCCCAACTCGCAGCACATTGGTCCTGCCTTCACCTCCTGAGCTCAAAATCACAACACTGCTCAAAAATTGCTCCTTCTTTGCTCAAAATTTGGCCAGTGCTTCCGCACACCATCCGCCTAACTGCCAAATCTACATCACTTGAACGAGCTTCTGCACACTAGGGAAACACAGAACTTGAATTGAGCTACCACGATCCACCGAGCTTGGAGATACCACCAACACTCAACGTTCCTGCACCCGATTTCCCCTTGACTTCACTTCTTTGATGTAATCAGATTGCTTAACACTCTCAACTCACTCAACTCAGATCAGTACTTGATCTGTCACTCTATAAACTGCCAACAACTGGGCACTGATTACAGTCAAGCCACACCCACTCAAGCATAGAGAATCCAGGTGACGCTTGCCGGCCTCTGTCCACCATAGCCAGGAACTCAAAGGCTCAACATCAAAGAAGTGAGCTCTCTGGAGCTCACTTTGAAACTATACCCTCTTGGACTCGAGCTAGCACTGGAACCCTAACAGTCCCGCGGATGGCACACTTGACGGTGCGAACGGTGCAAAGTCACGGTGGGCCACACCGTGAAGTCAGTACCCCAAACACCAAATCAGACTGTTGGAAAGTAGTCCTTGAGAAACTACTAGAATAACTCTAACTACTATCATTGGAACTCTAGTGTCCGAGCAGCTAGATGCGGAACTACAAATGGCGTGACATTTCCCACATTCAAATGTCCCAATGTGAGTTTCCATTCTCCTATTTCTCTCCTCGGTCTCGGTCTTTTACAAAAGGTGTAATTGCTCTACACCTTCTCCACTATGAAAGGTCCAAAGTACCTTTGCAAAAACTTCTTTTGCACTCTCTTGAATCAAATAGAATCAAAAAATTACCCAATCATCTTCTTTGAAAATCTCCACCTTCTTCTTGCATTGCCTCTTGTCATAGCTCTCCTTTTGTTTCCTTTGGGTTTGCTCCACTCAAACCATAGCAATTGCCCTTACCTCTTCTAGTTCCAAGATCCTTCCTTGACTTTTTTACATCACCTCCTTACTTTCTTCAATCTCTTATGAATGCTTTGGAAGGTAGGAAGATCAAAGTGAATAGGTAAGGTAGACTCAATACCATATACCAAATAAAATAGAGAATATCCTATAGAAGTCTTCATGGTTGTCATATAATCCTACAAAACCATGAATCCTCTTGTCCCAATGATGTTTAGCTTCCTCCATTTTTGCATCTTTGCCAACATCATGCACAAGATCTAATTGGTTCTCTCTTCCAAGTCATTGGAGTTTGGCCTATAGGGTGTAGTTACTCTATATGTGATAGAGAAATATCATAGCATGGTTATAATAATACTTCCTATAAACTCTCCTCTATCAAAAACCAACTCCAAAGGGCATCCAAACCTAGTGATAATATGTTCATAAAGAAATCTGTTTATACGTTCATCTTCACTTTGGTTCCTCAATGGTCAAAGCCTCAACCCACTTAGTAAGGTAATTAGCAACTACCACAATGTAACAATTGCTCCTTGGGGTTCTAGTGAGAGGACTTACAAAGTCAATTCCCTACTTCTCAAAAGGTTCTAGCAATGGAATTGATCTAAGAGGTAGAATGGAAGTAGACTTTCTAGCAAAAGCTTGACAAATATTACAAGTTTTACAATAATCAAGATAATTCTTGAAAATCCACCTCCAATGATAACTTGCATCTAGAATCTTGAAAGTAGTCATCTTTCCTACAAAGTGTCTCCCACACACTAAACCTTCATGAAACTCTTCCATGAGTAGGAGACTCCTCCTTACCCATTACTCTTTGAATATCATCCATCATTGTATAAGGTCTAGGTCTTACTGCAAGAGCCTTCCTCTCTCTAGCATGCATCCCTTTTGGATAGTTACCTCTTGTTATAAAGTCCACAATCTCCTTGTACTCCATTGGAACCTTCTGAGTAATTAAGATTATCAGGAGCTCCTTGAGAAGCACTCATCCACTAGTTCAATTCCATCATGATCATGGACCCTAGATAAGAAATTAGCATTTACATGTTTCTTCTTTGGCCTATCCTTAATGGTGTAGTCATGCTTAGACAAGAGTATCATCCACCTTTCTAGCCTCCATTCCACATAAGGTTTGTTGAAGATATACTTTAAAGCCTTGTGATCCATGATAATGGAGGTTTTCCCTCCACTCAAGTAGTGTCTAAATTCCTTGAGACACCCATTTTGAATTCTCCACCTCAAAGATAAATTTGGCCTCCTTGAGCTTATCAATCTCCTCCTTCACAACCAAAGCTATCAATGGGCTAATGTAATATTGCTTTTGGTAGATTTTTTCATGCATGTGACTCCACTTCTATCTTGTGCTCCTCCAAGGTGACTTCTTTTAGATCCTTGTCATTGAAAGAAAACATATGGATGAACCTACAAAAAATCTCCTCAAATCTCACCTTCTCCTTCTTGGTAACGTTTGGACCATACTTGAGGGTAGATAACCTCTTCTCTATTTCCTCAAGTGTCAATGGTGATTTATCTAGGTCCTTCAAAACCTTTGGCTTAGGTGCAAAATTATAGCACACAAGGAGTGCACATTTGAATCAGATTTAGCATCCACCACAACCATCAATATTGTAGATTTCTCCTTTGTTTTCTTCTTGCTCTTGCTCCTTGTAGAGCTCAAACCACCTCTAAGTTCCTTTCTCAATGTATGATTCAAAGCAATCAGTTGATCCACTATGATATTGATCCACTATGGCCTTGTGACTACCAACATCTTCCAACACATTGCAGTTCCATCATTGCTTTGAGATAAAGAAGTCCTCTATCTCCAACTTCTTCCTTGGAGTCTTTGTTGTTGATGGTGTTGAGGTGCTAGTGTTAGTGCTCCTAGTACACATAGAAGTATCCTTGTTCAAAGTAAATCCTTGAGAAGAATGCACATTCTTTGTAAAATGAACTCTCTTCTTCTCTTATGCCAAAAGATCCAAATTAAGACCTTTGGAGTTTAAGCACTCCCCCTTCTCATACTTGCTCTCAACCACATCTATAGATGTGATCTCCTTACCTTTATTTGGATGAGGAGCCACTTTGGTTACAATACCTCCCTTTTTCTTTCTATTGGGTCTTTCATAACTCCTTCCTCCATGGTAAGTGGAATTTGGGAAATTCCTTTGGATGTGACTTCTTCTTCCACAACAAAAACAATTTTTATCATTGAAATTAATGGTTGGTTGGTCTCCTCTATATAGATAGCTTCCATAACTCCTAGGCACTCTCTCTACATTCTAATCCACCTCTATATTCTCCCATAGTTATGTTATATTGATTTTGAGATCCACAAGTTGTTATGTGATGGTTTGAAGTAGATCTTTTGGTAGAGGTGCAAGAACCAAAGCAACTTCTACTTGTGATGCAACCCTTACCACCAAAATATTAGAAGTTCCACCTTACTTGTAGCTTTGAGGAGTATGCACAATCTCTTTCACCACCAAATCACTATCCCCTTCCAAACTCTACTCCATATGTATTGCAATCTTGATAGCTTCAACCTTGGAAGAAGGTTCTCATATCTAACCCTGCTTTTTATCTGTGGTCTCAATCTTCCCACAAAATTTTTGGTAAGCATAGCTTCTATGCCAATCATAGTAATCTCCACATCATCCCCATTCTTCCTCAACACTATGCAAAACTTGGACTCTAACTTCTCCACTCTTTTTTCATAGACTCTCACTTTTTTTCTATCTCCTTCCTTAAGGAAAATAATTTTACTCATCAATATCTCATAACTCTCATATGGAAGAAATTTCTCAACAAATGTTATAGTCAAACTCTCCCAAGACTCTTCTTTCATGTCTCTCTTCTCTTTATTTTGGTATTTTGACTCATACCATGTATGGTTGCATCGTCAAAAAATTTAGTAATAATGAGACCCACTCATTTTTCCTCTTATCACTATTTACTATGCAAGCTCTCTCAAAGTCTCCCACAAAGCCTCCATAACTTCTCCATCCTTGCCAAATAAAACCGGAAGTTATCCCACCTTAGCCCCCTCACTATCTTCCTCTTTTCTCTCAAATTTTTTTTTTCATTTTATAACTAATAGAGTATATACATGATTAAGAACATTTGAGAATAATCCCCTTAGGAAACACAAAAGTTTTAGGTTGTGTAGAGACAAATTGATAACTCTTTTTAATGGTATTTTTGTTGTAGCTCATCAAAAAGAGTAATGCAGTCCTTGTGCTCACCCAACTGCATTATGACATGTGGTTTTAAATGTTAAACCACTATTTGTATAGCTGTCTCTTGCATGTCATTCCAAACTCATCCTCTAACAACAAATTGTTCTAGGGTCTCAATAATTTCCCAAAACCGTTGGCCTTGAGCATACCTTTCACTTTATGCTCCTATGGGAGATAATCAGAGCATCCATTGTACCTGGCAATGTCAAATTTGACACCTCTTGTTTTCATGATTGCCATCTTGCCATATTTCACCTCCAAACTTGTCGCTTGAGCATGATGCAATTTATAAAAGAATGTGGCAACTCAAGTCACTATGATGAAGAGAAGTTCTAATTATGTCTTGCACATAAACACTTGCCTCAACAATTTAAACAACAAAGGATATTGTGAAGGTGGACCTCTTGTTGACATTGTTGACCTAACTTGCACTTCAGTACCTTGAAAGGTCTTTCCTTGGTTTTTGAAAGTGGCCATCAAGAGACTTTCTCAAGAAGAGTCTCTTCTATGAGCAGCTTTCAAAAGTAAAAAATTAACTTATCTTGGAGTTAGCATGCTTTCAAAGCTCAATTGAAACCAATAGAACCAGTATGGCTTGATATTTTAATCCTATTTTTTGAACTGGCCGGCAATGAGGTCCATGAATTCCACACAAAATTACACCCTTTCAAGTCCTATTGAAACAACACATTTAAAACTAGTTCTAGGACCTCAAACCAATAGATTCAAATTTTATTTGTGTAACTTTGGAACTCATTTTTATTAGGCAATTGACAAACCAGCTCAGCTCTTGTACATTGCATTGCAGAGTTTTTCCTCTTAGTGGCTCAGCCCTAACGCTTTTGTACTCATTAGGGATAATGACATCCTTCTTGATCTTGTTGGACTGACCATCATGAATCTATTTGGTTACAAGAATGGTATATAGTAAACCTACATGAATAGAATCAACAAATGTATCCAAACTCAAGAGCATGCTTGGTAGAGGAATGGTAGCTTTGCACCCCAACCTCTTCAAAGGAAGTCCGCTATAGTCTATGGCCATTGCCACTAGGTGAAAATTAAAGATCCATCACCATCTCTCTTCTCTACCTCAAGATGAAACACATGAACATTTGTCCCAAAGATGCTTGCAAATAGAGCGCAGATCGGTCAATGTGAACTATAGAAACTCTACTCCAAGTAGGGGATAAAATTACGTGCCGTGATAATTGTTACACACTAAGCTCTTACAAAACTCCCACAAACAGGTGTGCATATTGCTACATTGCCATTGATCATCATTAAGTGCATCTAAATTAGTCGACCTCCTGAAGCCTCTTGTTAGACCAAAATTGTGCACTATCTCAGCCTCATCTAGCTCTACATCACCACCCAAAACTTCTCTTGACTCCAAAATTCACAGCAACAAAGCAACAAATCATGCACCAAAATCCCTAGGCATTGTAGCAGGCGCCAAATTGAATTTAGTTTAGAGTTGTGCCTATCAAAGGCTTTTTGTAATACCAAGAGCTAGCCATATGATCTAGATGTGAAATTTGGTTTGGTAACATCTAGAATGATGCTATACATGATGGTCAAAATAGATAAGATAGAAGTATCACCAAAAGAGTACTTCCACTAATAGGGCAAAAACCGGAATAGACTTGAGAACCTTAGAACCAATAGCTAGACATATGATTTAAAGGTGAGAATTGGTTTTGTAACATCTGGAAGGATGTTACACATGATGGACTTAACAGATCAGAAAGAGGTTTCACCAAAAGGGGACTTCTACTAATAGAGTAGGAATCGAAATATGGCTGAAATCTTTGAAGGCAATTTTGGAGGCCTAAACGGATGAATTAGGCCTCGAAAATGTGCAGATTCCCCCCCCCCCCAATGGAGGAAAGGTTGGCCTCCCCTCCTCCCTGCTTTGTCTCATCAAGAGCTTTCCAACGGTACCTTACTCACGTGATTCTTAGATTCCTACAAGAAGATTCCCTAAAAGATTCCCACCGGTCAAAGCTTGTTTGACCAACCAGATAGGACCTAGACCAGACATGTCACCCATCCAAGTAAGTAATCCAAGGGTGGAGCTTGCTGACATGTCATCTATCTGTGTCCCTAATCCTAGGGTGGAGCTTCCTTGGAGGAGATCCTCTTTGTCTATATAATAAAGAGAAGGTGCTCCCTTGGGGCATCGAATGTTTGAGTGTGCAATCTGTGTTTTCTCTCTTCTCTTGTCCTCGGAGCATTACACTTTTGCACAAGGATCTCGAAGGAAGAAGGAAGAAATTTAGGAAGCTTGCCCTGCCTAACTATGGGGAAGAAAAGTTCATCAATAAGAAGAATTTTGCACATTTATGCTAGTGTATTAGGAATTGGAAGTTGATGATGACTCAAAAGCTCTTGCATAAATGTTTACTCGTATAGATAGGAGAGAGAGTTATGTCAAGGGGTTTAGTGACAACAATCCATAGTTGTACAAGGAATCAGAGTATGGAGATAAGCTAGAAGAGAGGATTCCAACAATGATAACAAAGAATTTGAACAAAAAGCAATCCAACTTGTGAGTTTGAGCAGCCATCATGTTAGGAAACCCCTCTCAAAGGAAGGTGTCCTTGATGTTGAAATTCTTGTTGCACTAGATGATAGTAGATGTATTCCAATAGCCAAGTTCTTAATGAATATTCCTTCCTCAAGGACTTGCAAGCTTCCTTTGTGGGTCTCAACCATGCAAACTTTTCTGCCACTCCCTTGACTTCCTCATGCCTCTCCTTGACCTTTTGTATTTCCTTCTCTCTACTTCAACCACTTTGACTTCTCATCATAGAAGTTCTCAGTTCCTAACCTCGTGACTGCTTAAGATCAAGATCTTTGATACCCACTCCACTTTCAATAGCTTAGGTGAGAAAAATAAAATCTCTTGTTCCTCTCTTTTAGGTCCTTGATGACTATGGTCTCTGCCTCCTTTGATGGCTAATCAATTGAGACATCAATGCTTGATGAGCAATGCTAATTTTCTCAACAGCAATACTATTTTGGCCAACAACCTCACAAATTTTGTCTTTGACAACCAGTATTATAGAGAAGTTCTAAACAACAATCAATTTTTTTCCATCAACTCCAACATCAGGTGGAAACCAAAAATGTTGCACATTGTCAACCAATTCATTTTGAAACCACTTGAAGATCCAATTCAGTAATACAAAGAAAATGCATGCACCATGGTTGACATAAGAAAATATAGGGTTCATCCACAAGAACACACTAGTAGCTTTATTGATAATAAGACTAAAATGTCACAAAGAGCTTCTACTAGCTCTCTTATATAGTAGTCTAGCCCTAGTCTAACTAACCAAAGTTACTCAAGACTTGAGTTAACTCCTAATAGAATTGCATTCTTTGCCTCCATGGCAATGAAAGAATTACTCAATAGGGCTAAGGCCTTTGAAAGAGGATCTACTCTTTGGGCTTTAGGCAAGCTAGTATGTGGATTGCACCATGTTAGTAGTTAAGAATTGAATAATCATTTAACTCCATACAAACAAATAAATACAGAAATGGATATAGGATTTATTACCAAGGTTCATCCAACTTTGGTTTTGTCTCAAGCACAAGTATTTTTATGAGCTCTACTAGATTCAATAAAAATATCACAAAAGATGATGACCTAAGAACTAATAGAATTAAAAACTCTATTTTTTTCTCTCTTGAATAACACACCTAGTGTTTTATGATATTGAAATGATATGAAACTGAAATGAAGAGTGCTATTTGTAATAAAGGTAGTACATGTATTGTAATATCCATTTGTGCATGCATGTGCAATTGTGATATTTAGTTTGGTATTACAACCGCTTGAGAGATATTATTTATATAGAAATACAAGCTAGTTCTACATTAGTCATGATTAGCTAAAGTTAGTCATAACTAACATAGAAGAGACCTTACTTTAGAGGAAGTGGAAAAGATGAGCACCACTATTTTAGTTTCTAGTGTATTGACTTGGTATTATTCTTAAGTGTTTGACTTTGAGGAAAGAGTTGAGAATTCTTGGACACACAAGCGTTTATGCTTTTGATTCTTCTATAGTCCAAGGATAGTCCATATGAAGGAATCCTTGACTTAGTAGTTTGTTCAAGATAAGACCATATGCTTATAGTAATATTCTTATGAGTACGGATATTCTTTTAGACTTTTGACTTTATTTGACTTTTAGCCTAGTAACTTGAGTTACTCCAAAAATAAATAACTTGTTGCACAACTATTTCACAATTATATAAACTAAGGGTGAGGAGATACTCATCATCTTTTCATTTGCAACTATCACTCTCTCATTGAGTTCTCTAGTGAGCAATCGTTTGAGTCTTGAAGTGTTAGCCTTGGAAGAGTATGATAGAGTTGAAGTTCCTTGCCTTCTTAGTCCATGGTGCAATACCATAATGGCCATTAAAGGGTCATCTTGAGTGAGAGACAAGTTGTTTCACATTTTTGGTTTTGTTGCCATGAATGTGGTACCCACATTTTTTTGTTTTTTTTCTTATTTTTGGAGAAGAAGTGTACAAAAGAAGTTGTATTGTTCCTGCATGGCATTAGAAGGCAAAGAAAGGTATCCTTGGGTTATAACCCAAGGTAAAGTGACTTCATGTTAGAAGGTAAGATACTTGGAATTGCCATGTCAACATACAACCCAAAGTAAGGAGACTTTGTCTTGGGGGTGTTCAACCCAAGGCGAGGATAGTGTAACAACTTTCCTTTGGGGTTGGACATTCAAGAAGGTACCGCATACAAAAATGGTTGTCAAACAAGCAAGGGAAAATTGACAATGATAGGAACATGCAAGACGTGTGATTTTTTGGTAGAAACTTGAAGTGAAGAAAGACGGAGAAGGCACGCCACTATAAGACTCGAGATAGAGACAAAGAGATGATGAGTAATTTTCAATTGCCGTTAAGAAGTCCCTTTCCATGATCGTCCTGAAGGAGATCATGGAAAGGGAAGTGTAGGAAGAGACCCTCTAGTGTCTCTTACTACACTTCCCTTCCCTTCCCACTTCCTTTCCCCTCCCACTAGTGAGCAGGCTTTGGATCACATTCCTAGCATGGAAATGGAACATTAGCTTTCTAGGTTTCATGACGGAGATCATCAAGAGTAGATGTCTTGATGGCCTTGAGGAAGAAGGGAAGAGAGGAAATCTGGCTCAATGGATAGAGTCGGGTTGGAGATTAGTACTCAAAAGAGAGGCGGGTGCAGAGTACGGAGCCATGTTCTTGGGGAAGGGAGAAGTAGCTGAAGAAACCCAAGAAGTGAGAGATGCCTTCTCTTTGAAGTGCACAAAGAATGGCTACACAATGGAGAGTTATAAAGATCCTATGAGGAGAGGCATCGTAAGTGCAATGATGGCTATCTTGAAGCCAAAGCAAACCACTTATGTGATGAAACATCAAGTGGTGTTTTCTACAAGATGTTTGCACGAGAGCCAATCAATTGGGCAAAGTGTTTTCATCAATGTGCGAGATAGATGGTGTGGAACTTGCAAGATGCCTCCAAACTACATTGTGCTATTTTCAGCCCATTTCTATTTGGGACTGAACTTGCTGAATGCAGCGGAGAGACACAAGATGGTGTCGCACTTCCACCCCATTTGAGAAGAGATGTTGATGTAGAGGAGCAGCAATACATCTTCTAAATACGGAGCAGCGATGAGTACTATGCACAGATGGGGCAGAGTGTGCAGTTGAAGGTGAACACTCCAAAGTCAAATAAGAGGATTTGACAAGGAGAAGAAGAAGAAGTAGCAATGGTGGGACCTCAAAAGGCCAGAAAGGTGAACCCGTGGAAAGACTTGGTGGTAATCGCGTTCTTGGGCAAAGAGTTGGAAAGAGAGGCCAAGTGCAAGTCAGAAGACTTGGAGAAGGGGGAAGAACCCAAATTCACATTGCATAGTGGTGACATGAGCAGCGAAAGTGAAGATGGAGTGGAGATGCAGTCAGTACCCAAGGAGGAAGAAGTAAAGATAGAAATAGAAGAAGAAGGTAACTCAAGACCTAAAGATGAAGTTCCAGAGTAGGAGGAGAAGAAGGTGACTATTCAGAGAGGATTCCATTCTAGACGGAAGGTGAAGTATGAAGCGGGACCAAGTAAAGTAAGAGAAGTGGAGAGTGGAAGTTTGGGGAGCAAAGAATCCATTCCCATAAGGCAATTGTGGTTGAGGAAACGAGTATCAAGTGAAGAGAGACAAAGAAGGAGAAGAGTCCGCAAGTCAAGGTAAACCCAAGTGAAGGAGTAGAGTATTTGTGGGAAATTGTGTGCCCATTATTAGTAAAGTTGGAGCACAAGAAGAAGGAAATGCAATTGAAGTGTCTGGAGGTGAAGATTGTGTTGCAAGTGTTAGCAAGATTAGAGAAAGAGAACTCAAAGTTGAAGAAGAGTGTAATCCAAGGTGAGGAGAGGGAAGTACTATGAGTAGATGCAATAGTACAGAATCAGGTAATTGTAAACTTAAAGAAGGAAGTTGGGAGTAGAGAAAGAATAATAGAGCAGAATGACATAGTAAGAGAAAGACAAATAGCGGAGAATGAGATCTTGAAACAATAATTTGTTGATTTGCGATTAGAGATTATTCATGCTATGGTGAGAGTAGCAGAGAAGGAGCAAGAGCTTGATAGGATGATGGAGAGTGTAGAGGAGAAGAAGCAACTCTGGCAAAGGAAGTTGACAATGAGATATAGAGAGGAAGAAAGACTGAGAGAGTTACTTCGTAATCTAGAGGAGAAGATTGTACAAAATGAGAAGGAGAAGGAGACAATGGAAGCTAAGTTTGAGGCAAAACTGGCAATGTATCAAGAAGATTGGCTTGCAGATCAAGAATAGGAGAGAAGAATGAGACTTGAGCCATTAAGGGAGATTGTAACAAAGATGAATGTGATGTTGAGTACAAAAGCCAACATATGAATTGAAGAAATGAGATTGCACGAGTTGAAGTTTCTGGTGCAAGAGATGAGGAGGAGAAATGCAAAGGATAAGGACTTGAATTCCTTGCTGATTAGTCTCAGAACTTGTGTAGATATGAAGATATTAGAAGTGGAAGATAATATCACAATTAGATTAGATTTAGTTAAGCTGGAGATAGATAAACTTCAGAAGGATGTAAGAGCAAAACCCAAAGTAGATGATATAGGAGTACAAATATCTTCAAAGTTACTAGTGGAGATATTAGAGAAGAGTGTATCAGGAGATAGAGATTAAGAAAGGTTACTTGTGATAGGAATTGTAGATCAAGAAGGAGAAAAGGTAGAATTGGTAGAAGATTTAGTAGTTGGGAAACCCAAGGATAGAGTAGTATGTGAAGTTACTTTGGGATTGGAAGCTGAGGAAGAAGTAGACACTGGATCGGAGTAGTAACAGATTCAAGATTTGAAGAGGCAAATATGAAGAGGTGCATTGTCATTTTAGATCTGTAGGTAGGAAAAGTTGTTGTAGAACAGTATAGTTGTTAGTAACTGCTGAAGTGCTTCACTATCTAAAGGTGGCATTCGTAGTCATATGTTATTTGGTGCTCATAATTTCTAAGAATAGATAAAGCAAAGTGTTATGAAGTAGTGCTCATTTTTTGAGCTTAATTCCGAGTATCAGCTTTGTGATTGTGTTTGTGAGTGTTGGGAGAATTTTGAAGTGCAAGTTAGTGTGTTTATTGGATGTTGGATTCCATAGCGTTGATCTTCATTTATGTGTTTGATCTTGAGTGAAGTGCAATTGGAGCAATGCCTTGACAGATCTGAGAGGAATTGTAGTGTTTGGTAGTATTCTGCATTTGTGAGTGCAACGTAGTGTTGATGTGAAGCAATTTTGATTGAGGAATTTGTGCCTTTGGTGGAAAGGTGGAACAAAATTCTGAGGCAAAGTTTTTTTGTAGTGAAGTGCCATTTTCAGGAGGGCTTGAATCATCACAATCAAGATTGTTTGGAAAGATTTGATAGAGTTGTGATTAAGTGTGACAAATTGTTGTGACAAGACTAAAAATTAGTGCTTTTTACTCTTTTTTGAATGTAGTTGCTACCTGAGAGATTAAAGACAAAATCAAGAAGAGCTACATAGTGACATTTGGCTTTGTATTTGGACATTTTTGAATCATATCTCTATGAGAACAAACTTTACTTACCTGATTACCGCAAAAGTGATATTTGTTGGGTTGTCACAATGAACTTCTAGAAGGCAACATAATGTTCCACGTATGATTGTATATTAGACAGAAGGAGGCTATGAGAGCTCACTTGGAGAGAACATTGGGGGAGGAGAGAGCTGAACTTATATTAGAGAAGCCCTATCAACTTCCAAAAATTCTAGCTCAGTACTAGCTCTTACAATAATTTCAAGTGTGCTAAATAAAGAATAACCCAAGCTATCATATGTAGAAATTCCAAGTCTAGATCCTTAATTTGAAGTTTTGCCCAAATTGACCATAATCTCCAAAATTCTGCAATCCACCTCCCACAATCTCTCCAAATCTTCTCATGTGTACAAGATGTACAATATCACCTTAAAGACATCAAAATGACTACAAGGTACACAAATGGGTCTTAGTTCTCTAATAGAAAGTCCAATAGGATTAGGAAGGATGTCATTTTTCCTAATGAGTAGCAGAGTGTCAAGGCTAAGCCATTGAGAGGTAAAACTCCACAATGCAATGGACAAGAGCTGAGCTGGTTTGTTAGTTGCCCAATAAAAATGAGTTCCAAAGTTGCACAAATAAATTTTGAAGTTGTTGGTCTGAGGTCCTAGAACTAGTTTGAATTTTTTTGGTTTAACAAGACTTGAAACGGTGTAATTTTGTGAGGAATTCATGGACCTCACTGCCAACCAATTAGAAAAGTAGGATTAAAATATTAATTCATATTGGTTTTGCTTGTTTCAATTGAGCTTGAAAGCATGTTGACTCTAAGATAAGTTGAGCTTTACTTTTGAAATCTGCTCATAGAAGCAAGCCTCTTCTTGAGCACGGCTCTTCATGGCTACTTTCATGAATCCAAGAAAGACCGTGTAAGGTACTGAAATGTAAGTCATGTCCATAGTGTCAACATGAGGTCTACCTTCATGGTATCCTTTGTTCTTTAAATTTTTGAGGCAAATGTTTACGCACAAGACATGATTGGAACTTCTCTTCAACATAGTTACCTAAGCTACCAAATTCTTGTATAGATTGCATCATGTTCAAGGAGTTTGGAGGTGAATAGGGTTAGGTGGCAGTCATGAAGACTAAAGGTGCCAAATTTGGCATTGCCAAGTATGACAGACACTATGATTATCTCCTATGGGAGCGTCAAGTGAAAGGCATGCTCAAGGCCAAAGGTTTTGGGAAATTGCTGAGACTCAAGACCAATTTGGTATTAGAGGATGATTTGAACGACATGCAAGAGATAGTGGTTTTACATCTACAACCACATGTCATAAAGCAATTGGGTGAGTACAAGGACTACATTACTCTTTTTGATGAGCTACAACAAAATTACCATCAGACAATTATCAAATTGTCTCTACACATCCTTGAAGCTAATGAGCTTCAAGATGAAGGAAAATGGGACCAAGATACAAGATCCTATCAACACCTTCAATGATCTTGTTGTGGACTTGCAAAATCTTGGAGCGGACCTTAGAGAAAGGCTCTCTACCTGTTGAGTTCTCTCCCTATGAATCCTAGATTGTGCTTGTTCATACCATATGTGTTACATAAGAGGGTTCTTTAGTTCTTAACTGATATCAAAGGGTTTGGTTTTTATGGAAAATGATCATCTTTGTCAAATTGTAGGAATTAGATCTATTAAGATTCAAATGTTTGATGGTCTTGTTTTCACATTGACTAATGTCAAGCATATTCCTGACATGAGGAAATACTTGATATCCCTTGGCATATTAGACACAAATGGTCATCAGCAAGAAGTATTTGATAGTGTACTTCAAGTCATGGCTAGGAGAAAAGTCATCATGAAGGGAAATAGGCACAAGAATCTATATGTGCTAGAGGGCAACACTGCTTGCAAAGAAGCTCATGCTACTAGATCCCATGATATGATTGGCTACTTGTGGCATCAAGGCTAGGTTCCATTAGTGAGAAGAGCATGTCTATTCTTTGCAAGAAAGGCTTTATTTCTACCCTATGGTATAGTAGTTTAGAATTTTGTGAGCATTGTGCACTAGAGAAGTAGCATCAGACTGCTTTTGGTGTTGGAACTCATAGTTCCAAAAATATTCTTGATTATATACATAGTGATGTGTGGGCCCATCCCCTACTCCCTCACATTCTAGAAAGTGGACTATGTATCTTTCATTGATGATTATTCAAGGTTTGTATGGATTTATTTCATACATCAAAAGTCCAAGTCATTGTCACTTTCAAGAAGTAGAAAGCCCAAGTTGAGACTCAAATTGGTAAGAAAGTGATATTTTTGTGCTCAAATAATGGTGGGGAATACACCCTTGGAGAATTTGAAATGAATTGTCAACAAAAGAGGATAACTTGCCATCTCACTACAATATTTACTCCGGATCAAAATGGTGTTGCTGAGCAGCTCAATCAAACACTTCTGGAGTGAATGAGCAGTATGCTGAGCCAATTAGGTTTATCACATGAGTTTTGGGCTAAAATTATCAACAATGAAGCTTATTTAGTAAATATTTCACCTTCTACTATAATTCATTACATAACACCATTTGAGATGAGGCATGGACAGTCTACAGATTACAATCATTTAGTAGTCTTTGGATGTAATGCATACCCTCTCATACCTAAGGAAAGTAGATCTAAGCTGGATCTTACCTCCAAGAAATGTGTTTTTCTTGGCTACCAAAGTGGTGTGAATGGTTGCAAGTTGTGAGATCCACTCACTTGTAAATTGATTGTCAATGGAGTTGTTTTATTCAGTGAGTCTAGATCATCAACAAAGGGGGAGAAAGCTTAGGCTCCTCATACTAACAAGGGAAAATATCCTCTAAATATTGTTGAGAGAGAGATTAATTATGATGGTTTTCATGATGAGGCACAAGGAGGTGCTCCCATAGAGGAGCAAGTTCTCCAAATTGATTGAATTACAAGATCATGAGGAGATTAGTAAACCTCAACACATGCCAACATAAGAAGATCAAGTAGAGTCATCAACAAGGAGGATGTATGGACGCTCTATTCATGCTCCTAAATCATTAGGAAATGAGTTGATTCAACACAATTAGCAGACAAGGATCTCTCTCTCTCTTGATGTTGATGATGGTATGGCCATGGTCTTGAAAGAAGAGGAACCTTCTTCATAAAAGGAGGCTCAAGCTTTGATGTACAAGCTTGAGTGGAATGCAATGATGCATAGGGAGATGCAATCATTGATTGATAACAAGACTTGGGAGTTAGTGAAGCTCCTAAAACATCATAAACTTGTGGACAATGAGTGGGTCTACAAACTGAAAGTCAGCCCCATTGATGGAGAAAGAAGATCTACAAGGCCAGGTTGGTGGCCAAGGGATTCACACAAGAAAAGGTGTAGATTACAATGAGATTTACTCTCTTATTGCTAAGTATGCCACTATTCGCTTATTGTGTGTATTTATAACTTTCTTTGGTCTTATCCTAGATCAAATAGATTTTGTTGTTGCTTTCCTCTATGAAAATTTAGATGTGGGGATCTTCATGAGACAACCTATGGGCTTTGTGAAGAAAAGCCAAGAGGGTATGGTTTGCAAGTTGCTAAAATCCTTGTTTGTGAAGCAAGCTCCTAGACAGTGGAACAAATGGTTTGATGATTTCATGAGGTCAC
This sequence comes from Lunularia cruciata, assembly GCA_948567375.1. NCBI lineage: Eukaryota > Viridiplantae > Streptophyta > Marchantiopsida > Lunulariales > Lunulariaceae > Lunularia > Lunularia cruciata. The sequence continues at coordinate 23,948,197 of OX419755.1, read as the reverse complement.
AATGATTTAAATGGAGTGTGTTTGATCTTTGTGTATACATGATAAGATGAGTAATGAAGTATTTGGCTTTATTATTTTGGTACTCTATGTGGATGACATGCTTATTGCGGCTAGGAATAGATCTGATCTTGATAAGCTCAAAGCTCTCTTGAGTTCTGAGTTTAGAATGAAAGATCTTAGTACAGCAAGGACGATAATGGGGATGGAGATCCAAAGAAACTTGGAGGATAGGAAGTTGTGGTTAACTCAAGGGAAGTATGCCAGAAAGGTACTTGCAAGATTTAATGTGGAGAATTGCAAGGCTATGAGTACTCCTTTAGCTCCTCACTTCAAGCTTTTATTAGCTCTTTGTCTAACAGATGCCACGGAGAAAGGTTTGATGTCCAAGATCCACTACATCAAGGCAGTGGGGAGTCTCATGTTTTTGATGATTTGCACTAGGCCTGACAGTGCTCTAGCTATGGGCAAGACTAGCAAGATACATGCCAAATCCAAGGAGGATACATAGGGAAGTTGTGAAGTGGATCCTCAGATATCTCTGGGGTATGTTGGATTTGGCCTTGTGTTTGATGCTAAATCATACAATGCCAAATCACTTATAGGCTATGTAGATGCTGACTTTGGACAAGATCTAGATGGGAGGAAATCTGTGATTGAGTATGTGTTTTCACTTGGAGGTGGATGCATAAGTTGGAAAACAACATTGCAGAAGTGTATAGCTCAAGAATAGAAACTATAGAAACTACTATAGAAACTACTATAGAAACTAAGTATGTGACGGTAGAGGATGCAGCAAAGGAAGAAATTTGGTTGGACAGGCTTATAACAAAGATGGGATTATATATATACATGACATTGTGAATCTTTCTTGTGATAGCCAGAGTGCTTTACATCTAGCTATAAATCAGGTGATGGACAATAGAGTGAACCACATTGACATCAAGTATCATTTCCTCGGACAAGTTATATCTGAAAAAATGATTGAGCTAGTCAAGATTGACAATAAACTCATTCATGTTGATGCTTTTACCAAAGTGGTTTCTTTGGAGAGTTTTTTGAGACATCGTGCCAAATTTCAGGTTTTGAATATGTGCACAAGCAGAGTAGACTAACAATTGTGTCATCTTTATATATGATTTTACTCTATCCTGTTTAGGCTACGGCTTAGTTCTAGTTAACTCTAGTTTATAGAGGGACCTATGTTAGGTTTTCTTCTAGGACTTCCCGCAATGTAATCATATAGGTTATATAGGTTAAGGACCCCAAGACATGAGTCAAGGGGGAGATTGTTAAGACTTAACTCAGGTTTTGAGTAACTCTGGTTAATTAGATTAGGGCTAGACTACTATATAAGAGAGTTAGTAGAAGCTCTTTGTGACACATTAGTCTTATTATCAATAAAGCTATTGGTGTGGTCCCTTGGACGTAGCCTCAATGAGGTGAACCATTTATTTTCTTAAGTTGACCATGGTGCTTGCATTTTCTTTATTACTGAATCGGACCTTATTCTTGGTGTGAACACGTCTGATGTTGGATACATATAGAGACATCGTTCTAAATTGATGCAAGATGTAACTACACAATTAGATGCAACTGGTGAGAGATGGTAGAGATATTATACAATTTCTGTTATGGAAGAGATAACTCAGACAATATTCACGTATAAAGTACACATTTGTATATATTTAATGGAAAGTGAAATTTTTGTGCATATTTTATAAATATAATAATACTAAATTAAAATAGATTATTTTTATTTGAAAAAATAAAACTTTTGAGAGGTGGGAACTATTTTCATGCCTCCCGTCTATGATGGCAATTGAACAATCGAACATAGTACTCTTGCCTTCGTTCGGTTGAAACAAATATAGTCCTTTCGCTCTTACATACAGAACAGGCTTCTGGACCTTCTTCTAAACCACTATTACATTTTTGCTTTTTTCTTCTCAAGAAAAATCTTATTACTTGAGATTGAAGGTGTCTCCACCAACTTTGCTTTACTGTCCTAGCAATAACATTACTTGACACAACCAAGTTTCAGTCTCCCAATTATAAGCTATCCCAAATTTTCTCTTTCCATGTTGAGCCACATTTCATATCTTTAGCCTTTGTCTTTGGCAAGGTAAATTAAGAAACGATAGAAGATATGTGAACGAACCTGTAGAGCACCCTGAATGATTTCTAAAGTGAAGAGAAATTTTCCCACCTTGATGGAGGCTAAGGTGGAAAAGTAATCCCGTACACTTTTTTGGTTATGGCCCCATCAAAAGGAAAAATGAGATGGACTTTCCTGGATTGCCACACATTAAAAATTTTGCGACTTTCTCAAAGTTAAAGAACCATGATCATTATTCTCCACAATAAAATCTGGTTGCCATCAAGTCTGCGCGTAAGGGTCCCTACGCACAGACTTGATGCATTTGGACCTCCTGGATATATCTTTCATTGATTCTAGTTACATCAAGCTCCTTTGACGAACCGTGGTGCTCGTCTGATCGTATATTGAAAATCAACTTTCGCTGTTGTAAATATATATGGATCAGAATTTCATCTTTTAGGCTTCAAGGAGGAACGCATCTGGAGGTTCGCTTTTCGTAGATTCATTTTCATAGAGACACGTCCAACGCGTCCAATCTGCTATGATTCAAGTTCGATTCTTCAAATTCATGCCTAGAAAACATGCAACTTATATTGAGACTTCTTAATTTGAGATACTATATCAAGCACCGTTCTAAAGACTAATAGGACATGTACAGCTCCAATACTTTAAGAATACGAGAACCGGAAAATGAGTGCTGTTTCTTCTTGGCTTTATAAACTAGGATATGATCACGTGAATATAGAATAAAAGGCGACATTTTAGTTTTAGACACCATTGCATTCCAGAGAAAATTTTAAAGCGACGAATAAGTAAGCCTGAAACACAATGCCAAGTAGGACTAACGCGCCACGTCAGAGAAAAAGGAGAATGTTAAGTTTTTCTATGATTGGTCTTGTTAATGCGAAGTGCCATATTCCAAATTACGCTATTGTTAATTTATTCTTAAAATATCCCTGAATACTTAGAATTAAACTGAAAAAAAATAAAATCACAAAACAGTTTTAAATGAGAGGGAAAACGAATCAACTAGACAAGGAGAACCACAACGGAACTTAGCTTTGAATATTATTCGAAGAACTATGGTCTTGAATGCAGTGCAGACGAAAGGTATGTCCGATTGCCATATTGTCGTCTGCTCTTAGCCTTGAATGCAATATGGTCATTATCAGAACTATTAAATAAGTCATCTCATCGACCCACATTTGTAAGGGTAGAGGAACCATCATCTAGCCATCATCATCGCGATACTATTGGTAGTTAGTTCCATTTTTATCCCTTTTGTCTTTTTGTTGTACGGCTCGATTTATATTTCCAATATAAGCCTTGATGAGGTCTTCCCATACGTCTCAGATTTCCCACGCCGATCTCGTTTCTCACGTTTTCTTGATAGCGCGATTCCTTTCCTTCAATAACGCATGTAACGTGATTACCATCTCTCATTAAAGCACCGTAAAGCATGTAAATTTACTCGGTCGTCTTTGTGATTCCCATGTGAGTACTGAAATTCTGAGCATCTCATTAATTTCGCCATCCCCGAAAGTAGGTAACACAGCAATATTGACAAGGTTACTTTGTTCCCAGCCACTGACTCTGCCAATGTCCTGATGGTGGAGGGAGGCCAATTTATCCGGCTATCCGGCTATCCGGCAATCATTATGAACTGGAAGTCCATGTAACCACCATTTTCCTCTCCAGGTCCCAACACGATGGATGGTCCTTGTCTTCTAATCTTGCCACAAAATCTGTATTAAACTATCAGGAGTGTGGATCCTGCACCGTTGAGGTTACGGACACGCAACTACTTTCGCCTGTAACCACCACCCTTCCAAGCAAAACTGCTGTTTTCACAATTAAGTGAAATCTGATTGAACTTCTCAGATCTAGAGCGTGTAGGAGTAGGGATCCATAATACGGACAGTACAGTGCCTGCCTGCAGATGATACGGAAACTTCATAAGCTTGTTAGTGAGACTTGCATCACGGGCCCGCTTGCAAATTATAGAAACAACAATTTATTAACCTTGGATTCGGAATTGCAATTTTCGAATTCATCCGTTGTGAACTGTAACAAACGTCGAGAAGTTTCGCGATCATTCGTTCCTGCATTGAGTAGTTTGTTCCCGAACAGTAATTCGAACTAAAGCCTTGGCGTGTTCTCCTCATGCCGTCATATATATCAGCATAAGATTTGCCAAAGCGTGAGCTCCGAAGAACTGTAACAGTACAGCTGCACGTGATCTGATCGACACATCCTGCATTTTGAGGCGCCATTTCTACCTAGACAGGGTATGATATAGTATGGTGTTTTAATTCTAGATTTTATAGAAGAGAATTTGAAAACCCACCTCACCTTTTCGACTCATCTAGTTTACCCCTCGGATTTCAACAATCAGATTGGCTAATTGTGTGAAATTAATCATTGTACCATGTGATGGCATGGTTATACGATTCTTTTTGCATCATATTCTAGCGTTATAGCCAAACTCATAACATAGCGAAAGTGGTTTGATGGGTTAATTTGCAATCTGTATCCTATATACTACCGTAGAGAGGTGAGGTAGATAAGCAGAAACGGTGAGGTGGGTGTAGAGTTTTCCTTTAGAGAAATGTTATAAGAATAAGGTTATCACTGTAAAATTGTATGGGTACACCTCGTAGAGATCACAGGAATTGAAAATGTTTAACGATATATAATGAATTTGTGAAAAAACAAATTTGAGCACAGCAAAATGAATACGTGACAGGAGAATATGATAGTTTCATAAATAGACTTAATACAGCAAATTTTATGGGCATATGTACAAGTAGGAGCAACAAAAATCATTGCCTCTAAGGATAAGGAGGACCATTACGCACTTTGTCCCTCTACCAATTGAGGATTTTGGGCATCTACACTACCATTTCAATGGTCTACTCAAGGCGGTACAAAAGGTTTCTTAAAGAAGAGAAGGGCATTGGCTATCTCCTCAACCATATTCACATCCTCATTGGATACATGTTGTAAATACTAATTTACAACATCTATCAATCTCTTTACGTGCTCAAGCTTTGGGTCTTTTATGAGCAATTGCAACACGAACTAGCACGGTTTGTGTATCCCTATCCACTTTCCAAATATACCATTGGAAGAACTCTACCACACAATTCAAAGAGTAGCCTACCTCTTTCTTGCTTCTTTCATGGTTGTTATCAATGCAGGTTTTTCCCCTAGTGTGCCTTCAACCCTAATTCTATATATGCTTTGTGGTGGCTTGGGACCATCAATCCTCACACTCTTGTAAGTTTCTCAATATACTCCACCAAGTACGCTCAATATATGCAGTTATTGATATTTTTTCTGATCTACTTGGCTTTGTCATTGTATTGTATGTTGCTTGCGTGCTACCTAAACATAAAGTAAATACAGCGAAAAATTGGAGCTTATTTCACAGTGCTGCAAAAGTGAATAGTGGTTGATGGATAAATTACTCAATCTTGGAGTGTCAAAGACAGCTTTGCAATTCAGCTATGGCAATGGAAGGAGAAGAAGAGAACATGATGCAATAAGATGTTGCAATGCAACAGTACATCCTAATAAAAAATTTGTTGGGTAGTTATTCAAAGGAGTTTTGATGACACATTTTTCTAATCCTATGCTTACACTATGAGTGTGAATGTATTGGAGATAAGTTTAATCAAGAAGGTACCTAAAAGGCAAATTCAGTTGATTTATGTAAAATTAGTATTCAGAATGTCAATCTCCATAAGAAAGTTATTCTTCAAGAATCTTACAATAAGAAATTCTTGGGCATTTTGATGTATATGGAAAATAAGAGATATTGATCAGTTCACATATGATCAAAATAATTGTTCAAAGGTCTATATATTTTCATATAATTTTTTTATGAAGTGTAAAAAAAATCTGTACAAGGTTTGGGTGAGAGCAAGAAATGGATCCACTATGGACTTCTGTCCAAGTTATTATTAGAAAACTCCATTATAGGTGGTTCAAAGGAAATGTCAAGAAATAGATGAGAGTCACAACAACATGCACACATCAAGTATATATCTAGTGAATTCACACATGGTTCACCTCTATGCAAGGCTACGTCCACAGGAATGCATCATGAATCTTTACTAACCCCCTAGGCTCACCTCCATATCTGTGCATACAAGGCAAGAGCTCCTACACTCTCTCAGTTCACTCCAACCATCAACATGCAAAAAAGGATCCTCTTGCTTTAACCTAACAAACTTGCCCTTGATTCTTGTCTTGGGGCTAGTAACCTTGCTAAACAATTTATCACTTAGTGGGAAGTTCTAGACAAACAATCAATCACTTGACCCATATTTTAAACTAGGACAAACTTATAACCATAGCCATATAGGGATAGAGTAACCAAAACAGCCAAGGTCACCTCCAAGCTTAGTCACCCTATTCATGCTCCACTTTCACAACCTGCAAGGTAGCATGATGCTTAGAAAAACTTTCTAACAGTATGACTTTGGTAAAGACATCAGTCAAGTTGAGCTTACTATCAATTTTGACCAACTTGTACTTTTTTGGTGTGACACAACTTGCCTAAGAATGTGGAACCTAATGTTTATGTGCTTGAACCTATTGTCCATCACCTGATTTTCAGCTAGGTCTAAAGCACTTTAACTGTCACAAAGAAGCATTACATTACCATGCAATAGCCCCATCTTAGCAACAAGTCTATCCAACCAAATTGCCTCCTTTGCTGCTACCACATACTCTAGTTATGTAGTAGCTTGTGTGACACAATTTTGCAAGGTAGATCTCCAACTCATGCACTCATCACCAAGTGTGAATACATACCCCTTTGTTGACCTTGGCTTGTCCAGATCTTGTCCATACTCAGCATCTACATAGCCATCTAGTGACGCGGTGTCATCGGGAAAATAATCTACACATAGTAGTGGTGCCATTTGGTGTGAGTTTTCCATGTTATTGAACTCAAGGGTTGATGTTATGGTGAAACCGGTAGTTGTTTGTGTTCCTGTAAGCTCAAGGATTTTCTCTTGTGTTAAGGGAGGGAGGGAATTGAGTGGTGGATTTTCTTTAAGGTTACATAAGCTTAGGGTTTATTAGCATGTCACTTGAGCGCTGGAGTTTGTTATTGGAAAGTTTGTTTTTGGGGTTATGTTATTGGAGCCAAGAGTATTTTAATTAGGAGCAATAGCAGAGGGTTTTGGGAATTGTGAAAAAGTGCACAAAACAGCCAGGAATAGGGAGGAAAAGTTTCGGGAGAAAGGTCTGCTTGGATAAGGAACAGGGCTGGACAGGGATTTTAGGGAGAGAGGCTTAGACTTGGGGAAGGGCAGCAGGGAGTTGGGGTTTTTTTGAGAGAAAGACTGCGGGGAGAAGGAGCAGGGCTGTGGCAGGAGAGGGGAGTTTTTTTGAGTAAGGATTCCAAGGCTGGGATAGGACAGGGGGGGAGATTTTTTTGACAAAGGAGAGTGCCTTAGGGCTGTGACATGGCCAGGAGATTTTTTGAAGGTTAAGAGGGACTCTTACAGGGCCAGAGAAGGATTTTAGAGAGTGCCTTAGGGCTGTGACAAGAAAGGAAAGTTGGAAAGTTGAGTGAGAGTGCTGCAGGCCAGGGAGGAATTTTGAAATGCCTTAGGGCTGTGATAGGGCCAGGAGATGATTTTTGAAAGTTGAGTGAGAGTCTTGAGGGCTGAGGAATTTTCGAGATGCCTTAGGGCTGTGACAGGGCTAGGAGAAGAAATTTGAAGGTTGAGTGAGAGTGTTGCAGAGCCAGAGGAAATTTTTGAGATGCCTTAGGGCTGTGACAGGAGGAGGGGAAATTTCAAGAGTAGAGGCCTATGGCTGTTGCAGGAGCAGGATATTTTTGAGTTTTGCTTGGTCATTGATTTGGAACAATGGAGAAGAGAAGGAGTTGAAATCTGCAGGAAGGACTGAACTAGGGCGGGAGCAGGAGAAGAAATTTGAGAGTCTGACTTTGCCTTGCACAAGATAGGAGAGATTTTGAAGGTTGGCTTTCCTAAGCAGTAGCCAATGACATGGGTAGATTTGTGTTAGGGTTGCTCTAGCTGGACAGGGAATGATTTTGAATGTGGAAGGATGTTTATTGTGAGAATGTTGATAGGAGAGCAAATTTTGAATGAAGAATGTTTGTTGTGAAGAGGTGGACATGGAATGAATTTTGAATGTAGAGGATGTGCTGTTGAAAATGTAACAGTGAAGAATTCTCATGAAGGGGAGACTGAGCAGAGTGAATGAGAGAGTGGGCAGAGTAAATGAGAGATTGGACAAAGTGAATGAGACACTGGACAGAGTGAATGAAAGACTAGACAGAGCAAATGAGAGACTGGACAAAGTGAATGAGAGACTGTTCAGAGTGAAGGAGCGAGAGTCTCCAAGGCTTGGTCTGGACAGGAGTGAACTATTGAAGAGAGATTTTCGAAGGTTACTTGGCCTTGGTCTGTGACAGAAGGAGAGAGAAAACTCTTGAAAGTGCTATTGAGCATGACAGTGGCCAGATGAACAAATGGCAGTGAGTATGCCTTGAAGGAGTGCAGGGTAGAGGAGAGAAATTTTTGCAAGAAAACAAGGCCTTGAGAGTGCAGGGCAGAAAATGGGTTTCTTTGCAAGAGAATGAAGAACCTTGCAAGAGAGAGAAGGCTGGACAAGAAAGAAAATTTTGCAGGTCTAGTAGAGCTGAGATGATGGTGTGTTTGACCTGTGACTACCATCATGGAAGCTCCATTTTAGGAGCTCTTAGTCCATCTATATGAAAGGTTTGACTCAAAAGTCTGACCTGGTTGAGCTGAATAGAATACTAGTAGTTGTTCGTAAAAATTCCAGCCTCTCCTAGGAACCATCAAGTCCCAAAACCATAGCTGAAACCACGTGAGCTAGCCAGTTCTGTGAAGGCCGAGGACAAACTAAGCACAAGCAGCCAGGTGCCCGGTGCACTCTCAAGGCCAAACAAATTCCCCAACAGCGGCATTCATTGATCTTCTATCAAATAAGAGCCCATAGTCTCGTGTACCTCTCAAATACATGAGAATCTACTTAATTGCTTCCTAATGTGTCCTCCTTGGATTTGACATATACTTGCACACCTTACCCATCACTAGGGCAACATCAGATCCAGTGCAAGTCATCAAGTACATGAGACTCCCAACAGCCTTCTCATAAGGAATGTTAGCTATCAAACCCTTCTCAAGGGCATCTATAGGACAACATGCCATTGAAAGCTTGAAATGAGGAGCTAGGGAAGTACTTATTGGTTTACAATTCTCCATGTTGAACCTAGCAAGTACTTTCCTAGCATACTTACCCTAGATCAACCACAACTAACTAATGCTCAAGTTTCTCTTGATCTCCATGCTTAATATCCTTGTGGCCAACTCTAGATCCTCCATCATGAACTCTAAACTCAAGAGCGTCTTGAGCTTGTTCACCTCAGATCTATCCTTGGTGGCTATCAACATACCCACATCCACATAGAGCACATGAATTGTAAAACCAAAGGTCTTATTACTCACCAGTTTCATGTACACATAAGGATAAAGAAACTCCTATTGAAACCCTAAGCATGATTAAACACATCAAACCTCTTGTTCCATTGGCAAGGTGCTTGCTTCAATCCATACAAGGACTTCAACAATCTACATACCTTGTCTTCTTGGCCTTTCTTCACAAACCTCATGAGTTGTCTCACAAAGATACATCCAAGGTGCTAAAAAGAAATGTCGTGACAACATCCATTTGATCTAAGGTAAGACCAAATAAAACAACAAGCGTACACAATAGACATATTGTGGAATAATTTGCAACAACAAAAAATACCTCATTGTAGTACACCTCTTTTTCTTGAGTGAACTCCTTGACTACCAACCTAGCCTTATAGATCTTAGATACCTCCTTAGGACCCTACTTCAACTTGTAGATCCACTTGCCATATATCACTTGTTGATCCTCAAGTAACCTAACTAGTTCCCCAAGTCTTATTATCCCTCAAGGATTCCATCTCCCTCTCCATAGAACCAAACCACTCATCCTTCTCACTAGAAGATCATACCTCCTTATGGGATGAAGGTTCACCTTCTTCAAAGACCAAAGCATGAGCATTATCTCTAGAATTTAAGTCATCATCCAACAACTTAGTTGAATCCATCGACATACCATATCTATTTGGAGCTTGACTAGCACACCCTGATGTTAAAGACCAAGACCAAGGAGAGACATAGGAGAATGGAAGCTCACATTGGGATACTTGAATGAGGGCCTAGCATGAGCTTTGGCGCTTGTATTTATAGTGAGCATACAAGGCTCTTAAGAAGCTTCTCAAGAAGCTTCCTTGAACCGCTTTCTTGGAATGCAAGCCATGTAAACTGGGAAGCTTCTCAAGAAGCCACCTTCTTGAAACTACCTACTTGGCATGCAAGCTAAGCTATTTGGAAGCTTCTAGAAACTACTTACTTGTGGTGCAAGCTAAGCTAGTGGGAAGCTTTCCAAGAAGCTTCCTATATACTTCTAGGATATTCTGGGCTAATTTAGCCCATTCACTACTTTGTTAGCCTTGATTAACTTTGTTGCTAAACTCCATATTTTTACACTTGATGACCTCCTTGATGAACTATCTGCTTGATTTCCATATGTAGGTCCAATGTGAGGCTGACCTAGCACATCTTGTCGCTCACCAACAACTACTTGCTCCACTTGTTCTTGCTCCACTATAGGAGCACTTCCTTCCTCCTCATCACTTAAGTGATCAATCTTCCCCTCAACTAGATCTAGGATGGGAGACTTACCTTTATCAATGTAGGGAGCCTGAGCATTCTCTCCCTCCTTAACTGATTTGGATTCATTAAAGGATACATCCCTACTGACAACAACCTTACATGCTATTGGATCCCATAGCTTATAAGCTTTCACTCTACTTTCATAGCCAAGAAAAACACATTTCTTTGGCTTAGCATCCAGAGTATAGCATTGGTGGCTGTCTACCGCAGCCAGCCAAGGTACCATGGATGGCCGCAAATCCAGCCGGCTATGGCTAGTGTTTTGGGGCACGGGCAGTTGCAGCCAGTAGGGTATTTCTCATGGCCACAGTTGGCTACAGCCGCAATAAATGGATGATAAATAACATGTGGGTTTCCATCACCAAAACTACAGCCCATGTGAGTGAGTGTGATGGATTTTTGTTTCAGCATTGCACTTGATAGTGTCAAAAAATAGCTCTTTGTAGCTTAAGTAGCTGCAATGTTATCATTCATTCATCAATGGTAGCGCATGTACATCAAGCGGCAATAGGCCAATCTATGGCCAATTTCAAAGAGGAGATAGTCATATCATTCCGTTTGAAGGTGCCCAAATGTCAGATTTTAAATTGGACCAAGAGCAATCGACCATCTGCAATATATTTGTGGAACAAGTTTGGGCCAATATGCTAATGTTGCTGACAATGAGTTGGTTTATTTTATTCTTGATGGAGAGCATTAAAAAAAAAACATGGTCACTTTTGTGGGTTGTCACATTTGCAAGGCACTATGTGCTTACAATTCAAACATTGGCACAACCTCCAACAACCATTCGTGCCCTATCGCATCTATTGCACATGGTGGTTCCCACAATATGATCAACTTTGCAAAGCCTCTATGCAAGCCCAATGCTAGACAAAAGCAACTCGTAACCAAAAAAATTGGGTGAGATGTGCGCATTGGACATTTGTCTATTCCCAATCGTGGCTGGGAAGGGTTTCCATGCCGTGTTGCAGATTGTGCTTGATATTGGAGTAGCATCAAAGAACCCGATGAGTATTGACAATGTGTTGTAGGATCAAGTCACAATCAAGAGATTGCTCAGGAAAAGATGCAACTTCAGCAAGTTTTTTGTGCATATATACATCGCTACACAACATACATTGCTGTCAACATCATACACTATAGAAGCACAACTCACACATAAGTCATACATAGACTCTAAAGTGCCACAATAATCAGATTGCTTACCACTCTCAACTCAACTCAACTCAAATCAGTACTTGATCTGTCACTCTATAAACTGCCAACAACTGGGCACTGATTACAGTCAAGCCACACCCACTCAAGCATAGAGAATCCAAGTGATGCTTGCCGGCCTCTATCCACCATAGCCAGGAACTCAAAGGCTCAACATCAAAGAAGTGAGCTCTCTGGAGCTCACTTCAAAACTATACCTCCTGGACTCAAGTTAGCATTGAAACCCTAATGGTCTTGCTGATAGCACACTCAACAGTGCAAATGGTGCAAAGTGACGGTGGGCCCCACCGTGAAGTCAGTACCCCAAACACAAAATCTGACCATCAAAAAGTGGTCTCTAAGAAACTACTGAAATAACTCTAACTACTATCACTAGAACTCCAATGTCCAAGCATCTAGATGCGGCACTACAAATGGCGTGACAGATGTCGTGCGTATATACATCGCTACACAACATACATTGCTGTCAACATCATACACTATAGAAGCACAACTCACACATAAGTCATACATAGACTCTAGAGTGCCACAATCACCCCCCTAGCTGGCAGTTAGGCCCCTCTAACTCCAGATAGCCATCTACTCTAAGTATATGGTATACCCTTTAATGGGCAAAGATCAGGAGGCCGAGTGCTATGGAGCCCCATCGTTAGTCGCCTATCTGCAATCTATACCATATAAAGAATGAACTAGCTATAGGTCAAGTACATCTAGGACATAACCACTATCCCTGAGGAACCACCGTGAGAGGAGGAGTCATACATGCCATATGCCATCCTCTCGAACAACTATCACACACTAACATAATAGCAGCTCCACCAAAAGAGCCACATAACATACACCTCAAGCCTGCATGTACAAGTGCCAAGCTTGGATCCATAGTACCATCAATGTTTGGGAGGTGGCATGTCGCACAATTGCACACATGATCCTTCCAAACAACACCATCACGTCCTTCTAACACAAGGACTCCAGATGGCAAAACCTTGTGCACTCTCAAGATAGTGCGGCCTATAGAAACATCAAGTGTGATCGGTGCTGTTTGTTGTAAATATACATAGTGGCTTGGATGAAATTGACGGATCGAGGGTCTATAACCTCCTCCTTGAATGGTAGCATAGTGTAAAGTATCTCTATGCTAAGCAATCACCAAGTTCTCAAAGGGCATTGGCATCATTTTTTGAAAGATCTCTGCTCGCTAAGAACATGCGCTCATCCATACATCGGGGTCATCCAAGTCCAAAACTACAGTAGCATCTCGACAAATGGTTGTAGGTAAATCTAGATCTTGTCCATAGAGTAGAAAGTATGGAGAGAAGGATGCTAAGGAGGCTTGCCGGCTGAACCAATAGCCCATGGCCAACCAAGGTAATTGGAGATCCCAATCTCCCAAGTGGCCTCTCTGCAAACCATACTTTTGCAATCCTCTCTTCACCGTCTGAACCACTCTCTCTGCTAAGCCATCTGCCTCAAGGTGATCTCGGGATGTAGTACGATGATCAATCAAAGCCTTGTCAAAGAAGACCTGAAACTCCCCCAAGAACTTTGTACCCTAATCAGTCAAAACCTCAGCTAGTGCACCAAAATGACTAAGAACTCAATCCAGAAACGAGTAAGCTGTCCCTTCACTAGACTTGTCAAGAAGTGCCACCAACTCAATCCACTTGGAGAAGTGCTCCACCATCACCAAAACATACTGATGATGTCTCATAGTATGTGGTAAAAGTCCGGCAAAGTCCAAACTCCAACGGTAACCCAATCTCATGATAGGTAATGGGTGTAACTATGGTGTAGGAGCATTGAATGATGCTCTAACTCAGTCACAAACCACACATCTGGCAACCAACTGCTGTACCTTGGTCTGCATACCGTGCCACCAATAATGACCATGGAGTAAGCTATATGTACGCTTTACTCCAAAATGTCCTAGCTCCTCATGAGCATGACGGACCAACTGTGGTCTCTATATTGGAAGTGGTACTACTCGCACTCTACCATCCTCCCATACACGCAAAAGGTGTCTACCCTCCAATCTAAACCGTTTGGCTTGCTAAAGAACACGGCCTCTCTCCTTGGCCCTAATTGTGCCACCCACAACACCAGTGCAAAGATAGTCCATCACTAAGACATCATCATGAATGTCTTGCTGAACTGTACCAATATCTTCACTCTTTGGATTTGTGACCTCAATAACTCCTCTTGTATGCACTGAGAGAGATACCACCAAAGCCTCTACAAATATACACAGAAAGGCCGATGCATGCCAACCTGGCACCATCTCCTCATCTGTCTCACCATGCTAACATGCTCTGGTCTGATCCTGCTAGCTGGGACATGGGTTTCTACTCAACCCATCTGCATCACAGTTCACTACTCTAGGTCTGTGAACAACTGTGAAATCATACTCTTGTAAAATCAGAGCCCATTGTGCAAGCTTCCTTGAAAGCTTGTCGGACTCCATCAACCACTTCAGTGGCTGATGATCAGTGATGAGAGTGAAGGGGTTACCAAATAGGTAACATTGAAAATGTGCTACTGCCCAAACTGCTACCAAGCACTCTCCCTCATATGAACTATACTTTGCCTCTGCTGAATTGTTGGAGCAACTAGCATAGGCCACCACAAACTCCTTATCCTCATCATCATGTTGGGTGAGCACCGCTCCAAGCCCCAACATACTTCAATCAGTATGAACCTGAAATGGTCATCCTCTGATCAGTCTCCGCAAAATAGGAGCACATGTCAACCTCTCCTTGAGCTCTACAAAATCTCTCTCTTGCTCATCTCCCCAACACCACTCCTCTGTAAGCTTGGTCAGCTTTGTCAAGGCCTTGGCAATTGCACTAAATCCTCTAACATAACAGCGATAGAATTTGCCAACCCAAGGAATGCTCGCTCTCTGCTCACATCCGTAGGCCAAGGAATACGTGCAATAGCCTCCACCTTGGTCCACTGAACACCAAGTCCTCCGGGGTAGATAGTGTGACCCAAATACTCAACCTGCTTGTGGAAGAACCTACACTTCCATGTATGTAATTTGAGTCCATGAGATCTCAACCTCTCAAACACCTCCAACAATTGTCTTTCATGCTCTTCCACAGTAGTGCTATAGACCAAAATGTCATCAATATAACACTAAGCAAAATCCAATCCAACTAGGATCCTATCCATGACCCTCTGGAACTCAACAAGAGCGTTCTTCAGCCCAAATGGTAAGAACCTCCACTGATATAACACATCCTTGCCGTGAGGATCAATAGCCTAAAATGTTGTCTTGGACTTATCCTCCTCTCTGATCGGCAACTGATGATATCCCGCTTGAAGATCCAAAGTACTGAAGATCTTTGCATGCCCAATCGCATCAAAAATCTCCTCTGGTGTAGGCATGGCTTACCGATCAGCCTTGGTTTGTTGGTTGATAGGATGGTAATCTCCACACATCTGCCTATCTATATAGTTGCCATGCATATCTTTCTTGGCTGGCATCACTGTCGCTGATGCATACTCTCCATGTGAAATCTCCACCAAACCAGCCTCAAAAAGGTCACTACTCCGGTTTTGAATCAATATCCTCTCCATATCACTATATCGATAAGGAAGTCAGAAAACTGGTGTGTTGCTAGTCAGCTCAATCCGTATACTATGTCCCTTTAGAGCACCCAAATCCTTCATATTGAAGGCAAAACAACTCGTGTGACTCCTTAAGAACCTCCAAACCTTCTGTCTTTCCTCTCCAGTAAGCTTGGGTCCAAGATCTGGCTCCCAAGTATCCTCTGTACCTGTAGTAGGAGTGGAAGACGTACTGACTGGCTGCTACACTAGGCCCTTGGGAGCAATGGTGTCATGCTCCCGACCACTAGAGGTCCCAACCTCTGTGTGAAAAACTCCCTCCACTCTAGCTGCAAGCTCCACACATCCTCTAGCTGCATCCCATGTGGACCAAGGGTGTAATCCAAGTAGCCCATGCTCACCTAGATGAACTCCAAGTAGACCACTCTTCCTAGTAGCCATTGGATGTGTCCCAAGAATACCATGTCCACTCGGTCCATCGCCCCCAACATGTGCCTAAATTGTCTTAATAGGCACAGAGCTCACAAGTGTCCGAGTGGTGATGCCTATCAAGCGCATCCTACGCTGCTCAGCCAAGCCAAGGCTCAAAATCCAGGTCAAACAATTCAGGTACATAGCCTGACCTAACACCTGACACTTGGATGCCTCAAACACTACTAGAACAGCGGTAATACCGGTGCAAAAACCCATTGCCCTCTCTCTCTCATCAGCGTTGGGCTCCACCAACTGCTGTAACTGTGAGTCCCAAACAAGTCCAAGTCCTCCCTCTTGAAAAGCATGAGAGCCTGGGAAACTCATGAGTGTGGGAAATGCAGCTCTAGGCTATCCAACTAGGTTCACCACTGCCATAGGTGACCTATCAGCCACTACCACTGTCTGAGACTGACGCCCAACATCCAAGATATCATCAACAAGGATGTGGTCAAGTCACTAAATCCCATCATAAGCGCATTGTAGAACCTCTCTGGATAAGAGGTTTGTCCACCAAAGACAAAGACAACGAGCCCGTGATCCCACTCTGGCTGCATCTAACAATACAGCAGGTCCCATCCAAGAATGGATATGATGTGTACTCGCCACCACTCTAGTGCAAGAATCACCCATCAAAGGTATGTTCTCCAAAAGGTAAGCTGGAGAAACAAACTGATGAACCTGGAGATGTCGTAGTATCCGTAACATCTCCCAAAACACACCAAAACAAGGATCCTAAAGACCTAATCCTCTACTAGCACGTGTATGTCCCTAACATGGCCATCTAGAAATCACCAAGTGAATAGGCCCATGTCTCTCTAGGTCATGCACCCCTAGTAAGGAAATGTCTCATGGTAGGGCCTTCTGGTAACCTCTGATTGTTGACACCGATAATAACTCTGGATACCGATAGGCCAAGTGTGCCACATGATGTAGAGAGACTTGCCTAGCAATCTCATCTCTCTCTACATACAAGTACCTTTGTACTCGTATACCCGCCTGTAACACCGCAGCTAGTCCGGTGCTGATCCCACCAAACAATTCCAATAGGCATATCTCCTCTATTGGATACTGCCAAGCAATGAGTGTGGTATCTAGAGATGTCAAAGCAATCACCTCTGGAGGCTCATCCTCACACTCATCTCCTTATGTTACGAAGGCTCCACTCCAAGCCTACTGCACCAACTGATCTGCATGCTACTGCAATGCCTCCTCTGAACTCCACAATGGAACATCCAAGGTAGATGGAACAATCCCACTTGTACTCCAAAGCCGAGTTATCTCCTCTGGTACTGGAGTATCCTCTGCATGGGCGTTCCCCTCCAACAAGTCACCAAGCCAAGTAACTGCACCACTTAAAGCTAAAATTGATGATGCCATGGTCCCGGACTGTAGTAAGCCAAGACTGCCACTACTGAAGCATATTGGTAGGCGACATACCTGTCCCTCACCAGACTGCCAACCAAGTCTATAAGAGGCTATCTCCTCCCAATAGTCAATGCTGAAACCCATGGGGTATAACACTCCTCCCCCAACTAGCACATCATATGCCTTAGCTATTGTCGCAATAGCCTGAGCTCTCAACACAAAGCTATTAGTCGGATGACCAGGCTGAACCTGGACAACAAGCTCTCCACGTGTGATATATTGTGTCAAACCACCACCTAGAGATGTTTGGATCTGAAATGGACACCTCTCCACATCAATCTTTCGTAACTGCAACCTTCCCCAACATAAGGGGCTGCGCACCAGAGTCTAACAAGACTCTCTATGGTGTATAGACCTTCCTTGAAGGTCCCACCAAAAAAAATCCCCTCTCGTTATCCAATAGGACAACACCAGGTGTGAACCATGCTCTCTTAAAGGCCGGTCTAGCTGGCAACTCCTCCAGTCTAGCCGCTGCTGCCTGCCATAAACCATTGGTCGCTGAACGGATCCCATGCTCCTCAACCAAGTCAGCTCTACTACCAACCACCTCTGCTCTAGTAGTAGAAACTGCACCATCCCTACTCTCATACAACATGGCAGCCAACCAAAATATTGGGGCTGGACAACTCCCAATGTAAACATATCACTGGCCGAAAACAAAGGACGCCGCATAATCAGTTGAGCTGCCCCCAACATCATGCTAGACTCAGTCTGTGTAGTAGCAAGTAGCTGACTAGCAGGTAGTCTATCGTGTACTCCATCACCACCTGCCACACCTACACTGAGACGTCTAGGAACCATGGATGTTGTCTGTAATGCCTCAGATAATGCGAAAGACTAGGGAAGTTCAACCTGTCTCCCAACTTCTCCTCTCTGTGGATCCAACTCCACTGATGCTCCTCTAGGCTCTGGAGCACGTATTGCACTCCTAGTCATTGTTGCAGATGCATCTACCTATACTGCTCCGCACATGAAGTCCAAAGCATCTCTATCACTAGCATATGAGGTTGAAGCCTCAACACCCGAATTTGATCTCCTCTAAGCAATAGCCATACTAGCCAATCTCTACTCCAACTGCTCAATCCGAGTAGCCATAGTTGTGTCAAAAGTAAGGGCAGGTATTGCAAGCCTACTAGGTGTAGATCCTCTACCACCTCATCCTCCATGAACTGAAGCTCCTCTACTACCTGCCATAGCAACCCTACCACTCCGTAACTTCGGGTGTAGGTCAAAACACTGGTCACTAGTGTGACCAAATCTGTGGCAATGCTCACACTGCCTCTGTGCTGGCTATGATGCACCCAAGGTATCACGTCCACTGCCGTGAGTACACTCTCTCCAATGGTGAGGTCCACCACAAGTCCAACAAGCAACACCACCACTCACTAGCTGTTGCTGACCCAAAAATGAAGGTAAGGGTCTAACTCCACTAGGCCCTCCACTCGCTCTATAGGATCTGGGCTGTCCACCCTATCCTCAAAAACCAACTGGGTGTGGTGCACTCTACTACACTCTACTGCACTCTAGAAGAAGTCACAGCCGTGGATGAGGTCTCCCTACCAAATCTAGATGTCACCACTCTCTCCTCCACCATGTTGAGCTCAATATGCTCAGCCAAACCAAAGACCATTGCCAAAGTAGGCAAAGTAGCCTGTAACAATGTAGCATCACAAACTCTACGTCGTAACTCCATGTCCAATATCCCATACCAAAACTAGATTACCTGGGCCTCAGTAACTCCCTGAGTGAAACTGGTCAGCCGCCTCATGCGAGTGTATGCCTCGCATAGGCTCTCTCCAGCCTTCCGCTGGAACTCCTGCAAGCCCCTCAACTTGTCAGTCTGCACTTCCTGGTAGTTCTGCCTCAAACACAAGAAGAACTCCATCATAGGGTTAAACCCCAATACCACACCACCTCCTGCAACGGTACCTCCACTCGTAGTAGCACTATCTCTAGCTAGTGCACCTCTACTAGCTCCACCCACACTACTCGAGCTAGAACTCGTAGGTACAGCCAATCTACTCCTGGCCACCGAGCTTGAAGTGATAGATACATAGTGTGGAGACCAATATTGTCTCCATAACTCAATCTCCTCCAAATGAGCTCTCTTGAACTCATGGTAGTCGTCTATCGGCGGACCCTCCAAATGCTAAAACAACCCCTTCCATGCCATGAAGGGTGTGAACAGAGTTGGGTTCCGCATCTATTGTAGATCACACCAACTATCAAACTCCTAGATGAAGTCATCCAACTCAATGGTACCCACTGTACCAAAGTTACGCCTAGAGTCTTTGGAGGCCCCATAAATCTCGTCCATGTCCCACAACAACGGTGCGGACACACCAAGTGCACTCTCAACTAAATCAGCTCTTGTGTCGAACTCCAACTCAGAGTCAATCTCCTCTCTCACTGGGACCTGAGATACAAGTTAATACCGAGCACCACTCCGAGTAAACCCACTACGTACTGCAGGGCTAACTCCTTTGGAATCTCCAAAGAACTCCGTCGTGACAAAGTAACCACAACAGCAAACCCAAACCACCAACTGCAACCGCAAGTCACAACCGCAAGTGCCCCACCAAGTGCCAACACCACCACGTGCCAACACCAACTAAGCACCACCCACTAATGTAACTCTAACCAACATAACTACACTAGGGGAAAGGGCAACTTGTAACCTGCCATCATAACACGTACTCTCACGGTCTGCATGTCATCACTTCCTGCCTCATTGGAGAGAAACAAAGGTAGTCTGATTGGTCATCATTCCAACCTCACCATCGAGAGCACACCAGAGCACCAACGCTCAAAAGTCAAGGCACATCACACAAATGTGGTGCACAAATAGGAAGCAAAGAATGGAAGGGGTCCAATCACAAGAAATCTAAATGAAAACCCTCCATCTCATAACACAACATGGGACTGATTCTGCCACCATTTGCATTTGACATAAGAGAAGTTCGTATCTAAGTCCTAAGCTACCATGATCACCAAGAATGGGATCAAACTGCTTCTCCTAGCCAAAGCTACATGTGTATAGATAACAGTGGTATAGTCATTAGGACAACAAGTGAGGATGGACCAATTGGCTAGGGCACCAATCTAGGAACAAGAGGTCTAGGTGTCAAACCCTATTGCGCACAATCTAGCCAAAAAGGCAGATTTTGCCAACCAATGACCAAGATTTACTCTAAACTAGCTAGCCTCATGCTAGCAAGCTGGCTTGTTGGCCCTTCTGGCCCTTCTAGACCTTCGTAGCCTCTCATAGCTCACAGCCCTATGCCTCAAAGCCTCTAAACGCCAAATCCCCTGCTAACTTTCCACTCGAGCCAAATTGACAACATGGGTTTTTCCAAATTACAAATTCATGAGAAGAGCTTCCCAACTCCACCTTCAATTTGACTTTTTGAGCCCAACTCATAGCAAATTGGTCATGCCTTCACCTCTTGAGCTCAAAATCACAACCACTACTCAAAATTTGCTCCTTCTTTGCTCAAAATTTGGCCAGCACTTCCGCACACCATCCGCCTAACTGCCAAATCTGCATCAATTGAATGAGCTTTTGCACACTAGGGAAACATTGAACTTGAATCAAGCTACCAAAAATCCACCGAGCTTAGAGATACCACCAACACTCAAAGTTCTTGCACCCGATTTCCCCCTGACTTCACTTCTCTAATGTAATCAGATTGCTTACCACTCTCAACTCAGCTCAACTCAAATCAATACTTGATCTGTCACTCTATAAACTGCCAACAACTGGGCACTGATTACAATCAAGCCACACCCACTCAAGCATAGAAAATCTAGGTGACGCTCGCCGGCCTCTGTCCACCATAGCCAAGAACTCGAAGGCTCAACATCAGAAAAGTGAGCTCTTTGGAGCTCACTTCAAAACTATACCCCCTAGACTTGAGCTAGCACTAAAACCCTAATGGTCCCACTGACGGCACACTTGACAGTGTGAACAGTGCAAAGTGACGGTGGGCCTCACCATGGAGTCAGTACCCCAAACACAAAATCTGACCGTCGGAAAGTAGTCTGTGAGAAATTGTTGAAATAACTCTAACTACTATCACTAGAACTCCAATGTTTAAGCATCTAGACGCAGCACTACAAATGGCGTGACAAGGTTCTTCTTCTGTCAAAGGTCCAATATACTTCAGCTGAGGTCTAAGGGCAGGGTTCACATTGGATATCTGGACAGAAGACAATCATCAGATCTCTTATCTATCAGTCATAATCCATTTCATTGATGATTCATGGTAACTTCATGATTGCACGCTCCAAGTGAATGAATTCACTACTTGTAGCCATACTGGCCAGACCATCTTGTCAGAGTTCAACTTTGTGATTGACCCATATTGTTCATTCCAGTTGAATGACATCACCAAGAAGGCATCAAATGAGCAAGTGATTGTTGTGATAGACTCTACATCCAACAACCATTCTGAGGATGGCTGCCACGTATTTACAAATGGGTTCCATGCTTGGACCAAAAAATTGGAACAGTCACCACCACAATGTTGGCAAAGAGAACATGAGTTGTCAATGGAAATACCTCTGCTCCATTCTATGACTTCTATGATGATGCTCCTAAAATCTTTGACCTGATCACGCAATGCAAGGAATTAGTGTGATACTTCAAGAAGACGGACTTGAATAGCCTGCTTTGTCCAAAGCTCAAGCAGGAGATTGTAACTTGCTGGTATGGGCAACTGACCATGCTAGAGTCCATTCAAATTCAATTCAAAATCCCAAGAGTTGCTGGTTAAGAAAGGAGGTCAGAAGGAGAAGAAAATAGATTGTATCGATCGTGAGCTGCTCATTGAGATTGTTTGATTCCTGGTTCTCTTCAAGACAGTGACTGTTGCTCTGGAACTGTTCAAAACACCAACTCTGCACCTTGTAGCATATTGGTGTAATCGATTGTTGAAGCATTATGTTGAGATCACCAAGACGGAAGATATCACAGAAGCAGACAACATGACACAGACCATTCCAGCCAATTCTAAGCATCTAGTTAGCATCAAAACACTTATCACAAAGCAGATTCTGGACAAGTCGTCACTTAGTAGACTCCACATCATGGCCACCCTGCTAGATCCACGACAAAAGTCAAGACTACATTTGATGGCAGTCAAGGAAGAACAGATTGCTTATGCAAAGATAGAAATCAAGCATGTGACAGAGCACTTTGTTGGTTAGTCAAAGTTGTTGCAGACAATTGTCATGCACCCACATCAAGCTCGTGACCATCCCATCCGCCAAAGCATGCCAAGCTTATTGTTTGATAGTCATCAACATCAACATCATTGGTGAGTGACTCGGATGAAGATGAAGATGATGGTCCTACTTTGATTGACAAGGAGCTCATTGCATCAAAAGAACTATCAGAGTATTATGCATTGAAGCTTTCCCAAAGTGAGAAGAATGATCTCAAGAGCAGACCTGAAAAATTGCTCATCTAGTGGTCTACTCATGCTGAAAAATTTCCATCTATTGCCCTTGTTGTAAGATCCATTCTTGTTATCCTACCTCAAGCTCAAAATGTGAGTGTAATTTCTTGGATGCTAGCAATATAGTGACAGACAAGCACAATGCATTGTGACCATTGACTGTTGATATTCTATTATTCATGCATTCCAATTTGAACCTTAAATAAGTGACTTTTTGGACCTCATCAATTGATATAATTTTGTTATTTTAACCACCATCTAGTTTAGTTTTCCTTTTGTTGCTCTCGGTTACGATATATTATCACATAGCGGGTGCAGTCGGCTACAGCCATGTGTTGTGGTGGGTTAATGGCCAATAGCGGCCGGCTGAGGAATATGTGCAGCGGCCGGCTACGGGCCACTTTTTTCAATTAGAATGTCATGCTTTGTTAGCATCCAACTTACACCTATTCTCCTTAGATGTGAGTGAATATGGATCACAACCATAGATATTTATCTTCAATCTATCATAATAAATTGGTTGCTGATGCCTCAACTCATATGGCATCTTGAAGTTGATTGCACTAGATGGAGAAATATTTACCACATACGCTGATGTGTTGACAACTTCTTCCCAAAACTCAACATACTATAGGCATGCTCCAAAACTGTTTGGTTGAGCCACTCAACAACATTGTTCTATTGCAGAGTATAAACTAGGGTTAGGTGGCAAGTTATCCCTTATTCTATGTGGTACACCTCAAACTCTTTAGACACATATCCCCCACCATTTTTTATCTCAAACACCTCACTTTCTCCCCAATTTGAGTCTCAACTTGGTTCTTCCACTTCTTGAAAGTGGCAAAGACATCAGACTTGTGGTGCATGAAATAAATCCACACAAACCTTGAGTAATCATCAATAAATATCACATAGTAAACTTTTCCGGAGTGTAAGGGTGTAGAGGATGGTCTCCACATATCACTATGTACATACTTGAGTAGACACTTGGAACTATGGGTCCCCACTACAGAAATAGATTGGTTTTATTTTCCAAATATGCAATGCTCACAAAAATCCAACTTCATAGTCTTCAAGCCTGATAGCAATTCATTCCTTCTCAAGATAACCAAACCCTTCTCACTCAAATGACCTAGCCATGAATGCCACACAACCATCATCTCCTCTTGAGGCCCAGTTACATTGGCTTCTCCACATAATGTAGTGCACTCCAATACAAACAAATTCTTTCAAAATTCACCTTGCAAGATAACCTTACCACCAAAAGTGACTCAAAGTACCCCATCACCAACACTAAATTGATGAATTTTGGCATGCAATACTCCAAGTTAATCAAGTTCTTCTTCATGTCAAGTACAAATTGAACATCATTCAACTTACACATAGATCCATCAAACATTTGAATCCTTACGGATTTGATACCTTCAATTTGACATGGTTGATCATTCCCCATCAAAACTGCACCATTCAATGCTGAAAGTGATTGGAAGAACTCCTTGATATAGCATATATGGTACAAGCAAGCACAATCTAGAATCCACTCTTCATCCCTATTAAGAGATGAGGCACAAAGAGCATACACACAACATCACAAATCATATTGTTTATCCAATATATCAATACCCTCATCGGTATAAACTATGTTTGTTGAAGAGCCTTCATCTGCCTTTCCTTTGCCATTAACCATACACTCCTTCTTCACATGGCCTACCTTGCCACATCCCCAACAATTCACTTGTTTCCTCTCCTTGGACTTGCCTCTAGACTTAACCTAGACCTGCCTTGCTTTTCCTCTTATCACCAGCCTCTGTTGAGGTCTCCCATGCTAGACAACCAAAGCATTACCTAGAGAAAAATATGGCATTGAGGTTGCAACAAATTTCTATTGCAAGTCATCTGTAAATAGAGTTGTTGTCACCTCTTCAAAGGTAATAGTCTTCTTCTCATAGTGCAACAAAACTCATGAAAATGATTGATAGGATGGCAGCAAGGAGCCCTACAAGTGCAACACCTTGTGCTCCTCATTCAAGTCCTCTCCCAATTTGATCAAGTCCACCACTATGTCACAAAATGCATCCACATGGTTTCTAATATTGTTCCTTGGTTTCATCTTGAATGTGATTAGTTTGAGATTGGTGTACAATCAATTTGACAATTCATTCTAATGATATTTTCCCTAAAGTGCATCAAACAACAAGGTAAAATTGGAATACTCTTCCACCTGCTTAATCACATGGGGCTAAAGGTGAAGAAAAACAATATTCATGGCTTGCTCTTGCATGTCATCCCAATCATTTATCTCACATCCTCAAGTTTCTCCCTCAAGAGCTTACCCATACCAATCACCTTCAGCACTACTTTTGCCTACCATTCCCATAGCAAGTAATCCATGCGGCCATCAAACTTTGCCACATCAAACTTGGGTCCACCAAGCTTCAAAGTCACTCATCTTGACTTTCTTCTGCTCCAAAAGTACTATTGAGGCTATTGCTGCACTTAGAGACTCCTCTTGAGTCCTTGAACCTTCCACCTTAAAACTTTGATACTCAAAGGAGTGGGTCATGAGATGGAAATCATTTTATATCAGCTTCTTCAAGTACTCAAAATCACCAACTATATGCATCAATGTGTAGCCTTGAAGATAAGCTTTCCAATGCACTATACAGATCATTCATCCGAGTCCTGAGATAAAAGTTATGAACTGAATTTGAGGAGGAATCTAAACCTTGATTCACACCAAAACCTCTTAGCAATAATGGTGGAATTGGTGTACAAGGGCATGTGCAGCCTGTCAATTCTATGGTATAGCAATGAGTAAACATATCTTCATCAACTTATAGTCCATTAGGTGACCTTTTGGCTACAATCAGTAGAGCAGCCCCACAAGCTATCTCACTACTTGGAGCATTTTTTTTGTCATCTCTAGGTTTAGGCATATAAGTACCTTAGGCTAATGGGCAACCTAGTAGCTTAGATCTAAAGAATGATGGAGGTAAAAGAGGTATAAATGATAGAGTTGCCTTTAAAATGAATTACTTCCCCACAGCTCGTTCCTCGACAGACTTCAAGGAGAGGGCTACAACATCCTAAAGGTGGGAGCTAATTTGACCTCTAAAATGAAGTACAAGGAACAGCAGCACAAAAATGTGCTAGCAGCAATTCAATCTCAACACTTCCCAATGGGAAGATCAGCTGAATTTTTTCTAGGAGGCTCATATGTTTCATGCCAACAACAACACCAGCACCAAGAAATTGGAGAATCAACCAGCCTCTCTACAAGAGCAGTATTGGGAGCTAGTTCTACAAACATTCCAAACTTACATGCTGCAGCTCAGGCTGCAGCTCAAGACCACCTACTTCTAACAACTCTTGCTTTGGGAACGGATCTTACAACCTTAGAACTTAATCTCAACTCCCAAGGAGAACTTGTATAAAACTTTTGCATCTTTGTGGGCAGATGGGCCAATTAGAAGGGAACATTTTGTTGTTTGTCTCCCAATAGTTTCACTCAATGATCTCACACGGCCTCCGGAGTTGTTATGCCTTATTGCTTGGAAAAAATATCTACATAGATTACCTCTTGGTAGCATGATCTGCAACCATGATGATTTTCCATTTTACAATTCTCCTTGGTCTCTCCAACTCCACTGACCACCCATCTATAGCACTCTTGTAAATTCTCGAGACCCCTTGAGGTAGTCTAGCAAGTTCTTGGTTGTAGCTTATCCTAGTTAATTTTGACCAAGGCCCTCAATTCCTATCAAAGTCAAATGTAGAATTGAGAATTACCACTCTAGTAGCTCCTTTGGTATAATAATCCAAGGATAGGAGACCTAAAGAGAAACATACCATGAAAGATACAATTTCACACTCAAACCTCCAATGCCCCAAAAGGAGCACCTTTCCTTTATTATATAGACAAAGAGGATCTCCTCCAAGGAAGCTCCACCATAGGATTAGGCACATAGATAGGTGATATGCCAGCAAGCTCCACCCTTGGATTACTTACTTGGATAGGTGACATGTTGGTCTTGGTCCTATCTGGTTGGTCAAACAAGCTTTGATCAAAGAGAATCTTTTAGAGAATCTTCTTGTAGGAATCTCAAAATCACATGGGTGAGGTATCATTGGAAAGCTCTCAATGAGACAAACTAGGGAGGGAAGGCTAGCTTGAATTTCATTGGGGAGGGGGAATCTGCACATTTTTTAGGCCTAATTCATTCGTTTAGGCCTCCAAAATTGCCTTCAAAGATTTTAGGCATATTTCAGTTCCTACTCTATTAGTAGAGGTCCCCTCTTGGTGATATTAGTAGAGGTCCCCTTTTGGTCTCTTTCTGATCTATTTGGTCCATCATGTGTAACATCCTTCCAGATGTTACCAAACCAACTCTCACCTTTAAATCATATGTCTAGCTATTGTTCTACGGTTTTCAAGTCTATTCCAATTTTTGCCCTATTAGTAGAAGTACTCTTTTGGTGATACTTCTGTTTGATCTATTTTGACCATCATGTATAATAGCATTCCAGATGTTACTAAACCAAATTTCACATTTAGATCATATGGCTAGCTCTTGGTATTACACCAAATACTCAAAGTGACCATACCTTGTTCAAAAGGTCATTTTGTGTATGTCTTCTTTTGCAATCTTGATTTGGTTGTAACCACTCTGAAAATCAAGTTTTGTGAAGTGCCTTGCTCCATTGAGTTGATAAAACAAGTCATCCATTCAAGGTAATGGATATTTGTTCTTCACCGTTTGTTGATTCAGTCCCCGGTAGTCAATGCACATGCATATTGTTTTTTCCTTCTTCTTCATAAGCAACACAAGAGCCCCATATGGTGATAAGTTGGGTTGGATAAACTCCTTCTGCAACAAATCCTTGATTTGAGCCTTACACTCCTCCAACTCATGAGGTGATAGTCGATATGGGGCCTTACAAGGAGGTGTCTTTTTGAGATGTATCTCAATTTTATGATCTACTCTCCTTTTTGGTGGTAAATCTCCGGGTAATTCATCTAGAAAGACATCTTTAAACTCATTGACCACATCTTTTAATTTCTCAAGAATTTGTCCATTGTGTTGGGCACTCTAGACTTCTCTTATTAAACCCATGAAACATCTATCTATCTTACCAATAGATGTGGTCCTTATGGCATACAGAGGCAACTCTTGCCTTTGTGATCTTCCTTTAATCCCAAAGATCTTCCATTAAATAGTTTTCACTACTTTCTCTAATCCAACATGGGGTTGTAGTGCTCCATCCACAACATACCTAAGATTGCATCATAACAAGCTAGTTGTATCACTTGCCACCTGATTGCTTCTCAATACCTTCCTACAAAGAGTATTACCTTTCTAGGTAACGACTCAATCCTCTCTATCTGACCATTAGGTAATTCTACTTCATCCTTCTCTAGTTCCATCTCCAACCTTATTGCAACAAAGCAAGACAAGACATTCTCTGCTGCCCCAAGGTCTATCAACACTCTCATCAGATTGCCTTCTAGCACTCCATTTACAACAATTAATTGTGCATTTATCTTCCTCCTTTGCACACTTGTCCTCTTCCTCACCGGACCAGTATAGCCATGAGGTATATTTACTGGTGATCTTTGTTTTTTATGTAGTTTCCATATCTTTCTCTTTAATTTGTCTCTCTATGTGGTTAGTGGTTGCTTGTATAGAGGCCAAGGGCCTCTAAGATCACAAGCACAATAATTGATGGCTATGTGCCCAATTTAGCCATTATTGTAACATCATTGTTATTTAGCTTCAACCCCTTCTCCTTATGGGACTCCTTCTCTCCTTTCTTTGACCCATCCCTGTTCTCCTTAGAGAGGTCTTGCTC
This sequence comes from Lunularia cruciata, assembly GCA_948567375.1. Lineage (NCBI taxonomy): Eukaryota > Viridiplantae > Streptophyta > Marchantiopsida > Lunulariales > Lunulariaceae > Lunularia > Lunularia cruciata. Next base: position 23,919,323 of record OX419755.1, on the reverse strand, counting down.
CTCTATCTTGAAATTGAATGTTGCCCAATTCCATAGGAACTAGTCCACCAAAATGGTGTGTCTCAACCTGATAGTTTTGCATTGGTGTTATTGCTTCACCTCCTCCAAGCACCCTTGCTATTCTTTGGGTGCATGCAATGGCTTCAAAAACAATACAAGGATTTTGAACCATTACCTCTTGGCAAATCTACTCTTAATCCTCTCTTGAAATTATCAACAGCTTTGGTTGGACTCATATTGGTTATCGCAACCTATAGATCCAAAAATGCCTCTATGTACTCTTGTATATTATTCTTCTGCTTCAACCCTTAGAGTTTAGTTTGGGCTAGTTTTGGCATGAACTCCACAGATTGGAAATTCTTGAGCAGCCCTTCTTGCATGGCTGTCCAAGTGTCCTCTCTTCTTTCTACCAGCAATGATTGTTCCCAAGCATCATACCATGTGGGGGCTTGTGACAACCCAACAAATATCACTTTTGCAGTAATCAAGTAAATGAAGTTTGTTCCCTTAGAGATACAATTCAGAATTGGTCAAATACAAAGTCAAAAAATAACAAGTAGTTCTTCTTGGTTGCATCTTTAATCTCTCAAGTAGCAACTACACCCAGAAGAGAGTAACAAGCATTGACTCGCAGTCTTGTCATAACAATTTGTCACACATAATCACAACTCCATCAAATCTTTCCAAACAATCTTGATTGTGATGATTTAGTCTCTCCCAAAAAATAGCACTTCACTACAAAACAACTTTGCCTTTGAATTGTGTTCCATCCCTCCACAAAAGGCACAACTTCCTCAATCAAAATTGCTTCACATCAAGACTGCACTACACTCACAAATGCAAAATACTACCAACACTACAATTCCTCTCAGATCTGTCAAGGCATTACTCCAATTGAACTTCACTTAGATGAAGATGAAGATCACACCCAATGAAGATCAAGGCTGTGGAATCCAATATCCAACAAACACACTGATTTGCACTTCAAAATTCTCCACACTCACAAACACAAACACAATATTGATACCCAAAATCAAGCTCAAGCGACGAGCACTGCTTCACAGCACTTCACTTTCTCTATTCTCAAAAATTATGAGCAATGAACAACATATGACTGCAAATGCCACTTAAGCTGTTAATTAACTTCCTAAATTGTTTTCTAATCACTTTAACAACTTGTAGATCTAAAATAACAATGCACCTCTTTATATCTGCCTCTTCAAATCTCATAACTATTACAACTCCAATCCGATGTCTACTTCTTCCTCAACCTCCAAACCTAATCCCAAAGTTACCTCACACACTACTCTATCCTTGGGTTTCCCAACTACTAAATCTTTCACTATTTCTACTACTTCTTCTTCCTGATCTACAATTAAACTCATAGGTAGCCTTCCTAACTCTTAATCTTGCAACCCATCTTTCAACCCATCTCCGATGGCAACTTTGAAGATATTTGTACTCCAACTTCTACTACTTCACGTTTCACTACTATCGATTCCTTTGCTAATCCTACTATATCCCCATTAAGAATTGTAATTGAAAGCATAAGTACACTATTTACGCCTTCAATTTATGACCCACTTTCGCCTTATTGCTCATATAACAGACCCAAAGACACTTATTGTTTGATTCTGCACTTTGGGTTCATCACTACTACTATTTCTCTTCTAATTCTATCATATTTTCAATAAGAACTAAAATTGAAGTTATGGGTATCCTAAATATCTTATTTACCAACTCTAACTTCCTCTAATGCCTCTCGCAAGACTCCCAATGTCACTTTCATTGCACTCCAAGGTCCAACTACCCCGGATCTAGTCACTTTCATCCTGAGGTGAAGTCGTTGAGATCCGAAGTAATGTGAACCCGAAGACAATCAACTACTCTATACATCTACTCACAAAACTTCAAATGCTTGTAACTTCTGCTACAAACTTCCAAACTATACAATTTTGGTGGCAGTGGAAAGCCCTGAACGAGACGCTTCCAACAAAATATAATATGCTTGATTTAGACATATCATCACTGAGATATAGCTCCCACAGTAATCCTGACTTGTAACCTCCATTCCAATGCAAAGTAACGTTCCTTCGGCGTTTGACCTCCTTCTTCCTCTTCCTCTAACACAAAGTAAGCTTCTTTGGGTCTGATCTAATCCAAGTCCTTCTTCATCTAACATAAAGTCAACTTTCTTGAGCTTGATCAAAACACAGGTTTCCTCTCATTTCTTTTCCGTTTGGTTTCAATTTAGTTTCAACAAGGCATTTCTTCTTCAACACTAGTCCAAAATGAAAAATGTGGGTACCACAAGGCTTTATCACTCAAGTACCCCCACATAAACACACCTACAGAATGATTAGTGATCTATGTTGTGAACAATCAAAGGAATCACTTTATTCTTGAAATCCAATTTTGCACTACTCCCATGGAATGTTGTCCCTTGTAAGGCTCAATGTTGCACGTCTTTTTCATATATAGTAATAATGTGGCTTGGTTGTTGATTGGAATTGGTGTCATCAACATGCATAACTCTCCAAGTACTTTCATTGTTGGTGTTGGTTGCCAGAATACATGGGTGGTAGTGCCTCTTCCAATGATGAGGAAAAGAAGTCATCTCAAGGGGAGTGTGTCACTAGAACAGCCCAAAAAGACAAGGAAGGTGAACTTGAAGCAAGATGTCATAGTGATTGATGAGTTGTCTGGTGCAAAAGAGTCAAAAGAAGAAGCCGAGTATAACTCAAAAGACTTGGTAGAAGAAGAAGAACCAGAGCTCACACTACAAAGTGAAGAGTCAAGCAGTGGAAGTGATGATGAAATTGAAGTTCAGCAACAAGGAGAGAATGATGCTGACAAAGAAGAACAAGAGTTCCATGCTGTAATTGATTGCATGGAGGAGGAGACATTCTTGGTCTAGAATTACTACACGCAAAGATTGAAGAAATCCAAGAAGGACCAAAGTCGGGGTTCTAGAAAGGTAGGAGATCAATGAGAAGTATGCCTACTGCCAGGTGAGGAAACAAGCAGCACAAAGTCTAGTAGAGGAAGAAGGAGAAAGCTCAAATGAGATCCCTCTAAGAGTGAGGAGATTGAGACTTTGGAGTAAAGCTCTAGTAAAAGAAGTGAGGCATGCAGAACCCAAACAACCCAAGACTGTAGGAGTCTTTGATGGGGTAGAATACTTGTCAAATATTGTTTGTCCCTTGCTATTACAAGTGAAGAAGAAGAGAGAAGAGTTGAGGGGCAGTCATGTAGAGTTGAAAGATGATTGAGAGTAGTGCAATACTTGAGTGAGGAAAGTTTGGAGTTGAGAAGGACGGTAATCCATGGAGAGAGGGATTTAGAAGAACTTTGAACTCAAGTAGAGCTTAGGAAGAAAGAGATTGAGCCTGACTAAAGATTTTGTAAAGGAGGGTGAGGCAAGTATGAAACAAGAAGAAGATAGGGAATAGATAGCAAAGACTGAGGCATTGCGGATGGAAGTTCATGATGCTTGAGTGGGAGTTATTCATTTAAAGGCTATGGCAGTAGTAATGAGACAAGAGCTGGAGAGCCTGAAGACAAGCACAACAGAGAAAGATTGAGCCTGGCAGAGAGAATTGGCTGTGAGAAGTCAAGAGGAGGAAAGATTGCATGGGTTGATGAGGGGAATGGAAGTGCAACTTATACAACATGCAAAGGAGAAGGAAGCATTGAGAGCCGAGTTAGAAGATGAGTTAAGGATGTATAGGAAGGAGTTGCAAGCAGAACAAGAAAGAATGAAGACAAACAAGCCAGAGATAGTCAATGAAGCAATCATAAGAGTGAAGGTGATGCTCAACACAATATCTGAAGTTCAATTGGGAGAAGCAAGAATGCATGAGTTAAAATTGATAGTGCAAGAGATGAGGAGGAAGAAAGTGAAGGACATAAATTTGAAGAAGTAACTGATTAGTTTAAGAGAGAGTAGATAGGAAGATGTTAGAAGCAAAATAGAATAGTAGTCTTAGATTAGATTTAGTAAGATCAAATTAAGATAGACTTTGGAGTGAGATTGAAGGAAGAGAAGAAGTCCAAAGTAAGATAAGTAGGATTGTAGGTATCTTTGGGTCAATTACGTAATACCAAGAGCCAGCTATATGATCTAGATGTGAAATTTGGTTTGGTAACATCTAAATGATGCTATACATGATGGACAAAATAGATCAGATAGAACTTGCACCAAAAGAGTACTTCTACTAATAGAGCAGAAACCAAAATAGACTTGAAAACCTTAGAACCAACAGCTAGATATATGATTTAAAGATGAGAATTGGTTTGGTAACATCTAAAAGGATGTTTCACAAATGGACTAACTAAATCAGAAAGAGGTCTCACCAAAAGGGGACTTCTACTAAGAGAGTAGGAACCAAAATATGCCTTAAATCTTTGAAGGCAATTTTGGAGTCCTAAACAAATGAATTAGACCTTGAAAATATGCAGATTCCCCCTCCTTTCTCCCCCAAACGGAGGAATGGCTAGCCTTCCTTCCCCTAGTTTGTCTCATCAAGAGCTTTCTAATGGTACCTCACCCATGTGATTTTGAGATTCTTACAAGAAGATTCCCTAAAAGATTCCCTCTAGTCAAAGTTTGTTTGACTAGAGGGAATGTTAAGGACCAGGATCAACATGTCACCCATCCAAGTGAGTAATCCAAGGGTGGAGCTTGCTGACATGTCACCTATCTATGTGCCTAATTCTATGGCGGGGTTTCCTTGGAGGAGATCCTCTTTGTCTATATAATAAAGAGAAGGTGCTCCTTTGGGGCATCGGAGGTTTTGAGTGTGAAATTGTGTGTGTTTCTCATGGTGTGTTTATCTTTAGGTCTATTAGCCTTGGAGTATTACAATAACCTGAGGTAGTAGAGAAGAGTGGGTTAGAAATTGAGGAAGCAAATAGGTTAGCTATTGTTCCAATTTCAGTTTGGATAGAAGAAATAGTATTAGACAAACCCAAAGAAGGGGAAATTCATGAAGTAGAATTGGGTTTGGAAGCCAAAGTTGAGGTTGACATTGGATCGGAGTAATAAAAAATTTGAGATTTAAAGAGGCAGATATGAAGAGGTGCATTGTCATTTCTAATCTATAGGTTGATAAAGCTGTTAGGAAATGGTATTTTAGTTAATCAACTATCAAAGTTCTCAGCCTATTAGAAGAAGGCATTTGCAGTGCTTTGTTGTTTGTATTTATATTTTTGAAGTTGATAAAGTGAAGTGTTGTAACTCAATGCTTGTCATTTCAGCTAAATTTTGAGTATCAAATCTTGTATGTGTTTGTGAGAGTTTGGAGAATTTCAAAGTGCAAGTCAATGAGCTTGTTGGATGCTGAATTCCACAATGTTGATCTTCATTCTGTGTGTTTGATCTTGAGTTAAGTGCAATCAAAGCAATGCTTTGATAGATTTGAGAGGAATTATTGTGTTGGTAGTATTCTGCATTCATGAGCACAGTGTGGGATTGATGCAAAGCAATTTTTATTGAGGAAGTTGTGCCCTTCCACCCCTTCAGTGGAGGAGTGGAATGCAATTTGAGGTGAAGTCGTTTTGTAGTGAAGTAGCCTTCTTTGAGAAAATCTGAATCATCACAATCAAGATTGTTTCTAAAGATTTGATGGAGTTGTGATTATGGAGTGTTAATTTATGATGAGATTGTGAATCAGTGCCTGTTACTCTCTTATGGGTATAGGTTTCTACCTGAGAGATAAAAGATGAACTCAAGAAGAACTACATTGTTACTATTTGCTTTGTATTTGACCATTTCTAACTTGTATCTCTATGTGAACAAAATTTTACTTATTGATTACCGCAAAAGTGATACTTGTTAGGTTGTCACAATAATGATGTTGACAATGATGTACACTTTGTGAAAGACACAACAACAAAGGATATTTTAGCATGAGAAAGAGATAAGTAAGGAGAGTAGGAAGATGAATCTTTTAAGGGGAGAAAAATTTCAAAGGAATTCCAAGTTGACACCTTCCACTATTGCTTTCTTGAAAGACTTGGCTACCTATACCACAAAATCAAGAGCAACTCCTTAGAAGCTAAAAAGGAGATGAAAACTAGCTAAAATTGAAACATAATAAATGGCAAAGATATAAAGAAGCTATGCATGAAAGTGGGGCTCAAAAGATGAAAGTTGAGGCTCATAAGATGTTCCACATAGAGAAGATTAGATCCAAAATTCAGAAAGTTAGATTCAAGAAAAGGACAGCAAAAGCTAAGTGCTTCCATTATACAACTAGCAAGGGTAAGAAAGACTCTTGAGGAATAATTTCCTCAAGAGTAATTTCCAATATAGATGCTCAGCCATATGGTAGTTATAGAAGTGATCCTAAATTTCTAATTCCCAATTACAATCCTTGTCCAAGTGCAATTAATAGTGAGGATAACTATAGTTTTAATAAGTAATGTGGATCCAATTTTTATATATACCACCATCTTTCCAAGTGATACAAAGGGAGATATTGTAAGGATACTACTAAAATATCATATGGGTTTGTACTATAATCCCTAACATGACCCAAATTCCACTCCTTGGTTACAAAGTCAATGGCATAGCATAAGTCTCCTCTAAATCCATTTAGTGGAACTATCAAAAAGTCCTATCATGAGGTTTGTGATGTACCTACTCTTGTTTGAAAAGGAGTAAATCCAAGAGGATGGATAGCACCATGTAGATGGTTCCTACAATAAGGAAAAACAAAACTATTAATTATCAATATATCTCAAAAAGATTGTACTAGAGTAGTAAAAATTGAATATGGCATAAGAAAGTAATCTCTAAAAAGCTCTATATACCCATTCCCTTGGTCAAGAAAGACCATGAGGCATGCTCTTGTGTGTTCTACCTCATGCCATATGGACTAAAGGAAGTGCTCTAACTTTACTCATGTACTATCTATTTAGAGGATAACCTCAAATATACTCACACAATATGAAATGAACTTTCTAACTCCAAGTTGTAGTACAGACCAACAAGTTCTCTATAATGTATCTATCCACATTGTTATTTCATTTCATACCATTAGATGAAGCAAAGACTTTTTTCCCACATAATATCTACTCTATCTTGATATCCATAACATTATATACATCTCAAGTGTGATCACACTATGCTCTCCCCTAGCTTGTCTAAACACATAAATATGCACTTCATGAGTTTATGTTGCTTGAAATTACATTTCTATACCAATAGTTTGAGTCTTGTGAGACTACAAGTCTAACCCACTAATCTGAGTCTTGTGAGTGACTCTCTTTATATTTTCAACCTAAGAACCCATATATATTGCTATCTTTAGTGCATCACAAAAGCTCATAGCCTCATCTAGAGCTATCTTGGTCTCTTCTAATTTCTCCATAGTAATCATAAATTCTCTCATGTAAAAGTCCCCACTACTCTACCATCAAATAAAAAGTCATTTAGACGGTCAACATGGGAAGTAACCTATGTACAGTAAATTATCAATATTGAACCACCATTTTGGAGTACAACCAACAAGAGCTTGTGAAAGTTAATTTATTAAGGGTAAAAGTATATACATAAGCAAAAACATAAAGTTTTTAAGAGCTAAACATAAACTCTACTCTCACTCAAACTATTCATCCTCATCCTATTCCTCCTCTATAGAATGGAAAAGACCCTACTCCTACTCCTACTTCTACTCCAACTCCTACTCCTACTCCTACTCCTACTCCTACTCCTACTCCTACTCCTATTCAGTGCTCTTGTATGATGCCCCATCCTCACCCATGAAACCTCTCTCCACAAAAGGATGCTTGGGAATTATCCTACAAATATCACCTTGAACCATTGACCATCTAGATGGTAGAGTTCCCTCTCTAATACCACTAACTACACCTCAATAGCAAGCATCATCAACTCTTCCCAATCATAATCCTCCATGTTGGCTCTCATAGCTTTGTCTTCATATTTAAGATGATATACCTATGCACAATCTTGGGCCTCCTAGACAAGATGAAAGGAAAATACATCATCTTGAAAAATGGTCCAAATATTATATATGTACATTTTCATGTAAAACATCTCCTAGTAATCTATCTTGCATAGGGAACCAATCCTCCTTTGCCAAGTAAAGAACATATCTCTTCTTCTGTATTTGGCTCCTTTGCAAAGCAAGCTCATCATGAGTGTGAAGGGTCTCCCACAAACTCTTTGTTTACATATCTAAAGGTCCAAAGTGATGACAAACTCAATATACAAGAAACCTAAAAAACAAAACCAAAAGACAAGCTTTAGGTAGACAAAGAACTCAAAAGCAAAAAAATTAGAATTAGGCATGTACTCAATTGTAGACATGAAGTGTGTTGGAACAAATGTAGTAAGCTTGGGGGCTTAGAGTGCACTTGAGTTTTGAGGTGCACTAGGATGTTTGTTGGGATATATTGGGATGCACTAGGGTGCTTTAGGGTTTAGGGTGTGCACTTTGGATGTGCGTTGGGATGCATTGGGTGCACTATGCTTGATCTATGCAAAAATAGGATGGAGGCCAAGCAATTGATAAAATCAAAACATATTTGAGAGAAATAAAATCATTGAAAGGTAATTGAGATTGAGCAATTGAATGTAGGAGAAAAAAACTCATATTTACCAATGGGTATTTTATCCCAATGCAAATTTTCAGGCCCATAGCATCCAGGTCATCCTCCCATATTTCTTCCACTAAATTCCTCACATAGATCTTATCCCTCTAGCACCATTTGATATAAGTCATGGGATTATTGATGGTATAAAAACTCATAAGCTAGTCCTCCTTATTGAAGCTTTCCTTATTCTTATCATCCATCAGTTGCTCTTATTCAAGGATTTTTGTCATCTCAAATTCTAGATATAAGAGTCAAAAACTCTCTATATTTAACAAATTCTCCTCTACAAATCTCTAAGGATGATCTTTCTAAACTTTCAAATTTGTAAAAAATTTGAAATTTAGCCCAATGCCTCTCAAAACTCTCTCAAGTTTCCTCAATTCATTCTTTCAAAACTCTCTCTTAAATTTTATCACCTCTACTAAAATCTATCACTCTTTTTGGCTCTTGCCTTTCATGATCTCAACAAATTACTCAAAATTCCCTCAAATCACTCATGATCAACACTCTATCTAGCAAATTTCTCTCTAACTGCCAAAAACTATTAGCAATTTCTCCAACTCCTTTGACTTTGAAACAATTCTTGCAAGAATAAAGCTCCTAACCCTAAACTCCTTTAATTTATACTAAAATTCTTCTCTTGATAGGCAATCCTCTACACTCCATATTGATAAGGAGAACTCACTAGACTATCCTTAGAAAATTTCATGATAACTTCACAATGTGCGAACTTCAAACCTCATGAACTCATGACTAAATTTGAAATTGGTGATACAACACCTGATGCAATACCCAACATGATAGTGATGCATATGTTTCCATCTTGCTCCCTAGTGCACCTCATCTCACTAACTAGTGCACCTCATCACGCACCTCAATACATCCCATCATGCATTGTCACACAACCATTGCACACCAATGGCCTCCCCATGCACCCTCTACACCTCCTATACACACCTTAATTAGTGCACATGTAATGCATATTGTCACAAGATTGAACAAAAGTTTTGCACAAAATGCATACAATTTATTGTTATGGAGTCCAAAGTACAAATTATTGCTTGTTGAAGGTAACATAGTTCTGCACAACAATATTTCTAGTCTGTTCCTATGTTGCTCAAGTGTATGCACAAGCAAAGGATCTGAATCTACAACTTATATATCAAATTCTTTTATAAAATCATTATCTTCCTCTAACCATATTTCAAATTGGTTTATTAAAAGTTGTGGAGAATTGTACAGACAGTTATCCATTTAAGCAATTAAAAAATTTCTTAATAGGACCCTTGAGTTGGACCCTTAATTCCCTTAGGAAATGCCATTGGGATTTTGAAACTCCTATACAATGTTTTTTAACACTTAAGTTTGAGGGACATAATTGTTTAAGATGTGTTTTTCTTCCATTTGGGCTTGCTTGAAAGATGGCACAAGATTGTGATATAACCTAAATCACCAAGCAAATCCTAATTATGGTCAAAAGAAGTGCATGCTCCTTGTATTTTAGACCATAGTGGAGATTTTTTTCCAAGCATGTTAGATCATGATAGGAGCAAGCATCCTTGCAAATAACAATACTCTAATAAGCAATTGCAACAACGACCAAAACTCTACTAAGGAAACAATTTGATACAAGGATTTCAATACTCTTATCTCTTATAAAGTGGATTATAATCCTCTTTTCTTTACATATGACTCAACCATGTATTGAATAAAAATCCTTCCAACTAAATATAATTCCTCATCAACATTTGGTCTTTGTGTTGAAGGGAAAAATGTTCCATCCATTATTACCATGCATCCAAGAAATCCTTTATGAGAAAATACAAATGAATTTTTTTCTTGACCTTCTTGGCCTGGACACCTCACTTCTTTCTGTAGAATGGATAAAATGACTATCATTACTTATTTTGTGAATTCAATCATGGATCCTTCATTAGTATCCGATATATTGAATGCATGTACTATTCTTGTTATGGCCAAATCTATTGAGAACCAATGCAAATTGGATTCAAATGAGAGTTTGATCTCTCCTATGCATTTTACTAAAATGCATACAAGAAAAAACATGAAATAAGTCTAAATTCATTTGTGTAAGTTATCTAAATGCTTTTGGATCCAAATTTTTGAAATATTTAGTAATAAAGTTTGAATTCCAATTATTAAACACTCTCAATTGCAAATTTCTTTGACTATTTGCAAACTCTCACCACCTTAATCATGGATCCATGAAGAAGTTTCAATAAGCTGGTTTTAGCTTGGTCCATTGTTCTTACAAGAGATCTATAGGACATCCTATAAGCTCTTACAAGGTGTGGCAAAGAGGTAGATGAGTTTTATGGGAGAAACTCCTATAGCTCTAGAAATTTTATGGGTCATGAAAACATGACATGTAAAAGTTATGGGTTATATGTGTTCCATAGTATTTAATTACCAAAAAAGATTGGCCAAAAACTTCACCCAAAAGAAGATAATCAAAACACTAAGATGTTATGACCTTGTTTACAAACACACCTGATTTGGTTGATGGAACCTCATGTATGTTTACAAAACCGTCCGAGAATGCTCCATTCCCATTAAGTCCAAATTTGAAACCGCTTATTATATCTTCTTCATCTTCACTCCAATTAGCAAAATTCCATTCATGTGTTCATTCATCATTATCATTTTTTATTTCAAATTGATAATGAGCTCAATCCATTTTGTAATTTTCCCACTAAGTTGTGATAATTACAAATGCATCACAATTTTCCACCCTCATACTCTTGTTCAATTTGAACAAATCCTATTCCACTCTTTGTTCTCTCTAAATTTCACAACTATCTTAAACAATTCTTGATTTTGCAAATTGGAATTTTATAATTTATCATGCATCATAGGACAAGCAAGATTCAAAGAATTGACAAGAGGTGAAGAGAGGAAATCTCAAAAATGCTCTTATTTCCTCTAATGTTAGATGTATCACCTTATTGTCAAATTCAAATTGAAAGTACTGTAATTAGTATTCTAACTAATATCTACAAAATATCCCTTATTCAATAAAACTACACATTATGGCTTTTTTGAATACCCTTAACCTACATATTATGGTTTTTTCCTCCACTCAATATTTTACAGAAGTTTACAATACACATAAACCTAGTATTAAGAATCTCTAGTGTAATAGTTTCATCCTTGGTCACTATCTTGTTGCACAAGTTGCTATCAATTTGTGGATTTAGCTTTTATGGGTTTTTTAAATATTCATAAACAAGTTTATGGATAATAGAGGATTTCAAAAACTTTTTTTATAGGAAATTTCTAGGGGTAGGTAGGGAATTGGAAAAAATTGTAACAATTACTTACCCCAAAATGAAATGAACGTAAAATAATTACAAGATTTTATTTTTTATAGGTCATTTCATTTTTTGAGTATCAGATTACAAGATGAGAGATTATGCAATGATAAAACCAAGAGATTAGGCAGTTCAGATTGAATTTGAATAAATATTAATATCTAGACATAAATATGATTAGAAATCAAGGACTAATAAATGTGGATTCCAAGGTGAAATCAACATGGAAATTGCACTTGTGTTTTAAAATTTGTTAGTGCAGTGCAAGATTTGGCAAAGCATGTTCATGGGTAGGAGTGGACAGAAGAAGTAAGTGTGTTGGCCAAGGAAGTGAGAATTCAAGATTCACGACATATGGAATGCACTCAACCCCAAATGGTTGACATGGGAGTTCCATTTTGATTAGCAAGCTCCCATCCAATTGACTTATTGAATCATGTACCTTCTTTTGGTATGTCTAATCTTGAGTATTATATCAATTGTTTCCCATCTTGTAGATTTAAATCCTCCATATTCTCTCAAGAAGTCTAGCTATGCCTTGCATTCTCCTAGATATAAATTTCAAGCTCTTCTTGCCATGGTTTCCTTTGGTCCATCATCTGGCCTTTTGTTTGAGGATGTCAAATCAAAAGCATTATGTATGAAATCCAATGGAAGTGAAGACAATAGGTTTAGAATGATATCTCACTTTATGGTCAAATTTTGGATTATCTAGAAGACTTTGACCATTTCAAGAAAATAAAAGGAGGAAATAGTAAGAAACTTGAACAAAAGAGTACAAAATTCAATTATATAGCCACTTATCTTGTGAAGTTTGGGAGAGATTTTCTAGAATCTATGATTGGAGATAGATTGCAAAAGAAATGGGATTGATACATGGTTTCTTATAAGTTTGCTTGGATATGGAAAGACAAATGCATAGGAGAGAACTCACTAAGAAAAAAATGAAACAAGGATGGAAAACCATTGATGATAAACTAAATCATCAATGTCCACACTATTCAAGAACGGATCTTATATATGGTTCAAGAGCTAAAATTTCTCCACCTGCCCTTAGTATCCTTAGGGTTGAAAATGGAATTTTGGAGAAGATAATCATAGAAGAGGATGTGGTATCTTGCATTATACTTGAATTTCCATTTGAGAAGTATGCTAATGGAACACCCATATTTGGGTTTTGTGGCCCTAGCACGGAGGGGTTTTCAATTCTTAGCACCCAAGAGTCATTTCCTTATGTATCATTGTCTCACAATTTCAAGAAGTATCATGTGCAAGGGCACAAGGATAAGAGTAGACCAAAGGGGCAAGAGGATGAGAGTCAAATTGGATTTTGATTACTTTCCATGTCCACCAATTACCTTTGAAGATGAGGAACTATTTACAAGGGAAGCCGTTAGAGAGAGAGACCATGAGGGTGATAGGGAAGGAGAACAAGAGATAGGATCTATGAACCAAAGAAAGGTCTCTAGAGGTAAGATACCTTCCTCTTCCACAAAGACACCATCTGCCTAAACTAGCACAAAGACACCTTTGTCATCAACAATCTTTGCCTTTGCCCTAGATCTTTCTAATATGACCAAATTAAGAAGTGAATCTATTGAGGCCAAGGAGAGATGCAAATTAGCACAAATAGAAGCTCAAAAGGTGGCCAAGATGGAGAAGTTACAACTCAAAGGCAAAATAGAAAAAAGAGCTTTCAAAGTTGGAAAAAAGGAGAATTAAAGAGAAGACTTAATTCTCTAAGTTAGAGAAAAAGAGAAGTAAAGAAAGAACTTCCAAATCCAAAAGGTTTCATTCTATGATTTAGAAGTAGCAAAAGCTAGGAAGACATTCAAAGATATCAAAAGTATAATGAGTATCATGCCCAATCTAAATACCACACTTGATATAGATAGTCCTCTTGTGGCCATAGATAGTACCTCTATTGATAGTTCCAATAATGATAGAAAAAGTGCCATTCCCTAGCAAATACTCAAGGCTAGAATGCCTATCCATGACACATTCATAGTCATTGGTCATTGTCACTCTCTATATTATGTGAGTGAGTTTCCATGTTTGTTTTGCATTTTTTTTATATTATGAAGTACCTTGATTTACACATTTACACACTATAATTTTAAGTATATTATGAGCTGTTTGTACCATGGATCTGAACCTGGTTTAGCTACATGTTAATCAAAGAGAAGCACTCAAAAAATTTGGGTTTTGTGGTAGGTTTGCTATGGTATTGGAAAAAAGAAGGTTTCACATCAGTTTTTCTTTGGTATTATTATAATCTAGGGTATTTTATAGGTTTTATATGAGTTTTGCAATAAAGCACATCAATTTGTTAGGTTTTGCAAGGAGGTTGCTATAAATTGATCAAGTTTGTCTTTTTTTGCAAGGGATTTTTTAGGGAATTGCAATACATAAGAAAGAATTTTGCAGTTTCACTATAGATTAGATAAAAAAATTTGGTTTGTGTGATTTTTCTTCAGGTTCCAAGTATCCATATGGGGTATCCAAGTGAAAAAGCAACAAGAAGAGTTTCATATTAACAACTCATACATATCTGTAAATTTGGACATGTCATACAAAAGGGACAAGAGATTTCATATTAAGAACTCATACATGTAGATTTTGTGGACAAAGGACAAAAGGTTATAAGGGACAAAAGGTTTGTTATTAACAACTCATACAATGAATCATATTAACAACTTACATAGAAAAGAGACAAAAAGAGATGTAAGCCAATATACAAATGTGTAAAAAAAGGATATGTCATGGTACCCTCATGCACAATGGGACTAGTGTCAACGGCTATACTCATGAACACAAGAGGTGTCAAGGAAGGGAGGCAATGGTGCTATCAAGGAAAGTGTCACTTGTGGTACCCACATTTTTCATTTTGGATGAGTTTTGAAGAAGAAGTGCCTTGCTGAAACCAAATTGAAACCAAATGGAGAAAAAATGAGTGCAAACTTGTGTTTTGATCAGACCCGAGGAAGTCAATTTTGTGTAAAAGGAAGAAGGACTTGAACTGGATCAAACCCAAAGAAGCTTACTTTGTGTCAGAGGAGGGAAAAACTTGGACCAGACGCCGAAGGAAGGTTTCTTCGCATTGGAATGAATGTTACAAGTCAGGAATACTGCAAGGGCCATATCTCAATGACCACAAGTCCAAATCAAACGTGTTATATCTCGTTGGAAGTGTCTTGTTTAGGACTTTCCATTGCTGCCAAAATCACAAAGTTTGGAGGTCTTTAGAAGAAGTTACAAGCATTTGAAGTTTCGGGAGTAGATGGACAAAGTAGTTTGGTGTCTTCGGGTCAATGTGACTTTGGACTTTGGACTTTGGGTTTACATGACTTCGGGTCTAAAGACAAATATGATTCAACCCAAGGAAGTCAGATCTTGGAGTGCAGTGAAGGTGACTTCGAGAGAGTTTTGCCACAAGGATCAAAGGAAGTTAGAGTAGTGAAAGAAAATAGTTAGGATACCCATGACTTCAATTTCAGTTCTGATTGAAGATGGAACATGAATTGAAGGAGAAGTAGTAGTAGTGAATAAACCCAAAGTGCAAGATCAAAAAATAAGTGTCTTCGGGTCAGTTACATGAGTGATTGGGGGAAAGTGGGTCACAAATTGTAGGTGTAAATAGCGTATTCATGCTTTCAATTACAATTCTTGATGATGACACATTAGAATTAGTAAAGTATTTGATAGTGGTTAAACCCAAAGTAAGAGAGATAAGAGTGCATGTGTCTTTGGATTTGACATTTGACACTTTAGAGAAGAGTGGGTCAAGAGATAGAGATTTAGAATGATTACTTGTGATAGGAATTGTAGATTAGAGTGGAGAATTAGTAGAATTGGTAGAGGAAATTAGAGTAATGAAACCCAAGGATAGGATAGTAGGAAGTAAAGTTACTTTGGGATTGGGTTTGAAATCCAAGGAAGAAGTAGACATCGGATTGGAGTAGTAATAATTTTGAGATTTGAAGAGGCAGATATGAAGAGGTGCATTGTCATTTCAGATCTGCAGGTTGGTAGAGTCATAAGGAAGAGGTACATTAGGAAGATAACTGTTAATTGCTTCACTACTTAAGAGTGGCATTCATAGTCAGATGTTGTTCAGTGCTCATTATTTTTGAGAATAGATAAAGTGAAGTGTTGTGAACTAGTGCTCGTCACTTGAGCTTGATTTCGAGTATCAGCTTTGCAATTGTGTTTGTGAGTGTGTGGAGAATTTTGAAGTGCAAGTCAGTGTGCTTGTTGGATGTTGGATTCCATAGCCTTGATCTTCATTCTATGTGTTTGATACTGAGTGAAGTGCAATCAAAGCAATGCCTTGATAGATCTGAAAGGAATTGTAGTGTTGGTAGTATTCTGCATTTGTGAGTGCAACGTGAAGTTGATGTGAAGCAATTTTGATCAAGGAAGTTGTGCCTTCAGTGGAAGGATGGAACACAATTCTGAGGTGAAGTAGTTTTATAGTGAAGTGTTGTTTTTGGGAGAGCCTGAATCATCACAATCAAGATTGTTTGGAAAGATTTGATGGAGTTGTGATTAAGGAGTGTGAATTTGTGACAAGACTGAGAATCAGTGCTTGTTACTCTCTTCTGGGTGTGGTTTCTACCTGAGAGATTAAAGACACAACCAAGAAAGACTACATTGTTACTGTTTGACTTTGTATTTGAGCAATTCTGACTCGTATCTCTACGGGAACAAACTTTACTTACCCAATTACCGCAAAAGTGATATTTTCCGGGTTATCATATCACTAGACATGGGTGGATAAACTTGAACCTCCTCATGATCTATATTCTTGGTATAAGGTGAGAAGCATTCTTATCTGATCCGCTCTAATGTTGCATCTATGCATTGGATGAAGGGTCTAAAAATCAAGCAACTACTATATCTCCAAAGAGGATTCCACTCCATATAGGAAGGTCTTGAAAGGCCAAGGCTAGACTTTCATAGAGATTGAGACTATACTCTAGAATATCATCTCAAGCTAATCTTATATATCCCCTGAATCTATCTAGAGGAGCTATCAAGTAGTCACATGAGGATGGATGTGAATCTACTACTTGAGTATGAAAAGGGGCAAACACTAGACAATGAATACCACCTTGTAGATGGTTCCAACAATACGGTAGGAATGCACTATCTACTATCACTTTATTGTGCAAAGCTAAATTCATAGCCGTAAATGCACTATAAGGTCTCAAAATTGATCCTAAGATCCATCCATATCATCAAACAAACCCATGAAGTGAGCATTTATGTGTACACCCTTGGGTAAGAAACCATGGCTCCACATGTCTCTCAATAGATGCTAGTAGTCTCACCTCATGTTGTTTGTCCAAATGAGTACATCAAAATGAGTCACACAATACTCCATGAACTCTCTAATGCCAAGATGGAGGATATATCTAAAAGTAATATGTGCTCTAAATGGGACCATCAACTCCACTCCACCAAATCTAGACCATTGGCCCAAGAGACTACTACTATCCTACATGATGTTTCCTAAATATCCAATATCCAATATCCAAAACCAAGATTTTCCTTTGTTGGTCATGAGCATAAACTAAGCGGGGAATAAACTCTCTTGACTCACTCATCCTCTATTGCAACATAAATAATCTAGAAACCTCACTAGTGAGTGTCTCTCTCCTCTCTTGTCCTCTAACCACTCAATCTCTTGGGAAACATGACTAAAAGGAGATGGAGGAGCAAGATCATCCAAACTCTCTTAATGATCATCTCAATGTGTACTCTCAAGAAAAGGCTCTCACATCCTCATAAGTCTCCTTGAAGGATGTCCTCACCTTGACCAACTCAACTTGAGATCTCTCCAACTCTCCCATGGGGAGTTGGAGCTCTTGGTGATAGTTCTAATTCTGCAACCTATAACCTTCAGCTGCCATCTATCTCCCAACCTCAAGGTCATCAAATGCCCTCATCAAATCATCTCTCTTTCCCTATCTCTCACCAAAGTCAAATACTCTCTCTCTCTCCCCAACTCCCTCTCCCTCTCCTTCTCCTTTAAGTCTCCCAAAGAACACTCTCTCTTGTTGTGACCTCTCTCCCTCTCTTCTATGCATCCCATGGCATGCTCTTTCTCCACAAGAGTGGAATCTATCTTAGCAAGAGCTCTCTCTACTCCAAGTCCCTCTTTGAGTCTCTTGCCAATCACTCTTTCTCACTAGAGTCTACCACTCTAGCACTAGCATCCAAAATTGCATCTATATCACTTTCTCTCCACAATCTAGTGTTGCTTGTAGGGTGGTGGTAACTTGCATATGGGTAGGAATAACTCTCAAGGAATCCTCTTCTTATGCCAAGAATGACTCTTTGGGTATCAATGGAACATCTTTTGTCCACTATATGGGATCCTACCAACATGGGCTTGATCTCATGCTCCTTGGACTTTGTCTCCCTAGCTCCTAAAATCTTCTCTCCAAGTCCTTTGCTTTCTCCTTGATCAAATACAAATGATGAAGAAGGAAACTCATTCATCCATATAAGAGAAGGAGTAAGTAAGGTAGAGTGCTAATGCAAGGGTAATGTATAAGACCCCTTGCCTCCTCTCCTCTTTAGGTAACATCATCTGTAGAGGCAAATCCTACTCTCATGATTGCTCCAAAATCCCAACTAAAACTTATACATAGCTTGATAAGATGCATGATACTTTCATTCATGACACTGAAGAAAGCATTCAAGTGAATCCAACGCAATACTCTACACACAACATCATTTATTCATACTATACATGGTACATGGAGAAAAATAAAATGGTAAGTTTCTAAGAAAAATGCCTTCTAATTGCCTCTCACTCACCCTCCCTGTATTGACTCTTGTCCTCAACTCCTTCCCATCATGAATATATGTTCTCTCTTTGTCTATGGTGCCATAGTCTGCCTCTCCCTTATGTAGGAATCCACTTTCCTTCAACATGTGAGTGAGGAATTGACCCACAAATATCACCTTGCATCTCCGTCCATCTGGCTGACAAATCTCTTTATTGTAAGAATGTCATCTCTACACTAACTCCGTAGAGCATGAGTTCCACCCAATCATAATCCTCTTTGCTTGCTGTAAGTGTACAGTAACACCCATTTATGCATGTGTGTGGTATTGTGATATTTAGCTTGGTATTACAAGTACTTGAGAGATATTATTTATATAGAGATAAAGGATGGTTCTACATTAGTCATGATTAGCTAGAGTTAGTCATAGCTACAATAGAGGGGACCTTACTTTAGAGGAGGTGGAAAAGATGAGCACCACTATTTTGGATTCTAGTGTGTTGACTTGGTATTATTCCGAGGTGTTTGGCTTTGAGGAAAGAGTTGAGAACTCTTGGGCCTGCAAGCCTTTTGTTTTGAATTCTTCTATAGTCCAAGGATAGCCCATGTGAAGGAATCCTTGACTTAGTGGTTGGGTCAAGATAAGATCACATGCTAGTGGAATATGCCCATGTGATTGGATATTCCTTTCTACTTTTTGACTTTACTCGACGTTTAGCCTAATAACTTGAGTTACTCTAGTAATTAGTAACTTTGGTGCGTAACTATTTCACAAGTATATAAACAAGGGATGAGGAAGTACTCATCATCCTTTCATTTGCAACTATCTCTCTCTCATTGAGTTCTCTACTGAGCAATGTCTTGAGTCTTGGAGTGTTAGCCTTGGAGGAGTATGATGGAGTTGGGGTCCCTTGCCTTCTTAGTCCATGGTGCGCTACCATAATAGCCATCAGAGGTTCATCTTGAGTGAGAGACAGGCCGGCTCACATTTTTGGTTCCATTGCCGGGACCTCTCTAGAAGGCAAGATAATGTTCCTTGTTCAATTCTACATTAGGCAGAAGGAGGTTATGAGAGCTCACTTGGAGAGAACATTAGGAGAGTAGAGGGCTGAAGTTATGTTAGAGAACCAAGATACATTTGTATACCATGAAGTTCATTATGATGTCTTTGAAGTGATTTTGTACATCCTGTACATATGATAGGATTTGGAGAGATTGTGTGAGGTGGATTGCAGATTTTGGAGATTAAGGTGATTTTGGGCAAAATCTCAAGTTTGAGATCTGAACTTGGGTTGTCCTTCAATTATCACACTTGGAATTATTGTGAGAGCCATTATGCGCATTGGGCTAGAATTTTTGAAAGTTGATAGGGTAAACTGCTCTCGCAACTGAATGCTCTCTGGAAAATTGTACATAGTCTGCCATTTCTTTAATTTTTGTTGGATTTTTAGTTGTGAAACTTTCCAAGAACATTAAGTACGTTATATTCTACCTGCTGATACAAAAATTAGAGATAGATCATTCTTGAGCAGGGAGTTATGAGTTTTTGAATTGAGGGGGGTGGTTTTTAAACCTAATCTGAAATATGTGTGCTGAATAGAAAGGTGTCTAGGCCAAATGGCTGGATGAAAAGATCTAAAATTTACAATAGAATTTGAATAGAGTGTTGAGAGGATCCAAAAACTCTCACCAATTGGAGGAAAGAGTGAGTCTAAGTGCTTTCTATGTGGAGAGAAAGGACATAAGGCAAGTTCATGTCCATTGACCTTTGAGAGCAAGAGATTGAGGTAAAGGAGAGGCTTACTTGACTTGGGTTTGCATTTTGGACCTTCTTCACCAAGATTGGGAGGGAGAAGATCTAAGACCAAGGAGTTGTGTGAGGTTTGTGGAGTTGAGGGACTTCCAAAAGGACATGAGTGTAGTGAAGTAAAATCAATTTTGGAGACTTTGGTGAATGATCTTGGAGAGAGTCTTAGTACAATTACAAAAATACTACCACCTTCATCAGCTAGTTCTCAAGATTAGTGATGGAGATAATCTTTCAACTTATGGATAAACTATCCATGAGGGTTTGATTAATATCCACTCTAGGATTTGATGTTGCTATAGAAATATTAGAGTAACCTAAACCTTTTGTGTTCCCTAGGGTGGATTACTCTCAAATGGTGTTAGTCATGTACATACTCTATTATTTATAAAGTGAGAGAAAAGAATATTGAGAGAAAGAAAGATAATGAGAAGTTAAGATGGGGAAACTTCTGGTTTTCTTTGGCAAGGATGGAGAAGATGTGGAGGCCTTTTTGAGAGACTTCAAGAGAGCTTGCATAGGAAAAAATGAGAGGAGGAAGAATGAGTGGGCATCATTATTACCAGATTTCTTTGAGGATGTAGCACTTACATGGTATGAATCAGAATACCAAAGAGAGAGAGGAGAGATGGGGAAGAAGAATCTTGGGAGAGTTTGACTTCAACACTCATTGAGAACTTTCTCCCAGATGAGAGTTATGAGAGATTGGTGAGTGAGGTTACCTTTCTCAAACAAGGAGATGGAGAGAAAGTGAGAGTCTATGTGGAAAGAGTATAAAAGTTAGAGTCCAAATTTTGCATAGTGTTGAGGAAGGGTGTGGATGATGTGGAGACTACAATGATTGGCATAGGGGCCATGCTCACCAAGAATTTTGTGGGAGGGTTGAGACCACAAATAAGAAGCAAGGTGAGATATGAGAAACCTTCTTCCAAGGTTGAAGCTATCAAGATTGCAATTTGTATGGAGGAGAGTTTGGAAGGGGATGAGAGTGATTTGGTGGTGAAGGAGGTTGTGCATCCTCCTCAAGGCTACAAGTATGGTGGAACGTCTGATACTTTGGTGGCAAGGGTTGCATCACAAGTAGTAGTTGCTCCAATTCTTGCACCTCCACCAAAGGATCCACTTCAAACCATCACAAAACAACTTGTGGATCTCAAGATCAATGTGGTGCAACTATGGGAAAAGAGAGAGGTGGATCAGAATGTAGGGAGAGGGCCTAGGAGTTATGGAAACTATCCATATAGAGGAGGCCAACCAGCCAACAATTTCAATGATAGAAATTATTTTGGTTGTGGAGGAAGAGGCCATATCTAAAGGAATTGCCCAAATTCCACTTACCATGGAGGAAGGGGTTATGAGGGAGCCAATAGAGGGAAAGAGGGAGGTAGTGAAACCCACGTGGCTCCTAATCCCAACAAAGGTAAGGAGATAGCATCCATAGATGTGACTGAGAGCAAGTATGAGAAGGGAGAGTGCTCAAACTCCAAGGGTCTTAATTTGGAGCTTTTGGCACAAGAGAAGAAGAGAGTTTGTTTTGCAGAGGATGTTCATTCTTCTCAAGGATTTACTCCAAGCAAGGATACTCCTATGTATACTAGGAGCACTCGTACCTCAACACCATCAACAACAAAGATTCCAAGGAAGAAGTTGGGGATGGAGGATTTCTTGATTTCAAAGCAACAGTGGAACTACAATGTGTTGGAGGATGTTGGTAGCCACAAGGCTAATATCACAGTGGACCAATTGATTGCTTTGAACCCTACCTTGAGAAGGAGCTTAGAGGTGGTTTGAGTTCTACAAGGAGCAAGAGGAAGAAGAAGGCAAAAGCTCCAGTATCAATGGGGGTGATGGATGCCAAGCAAGCACCATGGGAGGCTTGTGAATATACCTCCAAGATTGATGTGAGAGTGAATGGTCACAACATCAAGGATGCACTTGTTGATGGAGGATCAGCATTGAATGCCATGTCAAAAAGGTTGATGAAGAAGTTGGGTATGATACCCTCAAGACCTTCAACATTTGTGGTGAGCATGGCAAACAAGCAACAAGTTTGACCAATAGGGGTGATGGATAAAGTGGTAGTTTCAATTATGGGAGTTCAAAATCTCATGACTTTCCAAGTCTTGAAGGATTCAAGCTATGACTTACTTCTTGGGAAGCCATAGTTGAGAGCAGCACGCACAACTGATCGATGGCACAAAAGGTACTTGAGGATTGGGCCATCAAACCATAAATTCATAGTTCATGTGACTAACACCACCAACACTTCACATTCAGATACACCATCTTCTGATTATTGGGAATCATATTTTGAAGAAGGAGCTTCACGTGTGGACACAAGCATGGAAGAGGAGACGTCCACAAAGGAGGATGAATCTGAATCTGATTCAGATGTGTATCCTTTGTGTGCTATGGATTTTGCACCTAAGCTAGAGGTTTTAAAGGACCCAGATAAATCACCATTGACACTTGAAGAGGTAGAGAGAAGGTTATCTACCCTCAAGACTGGCCCAAATGTTACCAAGGAGGAGAAGGTGAGATTTGAGGAGATTTTCCGCAAGTTCATCCATGTGTTTGCTTTCAGTTACAAGGATTTGAAGGAAGTCACCTTGGAGGAGCACAAGATAGAAGTGGAGTCAGCAAGACCAATCCGCCAAAAGGAACGTCACATTAGCCCACCAATATCTTTGGTTGTGAAGGAGGAGATTGATAAGCTCAAGGAGGTTGGATTTATCTTTGAGGTAGAAAATTTAGAATGGGTGTCTCCAATTGTCATTGTGAAGAAAAAGAATGGCAAGCTTTGGGTATGTGTGGATTACAAGAAGCTCAATGTTGTTACCAAGAAGGACTACTACCCATTGCCATTCATTGATGAGATCTTGGAGGAGGTTGCAGGTCATGAGAGGTACAGTTTTGGAGATGGTTATAGTGGATATAACCAAATCAAGATTGCACCAGAGCATCAACAACTCACCACATTCACCACACCTTGGGGAACCTATGCTTTCAAGGTCATACCTTTTAGGCTTTTCAATGCTCTAATCACATTCCAACGTTTCATGAACAAGGTATTTGAACCTTTCATTGGGAAATTTGTGGAAGACTTCATTGATGACTTTTGTGTCTATGGGAGCAAGGAGGAGCTCTTTGAGCACCTAATCAAGGTCTTGCAATGCTTGGATGAGGCAAATGCATCACTCAACCCAGAGAAGTGCATTTTTGGATGTGAAGAAGGTCTACTTTTGGGGCACATCATCTCCAAGGATGAAATAGCAGTTGATCTTGAGAAGGTGAGGAAAATCTCAGGCCTTCCATTCCCTTCAAGCTTGACAAAGTTACGCCAATTCTTGAGGATGGTTGGATACTATAGGAGGTTCATCTTCTAATTTTCCAACAAGGCTTATGCATTGACCATCTACATGAAGAAGGGTGTAGATTACATGGTGATTTTGGAGGACAAGGAGGCTCTCAAAGCTTTTGAGGAGCTCAAGCAATCCCTTGTTGTAGCTCCAATTCTTGCTAAACTTGATTGGAGTAAGCCTTTCATCCTCTACACTGATGCTTCTAATGTAGCTATGGGATGCACTCTTAGTCAATTAGACCAAGATTGGCATGATCATCCAATAGCTTATGCTAGTAGGCAGATGGTTTCAGCAGAGAAGAACTACTTTGTCACGGAGAGAGAAGGGTTGGCAGTGATCTTTGGTCTCAAGAAGTTTAGACACTACTTGATTGGAGGGAAAGCCACCATTTTCATGGATCACAAGGCTTTGAAGTACATCTTCAACAAGCCTAATGTTGAAGGGAGACTAGCAAGGTGGATGATACTCTTGTCTGAGTATGACTACACCATTGAGGATAGGCCAAGAAAGAAACATGCAAATGCTGATTTGTTATCTAGAGCCTATGATCATGATGGAGATGAGCCAATGGATGAGGAGCTCATGACAATCTCAGTCACTCAAGAGGTTCCAATGGAATATAAGGAGATTGTGGATTTTGTGACAAGAGGTAACTATCCAGAAGGGATGCATGCTAGGGAGAGGAAGGCCCTTGCAGCAAGATCTAGACCTTACACAATGGTGGAGGATATTCTTTTTCACCAAGGAGCAGATGGTCTACTTCAAAGAGTAGTGGGTAAGGAAGAGTCTATCTAACTTATAAAGGAGTTTCATGAAGGTTTAGTGTGTGGAGGACACTTTGCAGGAAAGGTGACTGCTTTCAAGATTCTAGATGCAGGTTACTATTGCAGAGGGATTTTCAAGGATTGTCTTGATTATTGCAAAACTTTTCATGTTTGTCAAGCTTTTGCTAGAAATTCTACATCCACTCCACCACTTAGATCAATTCCATTGCTATGACCTTTTGAGAAGTGATGAATTGATTTTGTAGGTCCTCTCAATAGAACCCCAAGGAACAATCAGTACATTGTGGTAGTTATTGATTACCTTACCAAGTGGGTTGAGGCTAGATCATTGAGGGACAAGAATGAAGATGAAGTTGGTAGATTTCTTTATGAATGCATTATCACTAGATTTGGATGCCCTTTGGAGTTGGTTTTTGATAGAGGAGGAGAGTTTACAACAAGCATTACTACAGCCATGCTACGACATTTCTCTATCACACATAGAGTAAATACATCCTATAAGCCAAATTCTAATGGCTTGGCAGAGAGAACCAATCAGACCTTGTGCATGATGTTGGCCAAAGATGCAGAAATGGAGGGGGCTAAACATAATTGAGACTAGAGGATTCATGCAGTT
The DNA here is from genome assembly GCA_948567375.1 of Lunularia cruciata. Lineage (NCBI taxonomy): Eukaryota > Viridiplantae > Streptophyta > Marchantiopsida > Lunulariales > Lunulariaceae > Lunularia > Lunularia cruciata. The sequence goes on along the minus strand of OX419755.1, from coordinate 23,894,002 downwards.
TTGTGGGAGTATAGGACAACCATGAAGACTTCCACCAGATATTCTCCATTTCAATTGGTATATGGTATTTAGTCTACCCTACCTATTCATTTTGATCTTCCTACCTTCCAAAGCATTCATATGAGATTGAAGAAAGCACAAGGAGATGATGCAGAGAAGTCAAGGAAGGAATAACTCATGGAGTTGGAAGAGGCAAGAGCAGTTGTTATGGTTCAAGTGGAGCAAGCCCAAAGGAAACAAAAGGAGAGCTATGATAAGAGGCAAGGCAAGAAGAAAGTGGAGCCTTTCAAAGAAGGTGATTGGGTAATGTTGTTTGATTCTATTCGATTCAAGATAGTGCAAAAAAGTTTTTGCCTAAGTACTTTGGACCTTTCATAGTGGAGAAGGTGAGGGGCAATTACACCTATGATCTCAAGAAGTTGGGAGGAAGACACTTTGATAGGATTAACCATGATAAGTTGAAAATGTATCATAGAAGTAGAGAGACCTTCACTTTGAGGACAAAGTAAAACTAAGTCCGGGGGTAAATGTAACATCCATTTGTGCATGTGTGTGGTATTGTGATATTTAGCTTTGTATTACAAGTACTTGAGAGATATTATTTATATAAAGATAAAGGATGGTTTTACATTAGTCATGATTAGCTAGAGTTAGTCATAGCTAAGATAGAGTGGACCTTACTTTAGAGGAGGCAGAAAAGATGAGCACCACTATTTTGGATGTCACGCCATTTGTAGTTCCGCATCTAGATGCTCGGACACTGGAGTTCCAGTGATGGTAGTTAGAGTTATTCTAGTTGTTTCTCAGGGACTACTTTCCGATGGTTAGATTTCATGTTTGGGGTACTGACTTCACGGCGGGGCCCACCGTCACTTTGCACCGTTTGCACCGTCGAGTGTGCCGTCAGCGGGACCGTTAGGGTTTCAGGGCTAGCTCGAGTCCAGGGGGTATAGTTTCGAAGTGAACTCCAGAGAGCTCACTTCTCTGATGTTGAGCCTTCGAGTTCCTGGCTATGGTGGACAGAGGCCGGCGAGCGTCACCTGGATTCTCTATGCTTGAGTGGGTGTGGCTTGACTGTAATCAGTACCCAATTGTTGGCAGTTTATAGAGTGACAGATCAAGTACTGATCTGAGTTGAGTTGAATTGAATTGTTAAGCAATCTGATTACATCAGAGAAGTGAAGTCAGGGGGAAATCGGGTGCAGGAACGTTGAGTGTTGGTGGTATCTCCAAGCTCGGTGGATCGTGGTAGCTGGATTCAGGTTCTGTGTTTCCCTAGTGTGCAGAAGCTCGTGTAGTTGATGCAAATTTGGCAGTTAGGCGGACGGTGTGCGGAAGCGCTGGCCAAATTTTGAGCAAAGAAGGAGCAATTTTTGAGCAGTGTTGTGATTTTGAGCTCAGGAAGTGAAGGCAGGACCAATTTGCTGTGAGTTGGGCTCAGAAAGTGAAATTGAAGGTGGAGTTGGAAAGCTCTTCTCATGAAATTGTGATTTGGAAAAACCTGTTTTGTCAATTTGGCTCGAGTGGAAAGTTAGCGGGGGATTTGGCGGACATCCATCTTTAGGGTTTACGTCAGATTTACGTCAGATTTTTGGGCCAGAATTGGAGGAGTTTCGCTGTTTGGCCAGATTTGGAGAAGTTTCGCTAGTTTGGAGGAGTTTCGCAGATTTGGAGAAGTTTTGCCAATTTTGGAGGAGGTTCGAAGTGGCAACAAGAAAGGCCTCATTTGGCTGAATTTCGGCGTTTTGAGGCATAGGACTGTGGGCTATGAGAGGCTACGAAGGCCTAGAAGGGCCAGCAAGCCAGCTTGCTGGCGTGAGGCTAGCTAGTTTAGTGTAGATCTTGGTCATTGGTTGGCAAAATCTACCTTTCTTGCTAGATTGTGCGCAACAGGGTTTGACCCCTAGATCTCTTGTTCCTAGACTGGTGCCCTAGCCAACTGGTCCACCCTCACTTGTTGTCATAGTGATTGTGCCACTGTTATCTATACACATGTAGCTTTGGCTAGGAGAGGCAGTTTGATCCCATTCTTGGTGATCCTGGTAGCTTAGGACTTAGATACGAACTACTCTTATGTCAAATGCCAAATGGTGGCAGAGTCAATCCCGTGTTGTGTTATGAGATGGAGGGTTTTCGTTTAGATTTCTTGTGATTGGATCCCCTCCATTCTCTGCTTCCTGTTTGTGCACCACGTTTGTGTGAGGTGCCTTGACTTTTGAGCGTTGGTGCTCTGGTGTGCTCTCGATGGTGAGGCTGGAGTGATGACCAGTCAGACTACCTTTGTTTCTCTCCGGTGAGGCAGGAAGTGATGACCTGCAGATCGTGAGAGTGCGTGTTATGATGGCAGGTTACAGGTTGCCCTTCCCCTAGTGTAGTTATCTCGGTTAGAGTTACATTAGTGGGTGGTGTCTAGTTGGTGTTGGCACTTGGTGGGGTACTTGCAGTTGCGACTTGCGGTTGCGACTTGCGGTTGCAGTTGGTGGTTCGGGTTTGCTGTTGCAGTTACGTGGTCACGACGGAGTTCTTTGGAGATTCCAGAGGAGTTAGCCCTACAGTACGCAGTGGGTTTACTTGGAGTGGTGCTCGGTATCAACCTGTATCTCAGGTCCCAGTGAGGGAGGAGATTGACTCTGAGTTGGAGTTCGACACAGGAGCTGATTCAGTTGAGAGTGCACTTGGTGTGTCCGCACCGTTGTTGTGGGACATGGACGAGTTTTATGGGGCCTCCAAAGGCCCTAGGCGTTACTCTGGTACAGTGGGTACCATTGAGTTGGATGACTTCATCCAGGAGTTTGATAGTTGGTGTGATCTGCAGCAAATGCTGAACCCGACTTTGTTCACACCCTTCATGGCATGGAAGGGGTTGTTTCAGCACTTGGAGGGTCTACCGATGGACGACTACCATGAGTTCAAGAGAGCTCATTTGGAGGAGATTGAGTTATGGAGACAGTATTGGTCTCCTCACTATGTCTCCATCACTTCAGGCTCGGTGGCCAGGAGTAGATCGGCTGTACCTACGAGTTCTAGCTCGAGTAGTGTGGGTGGAGCTAGTGGAGGTGCACTAGCTGGAGATAGTGCTACTACGAGTGGAGGTACCGCTGCAAGAGGTGGTGTGGTACCGGGGTTTAACCCCATGGTTGAGTTCTTCCTATGTTTGAGGCAAAACTACCAGGGAGTGCGGACTGACAAGCTGAGGAGCTTGCAGGAGTTCCAGCGGAAGGCTGGAGAGAGCCTACGCGAGGCATACACTCGCATGAGGCGGCTGATCAGTTTCACTCAGGGAGTTACTGAGGCCCAGGCAGTCCAGTTTTGGTATGGAATACTGGACAGGGAGTTGTGACGTAGAGTTCGTGATGCTACGTTGTTGCAGGCTACTTCGCCCACTTTGGCAGTAGTCTTTGGTTTGGCTGAGCGTATTGAGCTCAACATGGTGGAGGAAAGAGTGGTGACAGCTGGATTTGGTAGAGAGACCTCATCCACGGTTGTGACTTCTTCTAGAGTGCAACAGAGTGCACCACGCCCAGTTGGTTTTCGAGGACAGGGTGGACAGCCCATATCCTATGGAGCGAGTGGAGGGCCTAGTGGAGTTAGACCCTTACCCTCATTTTTGGGTCAGCAGCAGCCAGTGAGTGGTGGTGTTGCTTGTTGGACTTGTGGTGGACCTCACCATAGGAGAGAGTGTACTCAGGGCAGCGGACCTGATACCTCTGGTGCATCACAGCCAGCACAGAGGCAGTGTGAGCATTGCCACAGATTTGGTCACACTAGTGACCGGTGTTTTGACCTACACCCGGAGTTACGGAGTGGTAGGGCTGCTATGGCAGGTAGTAGAGGAGCTCCAGTTCATGGAGGACGAGGTGGTAGAGGTGGTGGTAGAGGATCTACACCTAGTAGGGGTGCAGTACCTGCCCTTACTTTTGACATAGCTATGGCTACTTGGATTGAGCAGTTGGAGCAGAGATTGGCTAGTATGGCTATTGCTCAGAGGAGATCAGATTCGGGTGCTGAGGCTTCCACCTCATATGTTGGTGATAGAGATGCTTTGGACTTCATGTGCGGAGCAGCACAGGTGGATGCATCTGCAGCAGTGACTAGGAGTGCAGTACGTGCTCCAGAGCCTAGAGGAGCATCAGTGGAGTTGGACCCACAGAGAGGAGAGGTTGGGAGACAGGTCAGACTTCCCCAGTCTTTCACGCTATCTGAGGCATTGCAGACAACATCCATGGTTCCTAGACGTCCCAGTGTAGGTGTGGTAGGTGGTGATGGAGTACATGATGGAGTACCTACTAGTCAGCCACCTGCTACTACACAGACTGAGTCTAGCATAATGTTGGGAGCGGCTCAGCTGATTATGCGGCATCCTTTATTTTCAGCCAGTGACATGTTTACATTGGGAGTTGACCCAGCCCCAGTGTTCCGGTTGGCTGCCACGTTGTGTGAGAGTAGGGATGGTGCAGTTCCTACTACTAGAGCAGAGGTGGTTGGTAGTGGAGCTGACTTGGTTGAGGAGCATGGGATCCGTTCAGCGACCAGTGGTTTATGGCAGGCAGCAGCGGCTAGACTAGAGGAGTTGCCAGCTAGACCGGCCTTTGAGAGAGCGCGGTTTACACCTGGTGTTGTCTTATTGGATAACCAGAAGGGGATCTTTCGTTTGGTAGGACCTTCAGGGAAGGTCTATACACCACAGAGAGTCTTGTTAGACTCTGGTGCGCAGCCCCTTATGTTGGGGAAGGATGCAGTTGTTGGTCTGGAGTTACGGAAGACCGATGTGGAGAGGTGTCCATTTCAGATCCAAACATCTCTTGGTGGTGGTTCGACACAGTACATCACACGTGGAGAGCTTGTTGTCCAGGTTCAGCCTGGTCATCCGACTGATAGCTCGGTGGTGAGAGCTCTGGCTATTGCGACGATAGCTGAGTCCTATGATGTGCTAGTTGGGGGAGCAGTGTTATACCCTATGGGTTTCAGTATTGACTATTGGGAGGAGACAGCCTCTTATAGACCTGGTTGGCAGTCTGGTGAGGGACGGGTATGTCGCCTACCAGTACGCTTTAGTAGTGGCAGTCTTGGCTCACTACAGTCCGGGACCATGGCAGCATCAGTTTTGGCTTTCAGCGGTGCAGTTACTTGGCCTGGTGACTTGTTGGAGGGGAACGCCCATGCAGAGGATACTCCAGTACCAGAGGAGATCACTCGGCTATGGAGTACGAGTGGGATTGTTCCATCCACCTTGGATGTTCCATTGTGGAGTTCAGAGGAGGCATTGCAGCAGCATGCAGATCAGTTGGTGCAGCAGGCTTGGAGTGGAGCCTTCGTACCATCAGGGGATGAGTGTGAGGATGAGCCTCCAGAGGCGATTGCTTTGACACCTCTGGATACCACACTCATTGCTTGGCAGTATCCAGTAGAGGGGATATGTCTATTAGAGTTGTTTGGTGGGATCAGCACCGGACTAGCTGCGGTGTTACAGGCGGGTATCCGAGTACAGAGGTACTTGTATGTAGAGAGAGATAAGACTACTAGGCGAGTCTCTCTACATCATGTGGCACACTTGGCCTATCGGTATCCGGAGTTATTACCGATGTCAGCAGTCAGAGGTTACCAGAAGGCCTTACCAAGAGACATTTCCTTATTGGGGGCGCATGACCTAGAGAGACATGGGCCTATTCACTTGGTGATTTTTGGATGGCCATGTCAGGGACATACACGTGTGGGCCGCGGTTTGGGTCTTCAGGATCCTCGTTCTGGTGTGTTTTGGGAGATGTTACGGATACTACGACATCTCCAGGTTCATCAGTCTGTTTCTCCAGCTTACCTTTTGGAGAACGTTCCATTGATAGGTGATTCTCGCACTAGAGTGGTGGCGAGTACACATCAGGTCCATTCTTGGATGGGACCTGCTGTATTGTTAGATGCAGCCAGAGTGGGATCACGGGCTCATCGTCTTCGTCTTTGGTGGATGAACCTTTTACCCAGAGAGGTTCTACAGCGTAGTTATGATGGGATTCAGCGACTAGATCACATTCTTGTTGATGATATCTTGGATGCTGGACGTCAGTCTCAGACAGTGGTAGTGGCTGATAGGTCACCTATGGCAGTGGTGAACCTAGTTGGACAGCCTAGAGCTGCATTTCCCACACTCATGAGTTTCCCAGGCTCTCATGCTTTTCGAGAGGGAGGACCTGGACTTGTTTGGGACTCACAGTTACAGCAGTTGGTGGAGCCCAATGCTGATGAGAGAGAGCGGGCGATGGGTTTTCGCACCGGTATTACCGCTGTTCCAGCAGTGTCAGAGGCATCCAAGCGTCAGGTGTTAGGTCAGGCTATGGACCTGAACTGTTTGACCTGGATTGTGAGCCTTGGTTTGGCAGAGCAGCGTAGGATGCGCTTGATAGGCATCACCACTCGGACGCTTGTGAGCCCTGTGCCTATCGAGACAATTCAGGCACATGCTGGGGGCGATGGACCGAGTGGACATGGTATTCTTGGGACACATCCAATAGCTACTAGGGAGAGTGGTCTACTTGGAGTCCATCCAGGTGAGCGTGGGCTACTTGGATTACACCCTTGGTCCACATGGGATGCAGCCAAAGGACGTATGGAGCTTGCAGCCAGAGTGGAGGGAGTTTTTCACACAGAGGTTGGGACCTCTAGTGGTCGGGAGCATGACACCATTGCTCCCAAGGGCCCAGTGTAGCAGCCAGTCAGTACGTCTTCCACTCCTACTACAGTTACAGAGGATACTTGGGAGCCAGATCTTGGACCCAAGCTTACTGGAGAGGAAAGACGGAGGGTTTGGAGGTTCTTGAGGAGTCACACGAGTTGTTTTGCCTTCAGTATGAAGGATTTGGGTGCTCTGAAGGGACCTGGTATACGGATTGAGCTGACTAGCAACACACCTGTTTTCCGACGTCCTTATCGATATAGTGAGATGGAGAGGACATTGATTCAGAGCCGGAGTAGTGACCTTTTTGAGGCTGGTTTGGTGGAGATTTCACATGGAGAGTATGCATCAGCGACAGTGATGCCAGCCAAGAAGGATATGCATGGCAACTATACAGATAGGCGGATGTGTGGAGATTACCGTCCTATCAACCGACAGACCAGGGCTGATCGGTATGCCATGCCTACACCGGAGGAGATTTTTGATGCGATTGGGCATGCAAAGGTCTTCAGTACTTTGGATCTTCGAGCGGGATATCATTAGTTGCCGATCAGGGAGGAAGATAAGTCCAAGACAGCATTTTGGGCTATTGATCCTCATGGCAAGGATGTGTTATATCAGTGGAGGTTCTTACCATTTGGGTTGAAGAACGCTCCTGCTGAGTTCCAGAGGGTCATGGATAGGATCCTAGCTGGACTGGATTTTGCTCGGTGCTATATTGATGACATTTTGGTGTATAGCACAACTGTGGAGGAGCATGAGCGACAGTTGTTGGAGGTGTTTGAGAGGTTGAGATCTCATGGACTCAAACTACATCCTGGGAAGTGTAGGTTCTTCCACGAGCAGGTTGAGTATTTGGGTCACACTATCTACCCCGGAGGACTTGGTGTCCAGCAGACCAAGGTGGAGGCTATTGCACGTATTCCTCGGCCTACGGATGTGAGCAGAGTGCGAGCATTCCTTGGGTTGGCGAACTTCTATCGCCGCTATGTTAGAGGATTTAGCGCCATTGCCAAGGCCTTGACAAAGCTGACCAAGCTTACACAGGAGTGGTGTTGGGGAGATGAGCAGGAGAGAGCTTTTGTAGAGCTCAAGGAGAGGTTGACATCTGCTCCTATTTTGAGGAGACCGATCAGGGGACGACCATTTCAGGTTCACACTGATTGGAGTATGTTGGGGCTTGGAGCGGTGCTCACCCAGCATGATGATGAGGAGAAGGAGTTTGTGGTGGCCTATGCTAGTCACTCCAACAATTCAGCGGAGGCGAAGTATAGTTCATATGAGGGAGAGTGCTTGGCAGCAGTTTGGGCAGTAGCACATTTCCGATGTTACCTATTTGGTAACCCCTTCACTCTCATCACTGATCATCAGCCGCTGAAGTGGTTGATGGAGTCCGACAAGCTTTCAGGGAAGCTTGCACGATGGGCTCTGATTTTATAGGAGTATGATTTCACGGTTGTTCACAGACCTGGAGTGGTGAACCGTGATGCAGATGGGTTGAGTAGAAACCCATGTCCCAGCCAGCAGGATCAGACCGGAGCACGTTGGCATGGTAATCAGATGAGGAGATGGTGCCAGGTTGGCATGCATCGGCCTTTCTGTGTATGTTTGCAGAGACTTTGGTGGTATCTCTCTCAGCGCATACAGGAGGAGTTATTGAGGTCATAGATCCAAAGAGTGAAGATATTGGTACAGTTCAGCGAGACATTCATGACGATGTCTTAGTGATGGACTATCTTTGCACTGGTGTTGTGGGTGGCACAATTGGGGCCAAGGAGAGAGACCGTGTTCTTCAGCGAGCCAGACGGTTCAGATTGGAGGGTAGACACCTTTTGCGTGTATGGGAGGATGGTAGAGTGCGAGTAGTACCACTTCCATCATAGAGACCACAGTTGGTCCGTCATGCTCATGAGGAGCTAGGACATTTTGGAGTAAAGCGTACATATAGCTTACTCCAGAGTCATTATTGGTGGCGCGGTATGCAGACTGAGGTACAGCAGTTTGTTGCCAGATGTGTGGTTTGTGACCGAGTTAGAGCATCATTCAATGCTCCTACGCCACAGTTACACCCATTACCTATCATGGGATTGGGTTACCGTTGGAGTTTGGACTTTGCCGGACCTTTACCGTTGACTGTGAGACATCATCGGTATGTTTTGGTGATGGTGGAGCACTTCTCCAAGTGGATTGAGTTGGTGGCACTTCCTGACAAGTCTAGTGAAGGGACAGCTTACTCGTTCCTGGATCGAGTTCTTAGTCATTTTGGTGCACTAGCTGAGGTTTTGACTGATCAGGGTACAGAGTTCTTGGGAGAGTTTCAGGTCTTATGTGACAAGGCTTTGATTGATCATCGTACTACATCCCGAGATCACCCTAAGGCAGATGGCTTAGCAAAGAGAGTGGTTCAGACGGTGAAGAGAGGATTGCGAAAGTATGGTTTGTAGAGAGGCCACTTGGGAGATTGGGATCTCCAGTTACCTTGGTTGGCCATGGGCTATCGGTTCAGCCGGCAAGCCTCCTTAGCATCCTTCTCTCCATACTTTCTACTCTATGGACGAGATCCAGATTTACCTGCAGCCATTCGTTGAGATGCTACTGTAGTTTTGGACTTGGATGACCCCGATGTATGGATGAGCGCATGTTCTCAGCGGGCAGAGATCTTTTGGAGAGTGATGCCGATGGCCTTTGAGAACTTGGCGATTGCTCAGCATAGAGATACTTTACGCTATGCTACCATTCGAGGAGGAGGTTATAGACCCTCGATCCATCAATTTCATCCCGGCGACTATGTATATCTACAGTAGACAGCACCGACGACACTTGATGTTTCTACAGGCCGCACTATCTTAAGAGTGCGCGAGGTTTTGCCATTTGGAGTCCTTGTGTTAGAAGGACATGATGGTGTTGTTTGGAAGGATCATGTGCGCAATTGTGCGCCATGCCACCTCCCAAACATTGATGGTACTATGGACCCAAGCTTGGCACTTGTACGTGTAGGCTTGAGGTGTATGTTATGTGGCTCTTCTGGTGGAGCTGCTACTATGTGAGCTCCAGAGAGCTCCAGAGAGCTCACTTCTCTGATGTTGAGCCTTCGAGTTCCTGGCTATGGTGGACAGAGGCCGGCGAGCGTCACCTGGATTCTCTATGCTTGAGTGGGTGTGGCTTGACTGTAATCAGTGCCCAGTTGTTGGCAGTTTATAGAGTGACAGATCAAGTACTGATCTGAGTTGAGTTGAGTTGAATTGTTAAGCAATCTGATTGTGGCACTTTAGAGTCTATGTATGACTTATGTGTGAGTTGTGCTTTTATAGTGTATGATGTTGACAGCGATGTATGTTGTGTAGCAATGTATATACGCACGACATGGATTCTAGTGTGTTGACTTGGTATTATTCCTAGGTGTTTGGCTTTGAGGAAAGAGTTGAGAACTCTTGAGCCCGCAAGCCTTTTTGTTTTGGATTCTTCTATAGTCCAAGGATAGCCCATGTGAAGGAATCCTTGACTTAGTGGTTGGGTCAAGATAAGATCACATGCAAGTAGAATATGCCCATGTGATTGGATATTCCTTTCTATTTTTTGACTTTACTTGACTTTTAGCCAAGTAACTTGAGTTACACTAGTAATTAGTAACTTTGGTGCGTAACTATTTCACAAGTATATAAACAAGGGGTGAAGAAGTACTCATCATCCTTTCATTTGCAACTATCTCTCTCTCTCATTGAGTTCTCTAGTGAGCAATGTCTTGAGTCTTGGAGTGTTAGCCTTGGAGGAGTATGATGGAGTTGGGGTTCCTTGCCTTCTTAGTCCATGGTGCGCTACCATAATAGCCATCAGAGGTTCATCCTGAGTGAGAGATATGCCGGCTCACAGTACCCTAGACCTCTCTACCTTCCACTTCACCATTAGTGCAAGATACCTATGCACCACCTTTAGTTGGCATGTAGGAACAAGGAGGGCAGCATTCATTTGTAAAAATAGCCTCCATGTGGGATAAATGCATTGGTATGCCAAGTACCTTCTTGTTGTGTGATCTCATATAGGAAACCAACCTTGCACAAGAGAGTAAGAGGCAGACCGCTTCCTTCAACTCGCAAGTGGCAATCCAAAAGATGCTCAAATCATCTCAAGAGTTAAATGGTCTACCACTCACTATACTTGCATGTGTAGTGGCATCCCATATCCTCACAAACTGGTGTAAGAATAGGTTTGGATGCAAAACACAAGAGAGAAAAAAGGAGACATGTTAATCATACCAAAAGAAACAAACATACTAAACAAAACATGGCTAAACACAACAAGGAAACAAACTTTGGCTAGGTTTTGCAAGAGTTTTGTAAAGCTTACATCATAAGTTTCAGTTCCACAAGGGTTTTGCTAAGGAGTTGGATTTTTAGGGTTTCATGGAGGTTTTGCAAAAGGGTTTCATTTGCTACATTTTTTGTGAAAATCAAGGGGTTTTGCTAGGGTTTCATTATGGGATTAGGGTTTTGCTAAGGATATATCCCAAGTTTAGGGTTTTGCTAAAGTGTAGGCTTGGTTTCAAGATTTTCCAAAAACCTTTTGGTGGGGGTTTGGAGAGAATCATGACGGTGTTTGCAAGGTTTTGCAAAAATCAAGAAATTGAGTTTCAGTGTTCTCTAAAAATCCAAGGTTTTGGTGAGGGTGTGTGAAAATCAGGAAGCTGTAGGCCAGGTTTTAGAATAGAATGTATCAGATTTTGATGGGGTTCATGGATGTAGGATTTAAGCATGATGAAATTTGAAAATCCATTTGCTAGTTATAATGTGAATCAAAAGAAGAGTACTTACATGGGGTTATGGTAAATGCAAGACGATTGCAACTTTAAGCCCAATGAATCCAAATTAATTCTTTGATTGACTTTGTCAGATTTGAGTCTGATCTAGCAAAGCCCACTTAATGAAAGTCATGTTATCAGCCATTCAACCAGGTTGCCAATCAGCCATATACAAGCCTTAAAATCCTCCATGTTTGGCACGTCCCATAGTTTTTGATAGATCATTGCTAACTCCATCTGGTAAAAGTATTGAAAGAAAATGGGTTTCAAGTTGCTTTTATCTTCTAAAGCTCACATTTTGTATCTCTTAATCTATATCCCTCTCTTGGGTTAATTTTTATCCTCTCAAGCTTGCAGTGATGTCCTCCAAAACCTCCCTTCCTTCCTTTTACAATCCTTTGAAACCTCTTTCCTTCTTCCAAAACCTCTCATGCTCTCAAAAACTATCAAAACTAGACTCCTTCCAAAAACTATTGAATGTTAAATCCTTCCAAGACCTCTCTTGTGTATCTTGTTCTTGCTCATCAAACACACTTCTGTTTCTCTCTATCTCCCTTTGCATTCCTTATCATTCCTTGCAACCAAACAACAAGACTAAAAGGAAAGATCATAATTCCTCCAAAAACCTCTCTCCTCTTGATTCCTCTCTTCCCCTCTAGCCCCTCCTCCCCCTCCCCCCCAAACCTTTTCTCTCTCCTCTTTTGGCTCTCTAATCCCCTCTTCTCCTTTGTCCTTTGAAACCATCTCTATTTTTTCTTGCTCTTTATTGCCTTGCCCTACCATTATAGGTCAAAAATTCAAATCCAACCTCGTGACTTTGGAAATTTAAATTCTATTGTCATTGACTTCTCTTCCTCTGTCTTCTCCTCCTACTCTCCCCAACCTATGTTCAAAAATCACTCTTGTTATTGGCTTTAGTATTAAAGACCAAGATTGAGGAGAGAAATAGGAGCTCACAGTGGGACATTTGAATGAGAGAAACTCCAAATGCCTAGCATGAGCTTTGGCTCTTGTATTTATAGGGATCATACAAGACTCTTGAGAAGCTTCCTTGAGCCGCTTTCTTGGAATGCAAGCCAAGTTAATTGGGAAGCTTCTCAAGAAGCTTTCTTTTAGAAGTTGCTTACTTGGCATGCAAGCTAAGCTAGTTAGAACCTTCTAGAAGCTACTAACTTGAGGTGCAAGCCAAGCTAGCCGGGAAGCTTCCCAAGAAGCTTCTTAGATTCCTTCTAGAAGTTGCTTACTTGGCATGCAAGCTAAGCTAGTTGGAACCTTCTAGAAGCTACTTACTTGAGGTGCAAGCTAAGCTAGCCGTGAAGCTTCCCAAGAAGCTTCCTAGATACTTCTAGAATATTCTAGGCTAATTTTTCTTATTTTCTACTTTGTTAGCCCTACTAACTTCATTGCTAAATTCCATATTGTTACATATTCCACTATTGCTAGTTGGTGATGTCCTCGTTGCCAATGAAGCTTCAAACTCTTGGATGGCCATTTGTGCATTCTTGAGGTGAGAAAGAGGTTCCCAAGTGGCATCATGAAGAGGATACCCTTTCCAAAGGACCTTGTACTCCGTATGTTGTTGGCGGCCTTGTTGAATACGATGACGTGCAAGGATACGATGATGTGCAAGGATACGATCAACTTTGTACTCTTCATGATCATTGATGGGACAAGAGGAAGGGAAGGTTAGACTCAAGAGGAAAAGGAATAGGGGTTAGGAGCAAAGGGTTTCAACTTGGAAACATGAAAGACAAGATGGACGTGTATCCATCATATCTTTCATATGACAAGGCAAGGCAAGTTGATAAGCAATAGGAGAGACAAGTTGGGTGACATCAAAGGGTCCTATCCAATTAAGGGCAAATTTACAAACTTGGGTATCAAGGGAGAGAGGGAGGTTACTAGAGGATAGCATGACTTTATCACCAACTTCAAAGGTGAGATCATGATGATGGTGGTCCGCATATTATTTTTGACAATTTTGAGTAACAAGGAGGTGAGATTTGGCTTGTTGGAGAGATTGGGATATAGAGGTCAAGAATGTTTAAGTATGACAGACCTGGGATGGAGGGGGAGCAAGAAGAGAATCTGGAACAAGCAGATCTTGGCCAAAATTGAGAAAGAAAGGAGAAAATCCGGTGCTTGCCTGTTTGGAATTGTTGTAAGCAAATTCTACAACTACAAGACATTCATCCCAATTGGTATGGTGGACATTGACAAAGGCACACAGCATATCTTCCAATGAATGATTTGCATGTTTGGTTTATCCATCCATTTGAGGATGATAGGCCGTGGACAAAGCAAGCTTGGTGTCAAGTATCTGGAAGAGTGTTTGCCAAAACTTCTTGGTAAATCAAGGATTGCAGTCAGAGATGAGTACACAAGGCATCTCATGATGCTTGAAGACATTGTTGAAGTAGATTTTCCTTAAGGTTGGAGCATCCATGATATATCACAGGTTGGTGCCAAGTGGATTTGCTTACTTAGCTTATCCACAAACACCATGATTGTTGTGTGTCCTTGCTTGTCTTGGGCAAAGGTGTGATGAGATCCAAGCTTTCATGCTCCCATCAAGCTGATGGAATGGTGAGTGATTGAAGGAGCCCACTCGGCTTTTGGTTGTTGGTCTTATTGCATTGGCAGCTCTCACACAATGGAAAAATTCTTGAACATCTCACGTCATGTTGGGCCACCACCATTGGCGTTGGAGGGTACCCAAGGTCTTGTCCATACCCATGTGACCAACAATGGGTAAATCATGGGCTTCTTGAAGGCACACAAGTCAAAGATCACCTTTGGCTAGAACATAGATCCAGTCCTCATGGAATAGAAGGCCCTCCTTGATGGAGAAGGTGTTGTACTCCTTGTCACATGTTTTAAGGTGACCATGTACCATTTGGAAGAGAGATCTTGTTGTAGAGTTGACTAAAACTCATTTTGGACCTTGGAATCAATTGATACCATTGTAATTGCCAATGTGATGAGAGGAAGAGACTTCAAATCAGGTCGTCATGATAAAGCATCAAGGATGACATGGAACCGACCTAGTTTGTACTCAAGTTTGATATCAAACAATTGGAGTTGTTCCTCCCATCAATGATATTGACTCTTCATGTGTTCCAAGTGTAAGGTCTGCAACAATAGTTTGTGATCAGTTTGGATTATCACTTGTTTCCCCAAGAGGTAATGCCTCCATACATTGGTGGCATATACCATTGCAAGTTGTTCTTGATCTTGAGCAGAGTAGTTTCTTTCAGCCGTATTGAGTCGGCGAGACACAAAAGCAATGGGATGTAGTCCATCTGGGAATTCTTGTTGCAACACGGCTCCAATTGCAAAGTTAGAAGCATGAAAATCAACCACATAGGGTAGTTGAGGATCATATGGTTGAAGAATGGGCCTTGAAGACACTATATGTTTCAACTTCTGGAATGCTTCTTTGTGCTTAGTGGTCCGTTGGAAGCTTGAGTCCTTCCCCAAGAGGTCAGTCAATGGTGCCGCAACATAAACATAATAATAGATGAACCGTTGGTAAAAACTGGCCGGTCCATGAAATGCCCATACTTCTGTAGCATCCTTTGGAGTAGGCTTATCAGTAATGGCCTTGATTTTCTCCTCTTCCATCTTGATCCCCTCCGATGAGATCTTGTGCCCCAAGAAGGTAACTTCCTTTTGCTAAAAGGCACACTTTGACTTCTTGTAGTAAAATTTCCATTGTCGTAGTTGTCTTAGGACTTCTTGCACGTGATTCACATGTTCTACCTCTGTCTTGCTATAAATTAAGATATCATCCAAGAACACCACCACATACCGATCCAATAGTCTATCCAACACCTGATACATCTGATCCATGAAGACTGCTGGAGCATTAGTGAGCCCGAAAGGTAGAACTCTCCACTCAAAATGCCAATACCTTGTGCAAAAGGCCGACTTTTGCACATCCTCCCTATCAATGAGGATTTGCCAATAGCCATTGCAAAGATCCAGCTTGGAAAAAGTATTGTGCTCCACTCAATTGATCAAGCAAGTCATCAATCTAAGGCAAGAGATACGCATTCTTCACTATTTGCTTATTGAGCCCACGGTAATCAATATAAAAACAAAGTCCTCCATCCTTCTTTGGAATGAATAGTACCGGTTCTCCCCAAGGAGAGGTACTATGTTGTATGAAGTCCTTCTCCAATAACTCCATAAGTGTTGTTTGCAACTCCTCCAACTCCTTTGGTGAGAGCCGATAGATTGGTCTTCTCACTGGAGTACTCCCTGGCAACAACTCAATCTTGAAGTGCATACCACGATTGGAGGGTAATCCCTTTGGTAGATCATCTATAAACACATCTGCAAACTCTTGAACTATCAGATCAACCATTGCTTGATGAGGCTTTATGCTCTCCTCAGATTGTCCTTGTGCAATCTGCTTGATCCATACCAAAAAAACAGAATTATCCTCCTCCAAAGCTTGCTCTATGGCTGCTTCACTAACAAACTTCCCATCTAAGGACTCATCTCTCTTCAAAGCTTGTTCCATGGTTGCCTTCTTGGAAAACTTCACATCTTGGGGCTCCTCTCTCTTCAAGGCATACTCTATGGATACCTTTTTGACAAACTTCCCATCTTGGGATTGACTATTCTTAGGTGTCTTACTTAGAGATGCCAGACAACCTAATCAAAAATTCCTACCTTGGTGTTGTACTTGGACCTATTCTTGAGTGCACATTAAGCAATGCAATGTCCAACTTGGTGACAATAAAAACAACCTCTATTTTGTTGCAATCTTTCTCTATTTGGTGTACCAAGTGGTCTCCATTGGATAGCATCAATTTCCATTAGTGTTGGTTCTTCCACTTGTGCATAGTGTATTGGTAGGCTTTGTGTAGGTAGAGGTCAAGACCAAGTTATTGCAACCAAGGAATCAAAGCGCTCAGCCAATTGCATGGCTTCTTTTATGTTTTGTGATTCCTGCATGGTCACCTCCAATTTGGTTCATGACTTCAATCCACACACAAATTGATCCAAAACTTCACCTTTTTGTATATCTAGAATTTGCATGATGATGTTTGGAATTTGTATGATGTAGCTCCTTACTGAGCTAATTTGCTTTAACTCTGCCAATTTATCTTGTGTGGCTCAAGTGGCATTTATAGTTTGAATTTGACTAAGTATTGCATCCTTGAATTCTACCCATGTCAAAATTGGCGCAACAATCTGTCATTTAGCTTGCTCCACTCAAAATCTCCACCAAAGTTTTGCTACACCATCCAATTGGCTAAAAACCAAGAGAATTTATTTCCATTCATCTTGAAGATTAGTGGCTTCAAAATAACGTTTGCAATCAAACACAAAATTCTCCATGGTGCCAAAAAGATTCTTGCCTTCAAACACCTTGGATTTTGGAATCAAATGTGATCTTCTCCATCTAGAATTGGTGCTCTCTCTATATATTCTCATCATTGCTGATCTTGTTCATCCAACAATCAAGTAAGGTGCTCAAGTTGTTGTTGCATTGCAAGGATAATGTCCGGTATTGCCGCCATAGCTACTACTCTATCCCACTACTCCCAATTTATCTAATTGAGAACACATAGATCCTGCATGTCCACCATTCTCCATAGGTTACCACCGGAAGTATCAAGGGTTCCTCAAACAAGGTGATCATATGCAGAAAATCCTGCCCAAAGCGCGAGGTGATGAATTTTATGAAATGATGCTTGGGTAATATTTGGACAAGAAAATCTCAATGGTTTGGTGGAAGTGGATTTGATGGTCTATTAATTCCATCCATCCTATTCTTGCTCTAATACCAATGTAAAAGACCAAGACCAAGGAGAGAAATATGAGAATGGAAGCTCATAGTGGGACACTTGAATGAGAGAAATGGGAGAATGCCTAGCATGAGCTTTGGCTCTTGGTTTTATAGGGGTCATACAAGGCTCTTGAGAAGCTTCTTAAGAAGTTTCCTTGAGCCTCTTTCTTGGAGTGCAAGCCAAGTTAATTGGCAAGCTTCTCAAGAAGCTTCCTTCTAGAAGTTGCTTACTTGGCATGCAAGTTAAGCTAGTTGGAACCTTATAGAAGCTACTTACTTGAGGTGCAATGTCACGCCATTTGTAGTGTTGCATCTAGATTGCTCAAACATTGGAGTTCTATTGATAGTAGTTAGATTTATTTCAGCAATTTCTCATAGACTACTTTCCAACGGTCAGATTTTTTTTTTGGGGTATTGACTTCATGGTGGGGCTCACCGTCACTTTGCACCGTTTCCACCGTCAAGTGTGCCGTCATTGAGACCATTAGGGTTTCAAACCTAGCTTGAGTCCAGTGGTATACTTTTGAAGTGCAGCTCTAGAGAGCTCACTTCTCTGATGTTGAGCCTTTGATTTCTTGGCTACGGTGGACAGAGGCCGGCGAGCGTCACCTGGATTCTCTTAGCTAGAGTGCGTGTGGCTTGACTATAATCAATACTCAGTTGTTGGCAGTTTATAGAGTGATAGATCAAGTATTGATCTAAGTTGAGTGTATTTGAGAGTTGTAAATAATTTGATTATTGTGCCACTTTAGAGCCGATGTATGACTTATGTGTGAGTTGTGCTATAGTGTATGATGTTGACAGCAATGTACATTGTGTAGCAATGTATATATGCACGACAGCAAGCTAAGCTAGCCGTGAAGCTTCCCAAGACGCTTCTTAGATTCCTTCTAGAAGTCGTTTACTTGGCATGCAAGCTTAGCTAGTTGGAACCTTCTAAAAGCTTCTTTCTAGAAGTTACTCACTTGAGATGCAAGTTAAACTAGCCGGAAGCTTCCCAAGAAGCTTCCTAGATACTTCTATAATATTCTAGGCTAATTTGTCTTATTTGCTACTTTGTTAGCCCTACTAACTTTGTCGCTAAACTCCATATTGTTACGTTCAGTTTCTCATTATTGGCTTTACTTGATAAGCTCTAGATCTCCATTTCCAAGACAAAATGAAACAAGGAACACTCTTTAAATCTTCCCAAAATCTTTGACAATACAATTTTGAACATCTCCAAATCTTTGACATGACAATTCTGAACATTTCCCAAAATCTTTGATGTTTTGACTATGACTCTTCACCCTTAACTCAATATATTGTTGATTCACTTCCATCCAATGACATCTTTTCATCTCATCCAAACATCTTCTAAACTTACAACACCCTTCCATCTGAAAGGCACCTTTCTATCTCATCTCTTAACTTCTTCCATTTCCATGTCCAAGACACTAGTAGCATCTTTCCATGGAGATAATCCAATATTATTTTTAAAGTCCATGTTATAAATTGCTATTGTGATCTAGGGTTCAACAAACCTATAAGTCTATTAAAGGCCAAATATGTATTGATCACATCTTCTCTTCTGTCTTCTCTCTTCTCTACTTTGGCTAGCCCAAATAAGGAACTCCGATATTTGATTTGCTTGTGTTTCTACTTCTCCAACTAATTCATTTCCTTCTTCCCATGTATCTCTTTTATTAATAAGAGAATTATGTAAAATGTACAAGTACTGATCCACTTTAGTAGACACTATTCCCCTAGGGTTTACTTTTTCATTGTACCCTAAGTTCCCATAATGAATGCCATTTGCTCTTTAAAAGTCCTTTGCAATGCTCATTGACTACCTTGGTCCTTGCTAAACATTTATTCAAATCTAGTCTATCAAGAGAGCACTGCACTTTAAATGACAATTCTAGGTGGCTCATGGGAGTATAATCCTAATTATCTAATAGTTATTGGTGATGTTTCAATGAGTCATTGCCTCCTTGATTGTTCAAATCTCTCCATAGAGGAGATTTTTGAAGACAAGTCATATCATGGCAATAATTGTGCATCCTTGCAAACAACCATGAACTCAACCACACAAAAGTATTCAAAAGTTGAAATGAAAAAATAGTAGTTCAACCATGCAAAAGTATCCAAAATTTGAAATGAAAAAATAAAAAATTCCAGTAGCTATGTTTTTTGAAACAAGAACTTACCACCCCAAGAAATGTATAATCTATCTCATATAATTGCATACTACTTGTCCATTGACAGAATAAGATCCCTTCTTGCTAAAGTAAGTTTCTCCATCAATATTAGGTTGTTGTGCTAATGGGAATAATGTCCCATCGACTAGTCCCATGCACTCAAGAAATCCTTTCATAGAAAAAAAATATGAAATTCTCTATTTCTTTCCTTTGCATCTGGCCATATCACCTCCTTGACCATGTTAGATAAAATGGTGATGATAACTCTCTCCGTGAAATTTGTAGTGGATCCTAAATTGATACCCCAAAAATTCACTCCCCTTGCAACACATGCTTCATTTCCATTATGATCAAAAATTTTGAGTATTATTGCAAGTTAAATTAAAATAGGAATCCGTTTCCTCCCTATCTCACTTTCTCAAAACACCTTGTTATATGTAACAAGTTCCAACAATGCATAAAATTAATGTACATCCATTCTCATCAATTTTTTAGATTGCCATGGTTCTAGGTTTATAAAAAAGTAAGAGACAAACTTCTTGTTCCTATTCTTGTCCACCATGGGCCATCTTTCTAAAAAATATCTTGAAAAGCAAGCAAAGTCCCACCACCTTAATCAACATTTTCCAACATTGTCAATGGGATTGTCTAAGTCACACTCTTGCTCATCTATATTCTCAAGCTCATCCCATAATCCATTACTACCTATGTCTAACTCCATGTCACACTCACCTTGCCACTCGAGTTCCATGTGCATTCACCTTGCCACTCCACAACTTGCAAATGCATTTGTCTCTTTATTTCATTGGTCAATTGTTCCCAATTGCTAGTGCAAGGCTATTGATAATCGAATGGACAATTGATGCAAAGACTATTTGATAATTGTCATATTGGCTGTCTTTGTTATGTTCCACAAAGGTTACACAAGCTCTCATGTGATAGTAATTCCATCTCCTTCCATTTATCTTCTCTTCTTCGTCCTCCCTAATCAAGATACCAAAATTCCAACCCAATTTCCAAGGCTCTTACTTGATTCCCGCATGATACTCAAGTTCATGCTAAAAAATCAATCCAATACAAAAATTTAGTCTGACCCATTTTCTTCTCTTACAAACTTCTTATTCCTTCTACACTCTATCTATTTTTATTTCTTGTTTCTCTTGAAATTTCACTACTCTGTTCTCTTCAAATATAAATAGTCTCTCCTCTATTCTCTCTTTGAAATTTCTCCTGTCTTCTCTTTTGCTACTCTTAATAGAAATATATGCACAATTATTTTGAAACACTCTCATGGTCTCTCTTGAAATTTTTCCACTCTTTGAATACTCCCAATAAAAATAAATGCATAACTATTTGCAACAAAGCAACATTTAGCAAGAGGTTGACAACTCCCATTCCCAAGCATTGGACTCTTTGCAAACACTCTCAGCCCACAACATATTCCAGTGCACTTGGAAAATGTTGACCTACAACAAACCCTCAAGCAACACTCTCTACGAAGCTCTTGACTACTCCAATTCAAAAGTCAATGCTCAACCCACATTCTCAACAAATCTATTTACAAATGGCAAAGTTCAACCCAATCTCATCCAAGTTGTATGTGTGTTTTCTGATATGGATGGGTTCATGGGTCCTTGGATTCTTGCTAAACCTTTTTTTTCAAATTTTAAATTCTTAACTTATTCATAATGATATGATTATTAAGTAATATGATATGATTACTAAGTACTTAATACTTATGGGAACACCTGCAATCACCATAGTATTTTAAATTTCCACATGAGACATTTAAAATTACCGTAAAAGTTTTATGGGAATGGGAAACATTTCATAGAATTTCTAGATATGTGATTTTTTTCTACCATAGAATTTCCAAATACCTTCCATTAAAAATTTTTAGGATATTTACAAGAGGTGAAAACTGCATTTTTGCAACCCTAAGAGGTTTCAAATACAATTTTGGGCCAATTTTTTAAATTCTAAGGTATGTGAGAATTTGGATTGCATGTAAGAGTACATGGGGTTTTTATGGGTAAAATTTTGTAACCATAGAAAATTTTATATAAATCTAAAACATGACCTTGGGTTTGATGGGTTACAAGGTCACACATAAAACATTTTGTTATAAATTTGAAAACTTAAAATTGATTGATGTTTTATAAACTCTAAGATTTTATAAATCTAAAATTGGAAAATATTTTCCAATTGAGGAGCAAGAAGCTCCCCAACTTTGTCTCTTGACCGATATAAATGTTGTTGAAGATATTTCAGATAGAATTCTTTTTACCCTTGATAAAAGGTGACAGTCACCATATAATAAAAAAGAAAATTTTACAAAAATATTATTATTTCAAAACATATTTTAAAATTTTTTCAAATGTTCTATTTTAAAATGAGAAAAAAACAAATATTTCAATAGGTTTCAGATTTAAATTTGATTGATGTTTATATATGGATGCTTTCTTATATCCATAAAATATTTTTTATATATTATAAAGAAGAATTGATAAATAATCTTCTCCCATACTAAGTACAAGGCTGATGGCATCCGCATCTATATCAATCAATTTGTCTCCAAGCACGCACGGCAATCTCTTCTTGGAGCTTAATTGTTGCAACTAGAGGCTCATTTGGGCCATTCTCGAGAACATAATCACCCAAGCATAAAAATGTGAATTAAAATTGCTCTAATTGATGTCGCTTCATGGACAATTGAGTTGTAATGGTAGTGTTGTGCACAATCGTTACCTGGCATTTGACTTTGCCTCCACCGACACGATTGTGATGTTGAGCATGAATGCGCTTGCCAACCTTGTGATGTTGTTCAACTCCAACAATAGCTTGAACCGCTTCTACTTTGGTAGTTGATCCATATTGAGGATATCTTTGTAGAGATTGTTGAGTGGATGCGCACCAAAACCATAAGCATAGTTGACTATATCATTATTGACCATATTGCAACAAATTGCACTCATGTTGTTGTAGGAATCCAATATGAATGCATTAACAAGCGCCTTGCCAATGAAGTCATGAAGCTTGGAAATGAAGTCCTTGATTTTAAGTGAGAATCCTTGCTCAGACTCCTTCTTCAGGTCGGCACGCACTTACTCAAAAAACCACGGCTGCATGTTGTGTGCACGATAGCATGTTAGTCGCTCCATCCATACCGATGATAATTGTGGGAGCAAACGAAAGCTCCACACCCATCTTCATCTGAACCTTGTTATAATAGTGGTCTAGATGGCTGATGCTGATCATGGTGGGCAGTGGTGTGTGCCAAGTAGGTGACAAAAAAATAGAAGAATCGTTGCCATGCAGGATGATTGATTTGATCAAAGTTGCAACAAGTTTGTGAATTGCATCATTGAAATGTCTACCAAGAACAGTGTGCTCAACAGCGGGGTAGCCAAGATACACCTTCGCCTCTTGTTGATCAGCAATAGATGCACACTGTGAACTCATCGGTGGTGTAGACCCACTAGTCAAAGATATATGACTGCATTGACTCGATTGGATGACGATTGAAGACAGTTCATATGGGAGTGTTGTCTATACAAAATTATCAAGATATTCAATCAAGGTTGGATGACACTAGAAGACAGTTCATATGGGAGTGCTGTTGGTACCAAATTATCAAGATATCCAATCAAGGTTGGATGACGATTGAAGACAGTTCATATGGAAGTGTTGTCGGTACAAGATTATCAAGATACCCAATCAAACTAGGCTTCTTCAAGCAGTTCACAATATGTGTCTTTCTGATTCTTCTGATTATTTGACATAGACTATACGACTGAGCTGCAGTGCAGGCATTTGATATGCATTGATTTGAACTTATCATCTTCAAACACCTGACTGAGATGCTCTTGGTCTGCCCCTCTCTTTCTACTTTTGCTACTTTTGACACTCATATTTGACAAAACAAGTAACAATCAAACTGTGGAGCGAACACCCTGGTCAGACAAAGGCCACGCGAACCTAAACTTCCCTGTCCTGTCCGGTGGGCCAGTGGGCCAACACACAGGTGACAGATAGCCCGCACCAAGAAATTTAAAAAAAAAAACGTTTTACAAACCAATTTAAAGATTTTAAAACATTAAGTTATCCAAAGAAGTTACTGAAACCCCTATTGTTCTTTTAAACGTGAACGAAAAACAGGTATAACCGCGAATTCTCCGCTCGTTATTCTTGAAGATATTCCTGATGATTATTGACTCCGCATAGAAGCACTGCACCAAGTACACGTGATTAAATCTTGCATGCACGATTGGAGTAGCTGATGAAGAAAGATCTTGACTGCCCAAGCAAACAGTGTGCTGGCATAGGAATGACTAAGAAAAGGCGTGAACAGTCGACTCCTAATAAGAGCTCATAGTTGACTTCTTACTGTGCTGTAATTTAATGAATGTTTCTTCCAACATGCATGTTTCAGCTCGAAAACGGGGTTCACTGCACCAAGTGACAGAATTGAATTTTCTCTGACTTGTTCTGTCATGTCGAAATTCATGTTGGCCTTCTATAGAACTATAGAACCAAGTTTGTTTGTCGAAAAGTGACGAGAAACGACGTTGTTCAGGTGTTTATGAATCCGCTTTCTATAGTAACTTGCTACCAGAAGCGACAAGACAATGCAGTTCATTCTCAATCTTTCTGCTCCTCTCTGTCAGCTGTCAATTCTACGCTTCTCCTATGCATGTGGAACACGAGACTCCTAGGTTTTCAGTTCTCATTTCTCTAGCTTAATCTGTGTACACCGAAACTGCAAGTTCCAAGGGTTTTGCAAGACACGTTGGCTTTGCACTCTAGGACACAAGATCTTTTGGAAGTCTTGTATAAAGAAAGACTTCACCGACCGCATATTTGACACTTCGAGTTAACCTGTCCGCGATTGGCAGAAAGACTTCACGGACCTGCAAGTGCTGAGTTGTCACACGTTGGACAGTATGAGACACAAAAATATTGGGTGGCACACGAAGTTTAATTCATACCATTATTACTCACGGATGCCACGGCCCCCCTGAGGGTTCGTTAGTGTCAAATAGAGTGCGGAAAGCCAAATATGAGGTGGGTTATCTATCTTGTGAAAGAAGATCTGTGATTTCGCGTTGACTACGCTTACTGCAATACTCAATGATGCAACACATGCGGGGAAAGGGCAACCGACCCAATAAAATACCCCGCAGGAATGAAATACACATGCTGCTTATTTACCAAAAATTGTAGCATTTTGCTCACGTAGTACAACAGGAAATTAACTTAATCACCACAGCTTACAAGTTTTAGGCAGTGGACTGATGTCAACAATGATGACTGCGAGATTCTAAGTATGTCATGAACTTACTTGCATTCTTAGTGTGATTCTATATTCACAACAGCAAGCCTAATATATATGGACCAATGGCTTGCAGTTAGTCATATTGTACGCGATATAGCCTGTTCTAAGATGTCTTCTTTCTAAGTTGAGCAGTACACTCCAACTCCTTGGAGTGTATGTTGTACACAGAGTCCGTTCCAAATTCTGGTGAAGGAGGCATGCAGTGCATCTGGAAGTATGACATTTCAGGGGGCCTCGAAAACTGATCCACTTAGCGAGTTAGCGAGTGTTGTCCGGAGATAGAGATAACGTTACTAGATAAGAAGCTTCTACCATTAGTCTTCTCCGAGCGACACTTTGCTTTCTTTATTCCGATGACAACTCAACATCCACTAATTCGAACGTATTGGTAGTGATATGTCACTTATCATTGATCATGACGTAGGAAACTGTTCAAGGACAGAAAGAAGTCTCCTTGATTTTCACGATATCCTCAACTGCTAAGATGAGACCTTTTTCACAAATATCATCGTTCCAATTTAAGATTTTTTTAGGTTGTGCAAGCAGGTTAAACATGTCGAAAAGACAGGGAATGGCATGGTCGTGTGATTCTGAATCTCATGTTTATTTTTCTAGATATTTCTCTAACATTCTAATATCCTCTGAATTCCTTTCTTCAGCTGAGCAGAACGCCTAGGCGCTCGAAAAACTATAATAATAATCAGTATATATAATGACTTAGTTTAATTTGAACATAGTGCTCGATTCCTCGAAGCTGTTTCGTCGGAGTAACTCAACAATTTTGAGACCTCATCTTAAATGAAATACTATGTTATATAATGTATAAAAATAGTACCTTGAAGGAAAGGGGAAGGAATACAAAGCACATAACACTTGAGCACCTTGCAATGTGATTGATACGTGTTGTTGGTTATACGATGTGAGCATGGTTAGAGAGACAGTCAATCCTCCCCTCTGCTGCAATGAAAGCTGAGTTGCATCCCCCAAGAGACCGTCAAAGTGGTGATGTAAGCATCCAAAAATCTCAATTGCCAAAGGGACAAAGGTATCATAGGATAGCTGCAGTGCATAGTGGTCTTCCTTGCTCCTAGAGGCAATGGTCGTTGTGCTCCCACTTGTGCACCTGCTGGTGCCAATGACTCAACTCATAGAGGGTTTGCCACCACCATGTCATGCAAGGTGCGACGACCATCTGTGAAAGTAACAATATCTGCTGCACTCTATGGATAGGTGGTCTTGGTAGATCCAACCATCACTCAATCTGAACATGGGCCAGTGTAGCTTGTAAGATCTGAGAAACTATATCAGAAATAGTACCATGGACTCCGGTGTGCTCCCCACCAACTGCACATTGTAAAAAGTGTATCCCTTGTAAATCATATGGAGAACCAGACACACAATGGTCTAGAATCCCTATGAGCAATAGATGTGGGAGACCCAACCTCAAGCATAGTGTTGTGGTAAACTGCTCATAAGTAAATCTGAAGTCACAATCAAGTGTGAAGCTTCAAACCAAGCTCCAAAGCCTTTCTTCCCATGAGAGAATCCTAGCTCTATTAGGTAGAGGTGCATTAGTGATGATGCTAGTAAGTGTGTGAGTGTGCATACGCTCATTGAGATCCGCTTGGATCTTCCTAGAATCTAAAGATACAAAGTCAATATAAATATTTTACACCACCTTGTGGTGTAGAATATGTAAAAGTCAAGGTTGTCATATAAAAATGTGAGAATCCAGATATGGGTTTCACCAACTACCTAAGATGGTAAATAAATCATGTTGTGCCAAATGTTATCAATGTTTACACACAAGTCTTATCTTAGAATTCAGATATCTAAATTGCCTAGTAAGAATGTGAGATGTTCTTGCAACTACAAAATTTTCTAAAAATATTAGTATCAAGATAGACTACAGAATTTGGTGACTTGATCTTGAATATGACTATCAACTTTAAGTTTTTTGTACAACTACCATTTGAATGAGGAATAAAACCTCATTTTCACACTGAAGAGGAATTGAAAACTAGCAAAAAACTTGAAAAGAGAACAAAGAAGGAGGGACTAAAAGAACGGGAAAAGAAATATATGCAGCATAGTCATGGATATTTTCAAGCAAATGGACTTGGAACAATAGATGTTGTCAATGCAAAACCACTAAGGTGTTTCAAATAGGAAATTGATATGTTCTTTACAGAACCTTAGGGCAACAATAAAGACATTTTTGGGTACTTGTAAAAATAAAGTGTCACAAAAGTAAAACATCCATAAAACGTTTTATGTGTCCCATATAGATTATGGGCATTTTAGCATTCTTTTCAAGGATAGGTGAGCAACGGGTTATAGGTATGATTAGGTGATCTTAATAACAAGGAATAATTATGTTGAAAGTGTAATAAATAATAATCTGACATGTGTAACAATATCAAAAGGAATGATTGATGATACCTTGGTAGAGCAAACTCTAATTGATATGTGGGCCATGATTAGACTTAACATGTGCAAGCAATTTGAATTTGGTTTCCCTTACCAATTTCTTCACTAAATTGAGATGAGGCTCAAAAAGGATAATGGGATCGCCAAGTTGCAAAGCAAATTGAAATGAATATGAGAACAAAAGATAACCTTGAACATGCATGTAGTTGACAAGGAAATACTTGCTATGTGAGGTGTTGATTGCATCCAAAATGCAATAAGGTTGTATTGACTTTGATGAAATTATACACAGTTGATCAAAACTATAGAATTGAGAAGGGATGAAGAATGATCAAAGCATAAATCTGCAAGGTGAAATCAAAATTGTAGTGTCTATGAAAATCCCATTCCCTAGCTCTTCTTGAAGTCTGTTGTTTGTTCCTCTTTGATTTCAAGATCTTCTCAACCTTGTATCAATTGGATATTCTTCCGGATTAGAGGAGACTCCACTGGTTCCCAAGGTACCATTGGGTCAATAGGTGCTAGAGGGAGAGGAGAGGATGAGAGGTTTAGAATAGTCCCTTCTCATTATACATAATTATTGGATTATTTAGATAATTCTAAACACTTTAAATAGATTCACAGTGAAGGTTCTTTAAGAAACTTGTATAGAAGAATAATGCTTCACATAATCACATAATCACTTATCTAATGAAGGTTGGCAAAGCATTTTACAAAGTCTATGAACAGCCAGAAGTTATGAAAAAAGTGTGCAAGGTATATGAATTCTTACAAATTTGCTCATGATTGGAAAGTAAAGTCCATTGGAGAAGGTTTGACAAAAAGTGAGTTGAAGCAAGGATAGAGAATCATCAATGAAAAATTGAATCATAAGTGTATGCATTTCTAGAGGATGGATGAAATGTTTGAGAGCCAGGAAAATGTTTTCCCCTACAATGATAGGTTTAGGTGTACAAAAGTCTTGGAAATATAGTGTAGATCTTTGCCAAGACAATGAGATGGAAATAATTCATGACAATGAGGATGAAATGAATGTGTACTACACTCCTCTATCATTTGGAATTTCATTTATAGGTACAATTCCCAATACCCAAGACCCTTCATCTATTTCTGTTATATTTTCACATGTGGCACTAGGTACACTCCCAAGTCAGATTTGTATGAGGTGGACAATAAGTAATACTCTTTTATCACACAATGTTGATCATATTTGGAACATGTTTCTTTATAACAAGCAGATTTTCATTTGAACCATGTTTCCTCTGTACATTTACTTCATACAATTCCTCCTACGTAGCCCATATGTACAAAGGAGGAGGAATTGGGGGCAAGATAAGGCTCCAGCACCGGTAGAGGAGAGTGTGGGCCAAGGTAACACCACATCAATGGAGAAGGAAAAGGAAATCACGGATAAAGAAGATGGTGATGGTAAATAGGAGCATGAATCAAGAAAAAAGAAAAATTAGGGCATGTGAGAGTGGTACCTTCTTCCATCTTGGTTTCCTTTACATAAGATCTTCCCAATCGATCAAAATCAAGAACCGAGTCCATAAAAGCAAAAGAAAGATGCAATTTGCAAAAATAGAAGCTCAATAAATAACCAAGATCAAGAAGATGTGAGTGAAAGTAGAGGTGGAAAAGAAGGGTCCAAGACATGAGATCAAAGTAGAAAAATGCAAGAAGATGCAAGAAGATGAGATCAAAGTAGAAAAATGCCACATAAAAGAGAGATATGCTAAGTCAAGGCTCTTCTACTCAATGACATTGGAATTAGCTAGGTCAAGGAAAAAAACCCAAAGAGATCACATTTATAATGAGTACTCTCATTCAAATAGATGACCTATCTTTGGATGCCATAGATGATGTTATTGCTCCATAGGGTTATAATTACCATACAAATCCCAAATTCCTAATTCCTAGTCTAGACTACCCTAGTGATTACATTTACTCAAATTCTACAAAGTAATTGAAGAGCAAAGAGATGGTCAGGTTTTTCTACATAGTGCTTGCATAGTGATTGCATTTTACACACTACCTATAGCAGCAGAGTATTCTTACAAAATAGATTGTGGTAGACAATAGAGTACTACCTAGTAGATTGTGGATAACAAAGTATTGTAAAATGTAGGTTTGTGTATCTCCCAAAAGAATATATCTATATATCATGTGTTTTGAATGAGTTTCCATATTGATGTTTAGGGTTTAGGTTTAGAGTTTCCATATTTATTTTGGAGTGTTTCTATATTGATTTTGGAGGGTTGGAGTGTTTCTTTGCTATTGTTATGATTGTTAGCCTAAAAAACTTCTTATTGTTAATCTTTGATAAGTTCTCATGGTAGGATAAGTGATATATTCTATAAAAAGATGATGTTATTCTATAAATTTGTGCAGATGGGAGTCAAGTTCTAAATCACTTGTCAATCATAAGGAGATTGAGTAGCAGTTGGTTCAATGGAGAGTTGAGTTGTGTTTTAGCTTTATAGAAGATTAAGGCAATTATAGTTATGTAAATATTTTAGTCAAGTCAATTATGGTGATAATCCCAACTTTCTCATATGAAAATTTTCCATGATTTGAGTTCTTAAATGAACCATCAAAGTCTCATGAGGCAAGAGTCTCTATTGATTTAATGAATCAAGAGTCAAGAAATTGATTAAATGGATCTAATGGATTAGAGTTATGTTACAAGGCTATTCTTACCACAAAGTTTTGAGTTATGTTATAAGGTGATTAAGGTTACAAGGTAATGTATGAATTTGATTAAAATTGGGTGTACTCAAAATTCTCTCTCCCTCTTTACTAGTCATATTCCCTTGTAGGGCCTCCCCAAGTGCTAACTTTGGAGGACTCACAAGAGCAAAAGAAGGACTCATATCTTGGCAACCTAACCTAACAATGGATAATCTAGCTATCTTTGTTTGCACTCACAACTTCTTGCTCTAAGTCACCAGCCCCTAGAGAAGTGTCTTTGCTATAAACATGAGGGGTAGTGCCATACGCAAGGAGTGCCAGAGAAGGGTCACACAGAGGGGGAGGAGCATCTACATTGAGAGTGTGGTCTATAACAACATTGTGGGTAGGGGGTGTAGGAGGGTCTCCTAGAGAGGAAGTACTCTCTAGAATACCAAGTTTGGAGTTGGGAACTAGAGGTTTATCTAGAGTAGCATATATAGTGAGAGTGCTATCTACAACATCATGAATATGAATATAACCTATGCACAATGAACGTCCATAGAAACACACAAAAAAAGGTTACAACTTAACACACATGGATATCATTTGACAAGAGAATTACTCATGGTATGCTTCAACATGGAGAAGGCTTGATAGATAATTCTATATAACTTTATTAAGTGTTTGAAATATAACACATAATAAAAACATGCTAGAAAACTGAAATTTTCCAATATATTCTCTATATTTACTCTCACTCATCCTCCATCTCCATGGAAATAATAACTCCTTGTTCTACCCAAGGAGAGTACCCTAGTAACCCTCATGCTTGCCTATGAAGCCATCTTCCAAGAGGTGATGGGTAGGGTAATTGTCCAACAAATGACTACTTGAAGCGTCTGCCATTCGGGCACTAGCTGCTTCAATAAGAATTCCAATTGAGCCTCAATTATAGTCATCATCAGCTCCACCCAATAATAGTCCTACCTTGTCCTTTCTACCTTACTCTTCACATTCAAGGCCAGATGTCCATGTACAGCCTTTGGATGTTGAGTGGGTGAGAGCAAACAACTAAACATCTAAAAGAATGACCTCCAAGCTCTATACACACATTGTCTTGCCAAGTACCTTTTTGTAGTTAGGTCCCTCATTGAAAACCAGTCTTGTACCCATGAGTAAGGCACCACCCTCCTTTTTCCACCATTGCACATTGGTAAAGCAAAAGCATCTCTAATTGGGCCAAGAGTAAGGATGTAAGGTCTCACATGCACCAATCTCATGTGCATACGACCATCCCATGATTGCACAAACTTGATACATATAGGGATCTGCACAAAGATACAAGACCATTAGTGAAATGTAAACCCACCACATCTTAAACACACAATTGAGAAACAAACTAATAAACATACAACTTAAAAACTCAAAAATTGGTCAAAAGTGTGCATATTGCCCATAATGCATGGGAAATCAAGGAGGATCATCTATAGGTCAAGAGGCAAATGTGGGATCACTTGTAGCACCATGGGTGACCAAGAGGGATTGCTGGTAGGTCAAGAGCTGAACGCTGATGAGTGATGGGGATCACTTATGGATTGGAGCCACTCCCGCTCTTGCCCTCATGCAACACCTGGGGGCGATAGCAGCTGGGGATTGCTAGTGGCCAAGGGTGTGGGATGGGTGGCAAATGGAGGCTTGCCCACAAACCCTAACCTTGATCTAGAGCGGTGGGATTGAGAGCAGCCCAAGGAGGGAATTTTAGGAATATAGGAGAGAAATCAGAAAATCATCATCAAGTAAATTGATCGTACACAAATTACAAATTACACACTTACATTTGGCCAAAGAAAATTAGATGTAATGCAAATTTTTAAATTTTTTAAATTTTTAAATCCCCAATAAATTAAGATCTCTCTCAAATGTTCTCCATAGATTTTTGAATTTTCTCCTTGTCTAACCAGCCCACTTGATATAAGGTAGGTACATAGAATCCAATGAACCATTTCTCCTTCTTTGAACTCCTCCATATAGTGTGTAGCACACACTTTTTTGTATTCACTCATTGATGCAATGTCCAAATATCTATCTATTAATGAATTTCAATTAATTTTTATGCATATCTACCTTATTTCTCTTCCCTTTTTCCTTTGTCTATCCCACTCTCAACTTTTTCTCACTCTAAATTTCTCTCCTTCTCCGAACTCTCTTTCTTTGCCTCTCATCTAAACCCTTCTGAATTTTGCTTTCTCTCCTCCTTTCTCTCATCTTCTCTCTTTCTATCCTTTGTTTCTCCCCATTTGTATGTCTCTCTCTTTTGACCTTCTTTGTCCCTATCTTCTATAAAACATCCACCATTCTTTCTCTTTCTCGATTTCTCTCCTCTATCACTCCTTTCTAAACCTTGAGATTACAATCAATATTCCTCTCTTCTCTTCCCTTTTGTCAATTTATGTCTTGTTCTCTCTTTGATATTTTGCACATATGTTCCTTTTGTAATTTCCCTCCCTAATTTTACCTTGCACAATACACTAGTATTTTGATTGATTTATCCATGAATTCCTATATCAGCTAGGCAAAAGTCCATTATTGGGCCTACATAAATCTATAGAATGAAAGCTGGAATCCATATTCTCCACTTTGCAATCTATATTATGCAAGTAGGTAATCAATTTTCCTCCCCAAAAGTAATATATGTTATGCAATCCAAGAATCCATATTTCTACTACAATAGCCTATATTATTCAAGTTTAGTTAAGAAATTCTTATGCATTTGCTACTCAAATTCAATCAATGAAAAATATTCAGGGGAAAGTGATTCTCCATTTACAATGCAAAACTCTATTCAAGGTCAAACTGATGGCATATGGAAGTTTCATATCAATGTAATGAAGGTTGCTGTGATTTACAAATAGAATGAAAAGTGGTTTGAAGGTGATTGGGATTTATGAATCAAAGGTGAATGGAATTGAATACGGATTGCAAATTTGCAAATCAAAAGGGGAACGAGATTTTAAAGGGATTGCAAATGGAGAGTGATCTAAAAGGGGATGCAAAGAAGTATATTTCAATGTGCATCAAACAATTTCAATTGGGTATCGAACATTCTAACAACCTTTTCATAGACGTGATGACTGGAAAAAAATATAGTAAATTGACACAAAAGTTTTGTTGACAAAAAAAGCTTTTGTGATGAATCAAGAGGTAAAAATGGTAATTTTTTATTACAATACATTCTATAATCCAGCAGGTTTCCTATTGAATGCATCACACATTTTCATCACAACTTCTCTAGTCTCTTCTCTAGTAGGAACTCCTAGTCCATTTGATTTGGTTTTTGTAGTTCCCACGTTTGCATCATTTACTTCTATGTCTCCTCCTCTATTTTGAACTTTATTCCAAGATCTTCTTCAACCCAAATATCACTCATATTGATATAAAAACTATGCAAAATTATGTAACAACCGATCTATTTCATAAAATATAAATATAAATTTTTACTTTTGAGTTGAACTCTTAATTCTTGCAAAGAATTCCACCATGCCTTCAACACCCCAATGTAGTGCTTGTTGATGACTTGGCCCTCGCAACACACTTGTTAAATGCAATTCTCTCCTTTGTACAAGGAAGCTTGAAAGAAGGTACCAAGTGGCTCATGGGCACATACCCTAAGTCGCTAAGTAATATTGGTGTTGCTCAAAGGAAGAATTAGACCCTCTTTGATTCATATCACTCCACAAAGGTGATTTCTTGATACAAGTCATATCATGACAAGAACTATCATGACAAGAACTAGTAAACTAGTTGTCTAAAGGAAGATAGATCTACATCTTGAACAAATTTACAAGCAAAGTAGGTGCTCCTATTGTAACTATTTCTCTCAAGAAGGTATCTCTTGGCATGAAAAAAAATAACATCATTCAATATCAGTTCATCTTCATTTTCTAAATCCGGAACACCCCATGTTTCATCACTCCATGTATCCTCATATTTCCAAAATTTCTTAAAACCAAGGTGGTTTCTTGAATTATGGTGGTTTAGAATCTTGAAACCACAAGATTTGAAACCATCATAATTGTCATCAAAGACAAGTTCATTTTTGCTTCGTCTATCTTCTACATGCTTCCTCGTGCCTTTCTTGATGTCTTTCAGTAGTAATTGTCATGTGCTACGGTTGCGGCATCTTTTCCACCACCAACTAAAACGTCTCGCTCATGCCTCCGTCAACCCAATTCAGCCACACTAGCTTAGTTGAATTCAATCGCGCACACATGCACTATACCAGCTGAAAACATGTGGGAGTCACGAAATGCACCGTCCCAAAAAGGAAATGGTGTGCACATCACGAAGGATACATCATGAACACATAAAACCTAGGGTTTCATAAGGATACGGTCCAATGTTTCATAAGGGCTCAACACTTGACATTCAACTTGCAATTACTGATTCTAATTAATCTTTACAAGATCATTAGGAGTGATGGGCTTACCCCGTAACTCGTAATCTCCATGCGTCACTAAAATCAAACCCGCAAGTATTTTATGCTGGAATTGGACTTTATTTTATACGGGCAAGTGACCACCTCAGGTGTTGGATATATATATATATATATATATATATATATATATAGACGTGCAGTAACAATGGAAGCTTACATTGCACTGTGAATACTTCGTCTCATCTTCCAAATATGCAAATATCAACTGTGATTAATTCTTGTACATTTTGTTATGAAGAAGGGTTTTGCTCCTTTTCCCTAAATCTTGTATTCGGTCTTCGTTTATGCACTTTTTCAGAACCAATGGCCAACAGAAATGCCGAACTGGAGAAGATGCGGAAGTCCGTTCTGGAGAACTCCAGGGCCAATCACGAGAAGGACAAAGACGGAGCATCTTTACTTGTCAAGGTCCACGTATTCTCGAGTAAAGTGGCCACGTCGGCTTCTTATCCTCAAGAAAGAAGAGTAAAAAGCGACCGCGAAAGATAACAAGAAGATGAGAAGAACCTAAAGGATAAAATCTAAAAGGTTAAATAAGAGAAGGACGACCGCGGAGAATAAATGAAAGAGGCTAAGCCCCAATAGAGGCTAGATGAGACATCTGCCCTAAATAAGAAAAGGAAAAGACGATCGCGTAGAAAACACGAAGGGCGATAAGACCCGTCAAGCTATACAAAATAGATAAAATGGGCCTAAGCTCCTCAAGAAAAATAAGATGTTTGAATATTTATAACGTTCAAGTATTATAATGTATTCGTAACCTAGTATGATGGAAAGAACTTGGGTATCTATAATTGCCGTTACTTGACCCTCGTAAGTGGGCGCACGTTTCCCCAATGCTTTATGGACAGAACCAAGCACGTCGGCTAAACTGACACGTAGTGGTAAGGTAGCCTATAGCACCGAAGCTTACCTGTGGAGACCACCTTCGAGAATGTAGGCCATCTCAAATACTGTGCATGAGAGGAGAAAGAAATGTTCACTGGAACAGAACAAATGGCAATAATAGACGAGTTTGATGCGCGTTTGGCGATTGCGTTGATCGCTCAAGTTTAGCAGCAATCATTGTACACCGGTACAGAACTGGACTGTAGTGTCTTAAAAGTGGCAGACGTTCTTTACGCCTATAAAGCACAAGGCTGGCTCGATTGGTCAGTCATCCTTATTAGCCTCTTGTGGAGTCGCTGACTCGTGTTTGAAGTTAAAAGGAGGCGGAGCAGGAGCGCAGAGATTAGTCACTACCGTATTATCATTGGCAATATAACCCTGCATTCTTACGGCAAGTCTGAGAAGCAGTCATGATGATGAACTCTGACCTGACGTTTCTGATGATAGTGCGTTCTCGATACTCAGCTGATCTTGTTTGGTTGGATCTGAGGTCAGAAATGCTTAGTTCTCATGCATGTATCTGAAGATGGGAGCATAAAAGATCCTGTAAGGTCGATCTTTAGACGGATTCAGTTTAGCAAGGGTTGACTTAGTGGTAACACCCAATATTATGACCTACCAATCTAGAGAAAAACGGCGATTGCTTAGGATAACAAGAAGGACGGGAACATCCTTTGAGATTCGCGCGGTAGCCAAACTTTTCATATCAATACTATTAGGGTCTAGCCCTTTTCTATCTCTTTTGTCTTTCCTTTGTACGGTTGGAGGGGATCTCCTCATCCTTCATGTGTTTTACGTGGTCGCTATTTTTCATTCGTTTCCTTGAGATTGAGTATTTGTTGTGTTTGTACAATCTCTGTCTGGAATGAATCGAGTACGCCTCCAATGGATAAAGGAAAAGGAATGCAGAATAAAAACCGGACCGGGTTCGCGAGACACCCCTTCTCCTTGGGGGAAGTCCTTTTACCTTATAATCTATTAATATGTATTGTTTCCAGATTTCATTAAAAATTACGAGAATAATTTACTTTCATATAAATTAATAATGTAAGTTTCGGTAAATTTCAATGGTTCTAGCAATGAAAAAAGAAAAAAGAAATTCAAATATTTCCGAGAAATTAGAAAAAGTAATCAACATAGGAATTTAACTACCCACTAAAATAGAATTAATATCTCAAAATGTAATTAATCACCTTGTTATATTCTAGGTAACATTTTACGCAAACATCCATAAAAGAAAATATGAAAGGGGTGTCTCCCCGAAGGGATCCTAAAAATATAAGACTAGGCCCCATGGAATGCAAGAGAGAAAAGCAAGAGCAAGGAAGAGGGATAGAAACCCCTATACCTTAACCCTATCGGGATAAATTTGATTTACTCTCTTCCTTTACCCTTTCGGGTATATATTTTTGTTTGTTTACCGTTCTTTTTTGTAAGAAAACGCATGTAAGGAATTCTGGCAAAGATCTGAGGTACAACATGCGGTCGCACCTTTATCACTCACGCATCCCAGCGCCTGGTAAAATCTTGTCCTTCTCTATAAAAAGAAGTGTTCTTTTATTCAGAGTATCGCAGCCGCGATGAACTGATGTCGGGTTCATAAAGGCAAGCTAGTTTACGTATAGACATAAATTAGCTATTTTATGTCCTGTTGATCTAGCGGCCCTAAATCAATCATTGAGGGAAACGGATTTCTTGTTGGAACCTTGACCATAAAGACCACCAAAAGGAACCGCGAACACGTTATTCGAGCGGATCCAAGCGCCAGGAATCTGAATCCGTTTCCCGGTTCATAATGTATCTATTTTGTCTCATCCTTGTACGGCTTGATAGGGGTTGTTCCCAGCCTTCGTGTTTCCGGTTGCACTTTTCTGTTCATAATGTCATGTCCTAACATAGCATAGACTAACAGGAATAGTGGGGGTTTCATTTATAGGTAAGCAAAATATTATCTTTAAGTTTATGGGAAAAGTCATTCATATGAGGGATTTCGGCGGTCTCGTAAAAGATCTTTAATTTCTTTTAACTCATTTTACGCTATAGGGGGTGGAGGGAAATTTATGTGGGTGTAACAGGGTTTTGTTTGAAATTTTACAATACTCGGATCACATGTCGCAGGGAATCAATCCTGAGCGTCAGTAAGGATGACGCGTGTTAGTTTACGGTAAGTCGAAGTGTACGTTTTGGATCGGTAAGTATTATTATCAGTAAACAGACGCGTGGCATGTAACCATGTCTCCACGCATCAAGCCAGTAATCTTTAAGAATGTCGCACCTAATTAACCCGTAAACTTCTACTAAGTCCTCCCATTACGAAATTGAAACATTAACCTGAAATTGCAACCCAGGTAACATAAAACTGTAAACAGATTCATATACTATTCATGTTTGTGAAGACTTTTTCTTGCAAAACGCTCGTAGAAATTTTGCAGGTTGTGATCCGAATCCTATCAGAAAACTATAAAAATGCGCATTTGAATCTTCTCATTCTCATCTAGACCACTCTACGTTCTTATGAATGAAAACCGTAGGCCTTTAGACTGTTACGCGTCACAATTTACATAATGTATAGCATTTTATTGGGCCCTTTACTTGTGAAAATATTGGATTTCGGTACGCGTGCATTTATACATCAAACTATAACTAGAACTGTGTTACTCCAGATAATAGGATACAAAACATGTCCTATTTTCTATGTAGATAACGGCGACCGCGTAGGATAACAAGGAAGAGGAGAAACCCCGTCAAACCGAACAAGGAAAAGACATAGAGAATGGGGCTAAGCACCAATTTTCTATGTAAACATCTTACATATTTGCATGGCTTCAATGAGGTTACCTTAGCCATACCGTAGACTAACGCAACACGATGAGACTCCAGAATAGTCGGATACAAAACATGTCCAGTTTTCAAAGTAGATTTCTTGCATGCTTTCAGTGAGGTTGCCTTGGCCATAGCGTAGACTAAAAAGCAACACTGTGTTACTCTAGAATAGTCGGATGCAAAACATCTCCAATATGCAGGCATCTTATATATTTGCATGCCTTCAAGGAGGTTGCCTTGGTAATAAATAGTTCATCAGGGAACACATTGATTTGAGGCCATATCAACTCTGTATAGGAGCGAACCCTATAAAATGGAAACAATTTGAAAAGGCGACCACATAGAACACAAGAAGACCCCATCAAGCCCGTACAGTGGAGATACAAAAGAGGTAGAATGGGCCTAGGCACGAAAAAGTGAAAACAATTGGGTTTTGATCTCCGGTTTCTTTCTTGTCATAGACAGCTTGCAGTGGCATATCCGACCAAACTCTTGCTCCATGCAACACGTACTCCATGTGTACCGGATCAGGTCACTGTTACGTTGTTCTTTCTACGTATCAGCCCATGTTTGTGGCTACAGTCACGGATTCTCAACAGACCGGTACAGGTCTAAAGGTGAACAGAGAAATGAGATTTCTCTGAGTAGAAAAACTGGACGGTCGGTTGGCGGTCAGCTTGCTCGGTACAGCTCAGTTTGACTGCGAGTATCGTGATATCAGGTTTCTGTACGTCCAGATCTCTAAATACGGTGTTTGGAGCAACATAGCGATTCTCGTTTTGAGAAATCAGGAAGTTGCTATACAGCGTGCTTGGGAATTACCTCAGCTGCTTCCCTTTATTAACTTACTCTACTGTGTCCCGGACCATAGTCTCGTACAGGAGTGTTGATGTATTACGTGTATCACATGATGTATATGTAACTGTATGGTTACAACTGTATACGTTATTACTGATTTTATGCTAAAGTACAGTACCTGTTTCACTTTACCATCGATTCAGTTCTATTGTTCTTTTTCAAATATCTGTAATCGATTGGAAGCGAGACCACAGATCGACCAATTCTAATAGCTTTAAAAAACGAGAAATAAAATCATATTTCACCTTTTTATCATAAATCTGGGATAGACTACACATTCGCCCTTAGATAAGCTATATGCCATTAGAAGATTCCAATATGAATAAAAGATCTCACACTGCAACTTGGCCCGGTTGATATCTCCAAATTGAAACTCATGATCTACTATCACTATCAGACTGTAGTAAAAACATAAATTACTATTGCAACAAGAAAACTATTATTGAACGTCGTAATAGTGGTCCTCTAATGGTACATCTGGTAAATGAGAGGGACGTCCCTAGACTGGATGGGCTCTCCCATAGCTGCTGCCCATCTATGAAGAGCCCAAGCCTAAGAACGATGTAGTGTGACTGAGACTCTCTATTGAAAGTAGGAGGTGAGCATGGCTTGAGAGACAACCTTAGACCCTCTACTTTGCGAGGTGCCTAATGTTGCTCCCCGAAGCAGACCATCAAAATGATGATGAAATTGCACAAAAAACTCCATTGCCAAAGGAACAAAGGAGGCAAGCCAAGGTGCATAATGATCTTGATTTCCTCAAGCTACGATGGTTGCTATTGCTCTTGCCTGAATACCCACTTGTGCTAGTGTCTCTACTTGCATGGCATTCACAACCACCACATCATATAAAGTACGGTGACCATCTATGAATGTGACAATGTTTACTCTTACCCAATATGGATGTGGTCTTGGTAATCCAACCATCGCTCAATCTATATACGGGACTATGTGAATTGAAGAAGCTATACCATTATGTCTCGGATGGCATTATGAACTCTAATGTGCATTCCTCTTATAGCACACTGCAAAAGATGTTTGCTTTGTGTGTTATATGTAGAACCACAAGCACATTGGTTTGGGAGCCCTAACAAGGCCGGATAAGGGAGACCTAAACGTAGGTGGAGTGCAATGGAGAACTTCTCAAGGGTGAAATAGAAATCTCATATAAAAAATGAAGCCTGGAGCCAAGCTTCATAGCTTTCCTACCACAAGAAAGAATCATAGCTCTACTAGATAACGGTGCATCAATAAGTATGTTAGTGAGTGTGTGGGTATGAATGCACTCATAGATGTCTGCCTGAATCTTCTTAGAGTCTAGTGCAAAGTCTACATATGGTGGAAGTGATGTATGTGCGGAACAAGGTAGAAGATCATGAGAAAATCATAGATAAATCTAAAAGTCATGAGTACTTGGGTCCACTATCGTGATAGATGCTAATAAAAAAGGACAACCATGGTATAAAAGCCTATTGCCCAGGCAAGGAGCGACTAGGATCTATAAGCCGGCCTATCTCTCACTCAAGATGAACCTCTAATGGCAATTATGGTAGTCACACCATGGACTAAGAAGGCAAAGAACACCAACTCCACCATACTCCTCCAAGGCTAACACTCCAAGACTAAAGACATTGTTCATTAGAGAATTCCATAATTTATATACTTGTGAAATAGTTACATACCAAAGTTACTAATTATTGGAGTAACTCAAGTTATTAGGCTAAAAGTCAAATAAAGTCAAAAGTCTAAAGGAATGTCTATACTCATGAGAATATTCTCCTTAGTATATGGTCTTATCCCAACCCGACTCGACCACTAAGTCAATGATTTCTTCACATAGGCTATCCATGGACTTTGGAAGAATTTGAAACCAAAAGGGCTTGTGGGTCAAGAGTTCTCAACTTTTTCCTCAATACCAAATACCTAAGAATAATACCAAATCAATACACTAAAATCCAAAATAATGATGCTCATCTTTTCTATTTTCTCTAAAGTAAAGTCCACTCTATCTTAGCTAGGACTAACTTTAGCTAATCATAACTAATATAGACCCATCTTTTATCTCTCTATAAATAATATCTCTCAAGTACTTATAGTACCAAACTAAATATCACAATAGTACATCCATGCACAATTGGGTATTATAGATCCATGCACCTATAAAAGCTAACGCTGCATTGACTCTTGTAGTACAAGACCACATCCTCATATGGCTATTGGGTAGGGCTACTTGTAATCTATACCACTCCTTTGAAAGCTATGGGAGTATATATAGCCCTAACAAGGTGGAGAACGTGTGGTGTATATTACTAACCAAAGCGTGTAAGTGTGGTAGAAGTGTATATGTAGGAGGATATGTGCAAGCTAGATATGACACTTGGGGGGATAGCTATGTGCTAAGATGGAGTATGCATTCCCCAACCTAGGGAGTAAGTGAACATGGGTTGTGGCCTGCATAAGTGTTAGAGATGAACTTGCAATAATAATTGTATGCACCCAATGGGGATCGCAACACTCTCACACCTCCTACAAGAAATTGGAACCTGGTAGAAAATTGGGGGAAGTGAGAATTGCATGTAGGCTCCACACCTTGCATTTACTAGTCTGGACTCATAAACCTAAGGTCTCTAAGCTTCATGTGAAAGCCACTACCGCTTGAACCACATCCTCCAAAGGGCCTAAGATGTGAGTATCATCAAAGAGAGATTGGAAGAGACAAGATGGAAAAGTGGTTGTGTAGTGAGCTATAGCAAAAAGAGATCTCCAAGTGGATCCCCTAGTATGTACCATTTGTAGATGCAAGTTTTGTGAAATCTCATGTGGTAGTATGGTGACTATACAACAAGGGAGTCTCTATGCCAATGTAAAGCCAAATAGGATCAAGGAAGGGATCCAATCCCTATTCAACAAAGAGCACAAAACAAGTTTGGGTGAGATATGGACGGAAATCATTAAAGACATCCACTTAGACAACCACACAATCAGGATGGGGATCAAATAATGCTCTATTGCCAAAAATAATCATCTTGCATCCCTTTGGAATGGCCACATCAAATTGATATGGAGACAAAAACAAAGAAATAAATTGATGTAACTAAGATGGAAATGAAATGAGAGACTAGCTGGATAAAGACATCCCCAATAACAATGGGGCAAATGCCAAATATCTCCTTTGACAAGGCAGGGAGACAAAATACACCAAAAGACGGGCTGCTTGGGGGATTAGACCTGAAGTACTATGATGACAAAAGGCAAAGAGAAGAGGAAAACAAAATCTGAAGTGTCGGGAGGAGAAAGACAACCCATAAGTGCTCAAAGACTAAACCCAATAACACACCCATTGAGAAATGTGGAGAGTGAAATAAAGCATGAGCACCGGATACACTAGACCAATGGATGTTGGTCTTTCATCACTAGACTTTCTATCTCAAAGTCGATAGAAATTGTAAATGGTTATTTTTGGTAGCTATTTGTACTTCATCCAATAGGGATTTGGATTTTACTCTCCAAATTATAGCCACTTAAATCCAATTTGAGGAAGAGGATAGAAAGACAAAATAACAAGAGATGAAGAGATTAAGGGTTTTAGGAATATACAAACCAGCCCGAGTAGACAACCAAGATGATTGTAGTATATATTTATAAAAGTAAAATAAAATGCATCTCACACAAATGTCAAATTATATTGGACTTCAACCATTGTTTGTAAGAAGTCATCTCTCTTCAATTCAAAACAATGTATATTGGAAGGTGTAAAAAACAGAATTTATGGGATATATAGTAGTACTCGTAAGAATCATACTCTTTTATGGGTACTCATCAAAGAAAAGGATGTTTCAATAATTATACCTATAAAAAAATTTTAAAAGTTTTATTAATCTTTGTGTTGTTAAATATTTGGTCATATTTTTCTGATGGGTTCTATGGATTATGGATAATCCTATAAAATTATATAGACAATGAAAAAATTAATCTGTAAAATTGTATAGGGTTACGAATATATTTTTCATAAGATCTAAATACTCTACTACACCTTTTTACGGATATTTGGACTTCCCATTATTTATTTTATGGGATTTTTACAGATACACGGAAATCCATTTTTGAAGCCTCCGTTGTACACATGTAGATCGGCTTCTGATACTTCACTGTAAAATACCATCTCTACTTGCCATCACGTGCCACTTGAAACAGTGAACGCGTGCAGAATGTGAACAATTAACTTTTACAAAGTTTTAGCTATCTGGAATAGAATAAAACGCCGACCACGTAAAATATATGAAGATGGGAAGACCCTCTCACTAACCTGTACAAGGGAGAGACAGACAAGGTAGAATGGAATAGTAGTATCGATATTAAAAATCTACTATCTGGAACTAAGACTGCGCACTGGCACGGTTCATCAAACTGTGCCAGTGCCTTCGAATGAGTTCAACTAGCGTGCTTAAAATCCAATAGCTGGCATAGATAATCCAACGATGCATATCAAATTTGTTCGATTTCGATTGTCGACGTCGATTCGATTGGAAGCCGTCGATTTCGACTGTCGATGTCAAATGGATTTCAGATTGTGAAAGTCGCTTTCCGGTCATCGACTTAAGACAGCAATGAAGGTACAGACAGCGATCATATTCTATGTTATTTTCGCGAACTCCGTCGCCTTCTGATATTAAAGTCTCGGTTATCACCCAGTACTTCTTCGTTCTCCGTACGTTACCATTTTTTCATCTTCAGTTGCCTAAGAAAGATTTTGCCAACGCAGGCAAGGCAAACGGAGAATGCCGAAGAAATGGATGTGCGATGCCTAACTCGATGAAATTCGCGCGAATCAAGCTTCACTGTTGAGATTATACGTCGATATTAAACATGACGTGGTCATGTACGGTACTAGCCTGTCATCAAGAATTGTTAATTTGTGAGGGAATTCAGGAGAACGCGGAAACGGGACAAGAGTGGGAGAAATGTGATGCGATAGATATTAAATTTGGAAGGTTCTCTAGCATATAATGTAAACTAATAGTAAAATTTATTAATTTACTAATTTTTATTTAATTAGTATTTAGATTAAATACTATAGAAAATTAAATAAAATTAAATAGATGTTTAAGTTTTTATATAGTTTATAATTATCATTATATATTGAGATTGATAAGTAAAGATTTTTAATTTTTAATTTTTTGGTTTTTATGATTGAATTTCATGTGAATTTAGTTAAAAATAATTTAAAGATAAAAATTGAAAATTATGAATTTATAAATTTTAAAATCTGGAAAGATTATATTTTTCCATATGAATTAGGATATGAGAAGTTATAGTTTTGCATATATGAAGAGATATAGCGAATAACATTACTATTCTTATTCTTGTGCGAGCCGTGGTTACACCTCCCATGTGAGGTTGCCTAGAGTGGCTCCGGATACACTATGCCTGTTGTGTCATTGATGCTTCATCTCGCAAAAGGTAAAGACATATACGGGAAGGATGAACAAGGATTATGATTGAACCACTTGGGATACTCACTTGAGATGAGCGACCACATTGATAGTAGTGATTACGCAAGTTTCCTCTATCCCTTTGTTGACCATTGAATGTATATCGATTTAGTCGTGAGAGTGATGAGTTTCTTGGGTGAGTTGTATTTTGGGGTTATTTGAGACTAGTTTTCCATATCTGTTCCATAGGTTACCTGTAATACCAAGAGCTAGCCATATGATACAGATGTGAAATTTGGTTTGATAATATATGGAATGATGTTATACATGATGGTCAAAATAGATCATATAGAATTATCACCAAAAGAGCACTTCTACTAATAGGGCAAAAACTAAAATAGACTTGAAACCCTTAGAACCAATAGCTACACACATGATTTAAAGGTGAGAATTGGTTTAGTAACATCAGGAAAAATATTACACATTATGTATTAAGAGACATCACCAAAAGTGTACTTCTACTAATAGAGTAGGATTCAAAATATACATAAAATCTTTGAAGGCAATTTTTGATACCTAAACGGATGAATTAGACCTCAA
Source organism: Lunularia cruciata (assembly GCA_948567375.1). NCBI lineage: Eukaryota > Viridiplantae > Streptophyta > Marchantiopsida > Lunulariales > Lunulariaceae > Lunularia > Lunularia cruciata. The sequence continues at coordinate 23,849,026 of OX419755.1, read as the reverse complement.
AAATGTGTAGACCCACTCCCAACAACAACTTCCTCCACCTGGTTTGACTCATGAGAACTTTCCAATGGTACCTCAACCATGTGATTTTGAGATTCATACAAGAAGATTCCCTAAAAGATTCTTTTTGATCAAAACTTGTCTGACCAACCAGATAGGACCAGGACAGATATATCACCCATCCAAGTAAGTAATCCAATGGTGAAGCTTGCTGATATGTCACCTATCTATATGCCTAATCCTATGGTGGAGCTTCCTTGGAGGAGATCCTCTTTGTCTATATAATAAAGAGAAGGTGCTCCTTTGGGGCATCGGAGTTTGAGTGTGAAAGTGTATGTTTCTCTTCAAGTCTCATATCCTCGGAGTATTACACTACCTTATACATTCCATGATGAGGCTAGATATGCTTTTTGCCTACCACTTGATCATTTGGCACATGATCCCTTAGACAAGTTAGCATGGTTCCTATTCCTCTTACTCCCTCATGGTGCTTCGTTATGCTAGAGAGGGACATACAAGGCATAGAGAGGTGGCTGTTAGATTTTTTCAATTCCAATCGAGGGATTGGGCGGCCTTACAAGAGGAGTTTGTTAGTGCTGCACGTTTTAAGAGACAAGTTTTGCCATAGGATACCATAGAGTCCACTTGATTATAATGGTGTGGGATATTGGATCAGGAAGGTTTAGTAGAGTAGCACAAGCACTACACCCTTTGTCTATAGCTCCTATTGATGATTATCTTTTCCTTACGCTCACTACATCATATGACAAGAGAGGGATTACTACTAGAGGTCTTAGATAATCAACTTGAATAGTCTTTATGTCATGATAGGTCACTTTTTGCACAAGCATTGTGCACTACCTCTCACCTTTCCTCAAGAGGCTTGTCAAAGTTAGTATATGAGTATCTTAGAGATTACTTTTAGGCAAATGACCCTTATAGTGATTTTACCGAGTTCTTTCATGTGGCAGTAGCAATAACGAGAGGAGACATTCATATGTCTATTAGTTGGGTGTACTAGTACTAGTCAACTTCCCACAATGGAGAAAGACACAAGGAACATTAGACCAATTACAATTGGAGAGATCTTCTTGTGTTTGATCAACCCCCATTATTATTCTTTAGCATCGTTCTCACTTAAAATAACACCTTAGTCCACATCAGAGTGGAGTAATTATACCTGGAGGATGTGAGGCTATATCTTTAGGCATTAGTGCACTCCTAGATATCCATTTGGAGTGGGTTGTCCTACAAGTGGATGAGAGTGAGAGTGTTTTTAATAGCGTCTCACAAGCATCCATCTTTAGAGAGCTTAAGGAGGTTGGTGAGTCCTTGGCGAGTTTTATTCTTTTTGTGCGGCCTTTTTATAGTTCTCTTGTGCAATCTTTTTATGGCTCATGTGTAGTTATCTACTGTCCTTTTGGAGGACAGAGGATAATTACACATGATGCTATTAAGGACATAATGTTTGGTTGCATGAGAGAGTGGATACTTGGTTGGAGTGAGAATTCGTATGCTTTGTAGACAACACGTGTTAGGGTAAACTTATACTTGGTTTGAATTGATCAGGTGATAGTAGCAGATGTTGTGGTTAGGGGGCCCTACGTGTGATATAGTTTCGGAAAGAATGATTACCAACCCCTTGGATGGGCAATGAGTGGAATAGCAACTTGCAAGGTCTCCAAGTATAGGGGTATGCAACGAGATCATCACTCTTTGTTCCTATATGGAGTGATGGACATGGCGTTCAATTTATTTGTCGGGGTCCATTTGTCAAGGAGTGCATGAGAGCTTATCATGTTAGTCGCCAAGAGGTACCACTCTCATTCTAATACTTTGTAGCATATTTTAGATCCCGTGCGGCCATTGCTCCATATAGGGTAGTGGCTGCACCATAGTGCAATGGAGATGCCATCTACAGGAGAGTAATCACACTAGGTGATGCTTCTTTGAATGCTTTATATTGTATTACTTGCATTGTTTGTAGACTGGACTACCAACATAGCTTAGATATCTTAGATACAATTGTGCATATCTCTCGTATCGAAACTCTATTGGGACTTAAACCTATTTTACCTATTTTGTCTCACCATTGTAAGGCTTGATGGGTCTTCTTGGTGTTTTCTTCGCGGTCGCCCTTTTCTCTCTATTTGTTCTTATCCGGTGGCATGACGTAGACCACAGTTGGTATTTGATCACGTCATGGTCGCTCGTCAGGTTTTGAGGATCAATTAGACGCTGAAGGGTTCGAGCCTGTCTTATTATGGTCATTATTTAAGAGACTTATTATGGTCATTATTTAAGAGAGGGGAAATGCAGACGTGAATTTCAGGAGTGAATATTTTTCCCTCCCTCGGACAGAAGATTACAAATTCTCTTCCATCGAAGAAAGACTAACCAACCTTTTTCACTTCACGCGGTCGAAGCTAAACATATAGAGTCCGGAGGAACATGAATCTCTTCAAATCGACATCGACATTGTGTCGAGAGCTCGTCGGCAGGAGGAGCTGAGAGCTTGCATGTAGGATCTCGCGCCTTTCTCAGGTCCGCGCCGTGCTCAGTGCTTCGACTTGCTACTCTCATGCTGCGCTACTAAATCACTTACAGTACGATATTTGATCTCTCGATTGGGGAAGACGAGCATCGTGACATCACAAAGAGATGGCTCCAGACTTGAGGCAGCCGCTGTTGGACGGTGAGGATTCAGTGGAACCCTTGCCTCCCTCGACTGAAGGATCCGCATCACAGAAATTTCCCCAAGAGGCGAAGGTGGAGTTCAAGGTTTGGTTGGTCGCGGAGCTGAAGGAGCAGTTTTGGATTGCGGGACCTATGGTCGTCGTGAACTTATTGCAGTACTTGCTGAACGTGGTTTCAGTTATGTTTGTTGGACACTTGGGAGAGCTCGCGTTGGCGAGTTCTTCTATTGCTACTTCAGTCGGAGGAGTTACAGGATACCACGTCATGGTAAGATATCTTACAATTGCTTTGTGCTGCTTCATACTGTATGTCCAGGTCTTACTAGCAATGGAAGATCCAAGAGTTCTTGAAGTTATTTCACAGTTACATTTGTCTTCGTTCTGGCTGCCATGCTGGAATTGAACTGTGTGGGATCCGGAGAAATTCGTGGCCTGCGAATTCGACTTAATCCGACTTGTAGATTCCTTCTGTCTTAAGTACCAGAACCTAGGCAATAGTTATCCATCGATGAAGTACCACTTCTCCTGCCGAAACTAACGCGCCGTGTAATCTCAGCTTACGCCATGTGGTTTTGCGCCTTAGTACGCAGTGGCAAGTATCAAATTTGGATTCATTGGTTACTTCTCGAGTCGTATACTGGCGGTGATAAACGTTGAGACCTCTCAGTTCATAGTCCACCATTTCTGGCATCACTTCAGTGGTTACGTACTTAGAAGGGACGAATTGATCACCGAGTTCACATCAACTGATAGGCGGGAACTTCTTGAACACCGGAAATTTAGTCCACTTCTCTCAGACATCCAGGTGTTAGGAGCGTTGTCTATTTTTGATTTCTTGCCCTGCTTACATATCAGGCAAGTGAAAAGCTTTTCTGCTCATGGCATGGAACACATTCGACAGAGGCTTTAGGTGACTGACATCCGTCACCTAAAGCTGCAGACTATTGTGCAAAACTTGAGTAGGTTTTGCACAGAAGTCTGCAGCTTTACCATCCAAGTGGATAGTATCAAATCATTAAAGCCAGACATCTGATACAGCTGGATGCTGGGAGAGACTTGGAGTGGGATGGTATTTCAGGTTGTGAATTAACAGCTTTTGGTTCCCACTGAAACGAAGAACTGACAGGTATTTCTCTTCTAAGATGACGGCAAGGTCTAACGCAATCTCCTTCCTTGGCTCAGATGGGACTGGCTTCCGCGTTAGAAACTTTGTGCGGACAAGCGTTCGGGGCAAAGGAGTATCGACTGTGTGGTATTTTCCTTCAAAGAGCGATGATCGTCCTGAACATTTGTTGTGTCCCTCTCGCCTGCATCTGGTGGAACATGGGTCCACTTCTAAAGGCTATTGGCCAGGATCCCGCCATCTCAGACGGCGCCGGTCTATACGCGAGATACCTTCTTCCCACGCTGTTCGCCTACGCATTCCTACAGCCTTTGGTAAAGTTTTTGCAAACTCAGAGTGCAGTGGGGTCGATGGCAGTTCTATCGGGTATCACACTATTATTCCACATCCCACTGTGCTACCTTATGATTTTCCGGTTTGGAGTTGGCTATCGGGGGGCAGCAATTGCCAATGGAATCTCCCAGTGGCTGAATGTGATCTTCCTATCGCTCTACGTGAAGTTCGCACCTACTTGCAAGAGGACTTGGACCGGTTTCTCCAAGGAGGCGTGCCATCAGCTTGGAGGCTTCCTCAAGCTTGCCGTACCATCCACCGTCATGATCTGGTATGTATAGATTCTAAGTTTTCCATGATTACTTGCATACAGCAACCGTTCAACTAACCAAGTTCACTTAGCGTCATAAACATCTTATTCACATCTGAACTATCTGCTGCTGGTCCATGCGATCAAGAGATTTGGAGAGTTCCTTTAGTTTTACTACTTGATGCCACTTCAGTTCGACACATTTGTGCATTCTACTGTAAAAGTTATTTTTTCGTTTTCTGAGAGGAGATGTATGCACGTGGGTCTGAACGTTTGCAGTTTGGAGTACTGGTCCTTCGAACTTATTGTGCTTCTTTCTGGTCTCCTCCCCAACCCGAAGTTGGAGACATCTGCCCTCTCAATTTGGTAAGCTCTTCAATTGACGTGACGCACATGACTTTCTACAACGATTTCCAATCAGCTTTCTGGACAAAACAGCACAAGATTCACAACCGGGATCCGTTTTGAGAAAGGTTTCAGATATAATTTGTGGCTTGGGAGGATATGCAGACGAGATCTTCGCTTATCCTACTGACTTAACATTTCCCTTTTTATAATTCAGGCCTCTCTTTACTCTAATCACTGTCTTTTCTTGCGCAGCTTGAATACGATCGCGCTCATGTACATGGTTCCTTTCGGTCTCAGTGCAGCAGTAAGGTGAGCGCACTACTTCGTGATTCCCAGCGTCTTTTCTGCGGACTAATCATGAAGGCTCCTTTCTTAAGAGATTCGTTTCTCACGTTTACAAATCTGAGAAGGACATCTGCTCATAGTTCTGAAGACTTGAAATCTTTTCTAACTTCTGTTGTCGAGATCAAAGACATTCCTCAAGCAGTCACTAGTCTACGTGATTTAGTACCTCGGGAATTGAATAGCTGAACTCATGCTTCCCGCCCTCCATTGCAGCACGAGGGTATCCAACGAACTTGGAGCAGGTCGACCTGGTGCAGCAAAGGCAGCTGTCAGATTGACAGTATCTCTGGCTCTTTGCGAGGGATGTATCGTGTCCATCCTTCTCATCTCCGTCCGCAACATATGGCCGTACCTATTCAGCGGCGAACTAGAAGTAGTGCAATATGTTGCAAGCATGGTTCCATTCTTGGCAGCACTTGCGATATTGGATGGATTCCAAGGAACTTTATGCGGTAAGTCTTTCTTCATGTTGCTAATTTCCATCTCATAAACGTGACCAAGAGAGCCATTGTTTTCTACTGTAGATTCGTGATTATGTAATAAAGTGCTGTTTCTGTGTAATGTATACTGAGTGGGCATGCGATACTCTACATTTTCTCTCTCGGTTACACCGGCAGGTGTCGCAAGAGGCTGCGGATGGCAACATCTTGGTGCCTACACGAACTTGGGAGCATTTTACATCGTCGGCATTCCAATTGCCTTGCTCATGGCCTTCAAGCTCCACTACGATGGATATGTAAGTCTTCAAACCTTATTTTATGTCTGTTTCCCTTCTATCGCACAAATCACAAGAATGAAAACGACTGAACTGAATTATGTGTAGGAACCTGACTTGCCCAAAAGTACCCCGTTATTGTCAGCTGTGAATATGGATCTAATAAATTCTCTTTGTATAAACGCAGGGTCTATGGATTGGTATAATTTGCGGCCTTGCTACACAAGCAACATTACTTGCTTTGATCACCTTCACTCTGAACTGGGACAAACTTGCTGAGGAAGCAACAAATCGTGTTCATGAGGATAAGTTACCTACAAATGACCATAATTTCCTGAAGGTAAGATTCGTTTACACTACACACTACAATCGTTTGTTTCCAAATACGTATTTAGACGGCCATCGTAGTCGCGATTCCTTCTGAGTTTCCAGCTTGCACGCAAGGGATTTGCTAATAAATGGCGGGGATTGTTTGTACTTGTGCAGAAAGAGGATCCTGCTCTTCTGACTCAGTAAAAAGCACCAGGCATCGCTACGTCAACGAACAAGAGAATTCATCAGTGCACACCTTTTGGCGCGTACTGCTACACCGGTGATTTTAGTTATGTACCCGTACCTTACGATCTGTAGTTCAGGAGATGACTTGATGCAGATGCAGCCGATCAACTCCTTTACACACTCTGGCATAATTCACTCGATTCGATTGAATTTATACATTCTGCATTCTGAGATGTCGGTGTTTCTCGCGAACAAGCCGTCTGCCAAGGCGTTCGCAGAGCTGAACAAGATAGAACTCGGACCTATGGCCTTTCGCTGAGGGTCTTATATCACCAACAGGTTTACAGTGTCATATCTCTGCATAGCAGCAACACACGTGGACGATCACCACCTCCGAGTAAGAAATTAGAGTTGTAGCAGGGTGAAATACGCACCAAACTACCGTCAGGATCGAGTCTTCCACCTGTAAATGCAGACTTTAGACAGTTTTGCTCCAAAAGAAAGCAGTCTAGGTTAAATTTTTTGAACGATAGATAGTGTCATATGGCCGATTTATAGCTAGCGGAGAAGAAGAAGCTGGACAGGTTGAAGAGAGAGTCTGGGGCTTTTGATATGGTCTTGAAGTGACAGACAGGAACATGTCAATTTTCCGGATCTGCGGTTACAGTCGAAGTGATATATGACAGTAAATTACGTATCATCACTTCGTTAAGTGACCATGTACTGCCAAAGTTGACGTGAGTGAATTTGACCTCATTTACTCTTTAGGACAGATAGATCTAGAATGTAGTACACAACTGACTTTTGCCAGAAAATAAGTGCCCCATCGAGTGCATCTACCCTCTCGAATATACTGCATACTGTGAATTTATTTGCTCCTTGATCTAGTTTGATTAGGACAATGCACGCGGTTCGACTTTTGCTTCAATCTCCTCGTGTCTATCAGACTATTTTCCTCCATGCTAACCTCGGAATCGGGAACAAACGTTGATGTCACTATCAGCAGCCGGAGGCTGAAGGGTATTAAAGCGACTCGTCTGTCTGGGAGGTAACCGAACGTGCTGAAGTTTTCAATACGTCACCAATCGTGCGAGCCCAAGACATATAACACCATTCTGTCAGTCCATCATAGACAAAAAGCCTGATCGGCCAAGCCAAGGTATGGTGTAGACATGGATGTGGACATTAGATCTTAGCAGATTTGGTTATATTAAATTTTAATGAATTGAAATCATGCAATAGTTTCTACTTTTATTTATCCTCATTAAATTCAAATTCCAGTTGTATTCTTATTACATTTTACTGTTAACAATACCCAACCAACCCTATTATTTTCGCTATGTTATATAAACGGATCATAACTACTGAAGTTGCAACAGTGAAGAAAATATCTCCCCAAATGAATTTTAACAATGTTGGCAATAAACAAGTGAACATTATCCAAGAGACGACTGGAGATATTATCATTCAAAAGAAGAGAAACAATACAAAACCACACTTTTAAACCTCTTCCTTGATTTTAGTTCATCCTCACAACTCAATCGCAAGAGAAGAGAAGATAATATAAAACCACACTCTACATCTTTCCCTTACTTCTGGTGTATCCTCACAATTCAATCGCAACTAAGTGCAAGCATTGTAGACCAGTCCTCCGATAGCACAGGATAATTGAACAAGTCCTCACTCACATGAAGACGATCACAATGAGTAATAAGTCCTCACTCACATGTAGACGATCACAATGAGAAATAAGTCCTCACTCACATGAAGAACGGGAATCTTTTCTCTGGTTGCAAAATCCGCAACTTCCGAACTAAACTTCTTTACCTGTAGGTTCTTACAACGCTGTGTAACAAGTTGAACCTTGATTAAGTCACGAAGTTCCTGAACATCAAGGCCAACTGGAATAGCTTCAATGAATTCGGTGTTCAAGAGGATAAAGAGAACCACTAAGTACAAAAATTCAACTTGCAGCAATGGCAATAATAAATTGGTCTATTCTTGTCTTCACATATCAGGTGTTTCCACAAACTAGGTTTTATTATTGGGGTTTTTTAGGTTTTACTGATTAAAACCTAGATACGTAATTAATCATTCAAGAGGATGATGAAGAAGAACAAGAACAAGAATTCAACTTGAAGCAATGACATTAATAAAATTGGTATTCTTGTCTTCACATATTAGGTGTTTTTACAAACTAGGTTTTATTAAAACCTAAATGGCCCTATTGAGAATATTAGGTTTTTTGCATCCCCTTCTGACGACAATCAAAAAATTGCTTAAGACTACAATACAAAACAAGAAAGAGTGGATGTCAATGTCAATCTTGTCGGAAGTCCTTTCTTGGTGTTGAGTGGTGGAGAACAATAAGTACAATATGTTGAAAGTAAATCTGAAGAAAAGTTTTTGCTTGAACTCCGGTACGTCGTCACATTATTCCCTATGCATGTGTGACAACATACCTACATAATTTGTCCATGGTTAGACTTACTAATGAGACTATCTCTTCCTTATGTTTACTATATCTTTTGGCAAAAGAAGAAATACCATTAGAGATCTTAGACTATAAGCTTTAGCAATCTTCATATCTTGGTAACTTATTTTTTGCACAAGTATTGTGTATTGCTTCACACCTCTCTTTCTGAGGCATACTAAGGACTGTTAGATATTGCGTCCAAGAGACTAAACCTCTAGTGGTTTTATTGTGCTAGTTTAGGTGGCTACAACCACAACAAGGGGAGAGATTCTTATGTTAGTTAGTCAAATGTCAAGTGCTAGTTGACTTCTTGTGATGGAGCATGTAAGGAGCATTAGACCAATAGCTATTGAGGAGGTCTTGTTTGCAACTTGTTAGCCATAATATTATTTTTCATCATCATTCTCACTTCCTACAATACCTTTGTCTGTATCAATTTAGAGTTATTACACTCCGAGGTTGTGAGGCTATTTCTCTATGCATTAGAGCACTACTAAGTATCCATCCAAAGTATGTTGTTCTAAAAATAGATATTGAGAATTTTTTTAATAGTATTTAATGTGCATTTGTCTTAAGAGAGCTTATGGAGTCCAATGGATCCTTAGCAAGTCTTGTTCTTTTTGTGTGTTCTTCATACAACTTGCTTTCTTCTCTTTATTACTAGTACACTTTCTCCTATGAAGTAGTTATGTCTTAGAGTTAATTGTTACTATACAATGTGGAGATCCTTAACGTGGATCTTTATTTGCCATGGCTCACTTTAGAACTCTCTTATCTACTACTTTTGCCATATCATGTTGTGTATTCCCTCCTTGGCAAACAATTCATACATCATAAGTCCCGTAGATCAGATTAGGCCAGCCTTTGACCACTTGAATATTGAGCTTCAAAATGTAGGTTTGAGAATCAAGGTCTCATAGTATAGAGCATGGACATTTTCAAGTATCCTTCCTCACCTCTAATTTCTAGAGTGGTGTATCGTATCTACAAATGGCCTCTGTATTATTAGAGTGTTAATAGTATTCTATGATTTTATCCCACACTTCTTAGATGTAGATCTTGCAAAATATATTCTTCATGTAGATGAACTTTTGCTACTAAAAGAATTTGGTATACTTTCCTCTAATATTGCCATTCAATTGATTTACTTACTTCACCATAGTTCCCACTTTTTACTCTTTTTATCACACTTGAGAGATTTTGATAAGAGGATTATAGGAGTCTTTGGTGATATCATTGGACCAAGGACATTTGAGTGTGTGATAAAGGATTTGGCATGTAGATAAATATCTCTACCAATCTTGTATGGAGGGGTAAGCCTACTATCTATAAGATAGACATCACTCATAGCATTTTTGGGCAGTTGGATTCTCTTGGCACCTCTAGTGTCCTCTCATTTTGTGATTATTGATATATTAATCATGGGAATGTATGTGACCAAGGTGAAGAAGGGGTCCTTTTCTGTCCAAGTGTTATTGTGACAAACAAGAGACAATTTATCTCCATAGGCATGAGATGGGCTTTTATCCCTTGCTTCTTATCTTTTGATTGGACCAAAGGTTTACAATATTCCTTGATGGATCAACAAATTCAACATATGTTACATTCTCTCTTAGTTGACTCATTTATTCCTTGTGCTACTAAAGCATGTAGTTTCTCTTGCTTTAGCAAGGGTGTAGACTCTTGGATCCTAACTCCACCATACATTAGGTCATTCTAACTCGCATCAACTACTTCTCTATACAGATGAGATTCTACTTAGGTTTGGTCCACCCATCTACATATTCATTATTTACTTGTGAATATGGTTTTACACTAGATGTAGCAATGATCCACATGATGCGATGCACTTTTGGAACAAAGGATATTTATCCATGATGCTAATAAGGATATAGGGTTTATCATGGCATCCAAAAGTGAATACCTTGCTTGGAGAGAACATTGGTAATGCTTGGTTGACGATACAAGTCGAGGTAGACTTATACTTGGTCTGAGATGATAAGGTGATAGTAGAAGATGTTGTGATTGTGTACCTTACACATGATATAGTTTGGAGAGAGTGATTACTTATTCTTTAGATAGGTGGTGAGCAAAGCAATGATAGGCAATGTTTCCAAGTACAAGAGTATACAACCAAGGTTACCTCTTAGTTCTTCTAGCTTTGAAATTATATGGATCGATGGATTTAGTGATATATATATATATATATATATATATATATATATATATGAATGAATGAATACCACTCTCACTTTCCTACTTTATAACATATGTCCATTGCTCTACATGGAATATTTGCTAATGCAATACACATGTGAACAATCACAACTACATGAAGCTTCTTCTGAAATTCTACTCTAGTAGTTTGACCATAATAATTACATACCCCAAACATCTTAGATACTATAGAGCAGATTTCTCACACTAATACTATTGGAACTTAGCACATTCTACCTTTTATGTTTTTTCCTTGGTAAAGTTTGATAGGGTCTTCCCATCCTTCTGTTATTCCCCGGAGCCCCCGCCTTTCTTTCATAGACTATGAACAGGATTGGATTTTGTCCACTATGTATTCTCGTCTGCCCACTCTTCTGCGATGACTAGTATAATGTACACAAGTTGCATGAGTTGAGGAAGATGTAATCCCTCCTTTTGGTTGGTGTTCACTCAAAGTAATCGTGGTACACGGCAGCGCTGCCCTTGGTGCTGCAGGTTCAAAAATTCTCTCGTGTCAAAAATCGGAGGCAAGCAATGTAGGTAATATCAAGCGAGGTATCCGTCGGTACTTTTGAGAATGAACGAATGGTGTACTAGCGATTTTGCTCTCTATGAACACCTTAGAGTTGAAACATGAACGGAGAAGAATGAAATCGTTTCACGTCCAGCTTGGACAACTTTTCGGTCAGGATATAAATCTATCCCCTCTAGCCTTTACACTTCTCATTATCAATACAGATCTATCCTATAAGTAACCTACATTTTTCATGATCAGTATCATCAATGTAGGATACAAATAGGATTGATTGGTCTCTAATTTCATTATCAATATCTCTCAATTCCTCCTATCATTACATGGTATTAGAGCAGTTTGATATCAAAAGCGATCTCAATCATTAGAAGTGACCAGAGAATGATGACAATGACAAGTCAAATGTAGGCTTGACCCGAAAAGCATCGAATGTATTTTTCTATGTTATTCTGCTGCGGTTAACGGATACAAATTACGATTAAAACCAAAACATTACTAAAAAGATTATCGAAAGCCATTCTGTTACCTTTGCACAACCTCTTCTAATTGCTTCTCAGGAAACATACGAAGTCCTCATTCCAACTCCGACAAGATCTTCCTGCCCTGTAAGAGCTCTGTAGCAATCCTCAGGCTACCACTGTAGACTAATTGCTACCTCGACAAATGAACTCTGAAATATTTCCAACTTCACAAACTACTGCTGCTGGTTTGTTGAGCTGCATCTGAATGATGAGAATAAAGACATTATATTTCGTCCGAGGCACCGGATTCCAACTTGGATACATTTGTATCCAAGTTGGATGGATGTGTGGGGCTCGAACCACATCACGTGTTTCTTTGCATCACCCTCAAGATTATCTCCCTCAGGTAAGACTAAATCAGGTCTCACTTCTTCTCAACTCAAGATAATCTACTTTATATATTGGTCACTAGGTCTAGCTTCAAGCGCGTCTTATGCGTCCTGGATGTCCCATTCTTCCGCTAAGATTGAAAAGCCTGAAAATGCCATGTTAGAGTTGGTTCGAAGTCGTCTCCCGTTATATCTAAACCGGAAGCGACGGGAAGATACCTGTGAATGAAGTATATCCTAATGATTACAGGAACAAAATTATAAATACTGGTGTATAAGTCTACCGTTAATCTTCAAACGGGAAGTGTCCCCCGACAAGATTGGCGAAGTCAGTGACTTCATTTTATCTCCTCTCGGATGATCCACATCATCTGAGAGAAGCTTACTCACCTCCTAATTACAACAAATTTCTGCCTACCTCTTTGATTTTTGATCATCTGTTTAGGTACATGAAGCATCAGTATTTAAAACCCTAAAACCTGTCCGGTGTGAAATAGAAATAATGCAGGAATAGTCCTGGGGATAACGGAATACGCTTCAAGTAAGTTCTTCAAGTTGCTATTCTTGGAGTTCACTGACTCGAAGAATAGCAATAAGCTTTCTAAAACATGAATAATCACTGATATTTATTCATTTTAAAAGGGAAGAATTCTTGACTAAGAGGCACGTGTAGTACACCATGCCCCCAGCATCTAAGAGGAGCGCCCTCCTTACGAGACCTTCTAGTCTCCACTTCACTATGATACTCCTTTGGTTCATTAGCTACATCAAAATACGTCCACAGTAGATGTATTACTCACTTGTGGAACCATCTGTTCTAGTGTCTCCACTTGTGGAGATACCCTTCTTCCATAGGAGGCTCGAGAAATCCGCGAAACTGCAGCAACAGACCAACATCAAACTTCGCTTTATATGTGCAACTCTGTGCTTCCAAATCAAAATTCCTAATCCTAAGATTCGGTATCTGACTTCATATTGCTGAATAGAAGTACCTGACTTCCATCTGTTGTCCATCGAGCACCATATCCATCTTTAACCCGGATTTCAAAGACAGGGACCGGGACAACGTGCACATTCATCCATATAGCATCACCGATCATATGCCGCACTTTTACCAGAGAAAGTCCATTCTTAGTTGGTTCTGCATGAGCAATAACGGTTTTGTACCACATAAAAAATTCGTTTGCCAGAAATAGATCTTTACTACGTAACTGCAAGTATATCAAATGACGACATCCCTCTGTAGTCGAATCTCAAGATTGTGTTCTAATAATGTTCGTGTCGATTATATAGACTTTGAAGTCACTCTTTCTAATGAGGACTTTATACTCAGTATAAATCAACAATCCTTCTTCCAGGTATAAAGTTTTATAAAAAATGCAGTGATTAGCAAATATTTGAGGTTGATACATCCAGAAAAGCATGCAAAGATGTTATGCAATTTGACGTCGCAATACACGTAGGATGCCTACTTACCAGTCCCTGTAAATTTTCCCCACCATCCATTACTACATCGGTGCACGTGCTTGGCCAAGGCCCTTGCTCCTACAGTCAGCTTGCTTCCTGGAACCTCCACACCTCAACGAAAAGAACTATAAGATAGTGGAGCTGATAAGAAGTACCCTCGTCATCTACATCAGGGAAGGTAGCAAGCGGGAAAGGAGCAAGAGACCTACAGTTTCATTATTCACAAGTGAAAACGCTGATAAAAGAGCTGACATCGGAGGGGGGAGTGTGTCAGCAATAGACCCCATGGTTGAACGCATGCCCAATAAGGCTCGTACACCTTCCACACCTAGCTCCTACATGATTCCATTGCTTCGGTATGAGAAATCTAGACAACTGTACATTTTACCAGAAGTTGCGAGTAGTTGACAACAAACGAACTGACCACTTACCAAAGCTGACTCACGACTCAATGAACAAATGACGAGTAATGACCACTTGCTCATTAATTTTGAGTAGAAACAACTTCTTTGAGTCGGTGCAAGCGACACCAACGTGAATTCACTGCAGCTGAACACGTTCCACAGTACATAGTGCATGGGCAGAATAACAAACTAACCTTCAAGATACCATCTAACAAGTGGTACGGCTGTCTTCGATTCAAGGGGTGCCGAACGTGAATTCCCATCACTCCAGCTTCCTTTTCTGTTGCGTCCGAATAGAAATTACGATACACTTGCACACCTACAGTTACATTGTGCTGGTTAGTTAGCAAGACTAAGTCCACTTGCAATTTTCTCTTCCCCAGCTGAAAAGAGGCTCTTGACTACATACATGGTTGTCTTAAATATCAATCTCACTTAAGGTACTTTGATCAAACCTCGAACGTGTTGATGGTTTGACACCGGAGTTCCCAACTGAACGGCAAAGACCGGCAAAGTGAACCTATTGACTACGACTTCTATTTCTGGTTTTGCGTCTACTAGTTAAGTAATCCAGACTAAACATATTTTTCACGTAGTTACGCTGTCAGGCACAATGCGACATAAATCTGAGAGAAATGACCTTCTGTGATAGTTGGAACTCCTGGCAGAACACTATTCAGTCCTTCGAATTCCAGCATCTCCTTAAATGTGGCATACCGTTTAACATCCTGCAATGATGTGAATCCTTTGGTAAAACGCAGCCCTCCATAACTCGTCAGATATGAGGCCATTGAATGGCTCGAGATCTGATGTTGTAGAAGGGAACAGATAAGATGCAATCGAAAGCCAAGTGCAGCAGGCTATGGCATGCATCGTTATCCAGAGATCCATCGATTCAATGGAACAGTGTCAAGTACTCCAATATCAAAGACCTCGAAACAACTCCCTCTTTAGGTCTTTTAACCAATGAAACTTACCTCCACCAGAGACCTCCCCAGTTCCACAACCTTTTGGGTCCAAGCATCAATCTTTTCTGCTTTCCCTTCATCCTCTGATATACCGTTTATTGGCTCCACTGATCGCGGAAAGCAACCAGTCGAAATCCACTCATAAAGAGCGCGCGCTAAGTACTTGTATAGAGGATACCTCGGAACACCCTTCCCTGAGAAAACGCCCTCCTTGTCTGTAATTGCATCACCAAAACACATAAACAGGGGAACCAATAACCATGTATGGCTGCTCCTAAACAGTGACACCTCAACATTCAACTCCATGAAACAGTATATGAGAACTCCACATGACTGCCACTTTTCATGAGCGGCACCTTCCGGAAGCAACAGAGTTTGCCTGGCACTCATGAACAAAACACAAACTCGGTCAAGGGACACTGGCATTCGCCCAGCTACCTCGGCACTTCTTGGGCAATGATGAAGTCCCTCGTGCTTCCTTGCAGGCATCCTACGACAGTCTGACTGCTTCCTTTTGGTGTTTAGTTTTTCGGGACGCATGCGCTCATAGGGCACGTTATGATACTGTCACATTTCGCTCCTACTCATCTTCCAGAAAACAACACTACTCTTCCTTCTTACTCCAGGGTTTCCCTTTGCTTTAGAATGCATGTTCTGCTCTATCGCTTAGTATTGCTAGAGAATGAATGCTTCTTTCATTACATGCTGCGTGCTGATCTCACTACTGTATGCCATATTCATGGTTCATGGAATGTATCAGTCCGCTTTGCGTAAATTTGCAACGTGTGTTTCTGCCAATTCCTAGTTGCTTGGACTTGCATGCATACAGTTCTTTAAATCTGTTCGGTTTGCAACGAATCTGTTCTACGTGAGTGTGGATCCCCCGTTCTGCGAGCAACTCACGAAAAATGGTAGTCACGTGGAGACGAGTGGGAACGATCGTGCAGGAAGCTATCGAACAGTGGATAAGGAGCAGCAAGTCGAGAAGATGAGAAAATCTGAAAGAGAGATGCAAAAGGCGAAAACATGAACACAGCTGATGTAAAATCGAGGCGTTCACCGGAAATGGGTAAGAGATGCACCTTCGGTATACCTGAAAGGAAATGGCTAGTATTGCGGGAATAGAATCGGTAAGCAAAGAAATAAAATTGCAATATGTGAGCGATGAGAGCATTAGAAACAGTGGTAAGAGCAGAAAAGCAGGGATGAGACCATGAGGAGCAAAGAGATAACATCAGAAGACAGCGAGAGAAGGGTATAGGTAGAGCTAGTGGCCGAAACCGTGAACGCAAGCACCCTGGGGATGCCAACAGCGTCCTGACGCCTAGAAGGAAGTGTGCGAGGGGCAAGTAGGGAGTGGATAGTACACGCGTGATTTAAGGGCAAGAAACGAACGTACCCTGCGCAACGCAGAGTTTTTATCGACACAATAATGCTCGATTGTCCTCTTCAGGTATCAAGTTGAGATGAAGATCGAAAGAGAATACTGACCCTCATCAGAACTACAAATTCGATTCTAAGGTTGGAATAGGAATTTTTTTGAGAAATAGCAACTAGAAAATGTAAGGTAAGAAAATGCAGGATATTCAGGAACTGAGTGGTGACCAAATCTTGAGAATTTCACCTTTACTTGAGGCTTCGAGATCGTCCTTACGCAGAAGTGCACCACAAAAGTCAGCTGGAAGAGGGGAATCAATCTGGTAAACGCCCGAGAGTACTGACTCCAAGAGATCAGTCAGAAAGTCGGGGATGTACACAGCAAGTGCAGGAGATGGAGGATCGCGAGTGGCGGTGGATACGGTTGACAAGGCGTCCGAGTCGAGCGTCAATTCCATAAGTTCAATCTTCAACACCCGCTCTGGCTATTATCTCTAGACATTCCGAAGTAAACTTCTTGTTCGTGTCTCGTGGGGACATCATTGCTAGAAACTGCATATTTTTTCAGCTAGTATGAGAATTGCTCATGTTTTCTTAGATCTCTTAGTTGGTTGTGCAATCTACAGTATTGGATGAGAACTTAGTGGTTAGCAGACCCGCGAGAACTATTCGTAGGAGGAGGCAAGGCAGAATGCCGTGCTGTAACACATGGCAATTACTAGCAAGAGAAATTAAGAAATGCATGTAATATCTTACAATTACTAGAAAGAGAAATTAAGAAATGCCTGCAGAAAAATATGGCCAGAAACATATGGCCGAGAGACAAAAGTGAATTTGATTGAAGATTGAAGATTTGATTAGGGTGGTACCGATAAATTCCAAAAATACGAGGCAATTGGGAGTGATTTTGAGGATTTTGAGTCGGAAATAAGGACAAACTAATATTGAAATGGTGTACTTTTGTCATTCCCAGCGAGATTTGACCGAGAAAAATATTTACAATAGGAGTATAAATTTTGCTTGTAAATTCTTTTTGAGATGTAAATCCCTCCTCTTTTAGACAACTATTAGAAATGGAATGGATATTAAATCTTTTCTTTCTTTACTTGATCTGATAAGAAAACACCAAGTTTCATAAGGAGAAATGTAAGAAAGGTTCAATCCCCGGTGTATGCTCAATTGGCCGTCATCCTCGATCTAAATCGATCGGGGATGACGGCATGGTGTTTGTGGCAAGGAGTACAACAAGTCTTTGGGGAATTAATTCAGGATCTATAATGAAGTTTATTGAGAGAGTAATGACGGCCATTGTAGATATTCTGAGCGGAGAAGTCACTTGGCCCTAGAGAAAAGAAAAATAAAATTTTGAACAGCTTCGCTGCAAAAGAATTTAAAAGATGTCTAGGATTAGTGTATGGGACTTTATTTCCTCTTGCCCAAAGACCTAAAGTGGATGAAATTTATTTCAGCCACAAAGGTTCATATTCAATTACCACACAATAATAATCCATTTTTTTGAGGAGAATGTTCTTTGAGTGTTTCATAGAGTGAGTTTTTGTCCATAATTCATTTTTTGGAACTGAGTGTTCTTTGAGTGCCTAGCAATGTGAGTTGTGAATGGTGTGAATGTTCTCGAGGTGTCCCACCGGGAGAGTTTTGGTCCATATGTCCATTTTGTGTGTCAATTTTGAATGTATCATGTGTCTATTCGAAACGATGTGTGAGCATTGTGATATAACAAGGATGCTCGAGTCCTATCATGACATGACTTGCATCAAGAAATCACCCTTGTGAGTGACATGAATAAAAGAGTGTTTAATTCTTCTTTTGAGCCCTATCCATATTTACTCAACAACTCAAGGTATATATACCAATGAGCCACTTGGTCCCTTCATTCAAGCTTCCACTATCCAAGGATAAAATGGAGTTTTAAAAATATGTTGCAAGGGTATAGGTCTTAACAAGCATTGCATTGGTGTGTTGAAAGCACATTGGCACTCATTACCGGAGTTAGGAGGTCAACTTAAAAGCAGATATAGGAATTCTTATTTGATGAAGTGGATACGTTGTTGTGTAGTATTGCATAACTTTCTCATCAATAAGATTGACGTGTGGGTAGAATAGGATAATGGAATAGAGTTCACTCAGGATGGGGACAAAGAACCTGACCTAAATGCTAGAGAGAACTAGAGAAATGGATTAAAATGAACTAGGAATTCTTGTTAGAGAAGAGACTAGAAAAGTTGTGATACAAATATATATTGCATTCAACAGGAATCTTGTTGCATTTTTGGATCTTCAATAAATATTGGATATATTTTTACTTATGAATGGAAAATTTTATGAATGCCTGGTCTGGTCACATCTGTTCATGGAGAGTATATTAACATTTGATGTCTATCCACTTGCAAGACATTAAACACTCCATCGAATGTTGATTCATAGTACATTGTTGAATCATTGTGAATATTGATTCATTGTTCGTTGCTGCAATAAGGAATATAGAGTATATTGGTAAAGAATATGGACTCCTTGGATCACCTAGATAGATTCATACCTTCATAATATAGAGTATATTGCTGCAATAAGGAATATAGAGTATATTGGTAAAGAATATGGATTCCTTGGATCACATAGATAGATTCATACCTTCATAATATGAATTTGTGCTTGCACAATATAGATTGTGACATTGAGAAATATAGATTATGGTATCAAAAAGATGGATTCAAACCTTCATAATATAGATTTGTGCTTGCTTAATATAGATTGTGGCATTGAGAAAGATGGATTGTGGACCAGATTAATATAGGATTTGCCTATGCATTGTGCAAGTTTAAAAGGAGAGATCAATCAATTTAAAGAGGAAGAGTAAAAATTTGAAGGCTGCATATTTTTGGAAGGGTGAGTTGAAATCCAGAAATTGAGCAAAAGGAAGCAAGAGAGGCAATGAAGAGAAGAGAATTTTGAGAAGATATTGAAGAGACAAAGTGGGGATTTTGAAGAGGGATAAAAAGTAGACTTTAGAGAGAAATTTTTGAAAGGAGAGAGAAAGAAGAGATGGAAAGAGAAGGAGAGAAAGGAGAGAGATATTGAAGGGACAGAGCAGGGATTTCCAAAGTGGGACAAAAAGAAGAGCTTTAAGACAAGTATCAAAAGGGGATAGAAACAAGAGATAGAAGGAGAAAAAGGAGAAGAAATTGAAGGACTAAACGGGAGACATTATCTAATAGCCATTTTTTAAGGAGACATCAAGATTCAAGAGAAAGTTTTGAAGTAGTAGAGAATTGAGGGGCAAAAAGAGAAGGAGAGAAAGAAGAAAGCAATACATGAAAGAAGGGTTTAGAGTGGAACAAATCAAAGAAAGAGGAAGGAAGATAGACAAGCAGCAAGTAAGGCAAAGCCAAGGGTTTAGAGGAGAAGGGAGAAATTATCAAAGATTGAAGGAAGGCAAACAAGTAGTGCCATCAGCTATAGCAAGCATGAGTGAATCGAGAAGGTGTGGGATATGCAAAACATGGAGGAGTTCAAAGAAGGTGAATGATTAATTGGGTTCCATACCAAGGAAGACCAATTAAGTTATATAAAGTGTGCCTAGTTAGACAAAGAAAATTTGTAAATCAATGGAGAACATCAAGGAAAAAGATCTAAAGATTCTCGAGTTGAAAGTATGTATTGCATTCAATTTCACAGGCCCAAATCTGCATTTTGATCAATTTTGTTTCTATTTTATGTTGATTGATATATTTTCATTCTACTCTCCTAGCTTAACCCCCAAAATGAACCCTCTCATTCCATCCCAATCTCCAACCCCAAGATATCTATATGTAGGGTTAGGGTTTTCAAATGACTCCCATTTGATTCCCCTCCCAATCCTAGCTTTGCAAGCAAACCCATGGCTGCCCTGCCCCTCCAAACAATCCCTTTCTTGGCACTAGGCACTAATAGCAATCTTGCTCTTGGCCTTGCCTTCCCCTCTCCTCTCCCAAACAATCTCTCTTTAGGGACTGGGTGTTATAGGTAATGGAGACCATTTTCTAGATGTTTAGTTATGTTTTTGCACCCACAAGGCATCCAAAAGTAATACATGGACATCTAACCTTGAATGTGAAGGCTAAGGTGGAGAAGACATGAGAAGACTATGATTGGAGAGCTAATTATTACTACAATTGAGGCTAAGTTTCATTCTTGCAAAATCAGATCTGGCACTCAAATGGTGGATGCTTTAAGTAATCATTTGTCAGACAATTCCTCATCCGTATATTTTTGGATTCATAGAAGAGGATGAGGTTTACTATGGTATTCTTTTGAGCCCAAATGAGGAGCTATATGTCCCTACAACACATGAGCATGAGCCCAAGGAGAAAGGTGAGTGAGAGTAGATATAGAGTATTGTTTGGAAAAGTTATGTTTTCTAGATAGCTTTTCTCCAAAGTAAGTTGAGTTGTATTGACCACTTAATAAAGTCAGATAGAGTTCTTCATAGTTTTCATTATTCTATATTTTATAAGTTGAAGCATACCACGAGTATTTGCCATGTTGAATGATGAGCCATATAGGTTGAACTATGTTTTGTATTTCCATGTTGTTCTATAATGCCATGTTGAACTATATTTTGTGTTGATATGGATGTTCATTATGCACAAGTGATATTCATGATGTTGTAGATGGGTCTTCTTTCCCTCTAGATGACACTCCCAAACCTCCTTCACATGATGTTCTAGATGTGAATCCCCCTCGATGACACTCTATCACTCCTTACATAAGACACTACCCATCAGGTTTTTAGTAAGGATACTCCTCTTGTTGACACTACCTATCAGGTTTCTAGCAAGGATACTTCTCTTGTTGACACTCTAGGAGCTAGATAATTAAAGGGAGGAGTTGTGAGAGTATGCAAGTATGAGAGTTGCACATTGATAGGTTAGGGTATGAGGATATGAGTCTATCTTTGGTCTTGTGAGTTGGGCATGATTAGCGCTAGGGCAAGATGAGGCCTTTATAAGAAAGGATGATTTAGTGGAGAAAGAGCACATGGTCCTTAAGAAGGAGAGAGATTAGCACCATGAGAGTTGCTTCTTCTTGAAAAGGAACAAAATATATAAAAGAGTGAAGAACAATTTAGGATGTTCTAGAGTGAGCATTTAGAGTTAAATAAGCTAATGTCTTAATGACATACCATGGCCAAAGAATATT
Source organism: Lunularia cruciata (assembly GCA_948567375.1). Taxonomy (NCBI): domain Eukaryota; kingdom Viridiplantae; phylum Streptophyta; class Marchantiopsida; order Lunulariales; family Lunulariaceae; genus Lunularia; species Lunularia cruciata. Next base: position 23,827,234 of record OX419755.1, on the reverse strand, counting down.
AGATTGATGAGGAGTCTTATAAGAGAGAGCTATATATTACCCAAGGTTTGTTACAGGAGTCTTAAAGAGCTTATGAAGTTTCAATTGGTATGGAGATTTAGGTAGCAATGCAGACTTAGATGGACCATAGAAAGAGTAGCTCTTGTTTGACTCAGGTTGATTATGTAGAAAGTGTTTCTTGTGGTACTCAAACAAAGAGAATAGTGGGTGAGAGATGCAGGTCTAAGAGTGAGAGTCAAGAGAAGGAGGTTGAGCTATAGGAAGAGAGTCCATGCTTCTTGGTAGAGAGGTTTGGGAGATGTAGAACAAGCTCCATCTCAATGGAGAGCCTATGGGTGAGCATAGTTGTAATACCAATAGCTAGACACATGAACTAGAAATGAAATTTGGTTTGGTAACATTTTTGAGGATGCTATACATGATGAACTAAGTAGATTAGACAGAGGTATAACCAAAAGAGTATTTCTATTAATAGGACAAAAATCAAAACATGCTTGAAGACTTTAGAATCAATAGCTAGACACATGATCTAGAGATGAAATTTGGTTTGGTAACATCTGGGAGGATGTTATACATGATGAACTAAGTAGATCAGAAAAATTTATCACCAAAAGAGTACTTCTACTAATAGAGAAGAAACCAAAATAGGCCTGAAAACTTCAGAGGCAATTTTGGAAGCCTAAATGGTTGAATTATGCCCCAAAAATATGCACATTTCCCCCTCCTCCCCCATCCCTCCCCAATAAAGGAAAAGGTGGCCTTCCCTCCCCTTGGTTTGTCTCACCGAGAGCTTCCCCAATGGTACCTCACCCAAGTGATTTTGAGATTCTTATATGAAGATTCCCTAAAAGATTCCCTTTGGTCAAAGCATGTTTGACCAGCCAGATAGGACCAGGACCTGACATATCACCCATCCAAGCAAGTGATCTAATGGAGCTTGCTGACAAGTTACCTATCCTTGTACCTAATCATATGGTGGAGCTTTCTTGGAGTAGATCTTCCTTGGCTATATAATAAAGAGAAGGTGCTCCTTTGAGCATCGAGGGATTGAGTATGAAATCTATATTTTCTCTCTTGAAGAGTTCTCTTGTCACCAAAGTATTACAATAGTGTGTTCACTCCCAATTTTGAGATTTTCTTTTAGAGACCATGACTTTCATATGATCTTGCATCCCTACTCCCTTTTGGACATGTGGCCAAGGAAAATAAGTGATATGAGGAGAGAAAAATGAAACTCTTTTGACACTCTTTATGAGCTATCTTGACTTAGGATTTCAAGGTAGAGGATGACCTTGTTGAGAGCTTTCATTCCATTGATCATTTATGCTCATGAGAGATGGAGGAGGATATTAGTTTGGATGTTGGTTGATTAGTGGATATTATATGGGATAGCAATAGGCTAGTCTGTCAGTGGTGTAGTGTAGTGCAATGCCATGGATGGTCACCTTATAGAGCCTTGTCTAGGTTCCACTATGTTCTTCAACCTAGAGTTAGACAGTTCATGGAGTTTTGTGTGACACACATTGAGGTTATAATTTGGACCAATAGCACTCCAATAGATGTAGAGTGCCTCCTTTGATCCATGTGGGATGAGGGTTTATTGCCTAAGGGAGTACATAGTGGAGCTTGGCTCATGGTGATACTTGATAAGGAGGACTGTTGGACTATTGGAGAGGTTTCGCACATGGATATTATAGTACATTTATTGTTTTAGGTCTATCTCTTTAAGATGTACTTATAGTTGATAGTGCATTCCTTCCATATTGTAGGAACCATCTCCATGGTGCTATATATCTTAATGCATTTACTCATTTTCTATCTAGTGTACTCGATACCTCCTCATAAGACTTCCTCATAGCACCCTTTTATAGATTTAGTGGAGTCACTTATGTTTTTGCCATTGAGTTCCTCATGGAAAAATGGACTTCAGGTCACCTTAGAGCGTATAGTGCCAAAAGTAGCAAGTAAACATTGGTCGTGTAAGAATCATGGATCCGCAATTGCAGGAGTTGATGCAAAGAATGCAAGGGATGTTGAACGAGTTTTGAGAAATCAAGATGACCATGTAGGAATTGAAAAATCAAGTATGTGCTATCAAGAAGGATCAAGTAATGCAAGAGGGGAGCAGTCTCAACAACCAACACTAGCAATCAAAGTACTTGGAGAGTTATGCATGATGATGACATTGATTCTAATCAACAACCAAGCCACATTGTTACTACAAATGAGAAAGACATGCAACATTGAGCCTTACAAGGGACAATGTTCCATGGGAGAAGTGGAAAATTGGATTTCAAGAATGAATCAATACCTTTGATTGTTCACAACGGAGATCATTGATCATTCTGTAGGTGTGTTTGCATGTGGGTACTTGACCAATAAGGCCCTCACATGGTATGATGCTTGGAATTGATCATTGTTGGTAGAAGAAAAAGAGTTCACTTGGACATCTATGCAAGAAGGGTTGCTCAAGAATTCCCAATCTATGGATTTTGTGCAAATGGCCCAAACCAAACTCTGGGAGTTGAGGCAGAAGAATAGCATACAATAATACATGGAGGCATTTCTAGATCTACAAATTGCGATAACCAATATGAGTCCAGCCAAAGCTCTTGACAATTTTAAGCAAGGATTAAAAGAGTGGATTCACCATGAGGTAATGGTGCAAAATCCTTGTACTGTTTTTGAAGCCATTGCCTATGCCCAAAGAATAGCAAGGGCGCTTGGAGGAGGTGAAGTGATAACACCAATGCAAAACTATCGGGCCAAGACACACCATTTTGCTAGACCAATACCTATGGAATTGGGCAACATTCAGTTTTAAGATAGAGGAGCAAGACATCTCCAAGGAGAACAAGGACGGGTCAAAGAAAGGAGAGAAGGAGTCTCGTGGGGAGAAGGGGCTTGAGCAAACAATGACAACGTTACAATTGTGGCCAAATTGGGCATATAGCCATCAATTGTTGTGCTTGTTATCTTAGAGGCCCTTGGCCTCCATACAAGCAACTTTTGAACCACATGGAGAGACGAATTGAAGAGGAGGATGTGGAAATTGCATTGGAGAATGAAGATCACTAGTAAATGCACCTTGCAACCTTATTGGCTCCGTGAAGAAGAGTAAAAGCAAGAGGAGGAAGAAGATGAGTGTGCAAAGAAGGAGGAGATAAATGCACAATTAAGTGTTGTAAATGGAGTGCTAGAATGCAATCCGGTGAGAGTGTTGATAGACCTTGGGGCAATAGAGACTTTCTTGTCTCGCTCTATTGCAATAAGTTTGGAGATAGAACTAGAGAAGGATGAAGTAGAGCTACCTAATGATCAGACAAAGAGGATTGAATCATTACCTAAAAAAATAATACTCTCTATAGGAGGGTATCAAGAATCAATCAAGTGGTGAGTGATACAACTAACTTGTTATGATGAAATCTTAGGTATGTTGTGGATAGAGCACTACAACCCCATGTGGATTGGAGAAGGAAAGTAGTGAAAACTAGTCAATGGAAGATCTTTGGGATTAAAGGAAGATCACAAAGGCAAGAGTTGCCTTTGTATGTCATAAAGACCACATCTATTGGTAAGACAAATAGATGTTTCACGAGTTTAATAAGGGAAGTATAGAGTGCCTAACATGATTGACAAATTCATGAGAAATTGAAAGATGTGGTGGTCAATGAGTTCCAAGATGTCTTTCTAGATGAATTACTTGTAGGCTTACCACCAAAAGGAGAGTAGATCATAACATTGAGATACATCTTGGGATGACACCTCCTTGTAAGGCTACATATCAACTATCACCTCATGAGTTGGAAGAGTGTAAGGCTCAAATTGAGGATATATTGCAAAAGAGGTTTATCCAACCCAACATATTACCATTTGGGGCTCTTATATTGTTTGTGTGAAGAAGAAAGACGGAACAATGCACATGTGCATTGACTACCAAGGACTAAATCAACAAATGATGAAGAAAAAATATCCATTACCTTGCATGGATGACTTGTTTGATCAACTTAATGGGGCAATGCACTTCACCAAACTTGATTTGTAGAGCAGTTATAACCAAATCATGATTGCAAAATAAGACATACACAAAATGGCCTTTTGAACAAGGTATGGTCACTTTGAGTACTTGGTGATGTCGTTTGACCTCACCAATGCTCCAGCCACTTTCATGAGTTTGAAGAATGATTTTTCTATACTTGGATAAATCTATTATCATTTTTCTTGATGACATCTTAGTCTACAGTAGGACGTTGACAAAGCAAAAACAATATCTATGCAAAGTCCACCAAATTCTATGACAAAATCAATTGTATACCAAAATCTCAAAGTGTGAGTTTGGTAAATCTGAAGTACACTACTTAGGGCATAGAGTAAGTAGAGAAAGTGCAGAGGGTATCCAAGTGTTAACAAATAAAATAGAGATCATTCAAAAATGAAGTGCTCAAGAAGATCAGACTCAACTCAAGAGTTTCTTGGGATTGATGGGATTTTATCATCAATTTGTCAAGGACTTCTCCAAGATTGCACAACCTCTAACAACACTATTGGGCAAGAGGAGGAGGTGGATATGGGGGATTGCAAAAGAATTGGCCTTTCAAGAGTTGAAAGATGCATTACTACATGCACCAATCTTGAAATAGTATGACCCAAAATGTCCAATCAAGATGGCTATAGATGCATCAAGTGTAGCAATAAGAGCAGTCCTATAACAAGAATGGCAGGATAGATGGCACCCAATTGCATATTTCTCTTGTAAGTTGCTATTGGCAAAATGCAACTATCACACCACCAAACAAGAAGAGTTGGCCATTGTCTTTGCAAGAAAGCATTGGAAGCACTATCTGGGTGAGAAGGCATTTGTGGTAGAGACTGACCACAAACCTCTAGTCTACCTCAAGACAAAAAAGGATCTTTCTTGTTGACAGTTTTGGTGGGCAGAATGGAAGACAACAGTTCAACATGACAATCAGATATATGGAAGGCAACAAGCAACAAGCAACTTGCAAATGCATTCACCCAAATGCCAATGGTAAACAATTTAGTGGTGGAAATCAAGATGAACCTTGAATTTTGGCCCAAGATTCTTGCTACTGCAAAAACTGATAAATAGATTGTAGGTGTTTAATCATCCAAAGAGATCACCAACACCCAAGGACTCACTTTCCATGATGGCAGGTTGTGGATCCTGAAGATACGGATCTAAGAACCACCATCCTAGCAAAATGTCATGATTGTGCCATTGCATGTCAATAGCCAAGACCTTGGATGCTGTCAAATGCCATTACGATTGGCCCAAGATGAGCAACAATGTGATGGAATATGTTTGGAGTTGCCTACTTTGTCAAAAAAAAAATAAGGCTTTTAATCAAACTCCCATATGACTCCTCCAACCTCTCCTCACTCCTACATAACATTGGGAACAAGTAAGCATGGATCTAGTTTGTGAATTGCCCAAGACCACCTCTGGGTTTGATTCCATCATAGTATTTGTTGACATACTCAGCAAAATGATTCATGTATGTCCTACCAGCAAGGATGTGACTGCCCCGCAACTAGCTCAATTATACTTAGATGTAGTCTTTTCCTATCATGGCTTGTCTCGAGTGCTCATCACACTCAATTCACTAGTTTGCTTTGGAGAACACTCTTTGGGTTCTTCAAAACCAAATTGGCTATGTCCATAGCTTACCATCCATAGACCGATGGACAAATAGAGAGGGAAAATCACACTATTGAGGACATGCTTCAAGGCTTTACTTTGGATGAGCAAGAGAGTTAGGACACCTTACTTCCATTGGTGGAATTTTCTTACATAAATTCAGTGAATGCCTCCACATAAGTCACACCCTTCTTCCTCATGTATAGAGAATATCCTTTCACACCTTCAAGCTTGATGAAGGTCCGTCCGGTGGCTACCAAGATTGATGCTATCAACACTTTTGTTTCTAGAATCCAATAGGGGGTGGAGCATGCCAAGCACAAGTTGAAGATCACCCAAAATTGGTAGAAGCAATATGTAGATGCACATCACTAACACATGGAGTTCAATGTGGGAGATCAAGTCTAGTTTTCAACCACCAATCTCAAGTTAGTTGGTCCTCATAAGCTCAAACCTCATTTTATTAGACCTTTCTCCATCCATGCTTCAATGTCGTGGCCTATCACCCTCAAGATATTGCCACATATGAAGATCCACCTAATGTTTCATGTTTCCTTATTATGCTAATATGCTTCCTGGCCACCCCACTTCTCTTCCATCCAAGAAAGTTGACCATGTCCAACCCTGGTTGATGACACAAAGGAGTATGAAGTCAAACATATTCTCCAAAAACACATCCAGGGTACTTGTCATCCACGTGTGGAATACCTAGTACATTGGAAATGGTACTCCTTGTATGAGATGACATGGGAGTCAATAGCCACCTTGACCCTCGCACTAGTGTTAGTGAAATTTTTTGAGCAACAGCTTAGCAATGAGGACATTGCATCTTAAAAGGAGGGAAGTTTGTAATACCAATAGCTAGATAAATGATCTAGAGATGAAATTTAGTTTGGTAACATCTAGAAGGATGTTATACACGATGGAATAAGTAGATTAGATAGAAGTATCACCAAAAGAGTACTTCTACTAATAGGTCAAAAACCAAAATATGCTTGGAGATTTTAGAATCAATAGCTAGGCATATGACCTATAGGTGAAACTTGAGGTAGTGATATCTGGAAGGATGTAACACATGATGGAGAATGTAGATCAGATAGAGGTATTACCAAAAGAGCACTTTTACTAAAAGAGCAATAGCCAAAATAGACTTGAACTTCAGAGGCAATTTTGGAGGCCTAAACAGATGAATTAGGCCTCAAAAATATGCTAACCCCCCCCCCCCAAAAGAGAGGTATGCCTATCCCTCTCCTTGGTTTGTCTCATCAAGAGCTTTCAAATGGTACCTCACCCATGTGATTCTAAGATTCCTACAAGAAGATTCCCAAAAAGATTTCCCAGTCAAAGCTTGTTTGACCAACCAAATGGGACCAAGACTGATATGTCACCCATCCAAGCAAGTAATATAAGGGTGGAGCTTGCTGACAGGTCACCTATCCATGTACCTAATCCTACGGTGGAGCTTCCTTGGAGGAGATCCTCTTTGGCTGTATAATAAAGAGAAGGTGCTCCTTTGGGGCATCGGAGGATTGAATGTGAAATGTGTGTTTTCTCTCTTGTATCTCTCTTGAAGAGTTCTCTTGTCCTTGGACTATTACAATTGCATAAGTTGAGCTTTCAATCCCATCAGAACTAATCAATTTTCTAGTAGGCGGCTCAAAATTTCCTAATGGGAATCCTTATTTCCCTAATCATTCAGTTCCACAAACTCCATTTGGGCAATTTGTTGAGGTTGCACATTCTTGAATGTGCATTCAGCAATGTGATGTCTAATCTGGCAACAATAAAAGCAATCACTATTTTTTTATAATCTTTCTCCATTAGCTATACCAAGTGTGCTTTGTTGGATGGCATCAATCTCTATTGGTGCCAACTCCTCCACCTGTGTATAATGTGTTGTTAGGTTTTGTGAAAATCAAGGTCAAGACCAAGTTGTTGTAACCAAAGGAATCAAAGAGCTCAGCCAATTGCATGGCTTTTTTCTAAGTGTTTTGGCTCTCACATAGTCACTTCCAATTTGGTTCATGACTTCAAACCTCTCACAATTAGCTTGAAGCTAAGAGAATCTATTTCCATTCATCTTGAAGATTTGTAGCCTCAAAATAACATTCACATTCAAATACAAAATTCTCCACTGTGCTTGGGAGATTCTTACCATGAAATACCTTTGGTTTTGGAAACCTCTTCTCCTTCTCAAAATGGTGTTCTCTCTATGCGCTCTTGTCGTTGATGGTCTTGTTCATCCAACAATCAAGTAAGGTGCTTAACTTGTTGTTGCATAGCAATGATAACTTCAAGCATTTCTGCCATGGCTACTACTCTACCACACTAACTCCAATTTATCTAATTTATCAACACATAGATGCAACATGTCCACCATTCTCCATAAGTTACAACTTGAAGTACCAAGGATTCTTGGGACATGATGATTACATTCAAAAAATTCTGCCCAAAGTGTGAGGTGATGAACTATGTGAAATGATGCTTGGGTAGTATTTGGATATGAAAATCCTAATGGTTTGGTGGAAATGGATTTGGTGGTCCATGAATTCTATCCATCCCATTCTTGCTCTAAAACCAATGTAAAAGACCTAGACCAAGGAGAGAAATAAGATAATGAAATATCACATTGGGACACTTGAGTGTGGGGAACTCCAAATGCCTAGCATGAGCTTTGGCTTTGGTATTTATAAAGAGCATACAAGGCTCTTAAAAAGCTTCCTTAAGCCGCTTTCTTGGAGTGCATGCCAAGTTAACTGGGAAGCTTCTCAAGGAGCTTCATTCTAGAAATAGCCTACTTGGCATGCAAGCTAAGTTAGTTGGAAGTTTCTTTCTAATATCTATCTACTTGGAGTGCAAGCTAAACTAGTTGAGAAGCTTCCCAAGAAGCTTCTTCCTAGAAATCACCACTTAGCATGCACATTACTCAATTCTTGGAAGGTACCAAGTAGCTTCTTAAATATTTCTAGAATATTCTAGGCTAATTTTATCTATTTGCTACTTTGTTAGCCTTGACTAACTCATCACTAATTTACATATTGTTACATGTTGGACATGTAGGTTCTTTAAGCCAAAGATCTTCTTGATCTTTGTATTCCTTGGCCATAGCTTTCTCTCTTTCAATTTGAACTTCTTCTTGAGAGCTTACTCTATATCTGCATGATAGTCTCATTCCTTCTCCAAATTTCACTCAATCCCTTGCAAGGTAAGCTATTTTATTGCTACTTCTTCATCATTTTCTTCTTTGACAAGGGTAAAGGCAACCACCTTGCCTTCCCCGCTAGACTCCCTTTGCATACCTACCTTCTCTCTATAGGCTCCACTACACTCCTACTCCTGGTTATACTCTTTGGATCCTATCCAATCATTTTTACCTGGTTTACCTAGACCATATATGTATACTAGGATCTCCATGCCATTGTGATAACTTGTGTGCTCTATGCTCTCCATTTTTTTGCAAGCTATCTTGGTGGAGGATTTGGAGAGAGATGTATGCATATGGATCTTATTAGCCTTCTCTCCACTATAGACCTTGCTTTCTACTAACCCATGGGGGCACATAAGGACACCATGAGTCTTATGATGCACAATTTTTAACAAAAGTTGCAAAATTGTTTCATTTTACTTATTTTTTATGAAAGAAGAGCAAGTTAATTCATATTTATAGGAAGAGACTTCTTTTATGTGTATTATTTAGATTTCATCTATGTTACTATTTGGATGCAAAGAAGATATCACAAAAGATTGGTTCAGTAAAAAGAAATGGGTACAAAGAAGTCAAGTAGAAATAATTGTTAGAGCTAATGATCTTTGGAACTAAAGACCGTACATTGATTTGAATGACACCATTAGTAGGATAAAGAACTACCACTAAGAATTGATGGTGCCAAATGGAGAATTCTCTAGTTTAGATAGTGATAGGTCACCTACTGAGGACCCTTACCAAAGAGTTCTTGACTATAAAACCAAGTGTAAGCTCAATATTTTTCACTTTTGCAAAGATATTTTTATTGTTACTTTGTTTGAAGTGTGCTTGAGTAGTCATTCTTTTGTAGTTGTCAATCTCTTTTTAGTTGAAGTACACTTAAAGCACTATGGCCAGAGCAAAGAAAATGATGAGGAAGATCCTTGAGGTGATCCTTTGGTCTCCAAGAATTGAAAAATGTGCAAAAAAAGCTAAGAATACTCCAAACCAAGCAATTTGATGTTTTTGCTATGGAATTGGGAATTCACCCACACCCGCAATCATTTAAAGATGTAGAGTTAATATGAGATAGAAGTTGAGGATCTATGGGGAAATCCTTATAGTTGGATGGAAGAGCATTTGAAAATAGTGTTAGGAAGATATTTAAGTCCCTCATGGGCAATGACCATGGATGCAAAACTCTAGAACATGGGAGTAGAATATAATATAGCCACTAAGAATTAATTTGTAGAGAAGTAGAAGAATATTAATTGGAAGGTTCATGCCTACAAAGACCTTGCTCAGAGATACATTTTTTAGTATATTACAAGGTTTTTTTGCACAAAACAAAATATCTATTTAATTATGAACCTAGAAAATATTCTTTGAGCAATTATATAGAGGAGAAACTATCAATTAGGCCTACATGCTCTATTAGTAGGGCCATGTCATGATCAAGGAACTCAAGGAAGATAGAGGAGCTACCTGTCTTGCTCTGTTTGCAATTCAGTTCTATATGGAGTTGAATTTTCTGAGTGAAGATGAGAGGAGGCAATTTGGCACAGATTTTATGTTGAAGAGTACTTCTTAGCCCAACCTAAAGGACTCTCCATCATAAAGAAGAAAACACCAAATTTGCATACTTGGGGGAATTTGTAGACGTGAGAGCAATGGTAGTGATAGTCACCTCCAAGAAAATGAAGTGACCTTCTACAAAAAAAACTTCAAGAAGGCACCAACAAGAGCAAAGAGAAACCCTCAAGCTGTCAAGATTCTTTGGATGAAGATGAAGGAGAATATGAAGAAGCCAAAGAAGAGAAAAATAAAGAATTAATAGAAGAAGAGCTTACTTTGCAAAAGACCAAGTCAAATTTGGAGAAGGAAGGAGATGATCATGCAAATGTGGAGTCAGCTCTCAAGAAGAAGTTCAAATTGAAGGAGAGAAAGCCATGACCAAAGAATACAAAGATCAAGAAGATCTTTAGCTCAAAGAACCTACATGTCCAACCTAGTTGGAACTAGGTAATGAAGTCCAAGACAAAGACCAAGTGGATGTTAAAGGTAAGGCAAGAGAGACTTAACCTATACCACACCAAGAAGACAAAGTAGGATAGAGCTTCTTCACCAAAGAAATTTTGGCACTGCCTATTGTAGATGCAATGGACTTCATAGTGAACTCAACGGGACCAACTCTTAGGTTCTTTCAAATGATTCTTCTTGAATATAGAGAGAAATAGCCTGATGAACTTGGCTATAATTTTCTAGTAAAGTGCTTGCACACAAATGAGTAAGTAGCAAAGATGAAGATAGCCAAAGGTAAGGAAGATTTAGAAAAGATGTGAAACTTATACAAAGACAAGTGAAAAAAGGTAAATGCTTTGGTGTAGAAAAATCATGAAGCCAAGTAGAATAATTTTCTAGTTGTAGAACAAAAGACCTACAAAGAAGATATCCAAAGGATCTAGAGCAAGTTGAGAGCTCTTTGGATCAAAGGGAAGCACAAGCAACAAGAATACAAAGAATAGTTGTAGAAGAAGAGGAAACGATTGTCCTCCAAGTTCAATTAGCAAATGAGAAGGTCATATTATCATTCTAGAATTGTAGATGCCACGTTATCACTCTAGAATTGTAGATGCCACATTATCACTCTAGAATTGTAGATTGCCCAATACCAAGAGGAATCAATGATACAAATAGAGGCCCTAAAAAAAGAAATTTAGAAGGAGAAAGATAATTGAGCTATTGTTAGAGCCAAGATGATGGATAAAATTATATGTGAAATAAGTGCAGCTTATAACCATTCAAAGGAAGGAATAGTTTAGATTATTAAGGAATTAGGAAATATTAGAGATTAGATGCTAGAGCTCTAAAAAGAAGCTGCAATAGGTAAGCTAACTAAGGCAAATATTCATGAGCTCAAATGACAAGCTCAAACTCTTAATGTGCATGTATACAAAGATCCAAAGTTAGAAACCACCCCTAAAACTAAGGGAGCATGCAAATAGGAAGCTTCAAGAAACCTATAATATTGTAGTACCAGAACTCATAGACTATAAGGAGAGAATTGAAAGTCTCCTTAGGAAGGCTAGAGGTGAAGGAAGTTCTTTGAAGTAGAGTATTACAAAGAATCCTTCACTAAATCAAATTTTTTTTATAGTTGTACATATCTTTGTAATTGTAGGATATTTGTGTAAGACTTTGAAGAGGACAAAATAGAGTTGCTTGAGAAAGAAATAAAAGCATTTTTCCAAGAAAAATATTAGTAATTTAGCAATGTACAGATCAGTAGTTTAGGAGATAAGAGAAAAGATGATAAAATCTTTACTATACATGGTAGATACAAGGAACACAATTTTGATAGATAATCACACTTCCATAACCATCAGATTTCTTAGGTTAGGAATAGGAGAAGGTACTTAAGGCTTTCTATCACTGTAAATCTTCATGCATGCAGTTGAATATAGTGAAAGAGCCAGACTCTTCATTGCTTTACTTCATGCAAGTTGATTGGTTGTGTGTCTTTGGTGAGTATTGGTAAGGAACTTCTTAGTAGGAACACAAATAGTTGAGTATGTGTGATCACTAATGATTGAGGCTAGGATTTGGGATCTCTAGTAGTTCTAAAAGAATGAGCAATGCCTTGATAGGTCTTAAGTGAGCTATAGTGTTGAAAGTACCATGGAATCAAAATGCAAAAATCTACCATCAATGCAAAGAACCTTTGTAGTTGTGGTTTCCAAGAAGAGTAAAACACATTCTTTGAAGTTTTATTCTTTGTAGTTGAAGAAGACTCCTTTTATTGACTGGGTCATCACCTTCAAGGAATAATTGGAACTTAGCTTATGTGAAAGTAATTTGGGGAGCTCTCTTTTTGTCATGATGCATTGTAGTAGGTGATATTGTGCTCTTTTAGGAGTGGTTCTTTTCCAAGAGGTTAAATAGGAAATAGTAAAGAATTACAATAGTTATACTTCCCTTCAATTCTATCTATTTCCATACCATATCTCTATGGGATGACCTATTTCTTGCTGATATAGTGCAAAGTGTGTGACATTGTTGTCACATACATTTTGGTGCCATTGCCAAGGATACATTATTTGGAGTGGTTAGATATGAAGAACATGCAAGAAAATGAATGTTATCAAGGAATTCAATACCAAGAGCTGTTCAAACACCTTTTGATTTAAGAGCCTACAAGAGAAATAAAACATGCAAAGCTCAATGGTGTGCATCAAAAGAGAGCAAAGCTGAAGAAGAATGTGAAAATATTGAGAGAGAAAATGAAAAACACTGAATTTGCCCTTTGGCACTTGTCCCTACAAAAGGTAAGTTTGGATTCAAGAACTTCTTTGGATAGTTGTTTCAAACTCAAATTGAGTTGGCTACCTCTCCTCAATCTAGTTTAGAAGAAGGAGAAAACTCTAATAAGTTGAAGGAAGTAGATTCTCATGTATGTAATAAGGAGGAAGGTGCACAAACTTTATCGCAAATTTCTTCTAAAATTTGCATCCAAACTTTCAAGTTTAGATGAAAGTGAACAATACTTACCATTGGTACCACAAAAAATTTTCTTTGAAGAATGTGAACAAAGCATTACATCTTCTTTTGTTGACCAAGAATTGATCAGTACTTTCAAGAATGCAGAAAATCTATATCAAAACAAACCTCTGTTAGACATAGACTTAGAGAAAGGTTTTCCCAACCTAGTACATGATTCATATTTGTTTCAATTTTCTCCTAAAAAATAAGTCCTTACACCTATTTCTTTCTTTCTCCCTATCTATCACCCCTTCACTCAACAAATTTACCAGAATTTTAAAGGCCATGATGATCAAAAAGCTCCCAATGTGTTCATGAAAGAATTTGAGGCAATCTCAAAAGCCAATCAAAAAGATGTAGATCTTGAGAAACTTCAAAATTTTCCAACTTTGTTGAAAAAGAGAGCCAAAAATTGGTATATGCACATAAGTTAAAATCCTACCAATGTGGTGTACTAACCAAAAATTAAGAATCAAATCCTAATTGCCACTCTATACAATCTAGAATGCAAAAAAGAGAAGCTACAAGACTATACAAAAAGGTTTTAAAGCCTTTTGAGTAGAGTACCACAAAGAGTGTACTCTTGGATATTTGGATGTGTAAGCAATAGCATGGTTCTTAGGAGGATTACTTATAGAGCTATGGATCTTTGCCGAGGAAAGGGAACATGATACCTTGGCTAAGGTGGTGAAGTCTACAAAATTGTACAAGTCGACTTGATTGTGTAAAAGACCAAGGAGAGAAATAGGAGAATGGAAGATAAGAGAGAAAGATCATATTAGTACTCTTGAATGAGGGAAACAACAAATGCCTAGCATGAGCTTAGGCTTTGGTATTTACAAGGAAACATACAAGGCTCTTGAGAAGGTTACTAAAAGCTGCCTTTTTAGAGTGCAAGTCAAGCTAACCGGGAAGCTTCCCAAGAAGCTTTCTCCTAGAAGTCACCACATGGCATACACATTACCCAATACTTGGAAGGTATCAAATAGCTTCCTAGATGCTTCTAGAATATTCTTATAATTCTTGGCTATTTGGCCTATTTTCTACTTTGTTAGTCTCAACTAACTCATTGATTATCTCCATATTGTTACATATTCTCCCACCGCTAGTTGGTTACGTCCTTGTCTCCATGGAAGCTTCAAACTTTTGGATAGCCATTTGTGCATTTTGGAGATAGAGAGAGGCTCCCAAGTGGCATCATGAAGGGGATACCCTTTCCAAAGGACTTTGTACTCTATATTGTTAATGGCAGCCACATTGAATGTGACAACGTGCAAGGATATAATCAACTTCATACTCCTATGATTGTTGATAGGGGTGGGAGCAGGAGGAGGTTGGACACAAGAGGAAAAGGAAGATGGATTAAAACAAAGGGTTTCAACTTGGAAATATGAAAAGATAGCATGGATTCACAAATGACAAGACAAGGCAAGTTGATAAGCAACAAGAGAAATGATTTGGGTGACATCAAATGGACCTATCCAATTAAGAGCAAGTTTACAAACTTAGGTATCAAGTGGGAAAGGTAGGTTACTAGAAGAAAGCATGAACTTATCACCAAGTTGAAAGGTAAGATCATGACAATGTTGGTCCATGCATTGTGAGCAACAAGGAGATAAGATTTGGCTTGTTGTAAGGATTGGGATATTCTGGTCAAGAAGGTGGAATATGAGGGACATGAGATAGACGAGGAGCAAGGAAGGAATCTGGAACAAGTTGATCTTGGCCAAAATTAAGGAAGAAGGGAGAAAATCTTGTGCTTATCTATTTGAAATTATTGTAGGTAAACTCAATAGCTACAAGACATTCATCCTAGTTGGTATGGTGGATGTTGACAAAAGCACAAAGCATATCCTTTAAGGTGCAATTTTCATATTTGGTTGTCCATCAATTTGAGGATGATAGGCCATGGACAAAGCAAGTTTGGTGCCAAGTAGTTGGAAGAGTGCTTGCTAAAATTTTCTAGTGAATCAAGGATCACAATTGGAGATGAGTACATGAGGTATCTCATGATGCGTGAAGACATTGTCAAAGTAGAATTGGGCCAATGTTTGAGCATTTACTATAGCAAAGGTTGGTTCCAAATGGATTTACTTACTAAGCTTATCAAAAAACACCAAAATTACTATGTGCCCTTGCTTTTTCATGGGCAAGGTTGTGATGAGATCTAAGCTCAAATGTTCCCATCGAGCAAATGGGATGGGAAGTGGTTGAAGTAGTCCACTCAAATTTTGGTTCTTGGCCTTGTTGCATTAGCAGCTCTCACAAGATTGGACAAAGTCTTGAACATCTTGTGCCATATTAAGTCACCACCATTGGTGTTTTAGGGTACCCAAGGTCTTTTCTACACCAATGTGACCAACAATTGGTACTTCTTGAAGGCGCACAAGTTGTAGATCACTCTTGGTTGGAACATAGATCCGGTTCTCATAAAATAGAAACCTTTCCTTGAAGGAAAAGGTGTTGTTTTCCTTGTTGTGTGTTACAAGATGACCTTGTACCATCTAAAAGAAGGGATCTTGTTGTAAAGCTATCCTAAACTCAATTGGGACTTATGAGTCAATTGACATTGTCTTAATTTCCACCATGATGAGAGGAAGAGATCTCAAATCAGGTCATTTTGATAGGGATCAAAGATGACATGGAATCTACCAGGTTTTTCTCAAGTTTGAGGTCAAATAGCTATAGTTGTTCCTCCCATTGATGATGTCAACTCTTCATGTGCTCCAAATGTAATGCCTACAACAAGGGTTTGAGATCAGTTTGCATGATTACTTGTTTTCCCAAGGGAGATAATGCCTCCATATCTTGGTGGCATATACTATTGCTAGTTTTTCTCAATCTCAAGCAAAGTAATTCCTTTTTGTGGTGTTAGTTGGCAAGACACAAAGGCAATGGGATGTAACCCATCTGGAAATTCCTACTACAACATAGCTCCAATGGCAAAGTTAGAAGCATCAAAATCAACCACACAAGGTAGTTGAGAGTCATGGTTGAAGAATGGGTCTTAAAGACACCATAGGTTTTAGCTTCTAGAATGCTTCTTTGTGCTTGGTGGTCCACTCAAAGCTTGAGGTCTTCCGCAAGAGGTTGGTCAATGGTGCATGTGCATGAGCATAATAACGGATGAATCATTGGTAAAAACTTGCCAATGCATTGAATACCTACACTTCTATGGCATCCTTTGGAGTAGGCCAATCAATAATGGCCTTCATTTTCTCCTCTTCCATCTTGATCTCCTGATGAGATCTTGTTACCCAAGAAGGTAACTTACTTTTGCCAAAAGGCACATTTTGACTTCTTGCAATAAAAATTCCTCTAACATAGTGATCTTAGGACTTCTTGCACGTGATTTGTATGTTTTGCATTTGTCTTGCTATAGATTATAATATCATTCAAGAACACTACCATGTACCAATCTAATAGCCCATCCAACTCCTAATGCATCTAATCCATGCAGATTGTTGGAGCATTAATGAGCCTAAAAGGTAGAACTCTCCATTTAAATGCCCATACTTTGTACAAAAGGTAATCTTTTGCACATCCTCTTTATCAATGAGAATTTTCCAATAGCCACTTTGGAGATCCAACTTGGAGAAGTACCATGCTCCACTCAATTGATCAAGTAAGTCAACAATTTGAGACAAGGGATATGCATTCTTCATTGTTTGTTTATTGAGGCCATAGTAATCAATACAAAAAAGAAGTCCTCCATCCTTCTTTAAAATAAATAATATTGGTGCTCCCCAAGGAGATATATTATGTTATATGAAATCCTTTTCCAACAACTTTTTTAGTGTTGTTTGAAGCTTGTCCAACTCCTTTGATGGTAGTTGATAGATTGGTCTACTCATCGGAGTACTTCTTGGCAATAACTCAATCTTGAAGGGCATACCATGATCAAAGGGTAATCCCTTTGGCAAATTATCTAGAAACACATTTGTAAAACTCTTGAACTATTTGATCAAGCATTGCTTGATGAGGCTTCAAGCCCTCATCAAATTCTCCATGCACAATCAGCTTGATCCACACTACAAAAATAGACTTATCTTCCTCCAAAGTTTGCTCTATGGATGTTTTTATGACAAAATTCTCATCTTGGGATTGACTATTCGTAGGTGTCTTACTCAAAGGTTCCAACAACCTAATTTGTAATTTCTACCTTGGTATTGTACTTGAATTTGTCATCGAGTCCAATCAAATTGAACCTTATGATGTTCAGCCAAGGCAAACCTAGAATGACAATATAGTATAGAGGTGTCACTACAAACCTCATAAACTCCAAATACTCCTTCCTACTCTTGAATGTAACAAGATGTGAGGTACGGACTGAAGAACCCTTTCTACCATTTGCCATCATCAATCTACTACTGCTTGCTTAATAGGGATACCTAATCCTTTGCTAATTGCATGGACTACAATTCTTTGAACTTCCAAAATTAACCAAAATCCAACCATAATCAGATATCATACCTTGCAAGTGAAGTAAACTTACATAAGTGGAGCCTTCAATCATGTTGGAACTAATCAAGTTCCCAATAGGTGGCTTGAATTCTCCTACTAGGATTCTTTGTTTCCTTGATCATCATGTTCCAAAAATTTTATTGGGGCAATTTGTTAGGATCATCTATTCTTTAATGTACATTTAGCAATGCAATGTCTAATTTTGCAACAATAAAAGAAACCACCATTTTTTCATAGTCTTTCCTTATCTTTAGTGCCAAGTGATCTCTATTAGATGGCATCAATCTCCATTGGTGCTAGCTCTTCTATTCTTGTGTAGGGTGTTTGTAGGTTTTATGAAGGTCAAGGTCAAGACCAAGTTGTTGCAACCAAGGAATCAAATTGCTCAGCCAATTGCATGGCTTTTTACAAGTGTTTGGGCTCTCACATGGTCACTTCCAATTTGATGTGTGGTTTTAAACCCTTCACAAATCAATCTAGAGCTTCACCTTCTAGTATGTCTGGAATTTTCATTATGGTGTTCTGGAATTGAGTGATGTAGCTTCTGATAAAACCAATCTATTTCAAATTTGCCAATCTATCTTGTGTAGCTCATGTGGCATCTATAGCTTGAAATTGCACAATTATTGCACTCTTGAATTCTTCCCATGTCAAGATTGGCATAAAAAAATGCCATTCATCTTGCTCCACTTGAAATTGCTACCATAGTTTTGCCATTCCATCCAATTGGCTTAAAGCCAAGAGAATTTGCCTTCATTCATTTTAAAGATTTATGGTTTCAAAATAATGTTCACAATCAAATACAAAATTCTCCACTATGCTTGGGAGATTCTTGCCTTCAAATATCTTGGCTTTGGAAATTTAATTTTCTCTTCTCCTTCTCAAAATGGTGCTTTCTCTACATGCTCTTGTTGTTGATGGTCTCATTCTTCCAACAATCAAGTAAAGTGCTTGATTTGTTACTACATAGCAATGATAACTATGTGAATTGCCAACATGGCCACTACTCTATTAAATTCCCTATAATTCTTTAAGTTAACAAGTAGATGCAACAAGTCCACACATTCTCCATAAGTTACAAATGGAAGTACCAAGGGTTCATCAAACAAAGTGATTGCATTCAGAAAAATTTGCCCAAAGCGTGAGATGATGAACTACATGAAATGATGCTTGGATAGTACATGGACATAAAAATCCCAATGGTTTGGAAGAAATGGACTTGGTGGTCCATAAATTCCATCCATCCCATTCCTACTCTGATACCAATGTAAGAGACCAAGGAGAGAAATAGGAGAATGGAAGATTGGAGTGAAAGATCACATTGGGACGCTTGAATGAGGGAAACTTGGAATGCCTAGTATGAGCTTAGGCTTTGGTATTTGTAGGGAAACATACAAGGCTCTTGAGAAGTTTCTCAAGAAGTTTCCTAAAAGCTGCCTTCTTGGAATGCAAGCCAAGCTAACCGTGAAGCTTCCCAAGAAGCTTCCTCCTAGAGGTCACCATTGGCACACACATTATCCATTACTTGGAAGGTATCAAGTAGCTTCCTAGATACTTCTAGAATATTCTTATAATTCCTGGCTAATTAAGCCTATTTAATACTTCATTAGTCTACTAACTCATCAATAACCTCCATATTGTTACAAATCAAATCCCTCAAGGAAGTAGTATCAAGGCAAAGGTTCTCAAAGAACAAAGAAAATACTAACACAAAGATCACCTTCCTCATCCTTGGAATTTTCAAATACATCTTTGTCTTTGGAGTCATCTTTGTCATAAGAAGAGAAAGACCAAAGAAAAGAAAAGAGGGCTACTTAAAGACAAAAGATTATTACAACGTCTAAAGATCTTCATGCAATTGGGTACAAAGTTGGAGGAACTCATCAAGTAGTTTGCCAAGTTCTAAGTGCAATTGGTTGGAGCTAAGGAGAGACAAAGACCACCTTCATACACTAAACCTTACCTTTGGTGCACAACTTGTGGTCAGCAAAGATATGCTAATATGGAGTGTTTAACTACATGTACTACTTACTCAATCTAGTAGGTAGAATGACTCCTACATGAGAAGACCAAGACTACTATATGGAAGAGGATGAGCAAGTCTTTGCATTACAAAAGATGCCTACTACAACTATAATTTCTCAAATCACTATTCTTAAGTTTGTACCCAAGGAGTATGCAAGCAATGAACCCCAACAAAGAATCATGCATCCTAGAAAGAAAATGATTCCAAGTACATGTTATAATTGTGGAGCTCTAGGGCATTGGTCTCTAAATTGTCTAGAGTCTGAGAAACAGATTACTCTACTCCACTCTATTCAAATTGCAAGTTGCTTGGGCATGTTGTAGCAAATTTTCCTCAACCACCTGCACGTAAGCCATTTGTACAATTTGCACTAACTCCTCCAACTACAAAGATATATGCTAATGTACATTGTGTTACCCTAGAGGAGTTAAGTGAAGATAGAAACCTTCTATTTGAAGAAGGATGGCCTAACTTAGAGGTGAATTGAGTGATACTTACCAAAGGAAAAACATGTAAAGGAAAGTGCTTCTTCAAATTATCTTCTTCTTTAGACTAGAGAAGTAAATAGAACAAACAAAGGGAGGTTCTTTCTAAGAAAGAAAGAAAATTGTTGAAGAAGGCTAAGGCAAAGAAGTGGAAGCCTAAGAAAAAGATTGAGGTGCTCCTAAATGAAAAAGAACTAGAGCAACAAGAACATATAGGAGATATCTCTCCGCATTTCCAGTTGACATCCAAAGAGAAGTTCAAGACCTATTGTTTGAAGAAATTAGGAAGGTGCATCAGACTAATTCCACTAAAGAAGTAGTCCCTACTATTACTATACTTAGAAGAGATTCAAAGTTATTACCAACAAGTCCTTCTCAAAAGAATCCCATTCAAAATAACTTTCTTACAAAGGATGAGTAGGATTGAGATGAAAAAAGGAAGCTAGCATTGCACTAAGGTAACACAATCAGATATAATGGTACATATGGCATCTTCAAAAATGGATATAATATTTAAATAGTTGTGGGAGGATAGAAAAGAGTAAACTAGCAATAGCTCTCAAGCAAGTATAGAAAAAGAAGCAAAAGGACCTCCTTGCTATTCACCAAATAAATTTAGAAGATTTTAGTTCACCAAAAGTAGAAGTATAGATAGTAGATTGCTTAATCAAGTCTCTTCCTATACACTCTAGGTCATGAGTCAACGTTATGATAGAGAAGACTACTCATAAGCCTGGATACACCACGTTTGAGTCCACTCCTTGGATCTTGAGATTTGTAGATCATCCTTGGAACACCCATTGGAGCATGTATGCTCTACTGGGGTATTTAGTTTTGTATTGCAAGTAGTTGAAAGATATTATTTATATGGATTTTATGTAAAATTCTACATTAGCCATGATTAGCTAGAGTTATTCATAGCCAAGATAGAAGTGACTCTACTTTAGAGGAGGTAGAAAAAGTGAATATCACTATTTTGGATTCTAGTGTATTGACTTTGTATTATTCCTAGGTGTTTGACAGTAAGGAAAGAGTTGAGAACTCTTGGACCTACAAGCCTCTTTGGTGTGGATTTTTCTATAGTCCAAGGATAATCCATACGAAAGAATCATTGACTTAGTTGTTGGATCAAAATAACACCACATGCTTAGTAGATTATTGACATGAGTTTGGACAATCATTTACTCTTTTGACTTTTTTCCCCAGTAATTTGAGTTACTTTATTAATGAATAACTTTGATGTGTAGTTATTTCACAAGTATATAAACTAGAGGTGATGAGGTATTCATCATCCCTCCATTTCTCTCTCATTGAGTTCTCTAGTGAGTAATGACTTGAGTCTTGGAGGTGCCTTGGAGTTTAAGCCTTGGAAGGCTATGATGGAGTTTGGTTCTTTGCCATCTTAGTCCATGGTATGCTACTTTAGTAGCCATTAGAGGTTCATCTTGAGTGAGAAACAAGTTGGCTTACAAACCCAAAGGAAACCTTTTGTATTGTTCTTTAATATCCTAACTACAATACGTGGAGTACCCTTTAATTTGACCTATATTGTTCTTTGTCCTATAACAAAGGTTGGGTATCCTCTCTTGCTAGAGAGACCTTGGCTGTATGGAGCTTGAGTGAATACAAATTAGTATCAACATAAGCTCAAATTCCAAGATCTTAGAGTAGAAAACCAGAGGATGGTCATAGTGTGTTGGAAGAAAATCATGCATCTTGGAGAAACACTTTCTTCAAAAGAAGAATATACATAAGATTCTTTGAAAGAAGATACTATCAACTGCCTAGAGTGTTACAAAGAAGATTACTCATAAGATTCTTTCGAAGAAGATACTATCAACTACCTAGAGTGTTACAAAGTTGAAGAAGAAGGAGAACGGTATGACAACTCCAAAGAGCAAGAGGAACATTCAATCTTGTTGGGAACAAGTCATGTGGAGGGGATTGTAAACCCCGCTGATCGCAAGAAGTTATCATAGCCAAAGGAAAAATACTAAAAATATTCAACCAAGTCTTTGAACTGAGTGCAAAGAACATGCAACACTATTTCAAGAGTATCATGACATCTTTGCTTGGAAGATTGAACATATGCCTAGAATTCCTAAGCAATTTGGTGAGCATTGGATCAACTTGGCGGAAGGTGCAATCCCAGTTTGTCAAAGGCAGTATTGACTTAGCCTCATAACGGCGGGAGCATGCTGTTTCTGACGGTACTGAACTGCGGACTTTTCAACCGACTCCACATTGCGTCCCTGAATCTAGCGTCAATTCAGGAGGAAACGGAAGTTCGTATCGAAAATGTAACGCATCGCCTCTGACGTGATAGAACCGTTCGTTCGTATGAATCGTACCATGCACAGCGCTTTTCTTTATAAAGAATCAGATCAACTGGAGTTGATCTGATTGACCTCATTGAAAATTAAATTAAAGGGGATATTAAAGAAGACTTTTTCAATTCTCCCGTTGAAAAGCTTGTAAAAATTGAAAGTCCAAGTTTGATACATGAGTCCAGATTTTAGGAAACGAATCCCAAAAGTTCTGGTCAACGTGTAAGAACTTGTGAGACTCTTGGACAAGAAACAGTCGAGCATATTTACTTCTGTGTCTTCTCCGTTCCGTGTAAGAAAGCTTCCAACTTTCCAGCCTTGGAGATCCTCATCAACCACAAGAGCCAAAGCCATGAAAGTCTCACTGGCAAGATCAGGTAGCAGATAACCTTGAGAAACACTTCTTGTAATATATAGATACGGATCTTACTTAACCCGAAAAGCTTTGTCTGGAGCTTATGACTCCCTGGAATCGGGACGAGGAAGTTCCATTTGTCGGATCGTGAAATCCGCCAAATGGCAGATTCTTGAAAGTGAGACCGTCAGCCCAACCTCCTCACGCATTTAAAATAAACACCTCATTTAGTATAAACACCGATTAGCATGGAGACAAAATTTTAACGTTTATGGTGCAACAAAGACAGGTCATCAGATTAGTTCTGTCCAAAGGACTACAACCGGAAAGATGCAATGAAAGAGATGCGAGTCAGAAGAGAGGACAAGGCATGTCAATGCCTTATTTTACGCCCAAGACTCGATTAAGTGAAGATACCAAGCTAGCTTGATTCAAGAACGGCATGCGGAGACTAACTGACTCGTATTTTGCTGCTGTTGTTGCAGCTGACTGGTACTCCGGAGCCCCTTGAGAGAGTTTTCACGTCGGTAATGGACAGTTGTCTGTTTCGGCGGCACACGTAAAATCTGTCAAACTCAAGAGTTTTGGTATTAGACTCGACGGAACAATCTACAGCTGACCGAAAGAACAATGATTGATAAGCTGGGAAATGAGAGGCTTCTGTTCTAACAATCTAGTGTTGCCTACATCTCCAGGTATTACCGTAGCTATAGCTTAGAAGCTTATCCTCTCAGTTGACTGACTGCAAGTATGGATAGCAGCAGAAGCCATCTCAATTGTGTTATTTCCCCACCAATTTGAAAGTTGGTGGACACAGAAAGCTGAGGATTTCTCTATCAAGTTCGAGCTATGCCAGATGTAAGGTTTGAGGAGATTCATGTATTTGGACCTATGATATGAAGCTAGTTGTAATACTTCCACTTCTCTGCAGAATTCCTTTGACACAGGAGCTTGTGGCCTGTAATTCTCAGAACTCCATCAACCGCATCCACAAGGGTTGTTGCTCGTGTTCCAGATCAATCAGATAGAGGTGGTTGTCTTTTCGAACGCTTATATGCTACTCTGAATTAATAGGTAACTCTCTTGAAGACGATTAAACAGCTAAAATGTTAAACGTATTGTATCCGTATGCACAGATATTATTATAGGTTATAAGTCGTTGTCCACGGTCGCACGTTTACCGTATTTTTCACCATCTCCTTGCAAGTTCCTTCGCAAACGTGTCAGCACCATGACTGATCGCTAGGTCGTATCGTTCGAAGAATGAAGTCAGACTTCCACCGAGGCCCGGGTTGCGTTCACACATTCTTCCCTTCTTCTCTTCTTGAATTCATATTTCTTTTCTATATCCTCAATGTCATTCGATCTTCATCAGTTGCTTCTCGGTTCTTCGAAGGAAGCGCCCCCTTTCAAGGTTGCCTCTCGCCCGGAGTTGCATCTAAACCATGTAGAAAGAGTTGTAACTGAGTAGATGCGATGATCAATCGTGTCGTTTATTTACTTTCGGTGACACTTAAAATCTTCGAGTACTTTCTCGCTGAGAATATGAAGTCCCTACGAACTAGTCTTAACTATAGCTATTATAAACAAAAGAAAGAAACTGCTCGCAGAACAAAATCTTTATCTCATCATGTCAGTCTTTTTCATCTGCAATAAAATTCTAGGTGTGAATTTTGGCTGCATGGCCTCAAAGAGTGGTACATCTTTAGATTGCAGAGCTGCATAAGCATCTGAGTAGGGTGGTGCATCTTAAGTTGAGTGGTACATATTCTAATTGCAATTCTTGTTAGGTAAAATGCGATAATTTTCAAAATAGAATTCATTCCAAGCTTGGAGCAGCGGAAGGTTTTCTGCCGCGAGGGTCAAGGATTGCAAGAGTTCGGGTGTCTTTGGTTGGTTGTGTGGAAGTTGCAGTGTAGGGGGTTCGTGTTTGACGGACAAGAAACAAGAAATATGTGTTTGATTGAAATCACCTTATTCTTGTCTGTAGAGAATTGAACATTAGACTGAAACAGGGAACTGTCTCGTCTCCTTTTTTCTGTCTGTTGGTAGGCTGCCGCGAGGCGCATGTGGGTTTGATACAAACCTGTAAATCATCGCCTCGTTCTCAAACTTCGTCCAACCGCAAAAACGTGAGGATCGCTTGCCTGCATAGTGATGCATAGTCTTTTTAACTAGAATTTGCTAGAGGAAGTAGTGATTTGCCTCGTAACGCTAAGAAGAGTTTTCAGATTGGAAGTTCCCATTGGAAGCGTTTTACAATCCGAAGGTGAACTTCTTTGCAGGTTTATTTGGGGAATAAACTGGCTACGAAATAGAGATCGAAGAGCAGAAAAGAGAGCATAAGTTCACTTCATTATGGACAACAACAGCGGGCCGATCCAAATCACGAAGCCATGGTACTCTAACTGGCACTGGCGCTACAACAGTCCTCTTGCGCAGGTCACAGTACTGGGAGTTCTCTGCTTTTGCTGCCCCGGTATGTTCAACGCCATAAACGGACTCGGCGCTGTGGGCAAAGCAGACGCAACAGTGACAGACAACGCTAACACTGCTCTCGCAGTCACATTCGCGACTTGTTCGTTGATCGCCGGAGGCGTCTTCAACGTCGTGGGTCACAAGATCACTCTTTTCCTCGGTGGATTGACATACGTTCTCTACATCGGCTCATACTTGTCCAACAACAACATATTCGTCATAACTGCTGGTGGTGTCCTGGGAATTGGAGCTGGATTTCTGTGGGCAGCCCAGGGTGCGATTATGATATCCTATCCGGAGGAGAAGAATAAGGGGAAGTATATTGGCCTGTTCTGGAGCATTTTTAACCTGGGAGGTGCTCTAGGATCACTAATTCCTCTCATCATCGAATGGAACAGCGGCGAGTCGTCGGTATCCATTACAACGTACGTAGTATTCATGGTGGTCATGTTTTGTGGAGCTCTGCTCTCCCTCGGCCTTCTCTCCCCGGATCGTGTCATGCGAACAGGCGGTGAACCGGTGACCATGCACCAGTACTCCTCGTGGAGGGTGGAAGCACTAGAGATTCTCAAGCTCTTTGGAGACTGGCGAATGTTGGCCCTCTTCCCAATGTTCATCGCATCGAACTGGTTCTATACCTACCAGTTCAATTGCGTCAATGGTGGGGGCCTCTTCACGACGCGGACCAGAGCTTTCAATGGTACGTTCTACTGGTTTGCTCAGATTCTCGGTTCCAATCTCATGGGCAACCTCCTGGATTCACAGACCGTATCGAAGGACAGGAAGCGACGAGCGCAAGTCGGGCTGGCAATTCTGCTGGTGATTGGAAGCGCGACTTGGGGAGGGGGCTATGCATTCCAGACGACTTTCTCGAGGGAATCGGTGAAACTTCTCCTGAGCAACGATCAGAAGATAGACCTAGCGAACTCTCGCCGTTACGCCGCACCTGTAACCCTGTACACCTGCTACGGGTTATTCGATGCTGTGTGGCAAACGTATTGCTACTGGATTTTGGGAGCTCTTACGAACGATACTCGCAAGGCGGCTCGTTACTCGGGCTTTTATAAAGCTGTTCAGAATGCGGGTGCTGCACTTGCTGGCCAGGTAGATGCACACAAGGTATCTTTTATGAACGAACTCATCGTGAATTGGGTGCTGGTGACATATGGCTGTCTGTCTGCTCTGTTTGTTGCACACACCGTTACCGTCTCCAACGAGTCTCTGGAAGTTGAGGTCACTAATGGAGATGCTGATATCAAAGAGAACAAAATAAAAGAAATTCAAGAACTCGTTGATTCGGCATTGGGGATTGAGCCTGATCTTACTCAAGCAAATAAAAAGCCACAATAAAGGAAAGCTGTTGAAGTCTAACTTGCCTCCATCAAGTCTTAGGCTATGGACAGTTACTTGTTTCCTTGTATATCCCAGTCGTCATTCTTTGCACCCGAGGTCGTGACTTCTCTGAGAGTGGCTTTCTTGAGTTCTTGAAATATCCACCAGCCATCACAATAATGCTGACTGCAACCTTCGGGTTGCAATCTTCTATGCGCATAATACACTATTGTGGATTGCACTCTTCTCGATAAAAGCAATGATTACAACCTAAGATGGACAAACATCGAGCTGGAGTACTACTAAATCCTAAACTCCGAGTTTTGAGAACCCAAACGGTGAGCAACGTCTCCCTCCATTCCGAGAATGAATCAACAAGCTCTCACTTCAGCTCTCCCTGTATTGATGGCCTAGATGCAACTGGAATCAACACGAAAATTTACACAGGTCCAAAGCAACACCACACTCTTCTCTTAATCCTCTACATAAACCAAAGGACTGCTGAGAATGCTCTAGATGTATGGAAATGGACTTCATTCTGTGTACAGCTTCTCTGCATAAAAGTGCTCACTTCGAGCTTCTGTTCCGTTGCTTGAAGTCTGGAAACCTAGAACCAACTGCTGCAGCTGCTAGACCCCGAGCAGTAAGTGCCTCACAATATCGTCAACGCTGGCATGCCTTTAGGTACCAATTCTAGGAGAAGCTTCTAAGCTACACGCTCGTAAGCCTCTGTGGTGGATACGAAGAGAACGATCTTATTTGCCATTCAGCAAAATACATTCAAAGATCTGAAGGACATTCTCAACAAAATCAAAATCAGGAGAAGAAGTAAACAAACTCAAAAGCAAATCTGTTAGAAAACCTGACACCTCAAATTATTGACAACTCCTTTCTATGAGAACTGTTATGCCCTTTTGAAAGATTGCTTACCCTTCGAATTCACGGAAAAGTATCTTGCTGTATCATAGTGCCTATCGCATTCCGGCACTCATCAACTGTCAAAAGCAGAGGAACAGGGTTACATGGACCCCAGACAGGGTTTTGATAAAATTGATGAAGCCCTCTTGAACTTGAGGGATCATTGGGAGAAGCTACTCCCATCGTGGTAACACGTACTACAGGCCTAGTGACTACATAAGCTAGGGTAATCAACCTGAAGAACACTACAATTCCTACAGCAGTTTTTCCCGTAGTTTGCTTGACCAAAGAGGGGAAGAAATGAGCCTGCAAATTTTACAAATCATGCTGGTATTTTGGTGATGAATTGGCAACCAGCTGGGAAGAATAAGTAAATATATTTGATTCAACTCTATGTAATTTCAATTCTGTTTTTCGCGGTTTTCCCATTAGCGTTCACTGCCGCTAAAGCGAGTACCCATGATATTTATTATCGGGCGAATATTGATCTAACTATCCTTGAGGCTTGAGCAGAACAAGATTCTACTGAGGGCAGAGGAAACATGACAACACTGGGACAATTCAAGATCTGCCAAATCCCCGAGTAATGTAGAGAGAAGAAAAAGTGAACTGTAGACATAAAATGTTGATGCCCTATATTACAAGGGCCAAAGTTCGTGTAATATGATTTGGTTCAAATATCCATTTCCATTGAGGAAACACTGGGCTTTCAAGTCCTACACGAAAGCAAACTCAACCAGCTGCAGCTCTTGTTCGGTGCAAGGTATATAATCCCAGTTTCGTGAAGAATTCAGATCAACGGAGTGAGTGGTGTTGAGTGACTGAGTGAGATCCATACTCTAACTACTGTCCCTCCCACAGCGGGACATGGTGGTACAACCCCTGGAGTAAGGCCGAGCAGGTCCTGTAGCGGATTGACATCTCGGAGTGTAGTAAGACCTTCCGGATCGAGGCGGGCAAGGTGTGCGACCTGCAGACAATGCAGTGTAGGAAACGTGGTAACCAGTCTTCTTCTTCGTGGCCAGAAACCTTCTGGTTTCAGCCTCTAAGACAATTCTCCTGTTAGATTCAGCTTTCAGTTCCGCAGCAGAAAGCATTATCCTAGGGTCAATCTCTCGTTCAAATTCACCTGCAGTGGGCGATTCATCATCGCAGAACGTTACCATCGCATGAATCTTGGTTATCCCCACCAACAGAACGACAGAGAACATAACCACCATACAGAAATTCGATCCTCGTCGCATATTCCTCCGATCCATTGCTTCTCCAGGGGCCGCTGCACAAGTCCCTCCCATACGAGCGAACTTTAAAGATCGAAGCTACAATAAATAGCACCTCAATTTGACAACGAAAAGATCAGAACACAACTATGTCCGCAGCTGGTGTGGACGTACTCCAACGATCTCCGGTGATAGAAGCAATTATTCCAAGACTGAACCTGTCCAATTATTCTACTAAGTATTCATCCACAACTAGTATCGATTCGTCTGAAGCCCTTGTAGCAGAGAGGTAATGTAATGTACCAACAATGAGAGCTTTCCCAAACGTGCTGAAGCAACCGATTTCTTCAAACGCAATGAAGAACTGTGTCCGAGATAGAGTTGATCGAACTATGTCGGATGCACTGCCAATAGATCTGGAACCCAACTGCTTCAAAGTTCACGGGGCAGATGGTGAGCAGTGGGTAAAATGGGGACTTACAGCGGAAAGCCAGTGCAGAAAGAAGTCTGAAGGTGGCGATGGTGGTTATGGGGAGAGGATCGAGTTACGTCCTAGTCTCTCCTTGACACTTCACCTCTCCAAGGCCCGCAGCTCAACTTCTGCTAAATTGCTCCATGATTAACCAACCTGAGCAGAAAATTGTCTTTGACGGGTTTTTAAATATTAGCATATCCACAGCAATTCTCTCCCATCATGCTCGACGTCTGAGAAACCTGTCCAAATTCTACCTGCTAAAGACGTAAGAATCACTGTTGCGATGAGCGCTTCTCTCTCCATCGAATGCTCGAACAGTGTCGGCCTGAAACCCGCGCATTGTGTCAAGCCTCTCAAATTTGAAAAAGTCCACGCATTTGCAGCTCCCATGGCACGATCGCCC
Organism: Lunularia cruciata; assembly: GCA_948567375.1. Classification (NCBI taxonomy): domain Eukaryota; kingdom Viridiplantae; phylum Streptophyta; class Marchantiopsida; order Lunulariales; family Lunulariaceae; genus Lunularia; species Lunularia cruciata. The sequence continues at coordinate 23,797,369 of OX419755.1, read as the reverse complement.
GATTTTAACTTGAGAAATTGAGTAATGGACGAGTATTCGGAACCACCACCGGTACACTGTACATTCCAACGCGATCAAATTTCATAACACCACGTCCCATGAGAAAAGTTCCCTATGACTCAACAACCCGCTCATTGCGCCTGGCCAATAATTACTGACGTCACGAAGTTCCTTACCGTGGTAGAGTCCGCTCTTACTAACCACGCCTTGGAATGCCTGCGCCTCGCCTTACGTCACGAGTAAAGGGATCTCGTCCGTCGGCTATGGGTCAGTTTTTATCCAACAAGATGTTGCCGGATACAAGGTACAATTTGTACATTAGAACTTCCGGACGTATTTCACCTGTACGAGTACGGGTTATATTTCGCTCTAGGTACCGTAAGTTTTACGAGCAAGTACAAGTACGGAATGGTACAGGAGGACACGAGTCTAACTGGTTGCAAGGAAATAGGCTGTAGCCGGTGATGTGTATCAAGCAGCAATAGGTATTCTTTTAGATACAAGACAGCGATGAAGCGACACAAAAACAGTTAAAAAAAAGAGGCAAAACAGCAATGAATTACTCATTGGGTTCTTTCTGTAAAGGCTCTTGAAGGCACGATAAGGAACATCTTGAAAAGACCAAACCGCTGAAAATAGAACATACGTACTTAAAAAAGAGATACGATTATAGAATAATAAGGCTAGTTAACATGCTCGAAGGTTCTCATGGACTATTTGTGGAAATTCACCACGGATGCCTAATGCAGGTAGTGATGTAGTTTTCCTTCCATTTGTCTTTTGTACGTTCGTGCTGAATTCAGTATCGAAGTGGTCATTTACGAAACAAGGCAGACCGGGAACTTGATGGCATTTCATATATCGGTGAAAATGATTTGGTACAAAATCCCATATCGTCGATAACCGAAACCTCAAAGAACTGGCGACAAGATAACACACTGAATAAAGTATCATAGACGGGTTTAGACTTCTAAAATTCATTGGAGTATATTTTCTCGGTAGAGACCCATCTTATGTGATTAAGAAGTTGAGCTGGTGCACATCGGATGGATTATCAAAGAAAAGGTCCAAAACTTCACTGGAGTATATTTTCTCGATAGAGTTCCATCTTAAATTATGAAAGTTGAGTCGAAAAATCTGTCCAGAAAATGGCTGCACACAAAGGATAACAAGTAGGATGGGAAGAACCATTAAGCTGAACTATAGAGAAACGGAACTAAGCTCCAATGATATCGGAAGTGAAAAATCTGCCCTATTATATCTAGAAAGTCAAAGTGATGGGAGTGAAACTGTTGAAATGTAATTGGGTATTCAAAAATCTATTATCTAGTTTAGATAGTGCGGTGCTTCTTATATGGATTGCATCAACTAGTGCTCTATAGAAACAATGAAATGATCATCGATAAGCTATAAAATAATAAGATGAATTTGATATATAATAAATTCTTATATAACCTTGACAAAAATATCAAATGCTGCACCCATAGCTCCGTCTATCTCCAAATCCAAAGCTAGAGAAACATAAAAATATAAAGATGATCTCGTTATATACTTTTATACTTGTAAACCTTCTCTATTGTTGCTACGTCAACGCTAACCAAAAGATGAAGAATCACACCTCTGAAATTGTATTATTTGTGAGATCCATAATCACAACATCATTTATTATTATCTGATAGCCTAGACTTACATACAAATCTGTCTATATTTATATTCATCTATAATGTATTGCAATACGTCATCCAAGTAAATGTTATATTTTTTATGACCGTAAGGTAATTACTCTCTTTCGTTCAAAAGAACATCCAAATCATCCAGATTTTGCTACACCTAAATAATATCACACATTCAATTTAGTAATAAAAACAATGGATATAGTGAAATATCTCTATAAAATGCATATAAGCTGAAAATCTTTGTAAAGCATTTTATGCCATGTGCAGTATCGATTCCAACCTACCTTTGACTTTTTTTCGTGTTCAAGACTTAACGGTGTACGATCATCCAAAGTAATACCACTGGCAAATTGAATATAAAAATGTTAATAAATCATCTAAACCTCTGACTCGATACCAGATGTAAACATGAAATCTTTGTAAAATATAATTTTACGGCCTCGTGCCCTATGGATTACAGCTTACCTTTGACTTTTCCTCGTGATCAATATTCCATATTCTACGATCAGATGATGTACGCTTTCTGGTCCTTCTTCTGTACAGGCTGCGCAGAGCTGGTAACAGAGCTGTAAAGCGGCAGTTCCGTAACTGTTGGAGGGTCGTTTAGGGTTTGAATTTCAAGTATTGTACATTACATATGAGTGATGGTCATTGAATTTGCAGGATTTGGCGAATTTGGCGTTTACACATTTCATAAGTTCAGCCTTCCTTTCGTCACATCCACCAGTGTGGTCGTCATTCTTTCCGCTTTTCATTCCTGCGTCGTATTGGAGTCATCGCAATGACAAGATGGATTCCAGGTTGGTTGTTTATTTATTTATTTATTTATTTAGATTCCAGAACTGTTTACGCCACCTCTTTACGGTGGTACGTATGCTGTTCGATCAATTTTAATAAATGGCAAGACATTATTTTCTGAAGAGCAAACATCATAAAGTAACCTGTGCAGGGAAATACAATCTACGGATTTGGCACTCATCCAGCACTCAAGAAAATCCTGGACTACGGAAAGCAAAGAGACCAGTTACATCACGCACCATATCCATGCCGTTGCGACTGGAGTGACGACTAAAGAATCTCTTGGTAAGGGGCGGCACAAGGGAACCTCCTGTAGAGTGTAGTTCATCCAGTGTCCAAAAAAATGGGGAATTTACAGTATTTCGTGAATCACTGCCAGTGACGGGGTTAAATGAATGCGCTGGAGCAAATATCCCGTCACTGGCATTGAGTCACTACATTCATTTAACCAAGTCTTTCGTCGCGATCTTTTGCTCTTGCAGCCACCAGTCTGGTTTAGTTCGTCGCGCTGGACAAAACTTAGCTCATAACCTACATGAATTCCGGAGAACGTATAATTAATTTATGAAAATACTTGCTAATACGGTTTTCCCAATAAGAATCCTAGATTCAAAAACTAGATATTTGGAACTAGGCAATCTTATGCGTATAGTTTGTACTGGAAGTGTTGCTATACATACATCTTTGATAAAATCTAACTCACCATTCTCCTTATTGGAACTCCATATTTGTCAATGAAACTCAAAAGCTGATAAGAAGTTCTGATCATCAACAAACTCTACGTTATTCTTAAATAGACTCGTAATTCAAGTTTCATGAGATTTATTTGCATTTATCGAACAAATAGAGGAACATTGAGAAAAAGTTGAATTTTCTCCCATGACCCTTGCTTTAAGATCAAGGTCTAATTAAACTGTCACTCTCATACTTTTTAGCATACCTTAGACAGTGCTTCTCCATTGCTCTATAGAGAGTATTGGCTGGTGCAATCACACTAAATGATGCTTCTTTGGATACTCCAGCAGTTTGTATACCTTACCATTTGCATAACTTAGATATCTTAGGTGCAGTGAGGCATATTTCTCATATCAATACTATTAGGGCCTAGCCCCTTTTTACCTCTGTTGTTTCTCCCTTGTCCGGCTTGATGGGATCTTCATGTGTTCTACATGGTCGCCTTTTTCCTATTAAACTCTTCTAATAGCATCTAAGGACGTTGGCCTTCCTTCTCTATCACTCATTTCAAAAGAAAATTCAACAAAAAAATTCTATAGGATTTGTCTCTACATTTTCCATATAAGTATGCATAAAAGATCATATTTTAAGTTAAATCTTTGTCTGTCTTTTACTTTTAACTCTAGATGCTTTCAAACAAAACTTTGGTTTTTGCATAAATGAAATAGCAAAATAATTTATTGCAACAGTTTTTAAATGTTTAATTTAGGCCATTTAGGTTAACAAGGGTTCAAATCACTTTTTTTCCATTTATATTCACTCAATTTAATTTTTTTAAATTAAAATTTTATTCTATTCTATTTCTAATCTCATATTGCTATATCCATTCTTGTTTAAAACAGTATGATTTATTAATCTCCATTTATTAACTGATGATATTTGAACTCAAGGTTTTTTTTTCATCTGTAATTTCTAGCTTAAACTTTACCATCAATTTCCCCAAATAATCATCATCATATTGAAAAATTTATATTTTCATTGAACACTAATATAAAACTAAAGAATTAGCAAATATTAAACTACAATTGTTCAATTCTAGCATATTGGGTGTTCATTCAGTTTAGTAATATCTCCATAACTAACTTATACTTCAATCCACTCCTAATGTACAAATAATTTGGTTTTGCTCATCTCACATACTTGCATATTTCTTTTCAATCATGCCAGGGTGGAGTTAAGAAATTCACATCTATTATTCAATTGATGCTTTAGAACTCCAAAGCTTTGCATTAAGAACTTACTTTTACACATAAAAACATGGTTCAAACTTTGAAGAGGATTATAACACAACATAACAAACTAAAAAAACTTTAATTTTGGATATTATAAAAACTAAACCAAAGCAAGAAGCTTCTTAGCAAATCATTTATTAAAGAAAGAAGTAAATTATCCTAAATTAATTTTTAGTCTCAATATATTAGACAACATTAAACTTACCTTCTTCACTTTAAAATCAATGCAATCAACAACACAACAAATTATATGTATAACATTGTCATTATTATGTGAGAAATTCTTAAATTTAGTTTAAATGAACAAGTCCATTTTTACTAAAGAATATTTACTCCTATATTATGAAAAAAAATATTGATTGATTTTCATATCTTGTATTTAAGTATAATCTTTCTAAAAGAATTTGATAATATTAAATGGAGTACGTAAGATCTTGAAGTTTGAATGAGGAAAGTTGAGTTTAAGCTCCCTTAGAAACTCTTATTGAGGCCAAAGTACGTTCCAGGTGGAGCCATATTACCCTAATAAGCCTAGTTGAAGCCAAGTTAACTTAAATAATTAGCATTCAAATGGTAATAATTAGAGTTATTATACATATAGAGAGTTCAAGAAGCCCATAAATTATAAAAAGCACTTACAAATATATTGTGATGGTTCTAAATATATTATCTTACTTTGTGAGAATTAGAGATCTAATGATATCACTTTATACTTTACTATCAACCTCACTTCAATACTAAAAGATAGAAGTATGTTGCTTGAACTTCAGTCTCATATTTGAGTTTTAATTAAAAAATAATGAATTTCCTGAAAATTCATCAAGAAGAAAACTAAACAAGAAAACTAATAAATTTCCTTTAAAACTAAACAAAACAAAATAAATTGTCATATGGGTTAAGAACTTAAATATAAACTAATCAAAAGAGAAGCTAAGAAGATTAAAAGTAAATATTATATATTATAACTTATGCCTAGTATAGGATTCTTATAGAGTATAAAATATAATAAAAATAAAGCTTTAATTAGATGTTCTTCTATGTCTAAATATTCCTATAATTACTAGTTATAAGGACTTATAACAAACTTATAAGTTAAGAACTTAGAATATAAAATATAATGGAAGTAAAGTTTTATTTACATGTTTTTTTATATCCAAATTCCTGCAATGCTTATAAATGATAATAAAAAATATTGGAAATAAATACTAGCTCCTCACACACTATATTAATACAAAAATTTACTATAATAATTGAATATAATTTAGTCATGTATCTAGTTATAAACTTAAAAGGATAGTCCAAAAAATACTCAAAATATTTCATAACTAAATACATAGTTGGTTCTTAAAGACTCACAAAGGACCAAGAAGCTAACACTTTATGAGTGTTCTTATTAATATAGAAATAAGGTGTTCAAGAATTTATTTAAAGTTAGATGTCAAGACCCACTTTGTTTTGAGCACCTTTTTTTTTGTTGCTTTTTGTTGTTTTTCTCTATGTAAATAGTCCAATTCATGCAGCAAGAAGTATCATTTGCAGGAACTACTAATTCGATTGTACCCACAATATGTAGATACAAAGTGCCACAACAAAAGGGGCTCCAACGGCTACCTGAAAAAAAGGGACCAAACCCATTTTGTAAGTGTAATATTCTGAGGACAGCAGAAATCCCAAGAGAATCCCAAGAGAAACACAAGGTTTCATTCCTCAATACCGAGAAGCCCCAAAGAAGCACCTTGTCTTTATTATATAGCAAAGAGGATTCACTCAAAGGAGTTTACTACATGGATCGGTGATGTGTCAATGAGTTTAGATTAACTGTATGGATTGGTTACATGTTGATCCTTGTCTTATTTGGTTGGTCAAACAAGTTTGACCAAAGGGAATCTTTAGAGAATCTTCCTATAGGAAGCTCAAAAAGCGGTGGGTAGGGTAATGTTGGAAAGATTGAGACCTAATTCATTCCATTAGACCTCCAAAATTGGTTTTGAACTTTTTAGGATGTTTTAAGCCTCTACTCTATTAGTGGATGTACTCTTTTGGTGATGTAAAAGATCAAGGAGAGAAATAGGAGAATGGAAGATCAAAATGAAAGATCACAATGGGACTCTTGAATGAGTAAAACTCTAAATGCTTAGCATGAGCTTGTGCTTTGGTATTTATAGGGAATATATAAGGCTCTTGAGAAGCTTCTTAAGAAACTTTCTAAAAACCGCTTGCTTAGAGTGCAAGCCAAGCTTACCAAGAAGCTTCTCAAGAGTTTCTTTCTAGAAGTTGCCTACTTGGTATGCAAGCTAAACTAGCTGGGAAGCTTCCCAAGAAGCTTTCTCTTATAAGTCACTACTTGGCATGCACATTGCCCGATACTTGGAAGGTACCAAGTAGCTTCCTAGATGCTTATGGAATATTCTTATAATTCTTGGCTAATTTGGCTTATTTGCTATTTTGTTAGTTTCAACTAACTTATCTATAAACTACATATTGTTATAGGTGACACCTCTATCTGATTTACTTAGACCATCATACATAACATCCCTAAAGTTATTTCCAAGCCAATCTCTACCTTTAGATATTCTACCTAGCTAAAGGATTTATAGTAGGAGGATCCATTTTGTCTTCATTCCACATGGCTTACATTGAGGTTTCCCCAACAAAACAAGCCACTACATTATTAAGAAACCTTGACTTCATGAGTTTTTGTGTGACAATGGAGGTCATGACAACTTTTTGACAAATATGGAACTCCACCAATTTTTGCCGCCATTTCAAGAACATGCAAAAAGATGCATGTGATGCCAAAGAACCATTGGCAATCATTTCACACCCAATCTCACACATGCAACCAATGATTATGACCCTTCATCAACCACTACAATGGAAAAAGGATGGACCCCCCTCTAATAGGACCATAAAAAAGCCAATTTCTTCACATGAGGCAAATCTTTTTTCAATTTTAAATTTTCACTTTTCACTTTTCTCTCTCATTTCTTGTATTTCTCTCTATATGACTGCCATCTCTTGTGACATCCCACAAGCACTTTCCAAAGTGGACTTCAAAATCTTGTTGAAATTGTTGGGAGCTCTAAACATAGAATTGTAAAATAGAGTAGGAATTGCATTATCCTGCAAAATCAAATTTTTAGTCATGATAAGAAGAATCTTGAAGGGGAATCAAAGTGAAAAGAGGTGAGGTAGTGGAAAAATTGAGGTGAAAATCTTGATAAAACTTCTAGATTTCTGAGTGGGGATTATACTATCAAACCAACTACCTCAAGAAAAGGAAGATGGATTTCTTATTGTGGGATTGGGTCTTGCAAATAGGGCCATATTGTAGGAAAATTTTCAATAATGCCAAGAATCTAAGTGTGAAGTACTTACAAGGATGTCGCATGATATGAATGGAGGATCATTGGGAATGGTTTTTAGGTGCAGATTGCTCCTTTGGGAAAATTCATATTGATATCCTGCACATCCAACCCAAAAAATGATTAAAGGAGAGAATGAATGATTCATTTGTCAAAGAGAAATCTACAAATGAATATAAAATTGGAGATATGAAGGACTCTAATTGATGCACTATCACCAAAACAATAATGCAATTGTTGCATTAAAAAAATGAACTATGTCAATCAGAACCAAGCTATCTTCTTCCAACTTGTACATGAGAAAAAGTTGATTAGTTGGCAAGGATGTTTCATGAGCAAGTCATTGAGTTGCTAGAGGACGTGATGGAAGGTTCAACCATTATTGTGGCCCTCTTTGTTGTTCACTTCTACATTGGTATGAACCTATTAATGGATGAGGAGAAGGAGGAGTTCTTGTTCCACCTACATCATCTAGCTTACTTCAGCAAAGACCCCAACTTGCCAAAGGAGATCACTAAATACCATGAGGTGGACAAAGAATATGCCAAAACCAAAAACATTGTACAACTAGTGGAGACATACAACTCCATTAAAATTTGACAAACAACTCTAGTGGCCTGAGCAAAGTTTCAAGCTTCCAAGAACCAAAACCAACCCTAGGAGCTAAAACCTTTGTCAAAAGATAGTGGGAGTAAAACCACATTGTTCAAGTTGACTCAAGAGGGAAGTCCATCTCAAGAAAAGAAGCAGGTTAATAAACAAGTTGTGAGTGCTGCTTAGAATACAAAATTTGGGAGTGAGGAGTCTTTGAAGTGAATTTCATCTCCCATAGTGGGCAGAGGAGAAGAAGGCACAAACAAGAAATCACACTTGTTACCTCTACTAAATGAAAAATGAAAAGTTTTTTACAAACAATGGGAAGATGCCAGTTGCAAAACCCATCCAACCATGGCTCTACTATTCACTTTGGTTCATAATGAAGGAGAAGCTTTATGTCATGAAAAAAAACAAAGAACAAAACAAACTTGCCCGGTGATAGATTTTTGTCAAGGGCATGAATGACAACAAGGCAAGGACCTCACGCCAAATTCCAATGAAACTCAAGAGACAAACCCGATTGTCCCTAGTATATGAAGGAAAAGTGGATGGAGATGATGTCATCACCAATGCCCCATCCCCAACCTATGATAACAAAGTGTGCAAGAATAAGGAAGTGGCAATGGCTCACAAAGCAAAGGATACAACCATTCTAGGACACAACAAGAATCCCATGCCTAAAATGAAGAGGTCCTACAAAGATAACTAGGCAAGGATGGCAATTCTCTTCCTTGGCTAATGGCCACCTACATTTTTCATATTGTGACATTGGTGATGGAAGTGTTAGAAGAACTTCTGCCAATATACTAGAAGCTGGATCCAAAGATAAAGGAAATGGTGGCACTCATCTACCACTTACATCACCTAGTTCAAACCAAGACAAACAAGAAGGAAAAGGAAAGTAAGGAGCACCTAGAGGATTTCCAAAGGAAGGAACTAAAATGGCATGTGGAGTATGAAAAGTTGATCTAGAGCTTAAAGAAGGGTTGACAACTATAGCCTTTAGGTGTTCCACCAATAGACTCATCATGTGGAGGGGATACAAAATTGTGAAGACAAACTTGTAGCACTACAAAGAAAGCTAGAAATGGCCCATGTAGAGGCAAATACAATAGAGACCAAATATGATATCTTGAAGTAGTTGACTAACCTCTACATCTCCAACCTATCTACCAACCTCAAATGACAACAAGAGAAGGTCTTAGGACAAGACAAGCACATTCATAAGGAGATGAATAACAAATTGAGTACCAAACAAACCAGTCTGAAGAACAAATGATTAGGGCTGCTCATGACTATTGGTCATACAACCTCACAACTAGTGAGCCAATTAGAGCATTATGGTCAATGAGACCTCCAAACAAACAAAAGCAAAGGATTGGTGCACTCAAATTGATTTGCTAGAGAGGAAGATGTACTTGAACAAGCAAATCAAATTGTTGTCTACAAAACTACATAGCAATACTAATGCCAAGTTTGAGATTTAGTCCAACTTTGAATAGATCATAGAAGGCTATCAAAAGGAACTCATGGAACTAATCCACATCTAGAAGTGGGCTAAGAGTTTGGCTCTAGCACCACCTACTCCTCCCACCAAGGAATAGTAACTGAAGCCTCATCTTACAAAGATTTCTGTAGTCATTTTTGTTATCTAACAATCAAACATCATTTTGTAGATATTTGCAACATCTTTGGTTTTGTAGCCTTAGGAAGTTTGTAGATGTACATAAATTGTAAATAGGAAACCGGGCCAAACTGATACATGGTATTAGTGTGTTTGAGGTAGATGATCCTTAATTGAGTTGATTACATCTGCTACCTACCATTAGCTTTAGGATTAGGATAAGATATGATCAAGATTATGTGGTTTGGATGTACTTAGGAATTTCTAGCCATTTGGATCTTTTCATGACCAAGTAGGAAATGAATAAAAGGCTTAGGCCTTATTTTCACTAGGTCCATTTGGTTCATTCTTCTTTTGGAAGTACAATACAATATAAAATACAAATTTTATACCATCAAGACTCATGAGTTGGTGTATGTGTATTAGTTTGCTCTTTGAATGAAGCAAAAAATTCTGTTGAAATGGATTTCAAATCTCTAAAGATCATTTTTTCTCCTTTATTTATTGAAGTGCAATTAAAAAATACCAATCATCTCTCATACTCTCATCATGATTGTATGCTTAACTTGTTTAGGAGTGATGAATCCTTAAGGATGAACCTAGGCAATGGGATGTGATGATGCATTTGTGCAAGATAAGAGAGTGGCTCTCAAGGAGTTTGGCCAAAGTCCTAGGAACAGCTTTGCACAATATTGGCATCTTGTCTAATAACACTCCAAGATGGGATTCAGTAGTACAAATTGTTGTTGACTCATGTGATCTTGTTCCTTTTAGGAAAGATAAAACATGGCGTTATGGTTGTTGTCTTCAAAGAGATGTAAATTCTGAAACTATTTCCACCGGTTAAGTTTGCAAAGTTATTAGTCTTCCTTCATGCAATATTGTAGTGGGATGCTTTTTGTACGACTTGTGGCAAGGGTACTATATGAAGTGTGGTTCTTACAAATCTCACCTTGCCAATTTGTGGCTCAAACAAACTATTGGTGAACAAAGTGGCTCCAGAACAAACTGACCTTCATTCCAAATGAACCCACCCCTCCTCAAGGATCCCTTGGATTTGACTCTTTAGCATGTAGGAGAATAGATGACGTAAGATTTTGTAGTGTCACTTGTTTGGATGACATTACACTCTTCTAGGAATCACACTGGCTAAGAGGCTAAACATAAAATAATACATTGTCTTCATTATGACCCTATCTGCCTCAATCTAGCTATTTCCAACCCATATCCTCAAGGGAACAACCTATTCTTACCAATTATACTATAGTGAGTTGACACTAAGTCACCACATTAGACTCCAACCAAACAATCAAGTAAGTCTATTGTCTCCATTATAAATAATAAGACTTATAACATCTTTGGCATGTCCGTCCATTTCATCTAACTTCTGATTAATTTTTTCTCTTTTACCTTTCTTCCTTATATATGCATTTTCTCTCTAAAAGAAAAAGGTAATATCAATAAAAAAAATGGTAAAAATTTAAGCTCTATCTATTTTTCTATAATCAGAAGCATTACTCAACTAAAGAAAAGTCCATGAGAACATTCATTGTTATGCTCAATGAATATCCAAACATAGTTCTAATAATTCTTAATAGTTTTCTTGCTTATAAGATTCTAGATGTGAATATTTCAAATAATTAATGTACATTTGTTTTCTTGTATCTAAAAAGTTAGTTATATTACTACATAAAATTATTTGATCTAAACGTATGTGAAACATATATATTTCAAAAAGGAGGACAATCCTACTAAGATTTGTATTGCACTCTCTATTAATATTTTTCATATATGTAGATTCATTTATTTACATATTTATGAGTTTTATTTATGAGTTCCTATAAAATGAATTTTATTTTTGAGTAAAAAATCCTACTCTTAAATAAGCTTTTATTTATATCACAGATAAATTCACAATAAAAATATTTTAAAATTTTATTTAGATCTTTATATCTTAAAAAAGGTAATGGATTTCTCAACCGATATTTTATATCAAAAATTAATTTATATTTTACATGTGTTATTTTAGTTTACTATTCATAGTAAAAGTACTAATATATTAAAATTTCTTTTCTAAAGTTGTTCTCTCTATATAAATGAATTACAACATAATTATATATTAGGGTGTTTTACTACATCTCTTGTATTGGTCTAAATTATATTTTTAATTCAAATTTTTATCTTCATTATATGTTTTTATATTTTTTTTAATTTTATATTAATATTAATATTATAAAATAATATTTTATAAATCAATATTTTTAATTTTCTTATGATTTAATTGTAAAATAATCCAATTCTAAAGAATCAAAGTATATGAGAGTAATATTTTATGTTATGAGTAAGTACAATTATTTGTAAATATAGTGTGACATTATTGATCTTTTTTTCATTAGATTTGTGGATAATCATAGCAAAAAATAAAACTATTGGAAACTATCTTCTTGGGAAATGGTATGATACATAATTCTTGCACATGTTTTTTATACAACAATCTTGCCTTAATAACATGATCTTTATACACACACCACATAAAGATAGGATCCATTGCATAATTTATGATTCTCAATCAAACAATTGGAAATCTTCAATAAAATCTATCTGCCTATCTATATCAATTGTTAAAGAACAAGGAGAGAAAAAGAGAATGGAAAATCACATTGGATCCCTTAAATATGAGGAAAAAATTTGAATACATAGCTTGAACTTGGACTTTGGTATTTATGTGCAACTTAGGTATAAGGTTCTCTAGAACCTTCTATGGAAAGTTGCTTCTAGAAATTATCTTTCTTGGAATGCAAGCTAAGCTAACTATTTTACTTGGTGTGCAAGCTAAGCTAGCTGTCAACTTGGCATACAAGTTACTCAATCCTTTGAAGGTTTTAAGAAGCTACTCACCAACAAGCTTCTTGAATGCATCTAGAACATTCTTAGAATTTCCTAGATATATGCTAGTTCTATTAATTTATAACTATATTTAGCTCTTGCTAACTCCATATTAATTTTTGCTAACTCTACATTATTATGTATTCCTCCACTTCTAGTTGGTGATGTCCTCATCACCATGAAATCTTCAAACTTACATAAGTTGTTTGTGTATGTTGGGGATGAGGAATAGGCTCACATGTGGCATCATGAAAAAGATACACTTTCAAAAGGATCTTATATTCAAATTTTCATTGGCACCCATGTTGGATGTTGCAATGTGCAAGTATATGGTTAACTTTGTATTCTTTATGATCAATATAGAGATAAGAAAAGAATGAGGTTATGTATGAGTAGGGAAAGAAGATAGTTAGGTTTCAACTTTGAGATATGGAAGACAAAATGTGACTAAGAAGTATATGTTTGTGTGCAACAAGAGAAATGATCTGAATAATATCAAAGGACCTACCCAATTAGTAGTAAGTTTACAAACTTAAACGTCCAAAGGGAGAGGAAGATTACTAGAGGAAACATAACCTTATCATAAATTTGAAAAGTAAGATAATGATGATGACTATTAATTTGTTGCTTTTTCCAAATTTAATCAATAAGAATATGAAACTTGGCTTGTTGTAAGGAAGTTGATAGCTTGGATAAGGTGGAAGTACAAAGGACATGAGATTGCGGTGGAGCTAGAATTACTACAATAAGAATCTAGAATGAGTGGATCTTGCTTATAGTTAAGATAGAAGGGAGAGAAGCATGTACTTGCATGCTTGAAATTATTCTAGGTAAACAAAATAGCTATAAGATAAGTATCCCAATCAATGGGATAAATATTGACAAAGGCATGTAGCATCTTTTTCTAAAGTATGATATGCATGTTTTGTTTGCCCATCAATCTGAGGATGATATGCAGTAGACAAGGCAAGCTTAGTGCCGAGAAGTTTGAGAAGTGCTTGCCAAAATTTGACAATGAATTGAGGATCATCATCAGAAATAAGAACACTTTGCATCATATGGTGATTGCAGATTGTATTGAAGTAGATCTAAGCCAACATTGGAGCATCCACAATATCCATGGTAAGTGTGAGGTGAATTTTCTTGCTAAGCTTATTAAAAAACATTAGATTTTTGTATGGGCTTGAGCCATCTTTGACAAGGCTTACATCAACTAGGTGGAATGGGGAGTGGTTGGTGTAGTCTACCCAGATTTTGGTTGTTGGCTTTGTTGTATTGGAAGCTCTCACAAGATCAAATAAATAATGCATTGATAGTGCATCAAGAATGACATGGAACTTTTTGGGTTTTTATTCAAGCTTGATATCAAAAAATTGTAGATGTTCCTCTTATTAATGATGACTACTCTTCATGTGATCCAAATGTAAGGTCTATGACAAGAATTTGTGATCAATTTACATTATAATTTTTTTTCCCAAGAGGTAATATCTCTATACCTTTGTTGTATATACCATTGCAAGTTTTTTTTTATCTTGAGTGGAATAATTATTTTCTATTATGTTTAATAATCAAGATACAAAAGAAATAGGATGTAATCCATTTTGGAAATTCTTATTGCAACATAGTTCCAATGGCAAATTCAGGAGTATCAAAATCAACCACACAAGGTAGATGAGGATCATATGCTTGGAGAATATCATATGCTTAAGTTTCTTGAAAGCTTCTTCTTGCTTGGTGTTCCATTGAAAGGTTGTTATCTTTCCCAAGAAATCAATACATTTAGATTGGTGGATATGCCATTAGGTCTAGTCTTTTAGGCCACTCCAAGGAGTACACTTCAAAGTGCAACTCCAAAGAGCCCACTTCTTCTATGTTAAGCATTTGAGCTCTTGGCTATGGTGGATAGAGGTTGGCAAGTGGAACTTGGATTCTCTTAGCTAGAGTGGATGTGGCTTGATGATGTAATCAATGCTTTTTGATAGAGCATTTTGAGTGTTGAGATCTGATTTCTAATAATCTAATACATAGACAAAGTCAATGGGGAAATTGGGTACAAGAATTATGGGTGTTGGTGGAATATCCAAGCTATGTATGATGGTACTTTTGATCATTGTTACTTAATTCTCATTTAAGTTGTGCACAAAAGTAATATCAAGTTTACTACAAATCTGATAGACAAGTTGACAACTGAGTGGATAAGTGTGATTGACATTGATTAGATTGTTGTAATTCAATTCCAATTTCAATTGAATGGATTGTGCATACAAGTGCTATCAAGTTTACTATAGATCCATTAAATAAGTTGACAATTGAGCATATTGTATACAAAAAGTAGTACCTAAATTTCCCAAATTTGAGGTTATGGGTGTCAAGAATTGGCCAGATTTGGAGATGCACTCCTTTCCAAATTCTTGAGTTAAGGTTTGATTTGGAGGAGATTGGCTAGATTTAAAGGTCTGTCATATCAATAGATGCATTCACCTTCCAAAATTCTTGAGTTAGGGTTTGATTTAGCAAATGTTCTAATCTCAATTGAGTGGATTATGCATTAAAGTGATATCAAGTTTCATATAGATTATATAGACAAGTTGACAATTGAGCGGATTATGTGCAAAAGTATTATTGAAATTTTCTGAAATTGAGATCACTTCAAGGTCATGAGTGTGAAGGAAGAATCAGTTAGATTTGGAGATGCACACCTTCCAAAATTACTAAGTTAATGCTTGTTTAGAAGAGGTTGGCTAGATTCAAAGGTCTATCAGATTAGTAGAGGTGCATACCTTCTAAAATTCATGAGTTAGGTTTTGATTTGACAGAGGGTTTATCAAATTGGTGGAGGTTAACCAAATTTGGAGAGGTTCAAATTGGTAGAATTTAGGCATTTAGATGCTTCAAGGCATAGGACTATGTGCCAAAGAGGTAACAAAGGCAAGCTTGCTACTGTGAGACTAGCATAGTTAGTGAAGTAGTAGTTGGTCAAAATCAACCCACCCATTAGTTATTTGCATAGTAGAGTTTGAAACCTAAATCCTTGGTTCTTGAACTAGCTCCTTTGCAAACTTATCTACTCTTCCTTCTTGTCCTTGAGATTGATGGAGTCATATCTATACATATGTAGCTTTGCCTAGGAGAGGAAATTTTATCTCAAATTTTTTTGTAACATAGGAGTAGATAAACACTCATGTTATGTCAAAATGGTAGCAAAGCAAATCCAATTGGATTTGTAAGATTTGGATTTCTTGTGATTGGAACACCTTTATTTTTTATTTCTTGTTTACACCATGTTTGTTTGAGGTACCTTGATATTTAGAGCATTGGTGCTCTAGTGTGCTCTTGGTAGTGAGGTTAGAATGATGTCCAAACAAAATAGGTATGTTTCTCTCTAATGAGGCAAGAAGTGATGACATATAGACCATGAGAGTGCATGCGTGTTATGATAGTAGGTTATTGGTGCACTTTTCTCTAGTATTGTTGTCACAATAAGATGTACTTAGGTGACATTAGTAAGTAGTGTTTGGCTAGTGGGAATACATTGTAATGGAACTTGGTCATTGCGATGTGGTGTTTGGGGTACATTGTCAAGATGATTTTTTAGGACTCTAGAAGGGATTTTGCTATAGTATACAATGGGTTTATTCAAATTAGTACATGGTATCAACCTATATCTCATGTCATAGTGAGGGAGGAGATTGATTTTAGAGCCAAGTTTGTCACAAGAGTTGACACAATTGAGAGTTCACATTGTGTATCCAAATCATTGTTGTGGGACATGGATGAGATTTATGTGGCCTTGAAAGGGACCAAATACTACTTTGGTTTAATAGATACCATTGAGTTGGATTTCTTCATCCAAGAATGATAGTTAGTGTGATTTGTAGCAAATGAAAAACTCAACTTTGTTCAAGCCCTTCATGGCATGTAAGGGGTTGTTTGAGCACTTGGAGCATCTAACTATGGAGAAATACCCATGATACTATTTACCTATGGAGAATTACCCTGATTTTAGGCAAACACTCTTGGAGTAGATTGACCTATGGAGATAATATTGGTTTTCAAACTACATCTCCATCACTTCAAGCTTGGTTTAAAGGTCAACAAGAAATACCCATGACTTCTAGTTTAATAGCATTGATGTATCTAGTGGTGGATCCCTAGTTGGAGATCGTGCTACATAAATGGTGGTACCGCTATTGGAGGTAGAGTGTTGAGGTTTAAACCCATGGTGGAGTTCTTCCAATGCTTGAGGAAGACCTACCAAGGACTTCAGACTAACAAGCTAAAAAGCTTGCAAAAGTTCCAATGGAAGGTTAGAAAGAGCTTATGCAAGGCATAAACTTGCATGAGATGGTTGATCAATATTACTCAAGGACTTATTGAGCCATAAGCTATCTAGTTCTTCTATGGGATATTGGACATGGAGTTGCAATATAGAGTACGTGATGCTATGTTATTACATGCTACCTCACCAACTTTGGTGTTGGTCCTTGGTTTGGCAAAGCAAATTGAGCTCAACGTGATGCATGAGAGATTGGTGACCTTTGAATTTGGTAAGGAGACCTCATCCACAATCATTACTTCTTGTAGAGTATAGCAAAGTGCACTATACCATATTTTTTTTCAATGGCAAAGTGTAATACAATTAACTAGACAAGTTAGCTACAAGTGAAAATTTGCTTGGTAATATCTTTGGAGATGTTATACATAATGGTCTATGTAGATTAGATAAAAATATTCACCAAAAGAGGACTTCCACTAATAGTGCAGGAGGCCAAAAACACACCAAAAACTTCAAAAGCCAATTTTAGAGACCTAAAAAAAAAATTAGGCCTCAAAAAATATAATCTTACCTCCCTCAAGGGCAAAGGTTATGCCTTCTCTCCCTCTACATTTGTCTCATTGATATTTTTCCAATGGTACCTCTTCCATGTTGTTTTGAGTTTCTTACCAAAAAAATTCCCTTTGGTGAAACTTGTTTGGCCAACCAAATATAACAAGTGTTGACACATCACCAATCCATGTATCTAATCTAAGAGTGTAGCTCCCTTGGAAGGGATCTTCTTTGCTACATAATAAAGACAGAGTGCTCCTTTGGACCATTGGAGTTTTAGGGAGTTCCAATCTTGTGTGCTTTTGTCTTTGGGAAGTTACTGTGGTATTAGAGTAGGTGTTCTAATCCAAGTGAGTAGACCATCCCTCTTGGAAAAACACAAGCTATTGAGATTGATTAATTTTGAGGATAGAAAGAGTAATGTGGATTGAGAGGTTGGGTGTTCTAGAGAGAGGATAGGATGGATCTTCCTAGATGATGATTTCTTATTTTCCTTCTTAAATCCTTCTATATCAAGATTATATACATACAATGCAAGCAAGTGAGAGTGTACCTTGTTTACCATTTTAGAGCAGATTTTATGGACATGTAATAAATTTGCCAAACCTTGTGATTCTACCAATTGTGAAACAATAGAAAGTAGGATTTGAAAATTTACATTTTGTTATGATATAATGGATTTGAATATACCAAATTCTCTTTGTAACAATATGGAATTTAGTGATGAAGTTAGTTAGGGCTAACTAAGTAGCAAATAGGAAAAAATAGTCTAGAATATTCCAAAAGTATTTAGGAAGCTTCTTGGGAAGCTTCCTAGTTAGCTTAGCTTGCATCCCAAGTATGTAGCTTTTAGAAGCTTCTAATTAGCTTAGCTTGTACAACAAGTAAGTGACTTCTAGAAGGAAGCTTCTTGAGAAGCTTCTTGATTAACTTGGCTTACACTCCAAGAAAGCGGCTTAAGGAAGCTTCTCAAGGCCTTGTATACTCCCTATAAATACCAAAGCCAAAGCTCATGCTAGGCATTTGGAGTTTCCTTCATTCAAGTGTCCCAATGTAATCTTCCATTCTCATATTTCTCTCCTTGGTCTTGGGTCTTTTACACTCTTCCTTTCAATACTCAAGTAGAATTCCATATGTAGTTAGGCAAAAAGTAATATTTAGAGATTTTGGAGCTCATAATTTTAGTGAGGAGAATTATGAATAAATGATAGCCTCTGAGGTCCCAATTGTAGTTTCAATAGTCCATTCTCCTTCTTGAGTGATCACATTAACCCTATATTGAAGTAGGAAAAATCTATTGAGAGTCCATGGTGTGTACAAATCATGGAGTTGTAGTTGCAAGTTCCAATGCAAGGAATGCAAGGGATGTTGAACAAGTTCTGAGAGATCAAGATGATAATCAAGGTATTAAAAAGTCAAGTATATAAATTCAAGAGTGATAATGTAATACAAGTGTGGAGATTGTTCCAAAACTCAATGAAAAGAACCATAGTACATGTAGAGTCACCCATGATGATGACATAGATCCCGATCAACTATGAAGCCACATTTTTACTACGGATGAAGATGATATATAACATTGAGCCATACAAAGTACAATGATCTATGTGAGTAATGGAGAATTGGATCTCAAGAATAAATCAATACTTTCAGTTATTCATAAGATAGATCACAAATTTTTCTACAAGCATGTTTTCATGTGAGTACTTGATTGATAAAGCTCTCACTTGGTATGATACTCAAGAATGATCAATGTTGACACAAGGAAGGGGGATCACTTGAATGATAATGCAAGAAGGGTTGTTGAAGAATTTTCAATCAATGGATTTTGTATAGATTTTGTGTGGATTTTGTGTTTGAACTTGAATATAGGAGTTGAATCAAAAGAATAACATATAAGAATATGTGGAGGCATTTCTCAATGTTCATTTTTCTATAATTAGTATGAGCCCAAGACAAGCTCTACAAAAAATTGGGGAGAGGAAGAGGAAAAGTGTATAAAGATTGAAGAGACAAACATACAATTAATCATTGCATACAACATCCTAGAAAGCAATCAGATGAGAGCATTGATAGACCCTAATGCAATAAAAAAAATTTGTCCTGCTTTGTTGCAATTAAGGTTGGAGATGGAGCTAGAGAAGGATGAGAGTGAAGAAGTAGAGTTACCTAATGGTTAAACAAAGAAGATTGAATCATTTGCTAGAAAAGAAGCACAATCTATAAAAGAGTATAAGAAAGAAATTGAGTGGCAAGTGATATGGTTAGTTCATTATGATGTGATATTGGGTACCATGATGGAGCACTACAACCCCACAATAGATTGGCAATGGAAAATAGTGAAAACTAGCCTATAAAATGTATTTGGACATAAGATAAGATCCCAAAGTTAAGAATGACCTTTCTATATCATAGGGATAACAATAAGACAAATAAGTGTTTCATTGGCCTAATAAGAGAAATCTAGAGTATGCAACTAGATGGGAAAATTCTTGACAATTTGAAAGATGTGAGAGATAAATTTAAGGATTTATTTCTTGATGATTTACCCTCAAAAATAACACCAAGAAAGATAGTAGATCATAAATTAAGATAATTCCTTGGATTACATCTTTACAAAGCCCCATACCAACTATCACCTCATGAGTTGGAAGAATACAATGCTCAAATCAAAGATATGTTGTAGAAAGGGTTCATCCAACCCAATGTATCACCATATGAGGCTCCTATCTTATATCCATTATCTCAAATGGATGACCTGTTTGATCAACTCAATAAGATAAAATACTTCACCAAACTTGATCTATAGAGTAGGTATAACCAAATTAGGATTGTAGAGGAAGATATACACAAAATTGCCTTTCAAACAAGGTGTGGTGTAATACCAATAGCTAGATAGATGATCTAGAGATGAAATTTGGTTTGGTAACATCGCAAGAATGTTGTATATGATGGACTTAGTAGATAAGCTAGAGGTATCACCAAAAGAGTACTTCTACTAATAGGCCAAAAATTGAAACATGCTTGGAAACTTTAGAATCAAGAGCTAGACATATGATCCAGAGGTGAAACTTGGGGTGGAAACATCTAGAAGGAATTAACACATGATGGAGAACGTAATCAAATAGAGATATCACCAAAAGAGCACTTCTACTAATAGGGTAGAAGCCAAAATAGGCCTAAACTTTAGAGGCAATTTTGGTGGCCTAAACGCATGAATTAGGCCTTTAAAATGTATATCTTGCCTCCCTCCAATGGAGAAAGGCTGGCCTTCCTTCCCCTTGGTTTGTCTCACCAAGAGCTTTCCAATGATACCCAACGTGATTTTGAGAATCCTATAGGAAGATTTCCTAAAAGATGCCCTTTGGTCAAAGCTTGTTTGACCAACCAGATGGGACCAGGACCAACATGTCACACATCCAAGCAAGTAATCTAAGGGTGGAGCTTGCGGATAGGTCACCTACTCATTTACCTAATCCTATGGTGGAGCTTCCGTGGAGGAGATCTTCCTTGGCTATATAATAAAGAGAAGGTGCTCCTTTGGAGCATTGGAGATTGAGTGTGAAATCTGTGTTTTCTCTCTTGAAGAGTTCTCTTGTCCTTGGAGTATTACATATGAACACTTCAAGTACCTAATGATGTTATTCAATTTCACCAATGCACTAGCCATTTTCATGAGTTTGATGAATGTTATATTTCATCTATATTTGGGTTTCTTATGATTTTTCTTGATGATATCTAAGTCTATAGTAATACAATGAAAGACCATAAGCACATATGTAAGAAGTTCTCCAAATTCTGCAAAAGAATCAATTGTATGCCAAAATCTCAAAGTGCAAGTTTGGCAAGTTTGAAATAGATTACTTTGGTCATAAATTAAGTGCAAAAGGTATCTAAGTCCTAACAAATAAAATAAAATTCATTCAAAGTGGGGTGTTCTAGAAGATTATACTCAACATACAAGTTTCTTGAGATTAACCAGATTCTATTGTCAACTTTTCAAGGACTTTTTCAAGTTTACAAAACCCCCTAATATCATTACTTGTCAAGGGAAAGAAATGGGTGTGGGAAACCGCATAAGAACTTGCCTTTCAAGCATTGAAAGATGCAGTACTACATGCACTAACCTTGAAATCGTATGATTCCCAATGCCCAATCAAGTTGGCTATAGATGCATCAAGCATTGCAATAAGAGCTACAACAAGAATGAAAAGATGGATGGCAATCAATTGTGTAATTTTCTAAAAAATTGTTATTGGTGGAGCAAAATTATCACACCATTGAATGAGAAGAGTTGGAAATTGTCTTTGCTACCAAGCATTGGAAACACTATCTTGGCAAGAAGACATTTGTAATTGAGACCAACCATAAACCACTAGTCTACCTAGAGATACCAAAAGACCTATCCAGTTGATAAATTTGTTGGGTATAGGGAGACATTGGCTTAACATGACTATCAAATATGTGGAGTGCAAGAAGCAACTTGTAGATGCATTCAATTAGATGCCTACAGAAATTTGAGTGAATGCAAAAATCTGGTTGAATAGGTCAAGATAAACCTAGATTTTTGGACAAGGATTCTTGATGCTACAAAGACTGACCCGTAGATTATAGGCACTCAATCATCCAAAGGTGTCACCAGTACCCCAAGGATTCAACTTCATGGATAGCAAGTTATGGATCCCTAATACTCCAAACCTATAGACTGTTAAGTCTAGAGTTTGATTATTACTAGAATGCCCTACGGGATAATTATCACAAGAATGTTGAAGAGTTATTACAAGATAGATCTTCTACATGAGTATAGAAGTGTAAGCATAGGGCAGATATTCATACTACAAGATTCCATTTATGGGAATGAATAGAAAGATAGTTCACATTGGAACAAGTATCTTTACGAATACAAATGCAAAGAAAGTGTAACTTATCTTATTAGAAGCATATTCTCATGAGATTTCTATAGACACCAAGATCATGGAAAACAAAACTTTAGAAAAGAAGTTGCACTCACTTGAATTTTATGATAATGTATCTTACATGAGTAAATGGATTCTATTATAGATAGGCTATGGGAGCTATGGTCAGTTGGATTGTGGGCATGGCTACAAGACTTGAAAAAGTAGCTCCAAGACCTATAGGAAGGCTCTAAGACCATAGGATGGCTACTTGCATAGGCTTTACATGTGGAATTCAATGAGGTGATATCTATCAATTGGTACTAAAAATCTAGGATTTTGATACAAGATCAATCTACACCATATATAATGTTCTATATAATGTTCTTTGAGTGCTATTGTATAAATAGTGTAAATATTGGTAGTCAATAAGGTTTTCCTAACTCTTGTTTTACAATTCTTGATCAAAAATTTAAGAGTAAATAAAAATCTTGTGCAATTATAGACACAAGCAAATGTTGGCCAAACCACATGAAATTTGGCATAATTTCTATGCATATTTTCTTGACCAAATTAATGAATAATTTTGCTCTATTTCATATCTAGATTTGGATTTTTGTTGCTCTATCAAATTTGTAGTTGCAAATTTTCTCCTAACATGAACCACCATTGTCCCTAAATGTTATGGTTCTACCATTGCAAGTCATGTTGGAGTGGGAAAAACTTTAGATACAATCAAATGCCATTACTATTGGCCCAAGATGGGCCAAGATGTGATGGAGTATGTTTGAAGTTGCTTCCTTTTTCAAAAGAATAAAGCCCCTAATCAAGCTCCCATAGGTCTTCTTCAACTCCTTCCTACCCCTAAACAATGTTGAGAGCAAGTCAACATAGATCTAGTTTGTGAATTACCCAAGACCACCTCAAGGTTTAACTCCATTATAGTCTTTGTGGACCAACTGAGCAAATGAATTCATTTATGTCATATGACCAAGGATGGGATTGTGTTGCCATGGGCTCAATTGTACTTAGAAATGGTCTTTTCTCAACATGGACTATCTCAATTTCTCATCATAGATCATGGCACTCAATTTACTAGTTTATTTTGGAGAACACTCTTGGAATCTTCAAAACCAAACTTGCAATTTTATAGCCTACCATCCACAAACCAATGGACAAATAGAGTGAGCTAATTGCATTATCAAGGACATGCTATAGGACTTCACTCTAGAGGAGCAAGAAAGGTGGGACACATTAATTCCCTTGGTAGAATTTGCCTACAACAATTTGGTAAATGGATCTACAAAGATCACACTATTCTTCCTCATGTATGGAGAACATCCTTTCATACCTTTGAGCTTGTTAAAGGTCAGCCCAATGGCTAAATTTTTTTGTGCTATCAATAGTTTTGTGTCTCAAATCCAACAAGGCATGGAGAATGCCAAGAACAAGTTGAGGATAGCCCAAGATTGCCAAAAACAATATGCAAATTCACATCATTGGCACATGAGGTTTGAAGGTGGGAGTCAAGTGTGGCTATCCACAACCAACATTAGATTAGTTGGCCCTTGTAAGTTCTAACCTTGCTTCATTGGTCCTTTTCCCATCATCCAATAGTTGAAGCAATGACATATCACCTCAAGCTACCTTCACACATGAAGATCCATCTAATGTTCCATGTTTCTTTGCTACAACATTATGCACCCCAACTTTGACACTTTCCTTCCATACAAAAAGCTCAACCTTGTCCATCACTCATTGATGTAATTGAGGAATACAAAGTAGAGTGTATTCTCCAAAAATGCATACAAGGTACTTTGAGCCGGCATGTCTTTCAATCAGGATGAACCTTTGATGGCTATTATGGTAGGGCACCATGGACTAAGAAGGCAAAGAACCACAACTCCATAATACTCTTCCAAGGCTAACACTCCAAGACTCAAGATATTACTCATTAGAGAACTCAATGAGAGAGAGGTAATTGCAAATGAAAGGATGATGAGTATCTCCTCACCCCAAGTTTATATACTTATGAAATAGTTATGCACCAAAGTTACTAATTATTGGAGTAACTCAAGTTACTAGGCTAAAAGTCAAATAAAGTCAAAAAGCTAAAGGAATATCCATACTCATAGGAATATTCTCCTAAGCATGTGGTCTTATCTTGACCCAACCATTAAGTCAAAGATTCCTTCACATGGGCTATCCTTGGACTATAGAAGAATAAAAAAAAAGGCTTGTGGGTCCAAGAGTTCTCAACTCTTTCCTCAAAGCCAAACACTTAAGAATACCAAGTCAACACACTAGAATCCAAAATAGTGATGCTCATCTTTTCCACTTCCTCTAAAGTAAGGTCCCCTTTATCTTAGCTATGACTAACTTTAGCTAATCATGATTAAGGCAGAAGCATCCTTTATCTCTATATAAATAATATCTCTCAAGTACTTATAATACCAAACTAAATATCACAATACCACACACATGCACAAATGGGTGTTATAGTACCTACCATCAATGTGTGGAATATCTTGTACATTAGAAATGATGCACATTTTATGAGGCAACTTTAGAATCCATAGTTAACTTGTCTAATGCATTGGTATTAGTGTTATATTTTGAGCATCAACTTTGCAATAAGGACATTGCATCTTAAATGGGAAATGTTTTTAATACCATTGGCTAGAAAAATTAACTACAAGTGAAAATTAGCTTGGTTATAAATTTAAAGATTTTATACACAATGGTCTAAGTGGATTAGATAGAGGATTCATCAAAAGAAGAATTCCACTAATAGGGTAAAGGCCACAAATACACCTCTAAAGTTTTTGAAGATCTGACTTAACAAACGAATTAGGCCTCAAAACATAAACCTTCATCTTCACTCAAGGAAAATTGCAATGCCTTCTTCCTCTTTTCTTTGTCTTTTCAAGATCTTTCTAATGGTACCTCTTCTATGCTATTTTGAGCTTCATATAAAAAGATTTCCTTTGGTCAAACTTGTTTGACCAACCAAATAGAACAAGGTTAACATGTCACCAATCCATGTATCTAATCTAAGAGTGTAGATCCTCTGGAGGGTATCCTCTTTGCTATATAATAAAGATAGAGTGCTCTTTTGGAGCATTGGAGTTTCTAGGAGTTCCAATCTTATGTCCTTTTTACATATAGAATGTGACAATCATCTTCTTGTCAATAACAACTAACAAGTGGTGGTATTGCTTGTTGGATTTGTAGTGGACTTCACCACAAGAAGTGTAGCCAAGGTAGTGGGCATGTTATCTTTTGAGCACCTCAACCAGCCCAGAGGCAATGTGAGTATTGTAATAGATTTGGTTATACCAATGACCAATGCTTTAACCTATAACCCGAGTTATGGCATGGAAGAGATGCTATGGTAGGAGGTAAAGGAGCCACAAGCCATGGAAGAAAAGGTGGTGGTAGAGTGTTCACCCTTGGTAGGAGCATAATACCTGCCTTTACTTCTAATACAACCAAGGCTACTCATATTGAGCAATTGAAATAGAGATTGGCTAACAGGGCTATAGCTTAAAAAGATCATATTCAAGTGTTGAGGCTTCAACTTCTTATGTTGGTGATAGAGATATCCTTGACTTTCATGTGCAGATCAATACAAATAGATGCATCCACTAAAATGACTAGAAGTGTTAACATACTTTTGAGCCTAGTAGAGCATCAAAGAAGTTGGAGCCATAGAGAGGAGAAACTAGTAGATAGGTCAAGCTTACCTAATCTTTCATACTTTTTGAGGCCACTATAGATGACATCTTGGTTCCTAGACACCACTAAGTCAAGGATTCCTTCACATGGGCTATCCTTGGACTAAAGAAGAATCCAAAACAAAAAGGCTTGCGGGCTCAAGAGTTCTCAACTCTTTCCTCAAAGCCAAACACCTAGGAATAATACCAAGTCAACACACTAAAGTCCAAAATAGTGGTGCTCATCTTTTCTACTTCCTCTAAATTAAGGTCCCCTCTATCTTAGCTATGAATAACTTTAGCTAACTATGACTAATATAGAACCATCCTTTATCTCTATATAAATAATATCTCTTAAGTACTTGTAATACCAAGCTAAATATCACAATACCACATACATGCACAAATGGGTGTTACAGATCAACATTGGACTAGCTGTAGTATTGCATGCAAACTTATAGGTTTAGAGGTATATGTATGTGCAGAGTGATGAGACTACTATAAGAGTATCTTGATATCATCTTGCATATTTGGCATATTGGTATCCTAAGTTATTACTTATGTGAGTAGTTAGTGGTCACCAAAAGATCCTACCAACAAACATTTGATTGTTGGGGGTATAGGATCTTGAGAGACATGGTACCATTCATTTGGTGATTTTTAGATGGCTATGTCAAGGACATACCCATGTTGGCTGAGGTCAAGGTTTACAAGATCTCCATTCAAGTATTTTTTGGGAGATGTTACATATACTATAATATCTCCAAGTTCATCAAGCAATTTCTCACAAATACATTTTGGACAGCGTCCCGTTGATGGATGACTCTTATACATGGGTGATGGCAAGTACACATTAGGTCCTATCTTGGATTGGTGTTGCAATGTGTGTTCGATGCAACTAGAGTTGGTCTTGGGTACATATCTTTGTCTTTGATGGACAAAACTCCTACATAGAGAGGTTTTATAGTGTGCATATGATGGAATTCAACAACTACCATACCTTTCTATTTATGGTATTTTGGATGTTGGGTGCCAATCTTAGATAGTGGGAGTGGCTCTTAGGTCACCTATGGCAATGGTGAACCTTGTAGAGCAGCCTAGAGCTGGTTTACCCACACTCATGAATTTCCCAACCTCCCATGCTCATTAAGAGAGAGAAATTTTGGACTTGTTTGGGACTCACAATTATAGTTGTTGGTGGAGCCCAATGCTAATGAGAGAGAGAGAGCATATGATTGGTTTCTATACCATTATTACCATCATTTCAAAGGCATCCAAGCATCAAATGTTAGGTCATGCTACAAACTTTAATTGTTTAACCTAGATTATGAGCCTTGGATTGGTTGAGCAGCATATGATGCACTTGAGAAGCATCACCATTCATGTACTTGTAGCTCTATACCTATCAAGATAATTTAGGCATATGTTGGGAGTAATGTACCAAGTGGGTATGGTATTTTTGGTATATAACTAGGGATTAATTGTGAGAGTGGTCTACTTGGGATACATTTAGATGAGCATGGTCTACTTAGGATACACTCTTAGTCTACTTGAGATGCAATTACATGACATATGGAGCTTGTGGCTAGAGTAGAAGGAGTTTTTTCTATGAGCTTGTAGACCTAGTTGATGAGATATATAAGTATTGCTCCCAAGGCCTCAATCTAGGATCAAGTAGTGTGTCTTCCACCTCTAGCAATACAATGATACTTAAGAACCAAACATTAGACCCAAGTTCACAAGAAGGGAAAGACAAAGAGTTTGGAGGTTCTTGAGGAGCTACATAAGTTGTTTTCCCTTTGATATGAAAAAGTTGGATGCTCTAAAGAGACCTAGTATCTGGATTGAGTTGACTAGTGATATAATAGTCTTTTGATATCCTTACAAATATAGTGACATGGAGAGAGCCTTGATTCAAAGCAAGATTTGGGACCTTTTTGATGTTATTTTGGTGGAGATCTCACATGGAGAGTATGCTTCAACCATAGTGATGCAAGCCAAGAAGGATATGCATGTCAAGTACATAGATAGGTGGATGTATGTAGGTTATTATCATATCAACCAATAGACTAAGGTTGATCCATATGCCATGCTTATACCAAAGGAGATCTTTGATGTGATTGTGCATGCAAAGGTCTTTAGTATTTAGGATCTTTGGAGAAGATATCATTAGTGCCAATCAAGGAGGAGTACAAGTCCAAGATATCATTTTGGGCTATTGATTCTCACATCAAAGATATATTGTATCAATGGTGCTTCTTACCTTTTAGATTAAAAAATGCTCCTCCAAAATTCTAGAGAGTCATGGATAAGATCCTCAAGCAATTGACTTTTACTTGGTGCTATATTGATGAATTTTTTGTTTATAGTGCTACCATGGAGGAGCATGAGGGATATTTTTTTGAGACATTGAGATCTCATAAACTCAAATAACATCTCATAAAGTGTAGATTTCTTCCAAGAATAGGTTGAGTATTTGGGTCACACTATCTATCTTGGTAGACTTGGTGTCTAGCATACCAAGGTGGAGGCTATTGCATATATTTCTTGACCTAAAAAAGTGGGTAGTGTGTGAACATTCCTTAGATTGGCATACTTTTATCAACAATATTTGAGAGGATTTAGAGCAATTGCCAAGGCTTTGACAAAGCTTACACATGAGTTGGGGAGATGAGTAGGAAAGAGTTTTTTTGGGGCCCAATGAGAAGTTGACATACTCTTCTATCCTTAGAAGACCAATCAAACAACATCCATTCCAAGTTCATATTGATTGGAGTACATTGGAGCTTGGAGTAGTGCTCACTCAATAAGAAAATGAAAAGGAGTCTATGGTGGCCTATGCTAATTGCTACAACAATGCAAAGGAGGCCAAGTACAATTCATATGAGGGGGATTGCTTAGTAGTAGTGTGGGCAATATCATATTTATGATGTTACTTGTTTGGGAACCCCTTCACTCTCATCACTTATCATGAAACACTAAAGTAGTTGATGGAATTCAATAAGCTTTTAGGGAAGCTTGGACTATAACACCCATTGGTGCATGTATACTCTATTAGGGTGTTTAGTTTGGTATAGTAACTAGTTAAAGATATAGTTTATATGGATTTTAACCAAACTTCTATATTAGTCATGGTTAGTTAGAGTTAGTCATATCAAAGATATAAGTGATGCTAATTTATAAGAAGGTGAAAAAGTGAGCAAAAATATTTTGGATTCTAGTGTATTGACTTTGTATTATTCCTAAATATTTGGCTTTGAGGAAACAATTGAGAGCTCTTGGATCCACAAGCTTTTTTTGGTCTGGATTTTTCTATAGTCCAAAGATAGCTCATGTGAAGGAATCTCTAACTTAGTTGTTGGGTCAAGATAAGTCCATATGCTTAAGGTATGGATATTCACTTAGAATTTTGACTTTATACAACTTTTAGCCTAGTAACTTGAGTTACTTTTATAATGAGTAACTTTGATGTGTAACAATTTCATAAATATATAAACTAGGGGAGAATAAGGACTCATTATCCTTTCATTTGCAATTATCACTCTCTCATTGAGATCTCTAGTAAGTAATGAATTTAGTCATTATAGATGCTTTGAAATTCTAGCCTTGGAAGAGTGATGGGGTTTAGGTTCTCTAATTTTTTTAAACCATGTTGCACTATCTTAATAGCCATCAAAGATTCAATTTGAGTGAAAGATATGCTTGCTCATAAGAAAATGTGCTTTGATTTTATAAGATTATGATTTCCTAATTTTTCATAAACTTGGAGTGGTGAACCATGTTGTCAATAGGTTGAGTAAAACCCATGTATTAGCTTGTGTGATCAGACTAGAGCATGTTGGCATAGTGAGATGAATGAAGAGATGGTGCTAGGTTAGCATGCATATGCCTTTTGTGTATATTGATGGGAGCTTTGGTGGTATCTCTCTTTGTGTAAATAAGAGGAGTTATTAAGGTCTTTGATTTGAAGTGTGGAGATAATGGTATAGGTTGGTGAGATATTCACAATGATATCTTAATGATAGACTATCTTTGCACTAGTATTTTAGGTGATACAATTAGTGCCAAGGCAAGAAACCATGTCCTTTAGCAAGCCAAGCAGATTAGATTGGAGCACAAACATCTTCTTTGGATATAGGAGGATGGTAGAGTGCAAGTAGTACCCCTATATCTCAAAGACCACAATTGGTATTACATGCTCATGAGGAGCTAGGACATTTTGGAGTAAAGCAAACATATAGCTTACTTTAGAGTCATTATTGGTGATGTGACATCCAAACCAATGCATATCAATTTGTTACAAAATGCCTGGTTTTTTTTATTAAGTTAGAGCATTATTCAATGCTCATATGCCACAACTCCATCCACTATCTATCATGGAGTTAGGCTACTACTAGAGTTTGGACTTGGTTGAATCTTTACCATTGAATATAAGACATCCTTTGTATATTTGGTTGTGGTGGAGTACTTCTCCAAGTGGATTGAGTTGGTGGCACTTTCTTACAATCCAATGAAAGGACAACTTACTTGTTCCTAGATTGGGTTCTTAGTCAGGTGCAACAACCAAGATCTTAACTAATCAAGGTATAGAGTTGTTGGGAAAGTTTCACGGTTGTATGATAATGCTTTGAGAGATCAATGTACTATATCTTAAGATCCTTGAGATAGATGTTTCAACAAAGAAAGTATGTTCAAATAGTGAAGAAAAGATTGCATAGTCTGGTTTGCAAAGAAACCACTTGGGAGATTAGGATCTCTAGTTACTTTGGTTGGCTATGGGCAATAGATTCAATTGGCAAGCTTCTTTATCATCCTTTTACTTCTTACCTTATAGATGAGATCCAAATTGACATGTAGCCATTCATTGTGATGTTATTGTAGTTTTGGACTTAGATAATCCTGATGTATAGGTGAGTACATGTCTCAATAGGCAAAGATATTTTGGAGAGTAATGCCAATGGCCTTTAAAAACTCAGCAATTGCTCAACATAAGGGTACCTAATGTTATGCCACTATTTGAGGGAGAGGTTATAGACACTCAATCTGTCAATTACATTCAGATGATTATGTATACTTTAATAAGTGGCACTAATGACTCTTGATGTGACTATAGACCGCACTATCTTGCAAGTGTACAAGGTTTTGCCTTCTAGAGTCCTCAAGTTGGAAAGACATGATGGTATTGTTTGGAAAGATCATATACACAATTGTATGCCAATGCCACCTCCCAAACATTGATGGCATGATAGACCCAAGCTTGGAAATTTTATGTGCATGCTTATGGTGTATGTTATGTGGCTCTATTGGTGGAGTTGCTATTATGTTTTGGTATGATAGTTATTTAAGAGGATGACATATGGTATTTTTTACTCCTTCCCTCATAATTGTTCCTCAAGAGTATTAGCAATGTCCTCAACATACTTGAAACCTTACCTAGTTCACTCTTTATGTGATACAGATTGTATGACTAATATGTGATACAAATATGTGACTAATGATGGGGCTCATATAACACCCAACCTCTTGATCTTTGCCCACTTTAAAGCACATCACATACTTGGAGTAGATGGCTATCTAGAGTTAGAGGGACCTAATTGTATGATTTCTTATATGAGATGTGCTTCTATAGTGTATGATGTTGAGTATGTTGTGTAGTGTTGTATATTTGTATGATATTTGCAATGCTAAAGCAAGTTTGCTAGATGTTGGAGTACGGATTTTGGCAGGCATAGTTTTATCAATAGCTACGCATGGGTTACTTGGTGGTGTCTATTTATTACATTAGGGTTTTTGATTTGGCCATAAGAGTCATCATTTGCACCATTAGATGTGTTGCTAGAGCTAGACTTCCAAGCCACTCTAATTTTAAACTATTCTATCAACCACTACTCGTGAGACTTCTTCTTCTCATCAAATTCTCCTTATGTTATGAGTTTCATCCAAATAACAAAAGTAGGAATATCTTCCTCCAAAGCTTGTTTTACAATTGCTATATTAATAAATTTCACATTTGGGATTAATTGCTCTTAGATGTCTTCCTCAAAAATTCCAAACAATCTAATGAATAAATTTTACCTTGGTATTGTACTTGAAATTTTCATTTTTTCTAGTCAAATTGAACCCTATGATGTTCAAGCCAAGGAAGATCTATGATGATATCTCAATGTAAGGGAGTTACTACAAATCTCATACACTCAAAATAATCCTTCCTAAACTTGAATGCAACAAGATGTACGGAATGAAATGCAAAACATAAGAATACATAATTCTTTTGCTAATGATATAGATATATAATTATCAAAACTCTCACAATCAACTAAATTACTCTAACCACAATCAAATATAAACCTTACAAGTGTATCAAACTTGCATAAATTGAGTTTTCAATCCGATTGGAACAAATCAGGTCCCCAATAAGTGATTTGATAGCTCTTATTAGGACTCTTTATTTCTTTGATCCTTGTGCTCCAAGAACTCCATTTGGGAAATGGATCAAGGTCATCTATTTCTAGTTGCACATTTGATAGTGTAGTGTTCATCTGGCAAAAACAGAAACCACCACCATTTTGTTATAATCTTGATTGTTCATAATGCAAAGTGGTCTCTATTGGATGGTATCAATCTTCATTAGTAATAGCTCCTCCATCCATGCATGGTTTTTTTGTAGGTTTGTGAAGGTCTAGATCAAGACCAGTGTGGCAAGAAATCAAACTGCCTAGCCAATTGCATGGCTTCTTCCAAATGTTTGGGCTTGCATTGTCCATACTTTGCTTTGCTCTCTCTAGGAACACACGGGGTGCCTAGCTGTGGAGCCTATAGATCAGAGGTTGTAGATAAACTTGTCCCTACTAGTTTGAACGTGCATAGAACCCAACCAATAGAACCTTTCACTCTAGGTTTTGGTATTCTTGCTATCGGGTAGGGTAGTGACGGGTAACCTAACCAGTCATCATAACATGCACTTTTGGTCTACTGGTCATCACTTCCAACATTACCAAGGAGAAATACATATCAATCTTAGAAGGAAAGAACCTAAGTGCAATGCTTGTACACCAATCCAAGCCAATTGGGCATACAAATAAGCATGCAAGCACAAAGAGGATCCAATCAACAACAACCTATTGTGCTTTTTGTCAAAATTGAGCTTTAGAGCCCTCTTGCTTATCATCAAGCTAATTTCAACCTATACTCCAAGCTTCCTACTATATCTACTTTGACCTTCAACCAATTTGTACTCCAAGTGGAGTGATCCTATGTCTTTTTGATGAAGAAAATTCTATGTTACTAAGATGAGCATAACTTTCTCTATGTGACTTGTATTCTTATGTTCTAGAATTAAATAAAAAGACTATAAGATAATCTTTCCAATGATATAAAATAAACCATAATGTAATCACTACAGCTCCCTTGACAAGCTCATAAACTTGACTAATTTTTTGTAGTTTTCACCCTAATTTAAGGTTTGCTCTTGGTTCTAGGTAGCTTTCCCTAGATTTCTGAATCAAAGGTGCACTTAATCCTCAAAAAAAATTTAGAAATCTAAAATCCTTAATCACAGATACACAAATAAGAGAATAAACACTCTATCAGGATAAAAGATAGAAATGCTCTATCAAGCTTACAACAATATTTTTAGTAGAGTTTGTTGCATCAACTCTCATTCTCCATGGAGCCAAAGTCAACCAAAATTTTCATAGTAGCTGTTTGTGCCCTTGTCTAAACCTCCATAAGGTTAAGTATATTTATCCAACCCCAAACTCTAAATATGTATCAATTCCTGAGTTGGGCTAACTTGTAAGCTCTATAGCCCTAGATATGCTTGATCCAAGACCCTGAATTTTCTATTCAAGGAATTCACATGAAACCTTTGCATAAAATTGCAAACCCTAGCCACCAACACTACTAGAGATTTTCACAAGGTTATTCTGACCACAACTTCAAGAGTGACCAAATCCTCAAACCTGATCAGCATCTCATCTCCAACTCCTCACTTTCCAAAGCTCTAACTTCAATTGGCCAGATCTGATTTGAGATTGATCAAACCGTAAAATTTCTTGAGTTCAACAATACAAGCACTCTGTCAAATCTTCAACCCAATTGACAGATCATGAAGATCATTCATGAAGTTATCTAAATCAACTATTTTGTGCTCTTGGGTATGAAATCTACCCCCCTTGATTCAATCAATCATATCTCCTAAAGAATTGTCTCAAATTACTCTATTCTAGTCTTCAAATTATAGCCTGTCAACTCCTCTCTCCAACCATGGTCTTTTCTCCTTGAATGGTCTCCCCAAACTCCTTTGATGGTAAAAAAATTCCAAATTCTCCTCTTGGAACCCAATCTCTTGCAATTTTGTCATTTAGCCCTTCACTTTTTGACAAGTGGACCCCACAACTCCACCTTGAAGCTCATGAGAAAAAATTGAGTCATTCTCCATCTACAAGATTTCATAGATTATGAAGTCTTAGACTTTCTTCTAAGTAAGAATTAGAAGGACAATAGGATCTAAGTTTTCCATCATCGACTCCATGAATACCACCCCAAAACATACCACCATCCAAACTTGTAAGCCATTGCGGTGTAGAATTTGAAGTTTGATGAGAAAAGGATTTGAGAGTGGTAGATTTGGAGCATGGGACATCTCTTGCTCAAATCTTCCTCCCACAATCTAACGCTTGCTCTCTATTCAAATCTCACTCCCAATGTCCTCCTCCCGACCAAGCTCCTCAAACTAAAATA
The DNA here is from genome assembly GCA_948567375.1 of Lunularia cruciata. Taxonomy (NCBI): domain Eukaryota; kingdom Viridiplantae; phylum Streptophyta; class Marchantiopsida; order Lunulariales; family Lunulariaceae; genus Lunularia; species Lunularia cruciata. Next base: position 23,762,275 of record OX419755.1, on the reverse strand, counting down.
CACCTTCCTCTCCACCATCTATATACATAAGAACCTTCAAAGAAGACAAGACCATAATCCATGTAGCCAATCATATACATGTACATAGATTTCTCACATGCTAATAGCTCAACCGTGGGATCCGTCATACAACCTACTCTATCTTTACAGAGATAAACAACACTAGTTTACTTTTTCATGGGCTATGCAAACCACAAAACAATAGTGTATGGTTATTTCCAATTTGGTGCATGATTTCAAACCTCCTACAAATTGATCTACAACTTTGCCTTCTAGTATCTCTTAAATATGCATTATTGCATTTTTGAATAGAGTGATATAGCTCCTCATAAATCCAATTTGCATCAATTTTACAATTCTATCTTGTGTAGCTTGTGTAACATTCATTGCTTAGAATCTCCTAATTATTATAATCTTGAATTCTTCTTATGTAAAAAATTAGCATGAGGTTGCTCTACCTACAATTGTCACCATAGTTTTGAAACTCCATTTAATTTGACTCAAAATCAAGAGAATCCATTTCAATTCATCTAAAGGATTTGTAGCCTTAAAATAACATTCAAAATTGAGCACAAAATTCTCTATTACACCCAATAGATCCTTGCCTTCAAATACCTTTGGCTTTGGAAATCAAACTTGATTATTTTCTTCTTGAAATGATGTTCTTTCTCCTTTCTCTTATCCTTGACTATCATGATCTCTTGTCCAACAATCAAGATGGTCAATTTGTTGTTGCATAGTAATGATAACTTTGAGCATCATTGCCATGACTATTACTCTACAAAATTATCTACTTGCAATTATATAAGTTAACATGTACATGAAATTTGTCCACCACTCTCCATAAATTATAATCAAAAGGATCAATGGTTCATCAAAATAGGTGATTACATTTTGAAAATTTTGCCTATAGTGTAAAATGATTCTTTGGTAGTACATGGACATAGAAATCCCACTAGTGGGAGAAATGGGATTTCTAGTCCATAGATTCCATCCATCCTATTCATGCTTTGATATCAATTTAAAAGTTGAGGAGAGAAATAAGAGAATGGAAGATCACATTAGAACTCTCAGATGAAGGAAAGCTCCAAATGCCTAGCTTGAGCTTGGGCTTGGGCTTGGGCTTGGGTATTTATATAAAACTTAAGTACAAAGTTTTGAAG